>CM039718.1:32174187-33375937 GCA_022539455.1 Dendrobium nobile | reverse complement strand
AATATTGCAAATTTCTGGAATTTAATATTTTTAATAAATACTAGATATCACTATGAGTTGAATGCAAGTGAGTTTGGGTGATTTGGATTTTATTAGAATTAGTTATGGATTATCGAAGTTTGGATATTTTAATGAATTTTAGGAATTTCTTAATTAGGGGGCCTCTTTTGTGATTTTGCTTCAAACAAATTCCCAAATCTCTTGAAAACACCTCCAAAGGTCAGGAACAACCTAAGGAGGGATCCCCAAGTGTTAGGGAGATTTTTGGATTTTTATATTATTATTAATTAATTATCTTAATTAAATATTGGTTGCCACTTAAAATTAAATTAAGGTTTAAATTGCTGTCAAATCAAGGGGCTTTTAATTATCATAGATTAAGGACTGAATTCTGGTCAGTTTGAGGGTTTATACATATTTTTTGGAGTTAAAATAGATTTATTACATTTTTTTAGAAGTTTAAAGGGTTAATTAAGGGTTTAAGACTTAGAAAATTAATTAGGGAACCTAATGACCTCAAAAATCAGTGAAAATTTCTCTAGGGGCTGAGGATGTCACTAAGTTCAAATGTTCAAAGTTTCAACTCAAGGGGAAGTGAATCCTAATTATTGAAATTTTTCTAAGTTTTCTATACATGGGTCCTTAATTATTGTCCTTAATCATGTCACTAGTTTTGAATAGGTTCAAATCAAAGTTCCTCTAACCCTTTGAATAAACATGGCATGCATACACAAGTTGCAAGCAAACAAGTCCTTAGATCTAGGAGAACCTAGACTAGGTGGTGTGTGTACCTACTCATGCAAATCAAGTTAAATCTTAATTAATTAAAGAATTAATCAATGAATAATTATAAAATTAATTATCCACTGATTAATCAGCATTCCCCATTGAATTCATGCAAACACAGTAAAGCTCCATTTAAAATTTCAAATGAATGTTTGAATGCAATACAAGTTAATTTAAATTCATCATTATTTTAATTAAAAATACCTTTACACTTTAAATCTTAATAACTATTAAAATATAGGTCAAATAAATCTGAGAAAATTACTGGAGATCAAAAACAAGTCTGAAATAACTCAAGCCAAATTTTGGACTTAATAGGGTTTTACTTATTCAAATATAAAATAAAAATAAAAAAAACATATTATAGAAATTAATTTTAAACTATACAATGTTTTTATTTAAAAATAATTTTAGAAAATAGAGGATGAAAAACTGAACAAAATGAGCTATTATACTCATTTTTTGGTTCAGTAGTTAATTTGCTATAATTTTTTGAAGTTATGCTAATTAAAAAAGGATTTAAATCTATTTATTAATCAAACGGCGGCGCCGGCGAGACGCGTGGCGCGTTTTGGTTTGTCCAACCAGAACGCGGCGATAGCGGGACGCCACGTGGAAGGCGGCGGTCATCCACGCGTCGGCTGCAGAGCGCGGGACGCGGTTTCACTTAACCACGTCAGCGAGCACTGCGGACCGTTCGATCGAACGCCTGGATCGTTCAACGGCGGGGATCAGATCCCGTCGTCTGACCCGATTGACCAAGATCCAACCGCAGAGAGTTCGTCCCGCGGTTTTGGATGGACGGCCGGGATCAAGCCGAACCACAGCTTGAGCCACGGGATCGGGTACACGGTTGATCAACGGGCGGAACGGCGCGATCAGATCCGTTGATCGAGAGATCAACGGACCAAACGGGGCTCAGTTCATGCAGCCAGCGAACCGAGCCCTAGAACCCATTTTTTGACTCGTTCTCTTGATCCCGTGCACCAAATGAATTAAAATTTTAAACTTAGAGTCCCTAAGTGAAGAGAATCAATGGGGAATAATTTATTTTTCTTAAAACAAGCTTAATAAAAAGCTAATTAAACTAGTGTCCCTAGGGCTAGGGTTTGAGTTTTTCACCTTGATTTTGGACGGATTAGACCGTTTATGGGTTTGTTGCACTTGTAGACTGTCCACGCTCCTGTTTATAGAAGACTTCTCGGCTCGAAAGCTCCTGGATCGAGTGCTAGATCTGTTGGAACGGGTTTGAGCTAGGATCGCCGGGATCTCGCCGGAAAAACCCTTTGACCGGAGGGATTTCGGTGGGAGGGTGTTGAGAGATGTCTGGGGATCTCAATGGAACAGGGGGCAGGACTTGAGAGAGCTTGAGTAGTGAGAGACGGTTAGGGTTTGAATGTCATGCATTAGGCCCTTTTTCCCCTATTCAAACACCCCCAAGCCAAATGGATGGCTGGGATCGACTCACAAGCTCTCCAGATAATGCCACCTGTCCCTGGGAAAGCTGGAAGGCTGCGGAAAGGGCTGGACATGCCTCATTTCCATTGGATGGACTTGGGATGAGTGGAGGAGACATTGCCTAAAATTGCCTAAACCAACCCCTTAGAGCAGTTTAAACAGGGGTTAATCAGAGAAATAAAGCAAAAAGAGGAGTTTAGGCATGTGGTATAGGGGGGAAAAGGGTTCTTTTTAGGGCTTTGACCATGAGAAAAGGGTTTTAAGGGAGTGTTGACCATTTTGACCAGTCAACTGGTCAATGGCTGCTGATGTGTCACAGGAGCAGGTCATGGAACCTCTTCAAATGGCTGGATGGGTTTAACTTGGGCTGGGTTCAATTGGTTGAAGGGTTTGACCACACAAATGGTTCTTTAAGCCTTGAGTTGACTGGTTGACCAGTCAACTCCCTCAAGGGTTATGGAATTTTCAATTAGGTGATTCAAATGAGTTGATTAGGTGGATTGGAGGGTGGTTCCAAGAGCCATGTATGTCAAATAGATTAAGAAGGCTTAATGGGCCCTTAATGGGCTTCTAGGCCAAAACTGGTTGACTTAGTCAACCAGTTGGGTTCAAGGGCTAGAGATGGATTCAACAAGTTCAGAATGTCATCCTGAGTCCATTGGATGTGGTCCCAGGGTTTGGAGGGGTCGATTTGATCAAAATCACCATTTGAGCCCTTAAGGGCTTGTTTGGTCAACCTAGGTTGACTTGGTCAACCAGGTTGACCCAGGGTCTGGGTTTGGGCTCAACAGGTTTGAAATGATGTTTTAAGGTTTAATGGAGGTGGTTGGATGGCCTAAAGAGGTCATTTGGGTCAAAACACATGTTTGGTCCCTTAAAGGGCCCCTTGGGTCAAACCAGTTGACTTGGTCAACCAGGTTGACTCAAGGGTTGGAAATGGGTTCAAAAGATTTGAAATGGCATTTGAAATTTGTTAAAGGTGGTCGCATCCCATTTGGAGCTCATTTGGTTTGAAATCCCCATTTGAGCCTCATAGGGGTGTTTTGGTCAATTTTGACCTATTGGTCAACTATGGTCAAAAATGGGTTTGAAAAATGCAGTTTACTGCTCAATGGGTTAAAATCAAGGGTCTGGAAGTGATTGGAGGCTTGGATAAGGGTTCCAAGGTCAAGATCTCAAAGGGGTTAGGCTCAGTGGCATAGGCTGTAAATATTTGAAGGTTTTACAGCCTTTGAATTTTAATTCAGATTCTAGGGTTAGAGACCTCAGAATGAGCTCAAAATTGGAGGGTAGCCTTTAGAGACATGTCTTATCACTTTGCAAGTGATAGACCCTGAATCAAAGGCCATTTGACTGGGTTTTGAAATGTTTGAAAAATCTCTGAAAAGGGTGTTTAGGACAGGGCCTTAAGACTTTGAATTTGAGTTTAGACTTCTGGATTTGGAATGGATTTTAAGTTTGAATGATTTGGATTTGAATTGGATGGAGTTTGGGATTCAAATTGGTCATAGGTAGGAATCAAATTGAAATTGAAATGGATTAAATATAGAAATTGATTTAAAATTGAGGTTGATCAAAGATGGAGTTTGATTTGAAGTTGGAGTGATCCTAAGATTTAGGAGAGTTCTAAGATCTAGGATTTAAAGGGATCCTAGGCTCTAGAATAGGCTCTAAAGTCTAGTTCTAGGAAAGATCCTAAGATCTAGAGTGGATCCTAGGGTCTAGGATTAAATTTAGAATCTGGAAGGGTCTTAGTGACCTCATACAAAAATGAGGTCAACAGGGGACTTAGCATTAATAAAAAAAATGATTGCTAAGACCTTAAGGGAGACGATTGCTCACTAATGCTCCAATGAGCTACCAACAAAGTAAAGAAAAAAACCTAGGAGCCAAAAGTCTCCACTAATAAAAAAATAAATTATTGAATTTTCTAAGTTTTCTATACATGGGGTCCTTATATTATTGTCCTTAATCATGTCACTAGTTTTGAAATAGGTTCAAATCAAAGTTCCTCTAACCTTGAATAAACATGGCAAGCATACACAAGTTGCAAGCAAACAAGTCCTTAGATCTAGAGTAACCTAACTAGGTGGTGTGTTGTAACCACTCATAGCAAATCAAGTAAATCTTAATTAATTAATAGAATAATCATGATAATTATTAAACAATTAATTATCCATGATTATATCAGCATTCCCCATTGAATTCATGCAAACAACAGTAAAGCTCCATTTAAAATTTCAAATGATATGTTTGACATGCAAATCAGTTAATTTAAATTCATCATTATTTTAATTAAAATAATACCTTTATCACTTTAAATCTTAATAACATATAAATATAGGTCAATAAAAATCTGAGAAAATTAATGGAGAATCAAAAACAAGTCTGAAATAACCTCAAGCCAAATTTTGGACTTAATAGGGTTTTACTTATTCAAATATAAAATAAAAATAAAAAAAAACATATTATAGGAAATTAATTTCTAAACTATACAATGTTTTTATTTAAAAATAATTTTAGAAAATAGACGGATGAAAAACTGAACAAAAATGAGCTATTATCTCATTTTTTGTGTTCAGTAAATTAATTTGCTATAATTTTATGAAGTTTGCTAATTTAAAAAAGGATTTAAATCTATTATAATCAACGAGCGCCGCTGACGCGTGGCGTTTTGGTTATGTTTCCAACCAGAACGCGGCGATTGCGGGACCGCCTCGTGGAAGGCGGCGGTCATCCACGCGTCGGCTTGCAGACGCGGGATACCGGTTTCACTTAACCACGGTCAGCGAGCACTGCGGACCCGTACGATCGAAACGCCTGGAATCGTTCAACGGCGGGTGATCATAACCCGTCGTCTGGACCCGATTGACAAGACTACCACCGCAGAGAGATCGTCCCGGTTTTGGTTGGCGGCACGGGATCAGCCGAACCCACAGCTGAGCCACGGGATCGGGTACCACGTTTGTGATCACGGCGGAACAAAAACAAGTAATCCTAGAGGCAAGCAAATCATCAAATCAAATATAAAAATATAATTAATTATATATGTCCATAGGCAAATTGCCTTGCTTATTACAAACCAGAATATTGCAGAAAGTAAAGTGGCCGGGCACCACTGACAACAACCCGGATTCTAAGCCTAGTAATGACGCAAGTTATTTTGAGTGGGATACTCTCAATCTTCAAATCTTCGAATCTTCAATTTCATTCTTCTTTGGACTCCTTTTCTTCAAGCTTCTTGGAATCTTCGTAGTAGATTACCCAAATGGATAAGAGGGCACTTCCCCTTAAGAGGAAGGCCACTCTTTCCTCTTGGGTAAGGAAAAGGTATGATCCAAATTTGGATTTCCAAATGGAAAAGGAGTGTTCCCCAAAGGGGTATCCTTTCCTCTTTGGAATCCAAGCTTTGGATCTATGTATCCCAACTCAAAATGAACTTTCACAACACTTACAATTATACAAATTACATTGATATCAAAATAAAAGATCTAGACTCACCTGCAGGGTTATCCTAAGCAATTAATATATATATAAAGCAGTTATTCCCAAGCAGTTATATATGAGCAGAAAAGAAAGTAAACACACTGGCCACGCTCTTTTATGATTTGGGGGCTTTAGCAGCTGAAGCACCTGTGCAAAGAGTTTATAATATTTGTGCATTTTTTTATTTTTCCCCCTTTTTACATTGCCCTGCATGAGCGTGGCCACCTGCAGAAAACTGTGTCAACATCCAGATCGTACCTAACCTAAGGGTAATCTAGTCGCCAAACACATCAATCCATCCACAGAGTACAAAAAAAGTAAGCAGACACAGCAAAGAAATTTCATCCACAACATGCAGTGAAAACTACGAAAAATCCGGCACACAGCAGTAAAGTAAACACCGGCCTAACCTAGATCTAGAGTTGGTTGTCCTAGCACATCATCTAAAGTGTGTGAGAAAGGTCGTGTGGCTGGATAGATTCTAAAGTAGGTGATTAGTTAAAGTTGTTTAAAAGTTTGAGTTTGTTAAGGCTTAGGAGGGAATTTAGATTAAAATTCAAGTATTAATAAATTAGGAATTTTAATTAAATATATTTTAAAAGTTAATTGATTACTACCTTTGTTTCACACCGAGGCCGTGAGGTTTATTTCACCTTCCTTGGGGCTAAGCTAATAGCCTCGTAGGCCTGGGTTACCCAGTAGCAATCGGGGTTGATTAAGTTATTTAAATTGGTTGGAATTAAAAAAAGTGGATTAATACAAAAATGAGTTTAATTACTGATTTTTAAAGTTGATTAATTTAAGTTTTCCATTAATTGATTCGTGGCGTTGTGCCACCAGGCTCGAGGAACCAGCCTCCTTAGGACACTTAGCCCCGCAGCCCGGAGTAGTCCAGCCGATAAACCAAATTAATGTAATTGAATTAGAGATTTTTAAAATGTTAAATAATTAAAAATTAATCCATTTTAAGGTTTGACACCCTTTAGAATTCATTCGTGGCGTTGTGCCACCAGGCATCGAGGCAACCACCTTAGCCCACTAGCCCCGCAGCCCGGAGTATCCAGCCAATAAACTTCAACTTTAGGGTGGTTGTTGTGTTTTAAAGGATTTGTTAAATGTTTTAAGCATTAAACCAATATTTTCTGAGTTTTAGAATGGTTTGAGCTTTATGAATTTTTGAATACCTTAATGATTTAATTAAAGGGTTGAAAATTGACTTTTTGATTAGGTTCAAATTCTGGAGTGTTTGTATTTTATTAAAATACTAGACCTTACTACGATCAGTTAGAAGGTTAGTACGTTGAAATCGGATTTTTCTACATTTTATTACGAAGGTTTGAAGTTTCGAACTAGTTTTAACTACGGTTTGACCAATTTGTTGACTTTTCAAAATATTGCAAATTTCTGGAATTTAATATTTTTAATAAATACTAGATATCACTATGAGTTGAATGCAAGTGAGTTTGGGTGATTTGGATTTTATTAGAATTAGTTATGGATTATCGAAGTTTGGATATTTTAATGAATTTTAGGAATTTCTTAATTAGGGGGCCTCTTTTGTGATTTTGCTTCAAACAAATTCCCAAATCTCTTGAAAACACCTCCAAAGGTCAGGAACAACCTAAGGAGGGATCCCCAAGTGTTAGGGAGATTTTTGGATTTTTATATTATTATTAATTAATTATCTTAATTAAATATTGGTTGCCACTTAAAATTAAATTAAGGTTTAAATTGCTGTCAAATCAAGGGGCTTTTAATTATCATAGATTAAGGACTGAATTCTGGTCAGTTTGAGGGTTTATACATATTTTTTGGAGTTAAAATAGATTTATTACATTTTTTTAGAAGTTTAAAGGGTTAATTAAGGGTTAAGACTTAGAAAATTAATTAGGGAACCTAATGACCTCAAAAATCAGTGAAAATTTCTCTAGGGGCTGAGGATGTCACTAAGTTCAAATGTTCAAAGTTTCAACTCAAGGGGAAGTGAATCCTAATTATTGAAATTTTTCTAAGTTTTCTATACATGGGTCCTTAATTATTGTCCTTAATCATGTCACTAGTTTTGAATAGGTTCAAATCAAAGTTCCTCTAACCCTTTGAATAAACATGGCATGCATACACAAGTTGCAAGCAAACAAGTCCTTAGATCTAGGAGAACCTAGACTAGGTGGTGTGTGTACCTACTCATGCAAATCAAGTTAAATCTTAATTAATTAAAGAATTAATCAATGAATAATTATAAAATTAATTATCCACTGATTAATCAGCATTCCCCATTGAATTCATGCAAACACAGTAAAGCTCCATTTAAAATTTCAAATGAATGTTTGAATGCAATACAAGTTAATTTAAATTCATCATTATTTTAATTAAAAATACCTTTACACTTTAAATCTTAATAACTATTAAAATATAGGTCAAATAAATCTGAGAAAATTACTGGAGATCAAAAACAAGTCTGAAATAACTCAAGCCAAATTTTGGACTTAATAGGGTTTTACTTATTCAAATATAAAATAAAAATAAAAAAAACATATTATAGAAATTAATTTTAAACTATACAATGTTTTTATTTAAAAATAATTTTAGAAAATAGAGGATGAAAAACTGAACAAAATGAGCTATTATACTCATTTTTTGGTTCAGTAATTAATTTGCTATAATTTTTTGAAGTTATGCTAATTAAAAAAGGATTTAAATCTATTTATAATCAAACGGCGGCGCCGGCGAGACGCGTGGCGCGTTTTGGTTTGTCCAACCAGAACGCGGCGATAGCGGGACGCCACGTGGAAGGCGGCGGTCATCCACGCGTCGGCTGCAGAGCGCGGGACGCGGTTTCACTTAACCACGTCAGCGAGCACTGCGGACCGTTCGATCGAACGCCTGGATCGTTCAACGGCGGGGATCAGATCCCGTCGTCTGACCCGATTGACCAAGATCCAACCGCAGAGAGTTCGTCCCGCGGTTTTGGATGGACGGCCGGGATCAAGCCGAACCACAGCTTGAGCCACGGGATCGGGTACACGGTTGATCAACGGGCGGAACGGCGCGATCAGATCCGTTGATCGAGAGATCAACGGACCAAACGGGGCTCAGTTCATGCAGCCAGCGAACCGAGCCCTAGAACCCATTTTTTGACTCGTTCTCTTGATCCCGTGCACCAAATGAATTAAAATTTTAAACTTAGAGTCCCTAAGTGAAGAGAATCAATGGGGAATAATTTATTTTTCTTAAAACAAGCTTAATAAAAAGCTAATTAAACTAGTGTCCCTAGGGCTAGGGTTTGAGTTTTTCACCTTGATTTTGGACGGATTAGACCGTTTATGGGTTTGTTGCACTTGTAGACTGTCCACGCTCCTGTTTATAGAAGACTTCTCGGCTCGAAAGCTCCTGGATCGAGTGCTAGATCTGTTGGAACGGGTTTGAGCTAGGATCGCCGGGATCTCGCCGGAAAAACCCTTTGACCGGAGGGATTTCGGTGGGAGGGTGTTGAGAGATGTCTGGGGATCTCAATGGAACAGGGGGCAGGACTTGAGAGAGCTTGAGTAGTGAGAGACGGTTAGGGTTTGAATGTCATGCATTAGGCCCTTTTTCCCCTATTCAAACACCCCCAAGCCAAATGGATGGCTGGGATCGACTCACAAGCTCTCCAGATAATGCCACCTGTCCCTGGGAAAGCTGGAAGGCTGCGGAAAGGGCTGGACATGCCTCATTTCCATTGGATGGACTTGGGATGAGTGGAGGAGACATTGCCTAAAATTGCCTAAACCAACCCCTTAGAGCAGTTTAAACAGGGGTTAATCAGAGAAATAAAGCAAAAAGAGGAGTTTAGGCATGTGGTATAGGGGGAAAAGGGTTCTTTTTAGGGCTTTGACCATGAGAAAAGGGTTTTAAGGGAGTTGACCATTTTGACCAGTCAACTGGTCAATGGCTGCTGATGTGTCACAGGAGCAGGTCATGGAACCTCTTCAAATGGCTGGATGGGTTTAACTTGGGCTGGGTTCAATTGGTTGAAGGGTTTGACCACACAAATGGTTCTTTAAGCCTTGAGTTGACTGGTTGACCAGTCAACTCCCTCAAGGGTTATGGAATTTTCAATTAGGTGATTCAAATGAGTTGATTAGGTGGATTGGAGGGTGGTTCCAAGAGCCATGTATGTCAAATAGATTAAGAAGGCTTAATGGGCCCTTAATGGGCTTCTAGGCCAAAACTGGTTGACTTAGTCAACCAGTTGGGTTCAAGGGCTAGAGATGGATTCAACAAGTTCAGAATGTCATCCTGAGTCCATTGGATGTGGTCCCAGGGTTTGGAGGGGTCGATTTGATCAAAATCACCATTTGAGCCCTTAAGGGCTTGTTTGGTCAACCTAGGTTGACTTGGTCAACCAGGTTGACCCAGGGTCTGGGTTTGGGCTCAACAGGTTTGAAATGATGTTTTAAGGTTTAATGGAGGTGGTTGGATGGCCTAAAGAGGTCATTTGGGTCAAAACACATGTTTGGTCCCTTAAAGGGCCCCTTGGGTCAAACCAGTTGACTTGGTCAACCAGGTTGACTCAAGGGTTGGAAATGGGTTCAAAAGATTTGAAATGGCATTTGAAATTTGTTAAAGGTGGTCGCATCCCATTTGGAGCTCATTTGGTTTGAAATCCCCATTTGAGCCTCATAGGGGTGTTTTGGTCAATTTTGACCTATTGGTCAACTATGGTCAAAAATGGGTTTGAAAAATGCAGTTTACTGCTCAATGGGTTAAAATCAAGGGTCTGGAAGTGATTGGAGGCTTGGATAAGGGTTCCAAGGTCAAGATCTCAAAGGGGTTAGGCTCAGTGGCATAGGCTGTAAATATTTGAAGGTTTTACAGCCTTTGAATTTTAATTCAGATTCTAGGGTTAGAGACCTCAGAATGAGCTCAAAATTGGAGGGTAGCCTTTAGAGACATGTCTTATCACTTTGCAAGTGATAGACCCTGAATCAAAGGCCATTTGATTGGGTTTTGAAATGTTTGAAAAATCTCTGAAAAGGTGTTTAGGACAGGGCCTTAAGACTTTGAATTTGAGTTTAGACTTCTGGATTTGGAATGGATTTTAAGTTTGAATGATTTGGATTTGAATTGGATGGAGTTTGGGATTCAAATTGGTCATAGGTAGGAATCAAATTGAAATTGAAATGGATTAAATATAGAAATTGATTTAAAATTGAGGTTGATCAAAGATGGAGTTTGATTTGAAGTTGGAGTGATCCTAAGATTTAGGAGAGTTCTAAGATCTAGGATTTAAAGGGATCCTAGGCTCTAGAATAGGCTCTAAAGTCTAGTTCTAGGAAAGATCCTAAGATCTAGAGTGGATCCTAGGGTCTAGGATTAAATTTAGAATCTGGAAGGGTCTTAGTGACCTCATACAAAAATGAGGTCAACAAATGGACCCCCAATGTGTGTGGTAGAAGGAACTTCTGCTGCACACATTGGCGTTGACCGAATGGAAAAGAATTTTGAGAATGGAAGGGAGATCATCTCCCAACCTCAAGCCTATAGGATGCTAATGGAAGGCTTACACCTATTGGATAAAGAAAACTGGTAAAACCAAGGTAGGGAATATCTAACTTTGGTCTAAGGAAGGGCATCACCCAACCTTAGGTCTACAGGATGCTGATAGAAGACTTACTCCTAGTAGACAAGAAAACTAGAGAAACCAAGGTAGGGAATACCTAGCCTTGGGTCTAAGGGAGGGCATCACCCAACCTTAGGCCTATAGGATGCTGATAGAAGACTTACTCCAAATAGGCAAATTAACTGGAAACCAAAGTAGGGAATACCTAGCTTTGGGTCTAAGGAAGGGCATCACCCAACCTTAGGTCTACAGGATGCTGATAGAAGACTTACTCCTAGTAGACGGATCAACTGGAAACCAAGGTAGGGAATACCTAGCCTTGGGTCTAAGGAAGGGCATCACCCAACCTTAGGCCTATAGGATGCTGATAGAAGACTTACTCCAAATAGGCAGATTAACTGGAAACCAAAGTAGGGAATACCTAGCTTTGGGTCTAAGGAAGGGCATCACCCAACCTTAGGTCTACAGGATGCTGATAGAAGACTTACTCCTAGTAGACAGATCAACTGGAAACCAAGGTAGGGAATACCTAGCCTTGGGTCTAAGGAAGGGCATCACCCAACCTTAGGCCTATAGGATGCTGATAGAAGACTTACTCCTAATAGGCAAAATTAACTGGAAACCAAAGTAGGGAATACCTAGCTTTGGGTCTAAGGAAGGCATCACCCAACCTTAGGTCTACAGGATGCTGAAAGAAGACTTACTCCTAGTAGACGGATCAACTGAAACCAAGGTAGGGAATACCTAGCCTTGGGTCTAAGGAAGGGCATCACCCAACCTTAGGCCTATAGGATGCTGATAGAAGACTTACTCCAAATAGGCAAAATAACTGGAAACCAAAGTAGGGAATACCTAGCTTTGGGTCTAAGGAAGGGCATCACCCAACCTTAGGTCTACAGGATGCTGATAGAAGACTTACTCCTAGTAGACAGATCAACTGGAAACCAAGTAGGGAATACCTAGCTTGGGTCTAAGGAAGGGCATCACCCAACCTTAGGCCTATAGGATGCTGATAGAAGACTTACTCCTAATAGGCAAAATTAACTGGAAACCAAAGTAGGGAATACCTAGCTTTGGGTCTAAGGAAGGGCATCACCCAACCTTAGGTCTACAGGATGCTGATAGAAGACTTACTCCTAGTAGACAGATCAACTGGAAACCAAAGTAGGGAATACCTAGCTTGGGTCTAAGGAAGGGCATCACCCAACCTTAGGCCTATAGGATGCTGATAGAAGGCTTACTCCAAATAGGCAGATTAACTGGCAAACTAGGATGGTGCCACGAAGGGCGTACTCCACCACTAGCGAATGGGAATCAGGATGGTGCCACGAAGGGCGTACTCCACCACTAATCCCCGGGTCAAATGCTAGGGTAGTGCCACGGAGGGCGTACTCCACCACTAGCGGGTCTAATCCTAAGGGAAGGAAGGACCTAACCTTAAGGAGAAGGCGAAGAGCGTTAAAAAAAAAAAAAAAAAAAACCTTAAAAAAAGGTAGGATCAAGTTGTAAATCAAGAAAAGGATGTTTTATTAATTGATAAAATGAGCTACATCAAGCATAGTATTTCTTAAGGAAACGCCCATTAATAGGTAGCATTGGGTGGTTCCCTTTACAATCTACTAACTGATACGAGCCTCCTTCGTAGACAGTCTCTATAACGAAGGGTCCTTCCCATGTAGGTTCAAATTTGCCTCCCAACTTCCGATGGGCCAAGATAGGCCTCCGAAGGACCAATACCAAGTCTCCCGCTTGGAAGGTCCTAGGTCGCACTAACTTATCGTGGGCTTGAACCATACGGGATTTATACAACTCTAAACTTTGTTGAGCTTGGAGACGTCGCTCTTCAAGGCCTTCGAGTTCTTCCAATCGTAGTTTGCATTTTGTTCATTGGTAATTTGATTCTGAACTGCAATTCTAAGCGAAGGGATTTGTATTTCCAAGGGTAGAACAGCCTCAGATCCATACACTAGTGCAAACGGGGTGGATTGGGTCGGGGTTCTATAAGTGGTACGATAAGCCCACAGAGCTTCCACCAACCGCTCATCCCACTGTCGTTTGTTATCATCAAGGGTCTTTTTGACAATTTGCACCAAGGTTTTGTTGAAGGCCTCGGCTAATCCATTTGCCCGAGGGTAATAGATCGTCGAGTATCTCCAATCAATATTATGGCGCCTTACAAAGCTATTGATTTTTGTAGACTTGAATGCGGACCCATTATCGGATATGATTCTGCGGGGTACGCCGAATCGATATACAACATGGTCACGAAAGAATTTTAAGACATGGTGTGATGTTACGTTTCGTAGGGGAATTGCTTCCGCCCATTTTGAAAAGTAATCGGTTGCAGCTAATATGAAACGATGACCTCTCGCGGAGGGAGGGTCAATCGGCCCAATGATATCCGTGCCCCAACTTTCAAAAGGCCACGAGGCTATCGTAGGGTGTAACACATTAGGCGGCTGATGTAAAACCACACCATGGACCTGACATTGATGACAGTGCTTTGCAGTATTCATGCAATCGTCAATCATTGTAGGCCAGTAGTATCCAAGTCTTTTAATCTTTAATTTCATTTTTGGACCCGATTGATGAGCACCGCACAGTCCTGAATGAACTTCATTAACAATTTTCTGGGCTTCTCGCTTGTTCAAACAGCGCAGCCACATGTGATCGAAAGACCGACGGTACAACAGATTGTTAACTAGTGCATATGATAGGGCACGTTTCTTAATCTGGTTGGAGAGTGATTTATCCTGAGGAAGCTTCCCTTCTTTAAGGTAATCGACTAAGGGTCGCCTCCAATCGCCTTCTTCGTCAGTCGTCAAAGAGGCAGAAAGGATCTGAAGGGGAGTCTTACTAATATGTTCCAAATCTATAAGAGAAAGAGTCTTACGACCCTGTATCTCTATAGGGATGGAATCCTCCTCAGGACATGCAAATTCCTTTGCAAGTTTTGCTAAGGCATCCGCCGCAGAGTTGCTTCCACGGGGAACCCTATACAAAGTAGCAATGGGAATTTGTTCCAACAAGTGAAGCGTGTACTGGTGATATTTTAGGAGATTCGGATTCAAGACTTTATAAGTTCCGGCGACTTGGTTAATAACTAGTTGGGAATCTCCAAAGATCTTAATCTCTTTAATCTCCATTAGAATTGCAAGTTCCAAACCAGTTATCAGAGCTTCGTATTCAGCTTCGTTGTTTGTGCAAGGCTCCGATAAGTGGTAGGAAAAATGCATCATTCCTTTTTCTGGTGTAATAAAAATTAGACCGACTCCGGCCTTTCCAGGAATCACAGATTGTTGGGTCGCAATCCTACAAGAGGATGCTGCCCCATCAAAATATAATTCCCAGATGGCCTCGCTAGATTTCCCCAAACTCATGATTTGTTCGTCGGGTAAGTCATCATTCAGAGGAGAATCTGCTGGCAGCGGGTGTGCTGCCAGAAAGTCGGCAACAGCCTGTCCTTTCACAGCACGAAGAGGAGTGAAAGTAATCTCAAATTGCAACAATATCATAGACCAACGGGCTAAACGTCCTGACAACGTAGGTCGGGTCATAAGATATTGCAAAGGATTAACTCTCGAAATTAAACTCACTGAGTGTGAAAGCATATAATGCCTCAGTTTTTGGGCTGCGAAGACTAAAGCAAGACAATGCTTTTCAATTGAAGGGTATCGAATTTCCGTAGGAAGAAGTCTTCGACTAAGATAATAGAGAGCATTCTCCTTGCCTTCGTCGTTGACTTGAGCCAGCAGGGCGCCTAAAGATTCATCTAAGGCTGCAGTGTAGAGAATTAACGGCTTTCCCGGAATTGGAGCTGCCAAGACTGGCGGGTTAGAAAGGTATTGTTTGATATCGTCAAAAGCATTCTGACACTTCTCGCCCCATACGAATTTAGTATCCTTTTTCGCAAGGACAGAGAAGGGTTGACATCTCCCGGAAAGATTAGAAATAAACCTCCTTATATATGCCAATCTACCTTGTAGAGACCTTAACTGAGTAAGGCTCTTAGGGGATGGCATATCTAAGATGGCTTCAATTTTAGCAGGATCTATCTCAATTCCGCGGTGCCTTACTACGAATCCTAAGAATTTTCCCGAAGCGACGCCGAAGGCGCATTTCAAGGGGTTCATTTTTAAATCGTAGCGACGCAACCGTTCGAAAACAACTCTTAAGTCATACAGGTGAGCCTCTTTAACCTTGCTCTTGACAACTAAATCATCAATATAACATTCAACTTGATTATGAATTAAGTCGTCAAAGATACGGGTCATGGCCCGTTGGTAGGTTGCTCCGGCATTCTTCAAGCCGAATGGCATTACCTTATAACAAAAGATTCCAATAGGGGTTCTGAACGCCGTATTTCTCTCATCTTCAGGGGCCATCTTGATTTGGTTATAACCCGACGAGCCGTCCATGAATGAGAAAATAGCATGTGAGGAGGCAATGTCCACCATGAGTTCTGGTATTGGTAAAGGGAACTCATCCTTAGGGCATGCCTTATTCAGATCCCTATAATCGACACAAATCCGAATCTGACCATTTTTCTTTCGAACTGGCACGACGCTGGCCACCCAAGAGGGGTATTGTTCCTCTCGAATGAATCCGGCCTCTGCCAATTTTTTAACTTCAGAAACGACTTGTTGCTCAATCTCTAAGCGCATGCGTCGAGGAGCTTGTTTAACAGGGATGGCATCATGCCGAACCCCAAGTTTGTGAACTGCTACCTCAGCAGGCAAACCTGGCATTTCGTCATATGTCCAGGCAAAGCAGTCCCTAAACTCGAATAACAATTGGATTAAGTCTTGAGTTTCACCCTCGCTTAACAGAGTACTTATAAAAATCGGACGGGGGTCATCATCGTTTCCTAAGTTAATTTCTCTTAACTCATCGACTGTCGACTTAATTTCCTCTTCAAATTCAGGGGGTGCATCCCGAACTTGAAGATCATCGGGATCGTCTAAAGTCTCCAAACAGAGTCCATCCAAAGGACAAGGAGGATCTGTAGGGACATTTGGAGAATCAAGATGGTAAGTTATCATTAGGCAATACTCATCATCATCAAATGAACTAACGGTCCCAAAGCCAATACCACTTGTTGGATTTTTATTTACTTTTGTTCGCCAAATGTTCTCGTGGTATCTAGCTTGACCCTTAGTCCATCGGTATGGTACAGAACCTTTAGAAAAAGTATTTTTTACACAAACAGGGAAGTAGCCGAAAGGTAATTCCATTAATTCATTAAAATCTGCCTCCTCAAGGGTTACATCACCTTCGTCCCTTGCGGAGGAGGAGCCAGGAAAGAATTTCTGGACTTTCTTAACTTCACCATCCAAGTTGGGGGCCACTTTGACTTCCAACCCTACAACCCTGCCTGCCGACAGTGGGGTCAGAGAAAGGGCCTCAATCCTTCTAGTGAGCTTTTCATACATTGTTAATTCAGGCTCGTCACTTTTAACTTTTGAAATATCTACCTCAGGGTCACTGTCCTGGTCTAAGGTGAGATCAAATTTTGGAGGAGTATTTATGTTTTGATAATCGAGAGAGAGAGCAGCACCTTGACTTTCTAGCTCACTATCGGAATCTGATTCCAAATCAATGTATACGGGTGCTGTTCTTCTGTCTAGTGAAGCGCGGCCTCGACCTCGTGCCCTTAAAGCCATCCTCCCACCTCTTTGAGGTAATGTGCTTGGAGGTCTAAGGACAACAATATCAGAGTCGTCTTCACTACTCGATTGAATCATTTCTTGATTGATATTATTATCTTTTTCTTTCTTTTGGTTGAATTTTTGTTCAACCATTTTCTCCTCAAATTTGATCTCTAATTTAGAACGGGACGACGACCCTTTTGGTACAAAATATGCAGCATCTTCGTAGATCCCAATTTCTTGAATTGAGAATGGTTGCAAATCACCCTTAATCACATGTTCAATGCCATCTCGTTGATACTTAATGCATTGGTGCAGGGTAGACGGAACCATTCTATATTCGTGAATCCAAGGTCTACCTAGAAGTGCGTTAAAGGACGTAGTCGAATCAATTATATGAAATTTAGCTTCAGTT
This sequence comes from Dendrobium nobile, assembly GCA_022539455.1. Taxonomy (NCBI): domain Eukaryota; kingdom Viridiplantae; phylum Streptophyta; class Magnoliopsida; order Asparagales; family Orchidaceae; genus Dendrobium; species Dendrobium nobile. The sequence continues at coordinate 33,358,542 of CM039718.1, read as the reverse complement.
TTTAAACCTCCTATTTCCAGGAGTAGAGTGATCGAACCTAAAGCTCTCTCGCCCTTCTCGTTGAACCCACGAAGCACCAACCTGTCGGTTGAAAGCTTGCTAGTATCAACTCTGAGATAAGCAAGGGTCTTTATGTTCATCACGTTGACCGATGCACCCGGATCAACAAGGACTCTTGATAACTTGAAATTTCCCACATTTACAGTAATGTAGAGGGGACGATTGTGGTCAGCAGTTCTCAAGAGTAAATCTTCGTCTGAAAAGGTAACCCCAGGGACCTCTTTGAAGTAGAGAGCCTCACCTTCTGAAGTTGCAGCCAACTGTGTTAAGCAAATCTCGGGATCGAGAAGTGCTTTAATTAAAGACTCCCTCATTTCTTTGGAAAGAAGGAGGGCGTCATAAATACTTAATTTTGCTGGCAACTTCCTAAGGTGGGCTAGAACATTGTAATCAACCTTAGGAACGACAGACTCGAAACCCGGAGGAATTAAAGGGAATTCTGGTTGTTGAGGAGAATCCGGACTTAAAATTTCGAATGAAGGTTGCTTGCCTTTATCCTGAGGGGGCAACCTAGGGGGTAAGACTTTACCGCCACGGAGTTGCACCTGCTCGATGTTTTCGGGCGGGCAAACTAGGGCAGTGTCTACACACACCATAGGTGTTGGATCATCATTTTCTGAAAGTGAGTCAGAATCTGAAAGTTCTATCAAGATAGGATTTCCCTGAAAATTGATTTGAGGGAAATCACTTTCTGATAAAGCTTCACATTCGACCTCTTCTTGAATAGTCGATTCGGGGAGGTTGGTTTGACTAACCTCAATATTTGGTTCATTAGGAGTTTGATTCAAAGCAGGAGAGTCATCAATTTGCATTTGAGATTCATGGTTAATCATCAAGACAGAAGTAGAAGGATGTTTTTTATTCATCTTTTGACCCTTCGCCTTTGATGGGGCAAAGTAAAAGTCAGATAACAAAAGAGGGGAAAGGGTTTTAACACCACCATCCGCCATTCTAATACATCTCTCATCTATACACTTCCTCTCTACAAAATCAGATTTCTCTTCTTTCACATTTTTCTCAGTAGTTCCTAAGACTACTGGAGAGGGAAGTGGCTCAACATCCTTCTGCGAAGCATCCAGGTCAACTTTCCACACCGGGGCCTGGGCTATCGTAGTCAGCTGTTGAGAAAGACGAAAAGACTTGTTAATCGACTTTTTAAGTGCCCGGGACAAAGCAATGTCCCAACCATCTTCAATAAAACAAGAAGAGTTAAGAGGATTACCTGAAATGGCCTTAATTGAAGCTTTTTCTGGATCGACCAAGTATTCCTTAGGTATTATGATATTACCTTGGGTGTAGTTCCTCTCAAGCCAATCTTTGAACACAACGCAGTCCTCAAGAGGGTGACTAAGCATCCTGTGGTACGGGCAATACTTGGGATCATCTTTCTTGCTCTCATCCTCAGGCCTCCTAGCCTCTGGCAACTGAAAATCTGGTTTCTTTAACAAACTTCTGAAGATCTTCTTAACTGACTCCCTTTTAAATGGATAAGGCTTTGCCAATCGCTCTCTAAAAGGGATGAAAGAGGGATCTCTAGTATGTTGAGGAACTATCTGAAAGGGCTGCTTCTGAGGCGACTGTGGTGGAAGTGGAGTGCTAGGCTGACTAACCATTGGCCTCTTTCCTTTATCTACTGCTGAGACCACAGCTTTCTTTTCAAATGTCTTCACCAGTTTTGGACCCTTCCTTTCCTCAGACTGCTCTCGTAAGAATGGCATCCTAGGAGCCTCTTCCTGCAAATTGCTAGCCTTATTAAGAAGTTTCTCAAAAGTTTTAATAGTGAAACCCTTCAGGAGAAAAGCAACAGGACCGTGGATATTCTTCAACAGAATCTCCACAGCATGTTGTTCTTGCAGCTGGGGTTCACACTTCATCGAGAGGTTTCGCCACCTCAAGATGTACTCAACTAGAGACTCTCCCGGCTTTTGCTTTTCAACCACGAGATCGCCCACAGTAGTGCGTTGTTGCGCTCCAGAAAATCTCTTAAGAAAGAGGTTTTCTAGGTCGCTAAAGGTTCTTACTGAACCGTTGGGCAGATCGGCGTACCATTCAAAAGCAATGCCGGATAGACTACTTACAAATTGGCGAAATAGTAGAGCATCTGACCCTCCTGCATTGCAACAGCTTGCTCGGAAATGGGCTAGATGCTGTCTCGGATTTTCAATTCCGGTGAAAACTTTAAAAGTTGGTGGCACGAAGCCCTTTGGATAAGGAACTAAGTCATATTCCTCGGGGTAGGGTCTACCCTTTGAAATAGACACCGTTCCTTGAGCATGGGCTAAGGCCTCCCTTACCTGGTCCTCAATTAATTGCTTGATATCCTTCTGAGGTGGGATCGGAGGAATAGTGGAAACTGCAGGGTGAACTGGAGATGTCTCTACTGGACAAGGGAGAGTCACAGGTGGTGACTCGAGAGGTCTGGAATTAAGTTCTGCCCTTTTGGCCCTTTCTGTGAGCTCTCGAGCTGACTGGTGGATCTTAAAAGACTCTTGTTGTGATTTGTCCAACTTCTCTTGCATTTCTCTAACTTGTGACATCATGCTAGCGAGCTGAGTCTCCAAGTTTTTTATATGTTCTTCATCTCTATCTTTCACAGACTCATCTGACTCTGACTCAACAGCATGCGGATCATCATCCTTAACAAATCGGCGCTTGCTGGGCTCAGCTTCTTTATTAGATCCTCTAGTTTCGACCACATGAATGCCCCCAACATAATCATCTTCATCTCCGAGGAGATCATCCATATCAGGGTCGAAAGAAGCCGTTCCTTCTTTGTTCAACAGGATATTTCTTATTTCTTGGACTACCTCCTCGACCGGTCTATCCCCAATTGACTTAGGGTCAAGGGGTAAGTATCCTTTATACTCAGCCATATCAAACAACTCTTCAGAATCCATAAGGGCGATGATTTCTGTAAGCTTTGGATTAGGATCTGGTTGAGACTTTGTATCCGGTTCATCTTCCATTTCTAAATCCTGGTCAATTCTCTCCTCTTCGACTATCCCAGAGCTGGTAGTCAGAAGAGTGGCATCCTCTACAGGGAGAGGGACATATTCCTCAGGAGAAGTAGGAGCTTGTAAGGTGATAGTTCCCACATCTGGTAAGGTAAGGTCCTCAGACACCTGACTAAGGGGCCTAGGAATGACACTCGGACTTTGGGGATCATCAACTGGGGTAACAGGAATGGTGATTATTGGATCCGGGGTCAGACTGGCTGTGGTAGGGCTGTCAACTGTAACAACTGGAGTACTAGCCTGAACATCCATCAATTCAACTGCACTCGGAGTAGGGTCGACTGGAACTCGTTGGAGCTGCAGAATGAACTTAGAAGTTCTAGGAGGTGGTGGTAGATTCTCCAATTTAGTTCTTTTTGGCACATATCTCCTTTCAGGAGATTTAGGTCTTTTTCCTTTAAGGTCCACAGACTTTTGAACTTCAACCCCCTTTGGTTTGACAATCACAGAGGCCAATCTTACAGGTTTATGTGGGGGTACCGGGGGTCTACCAGTAGAGTGGCGGCCTCTCTCGGACCCAGTCAACACAATACCCTCTGTTTGAGAGGACAGAGGGCGTGGCACCCAGTGATATCCATCAACCAGTACCGAAGTAGCGGGCTGTCTAGCATACTTCTTATTCTTCCTAACGAATTGAGGGGTTAAATTCTTCGCTTCAGATACTTCTTCCTTCAGCACTTCTTTTTGGAAGCGATGTGAGATCACTCCCTTTAACTGTTTCACATACTCCTCTCTAGTCTGTCCGGTCTGTGCAGCACAGGTGTGAATTATATTTCTCAAAGTTCTTGCCTTTTGAAGATGTTTTTCTTTTTGAGTCTTCTTGGTCGAGTAGTCGACCGGGCATGGTGGAGAACGGGCTATCCTAGCTATCCTCTCCTCCCCTTGAGCTGAAGCCAGGGGGTAAAAGCGACTTCCCTTCAGGAGGGGAGAGGAAGCAGGAATAGGTAGCTCCTCAACAGCCTCAGGTTCTACTTGGGCCAAGGTCTTAAAAGGTAGGACTCTCTTAGCCTTAGAGATTTTCTTTCTAAGTCTCCTCAAGTAATTCTTCTTCTGATTTTTTGTGGTAAATCTAAGTCCAGAACTAGACCCTTCTTCAAAAACAGACTTAATTTCAGTGGAAGGCTCAACAATTGGTTCGGGTTGTTTCTGATCATCACTGACTACTGGCAAGGTGGGTGCAGATCCCACAATTAACTCAACTACTGGGGGAGTTTCCTTACTGGCATCTAGGCTCACAATCTGGTGTCCATCCATAGAGAGCTCAAGAGTACTAAATCCCATTCCAAAAATAACAGTGCTCCCTTGGTCATTAACAGTCGAATACAACTCTCGGTCAAAGGAGAAAATCAGTTGGCCAGCCATTTGAAATTTTCTGAAAGTTAAAGAAGATGATTAAAATTAGATCTTTTGAAAAGAGTAGTAAAAAGCATTTTATTATCATTTTTTTTTTGAAAGTATGACATATATTGGCCCACGAGGAAATCGTATGGGGTAACATATGTCGACTTGGAGTTTAAGAAGATTTTTGAGAAAATTTTGAGAATTTGAAATGGGTTTTCTTACAAGTTCGAAAACACAACGGACAGAGTTTCCCCTTGCCCGAAGGCTTATGGAATTGTGAGAAAGCCCAAGTAAAAAGAATAGTTCAACCCTCCCCACACTTAGAAGTTAAAGGGGAAATGAGGGGGTTAAAACTAACAAGTTTGGAATGAAATCAAAAATTTTGAATGCTTTTTAATTTTAAGGATTTATATGTCGACCGAAAAATTTATTGACCATAAATCCATAAAATTAAATTAAATTAAAAAAAAATCCAGAGATCTGATTTGACACTGTCGCCTCACAAGCTATGCTGGGGCAGAAGGTCAAAATCAGAACAGAAATTTAAATGAAATCAAATTTAGAGGTAAAACCTCTCTTTTAATATTTTGTTATTATTTTAGATGTTGGCCACACTAACCCAAGGAAGAAATGAGTAAGGGACCAACAGAAGAAATGATAGTTAAAACTACCGATGAAACAAATTTTTGCCATTATTAAAGATGAAGAGAGAGATTTGTCCCACCGGGCGTGCCATTTTTTGTTGGTGGAATTTTGAAAAACATATTTCGAAAATATTAGTTTTCTTTGGGTATTTTAAGATTAAGGATGAGTTCTAATTCTAAGGCCGAATCAACTCGTTAGAAAGAATATATCACCCCCGGGGACGAAGATAAGCTTTCATAACGGTGTTCAGGCTTAGAATTATGTAAACACATCTTGAATATTATGATCGGGTTCTAAAGAGAACTTCATATGGCCCCGAGGGAACAAAATAGAGTTCAACTAAGTACCCAATTACAATATCCAAGAAGTATGATCGTCGCATTCACATCCAAAGCCTTATCGAAGAAGGATGTATCTCCCCAAAGGGAAATGACACCATTCTACGATAATTCTTCTAATGCAACGACGACGATCATTCTTTAACTTTTCCCAAAGAAATCTAGTGAAATTTTAAAATCAATTTTAAAATCAGGTGTGTGGGGTTCCAAATCTCCTACGAGCGCAAGCCCTCGTAGTTAATTACATCGTAGGGAGACAAAGTCTCCTACGAAAACTCTCGATTAAAATAATGGCAAAATTTTGTTAGAATTTCTAGGAGTGATATCAAAGTATGAATAGAATTATTGGAAAATCAAAAGAGAATGGATCAAAATTGAGCAGTTATTAACGGAGTCAAAGGATGAGAGGTAGGGGACACTTTGAGATTCCAGAACCATCCGGAAGTGTCCCAACTTAATCTAAGTGTTGGGCTTTATGTTTTAGGATTGAAATGAAGCTTTAATTAGAGTTAAGTATTTTATTAGAAATTTGGGACTATATTCCCGAAATTTGGGGTCTTATAATCAAAGATCTGCCCCGGATCCTAAATCTATTTTGGACACTGGACCACAGTCGTCCGATCCTAACTAATGCAGTGCAAGGTCTGGACTTACCCCGGCCTGGATTGGGGAGCCAGCTAACCACCTAATCGATTTAAAATAGATGAGTCCGGTCTTTTATGAAAGAGTGGTAGGGACGTTGTAATTAAAGTTTTAGAGGGTCGGGGCCGACATCTAGAGATTCTCCTATTTGGCCCCTTTAACTTATGTTGGGTGCTAAAATGCTAAGGACTATGCAATTAAAATTTTGACTCTTTAAGTTTGTATCTAATGCAATGCATGCTAGTTAACAACTTCCAATCAAGTATGCTTGAAATTTTAAAAACAGGCTTATAAAATAGTTTTTTTAGAAGACTGGACTTCCCCAGGTCCGGCACCTCGTCCTCATAGGTCAGACTATCCGGACTCTACCCGCAGGCGGGGAAGGGTCTAAAGCAAGGAAAGAGTAATGCAAAAATATGCATGCGACCCCGGGGCGATCCCCGGCTAATTCCCTAGATTCGTTATCTTTCTATGTTGTTTAGACTCACTAAAATTTTAGACTTTTAAAATTATGAGTAGAAAACTTTCACACCCTCACGAGCCTCACGTTTCCAGGCGAAAACAAAGAGCGGCATGCAATCGCCAAAAAACTAGTAAAAACAAGTAATCCTAGAGGCAATCAAATCATCACATCAAATATAAATTAATTAATAAATGTCCATAGGCAGAATTGCCTTGCTTATTACAAACCAGAATATTGCAGAAAGTAAAGTGGCCGGGCACCACTGACAACAACCCGGATTCTAAGCCTAGTAATGACGCAAGTTATTTTGAGTGGGATACTCTCAATCTTCAAATCTTCGAATCTTCAATTTCATTCTTCTTTGGACTCCTTTTCTTCAAGCTTCTTGGAATCTTCGTAGTAGATTACCCAAATGGATAAGAGGGCACTTCCCTTTAAGAGGGAAGGCCACTCTTTCCTCTTTGGGTAAGGAAAAGGTATGATCCAAATTTGGATTTCCAAATGGAAAAGGAGTGTTCCCCAAAGGGGTATCCTTTCCTCTTTGGAATCCAAGCTTTGGATCTATGTATCCCAACTCAAAATGAACTTTCACAACACTTAACAATTATACAAATTACATTGATATCAAAATAAAAGATCTAGACTCACCTGCAGGGTTATCCTAAGCAATTAATATATATATAAAGCAGTTATTCCCAAGCAGTTGTATATGAGCAGAAAAGAAAGTAAACACACTGGCCACGCTCTTTTTATGATTTGGGGGCTTTAGCAGCTGAAGCACCTGTGCAAAGAGTTTATAATATTTGTGCATTTTTTTATTTTGCCCCCTTTTTACATTGCCCTGCATGAGCGTGGCCACCTGCAGAAAACTGTGTCAACATCCAGATCGTACCTAACCTAAGGGTAATCTAGTCGCCAAACACATCAATCCATCCACAGAGTACAGAAAAAGTAAGCAGACACAGCAAAGAAATTTCATCCACAACATGCAGTGAAAACTACGAAAAATCCGGCACACAGCAGTAAAGTAAACACCGGCCTAACCTAGATCTAGAGTTGGTTGTCCTAGCACATCATCTAAAGTGTGTGAGAAAGGTCGTGTGGCTGGGATAGATTCTAAAGTAGGTGATTAGTTAAAGTTGTTTAAAAGTTTGAGTTTGTTAAGGCTTAGGAGGGAATTTAGATTAAAATTCAAGTATTAATAAATTAGGAATTTTAATTAAATATATTTTAAAAGTTAATTGATTACTACCTTTGTTTCACACCGAGGCCGTGAGGTTTATTTCACCTTCCTTGGGGCTAAGCTAATAGCCTCGTAGGCCTGGGTTACCCAGTAGCAATCGGGGTTGATTAAGTTATTTAAATTGGTTGGAATTAAAAAAAGTGGATTAATACAAAAATGAGTTAATTACTGATTTTTAAAGTTGATTAATTTAAGTTTTCCATTAATTGATTCGTGGCGTTGTGCCACCAGGCTCGAGGAACCAGCCTCCTTAGGACACTTAGCCCCGCAGCCCGGAGTAGTCCAGCCGATAAACCAAATTAATGTAATTGAATTAGAGATTTTTAAAATGTTAAATAATTAAAAATTAATCCATTTTAAGGTTTGACACCCTTTAGAATTCATTCGTGGCGTTGTGCCACCAGGCTCGAGGAACCAGCCTCCTTAGGACACTTAGCCCCGCAGCCCGGAGTAGTCCAGCCAATAAACTTCAACTTTAGGGTGGTTGTTGTGTTTTAAAGGATTTGTTAAATGTTTTAAGCATTAAACCAATATTTTCTGAGTTTTAGAATGGTTTGAGCTTTATGAATTTTTGAATACCTTAATGATTTAATTAAAGGGTTGAAAATTGACTTTTTGATTAGGTTCAAATTCTGGAGTGTTTGTATTTTATTAAAATACTAGACCTTACTACGATCAGTTAGAAGGTTAGTACGTTGAAATCGGATTTTTCTACATTTTATTACGAAGGTTTGAAGTTTCGAACTAGTTTTAACTACGGTTTGACCAATTTGTTGACTTTTCAAAATATTGCAAATTTCTGGAATTTAATATTTTTAATAAATACTAGATATCACTATGAGTTGAATGCAAGTGAGTTTGGGTGATTTGGATTTTATTAGAATTAGTTATGGATTATCGAAGTTTGGATATTTTAATGAATTTTAGGAATTTCTTAATTAGGGGGCCTCTTTTGTGATTTTGCTTCAAACAAATTCCCAAATCTCTTGAAAACACCTCCAAAGGTCAGGAACAACCTAAGGAGGGATCCCCAAGTGTTAGGGAGATTTTTGGATTTTTATATTATTATTAATTAATTATCTTAATTAAATATTGGTTGCCACTTAAAATTAAATTAAGGTTTAAATTGCTGTCAAATCAAGGGGCTTTTAATTATCATAGATTAAGGACTGAATTCTGGTCAGTTTGAGGGTTTATACATATTTTTTGGAGTTAAAATAGATTTATTACATTTTTTTAGAAGTTTAAAGGGTTAATTAAGGGTTTAAGACTTAGAAAATTAATTAGGGAACCTAATGACCTCAAAAATCAGTGAAAATTTCTCTAGGGGCTGAGGATGTCACTAAGTTCAAATGTTCAAAGTTTCAACTCAAGGGGAAGTGAATCCTAATTATTGAAATTTTTCTAAGTTTTCTATACATGGGTCCTTAATTATTGTCCTTAATCATGTCACTAGTTTTGAATAGGTTCAAATCAAAGTTCCTCTAACCCTTTGAATAAACATGGCATGCATACACAAGTTGCAAGCAAACAAGTCCTTAGATCTAGGAGAACCTAGACTAGGTGGTGTGTGTACCTACTCATGCAAATCAAGTTAAATCTTAATTAATTAAAGAATTAATCAATGAATAATTATAAAATTAATTATCCACTGATTAATCAGCATTCCCCATTGAATTCATGCAAACACAGTAAAGCTCCATTTAAAATTTCAAATGAATGTTTGAATGCAATACAAGTTAATTTAAATTCATCATTATTTTAATTAAAAATACCTTTACACTTTAAATCTTAATAACTATTAAAATATAGGTCAAATAAATCTGAGAAAATTACTGGAGATCAAAAACAAGTCTGAAATAACTCAAGCCAAATTTTGGACTTAATAGGGTTTTACTTATTCAAATATAAAATAAAAATAAAAAAAACATATTATAGAAATTAATTTTAAACTATACAATGTTTTTATTTAAAAATAATTTTAGAAAATAGAGGATGAAAAACTGAACAAAATGAGCTATTATACTCATTTTTTGGTTCAGTAATTAATTTGCTATAATTTTTTGAAGTTATGCTAATTAAAAAAGGATTTAAATCTATTTATTAATCAAACGGCGGCGCCGGCGAGACGCGTGGCGCGTTTTGGTTTGTCCAACCAGAACGCGGCGATAGCGGGACGCCACGTGGAAGGCGGCGGTCATCCACGCGTCGGCTGCAGAGCGCGGGACGCGGTTTCACTTAACCACGTCAGCGAGCACTGCGGACCGTTCGATCGAACGCCTGGATCGTTCAACGGCGGGGATCAGATCCCGTCGTCTGACCCGATTGACCAAGATCCAACCGCAGAGAGTTCGTCCCGCGGTTTTGGATGGACGGCCGGGATCAAGCCGAACCACAGCTTGAGCCACGGGATCGGGTACACGGTTGATCAACGGGCGGAACGGCGCGATCAGATCCGTTGATCGAGAGATCAACGGACCAAACGGGGCTCAGTTCATGCAGCCAGCGAACCGAGCCCTAGAACCCATTTTTTGACTCGTTCTCTTGATCCCGTGCACCAAATGAATTAAAATTTTAAACTTAGAGTCCCTAAGTGAAGAGAATCAATGGGGAATAATTTATTTTTCTTAAAACAAGCTTAATAAAAAGCTAATTAAACTAGTGTCCCTAGGGCTAGGGTTTGAGTTTTTCACCTTGATTTTGGACGGATTAGACCGTTTATGGGTTTGTTGCACTTGTAGACTGTCCACGCTCCTGTTTATAGAAGACTTCTCGGCTCGAAAGCTCCTGGATCGAGTGCTAGATCTGTTGGAACGGGTTTGAGCTAGGATCGCCGGGATCTCGCCGGAAAAACCCTTTGACCGGAGGGATTTCGGTGGGAGGGTGTTGAGAGATGTCTGGGGATCTCAATGGAACAGGGGGCAGGACTTGAGAGAGCTTGAGTAGTGAGAGACGGTTAGGGTTTGAATGTCATGCATTAGGCCCTTTTTCCCCTATTCAAACACCCCCAAGCCAAATGGATGGCTGGGATCGACTCACAAGCTCTCCAGATAATGCCACCTGTCCCTGGGAAAGCTGGAAGGCTGCGGAAAGGGCTGGACATGCCTCATTTCCATTGGATGGACTTGGGATGAGTGGAGGAGACATTGCCTAAAATTGCCTAAACCAACCCCTTAGAGCAGTTTAAACAGGGGTTAATCAGAGAAATAAAGCAAAAAGAGGAGTTTAGGCATGTGGTATAGGGGGGAAAAGGGTTCTTTTTAGGGCTTTGACCATGAGAAAAGGGTTTTAAGGGAGTGTTGACCATTTTGACCAGTCAACTGGTCAATGGCTGCTGATGTGTCACAGGAGCAGGTCATGGAACCTCTTCAAATGGCTGGATGGGTTTAACTTGGGCTGGGTTCAATTGGTTGAAGGGTTTGACCACACAAATGGTTCTTTAAGCCTTGAGTTGACTGGTTGACCAGTCAACTCCCTCAAGGGTTATGGAATTTTCAATTAGGTGATTCAAATGAGTTGATTAGGTGGATTGGAGGGTGGTTCCAAGAGCCATGTATGTCAAATAGATTAAGAAGGCTTAATGGGCCCTTAATGGGCTTCTAGGCCAAAACTGGTTGACTTAGTCAACCAGTTGGGTTCAAGGGCTAGAGATGGATTCAACAAGTTCAGAATGTCATCCTGAGTCCATTGGATGTGGTCCCAGGGTTTGGAGGGGTCGATTTGATCAAAATCACCATTTGAGCCCTTAAGGGCTTGTTTGGTCAACCTAGGTTGACTTGGTCAACCAGGTTGACCCAGGGTCTGGGTTTGGGCTCAACAGGTTTGAAATGATGTTTTAAGGTTTAATGGAGGTGGTTGGATGGCCTAAAGAGGTCATTTGGGTCAAAACACATGTTTGGACCCTTAAAGGGCCCCTTGGGTCAAACCAGTTGACTTGGTCAACCAGGTTGACTCAAGGGTTGGAAATGGGTTCAAAAGATTTGAAATGGCATTTGAAATTTGTTAAAGGTGGTCGCATCCCATTTGGAGCTCATTTGGTTTGAAATCCCCATTTGAGCCTCATAGGGGTGTTTTGGTCAATTTTGACCTATTGGTCAACTATGGTCAAAAATGGGTTTGAAAAATGCAGTTTACTGCTCAATGGGTTAAAATCAAGGGTCTGGAAGTGATTGGAGGCTTGGATAAGGGTTCCAAGGTCAAGATCTCAAAGGGGTTAGGCTCAGTGGCATAGGCTGTAAATATTTGAAGGTTTTACAGCCTTTGAATTTTAATTCAGATTCTAGGGTTAGAGACCTCAGAATGAGCTCAAAATTGGAGGGTAGCCTTTAGAGACATGTCTTATCACTTTGCAAGTGATAGACCCTGAATCAAAGGCCATTTGATTGGGTTTTGAAATGTTTGAAAAATCTCTGAAGAGGGTGTTTAGGACAGGGCCTTAAGACTTTGAATTTGAGTTTAGACTTCTGGATTTGGAATGGATTTTAAGTTTGAATGATTTGGATTTGAATTGGATGGAGTTTGGGATTCAAATTGGTCATAGGTAGGAATCAAATTGAAATTGAAATGGATTAAATATAGAAATTGATTTAAAATTGAGGTTGATCAAAGATGGAGTTTGATTTGAAGTTGGAGTGATCCTAAGATTTAGGAGAGTTCTAAGATCTAGGATTTAAAGGGATCCTAGGCTCTAGAATAGGCTCTAAAGTCTAGTTCTAGGAAAGATCCTAAGATCTAGAGTGGATCCTAGGGTCTAGGATTAAATTTAGAATCTGGAAGGGTCTTAGTGACCTCATACAAAAATGAGGTCAACAGGGGCCTACGCATTAATAAAAAAAATGATTGCAAAGTCCTTAAGGGAGACGATTAGCTCACTAATGCTCCAATGAGCTACCAAACAAAGTAAAGAAAAACCTAGGAGCCAAAAGTCTCCACTAATAAAAAATACAAAATAACCTAGTAACATGCTACCGTTGCTTCAGATAACCATAAAAAAAAAAAAAGAAAGATGTAATAAAAGAATGGAAGCATGATCTTTCTGCAAAAAATATTGATGTCATCCATAATCAACTCCACCTATAAAACAAAAAAATTGTAGAGCAAAAGGATGTAACACAAAATTTTATAGAGAAACCAAGAATAATTGTGAAAATTTAAGTCAGAACCAAGGTTTAAATAATAAAGACTACATAATAAGAAATGATCCAAGCCAAGGCACCATAGAAATCAATAATGAGGATAAAGACTGATAGAGCTCATGATAAAATTAGTAAAAAAAGCCTCATAAAGTTAATCCTCAATCCACTCAATCCTACCCTTAGGAGCAAACACCATCCACAACTCAAAGGGGCCCGAACATAAAAGTGTAAGGCCACCAGCAAAACAATACAACTCCTCCAGAATATCACAATTAACCATCTCGAATGCACACAAGCCTATTAGGTGATACAAAAACCAAGCCAAAGTCCCATTATCATAGAGCGATAACCAAATCAGACAAGGAACCAATAAACATAGAGAACAACCAAAATAGCTCGTAAACCTAGCCAAACTCCCACAAATGCCCATAGTTAGCCAAAACAACCTGAAAGTAGGAAAGCAATAGTGGGAATTACCATTAGCAACATCACATGTGAAATCATAGCTCAAATCTATATCCCCCAAGACAAAAACTAAATTGAGTAACATAGAGAGATGCCAGTAGAAAAAAAAAAATAGAATAAAGAACCCCAAAAGCCCCCAAAGAATCCACAACCCAGACTTGAAACACCTCAAAAAGCAATAAGAACCATCACCAAGCTTAACAAGTAAGAAAACAAACAAACCAAACAAGCACAACCCATAACTCTAGATAGGATAAAGCAGCCAACCAAACCACCTGAGCAAAACCAACACAACACCCTCACAAATAATCAAAAGCTAAAATGAAAGCCCCAAGTAATGAAAGGTGAATCACAACCTAACACCAGTAGAAAGAATAGGGGATGCATGTAAAAAAGAAAACCAACACTGTAGACAACAATAAGCCCCAAAGCACCCTGCGGCAGCCAAAATAAACACGTCCATATACACCAATTAAATTTTAACGTAAGGAAGACCAAGCTCATCCAATTGAAATAAACCTGTAAGAGTAACATGAATGGTGGCTTCAATAAAATCATAAAATCCTCAAGATTATAACAACAATTAGCAAGCCAAGAGGCGCAAGCGTTACCCTCCTTTTAAATATGTTGAAAAGAGAAATTCATAAAAACAAATATATTTTTAATTTCCCTAACTTGATAAAAAGGTTAGGAGAGAAACACATATCATCCACAGATTTTAAAAATTTGAAATCAAAACAAAAATTCATCTAAATAAGAATGTTAGTTAAATTAAAAGAGATGCAAACCTTAAGACCACAAAGAATAACCAAAGTGATAGCAACAACATTATTACCACTAGGGATAGGACCAGTGAAAGCCACAATATGATTACAATTACTATCCCTAATAGCTCCTCCACAACCAATCAAAGAGCCATTGCTTTCACCCGCAACATTTAATTTAAAAACATTAATGGGAGGTCTGAGCCAATAAATAATGTTATCCTTTAAAGAAATAGGTAAGCCCTCAAAATTAAGGCCTAATTCAATACCAACTAAATAATAGTCTTTAAAGTTCTTCAAAGAGAGCAGATTAATAGCACAAAGAGAAAAAACCTTATCTTTAACCTTTTGAATAACCTTCTGATTATTCATCTAAATACCCTTAAAGAGAGAATTATTCCTCTCCAACTATAAGAACCAAAGAATGAGAGAAGGAATAAAATTATGGATGTGCCCTTTAGAATTGATGAACTAAGCCTTAAGCATAGATTTAAGAGACAAATGAGCATTAAAGAATATTAACTAAAATGAATCATCAAAATAAACCCAAGTTTTAACAACAACTAGTCCATAAATAAAAACATGAAGCATATTCTCGATGTGGTAACATCATTGACACTTGTAAGGTAACTTAAAACCATTTTTGGTGAGATTATCATCAGTGGGATTAAATCAATGAAGAATTCTCCAAATAAAAATAGACACAGTAGTAGGAATGCTCTTATGCCAAATATAAGAGAAAATATTATCTCTCTTTCTATGAGCTGTAAAAGTATGCCAAGCTTTTTTTAAATGAAAGCAACCATTATTAGATAAATCACATAAGATATTGTCCTTAGAAGTAGTATTAATAAGCAAGTTTAGAATTTAATGAATAATAAAATAAGGAATAACATTAGTATGTTTCTCATATTCCCAAAAATTATTCGTAAATAAATAATTAACCTTAATCGAAGAAATAGAAGATGAATTCAAGATAGAATCAATAGATTGTTTGCCTAACCAACAATCTTGCCAAAAGAAACCATTACCTTCACCAATGCCCCAAGAGATGTAGGGAACAACCTCCCTTTTAACCTTGCAAAGTCTTTGCCACACTCTAGAATCACCGTGCTTAAAATAACAAATAGTAGGATGCTTTCCAACACAGTATTTGGAAGACATAAAATTAGCCCAACGGCTCGCTTTAGCATGAAAATTATACCGAAGTTTAAAAGAGAAAGGTAGAGCCAAGGCATTCATATTTTTACAACTTAAACCCCCTTCAGCCAGAACACCACAACATTTATCCCAAGCAGCCCATGCAATTTTTGAATTAATAGAAGTAACTTTCCAAAAAAATTATTTATAAGTTTATGCACGCTATTACAAACAACTTTAGTGGGAAGAATAGTTTCAAAACTATAAACTGGTAAAGAACACAAAACCCTTTTCATAAGAGAAATCCTACCACCAAAGCAAAGAAAATTAGAATCCCAAGTTAAAAATTTATTTTAAATAGAGGCAATAAGAGCATCAAAGAGAAAAATTTTCTGTCTACCTTAAAAAAGAGGGACACCTTAAAAAAGAGGGACACCATGGTAATTAATGGGTAATTGTCCATAATAGAGCTAGTTAAATATTTAAGGGCTAAAATACAATTATTTGGAATGATCTTAGAAGAGATAAAATTGCTTTTATAATTGCTAAAGGATAAACCACTAACCATCTCAAATTGAATAAAAAATTACATAAATTTTTTAATTCTATTGGTAGAAGTAATGGTAAAAATAATAAAGTCATCCGCAAAACATAAATGAGAATAGAGAAAATCACCCAAAGTTCTAAAGTAAAGACTATGATTATTCTCAAAAAGATTGGTAAGGCCTCAAGATAAAAATTCAGTAGCAATAATAAAAAGAATAAGAGATATAAGATACCCTTGCCGTAAGCCTTTAGAAGATTTCAAGAAACCATTAGTACAATAATTCACAATAATAGAGTAATAAATTCCTTCAATTAAGTTCTTAATAAGTTTAATAAAAATAGAATTAAAGCCAGTACACTCCAAAATATGATAAATATAGGACAAGTCAAT
Organism: Dendrobium nobile; assembly: GCA_022539455.1. Taxonomy (NCBI): domain Eukaryota; kingdom Viridiplantae; phylum Streptophyta; class Magnoliopsida; order Asparagales; family Orchidaceae; genus Dendrobium; species Dendrobium nobile. Next base: position 33,342,355 of record CM039718.1, on the reverse strand, counting down.
ATTGTCATAAGCCTTGGCAATATCAGGCTTTAAAATCAAATTCCCCCCTCTCACTCTAACATCCAAGTCATGGCTGAATTCTTGAGCCAACAAAATATTACCCATAATAACCCTACCTTCACAAAACCCATCTGAGAGGTAGAGATAATTCTATGAAAAAGAAAAGTAAGATGATTCATGATAATTTTAAAAATTAACCTAATAAAAAAATTATTAAGAATGATAGGTCTAATGACATTCCAAGTGTTGACCGAGTTGTTTTTGGGAATAAGAACAATGGAACAAGACATAAAAAACTTAAGAATAGAGTTACCAGCAAAAAAATCCAGAGTAGAAGTAAAAATATCATTATTAATAATGTGCCAAGATTTTTGAAAAAATTGAGTAGTAAACCCATTAGGACCAGCCACCGAATCACTATTTATACAAAACAATGTCTTTTTAACCTCTTCAAAAGAAGGAGGTTTAGAAAGATTCACATTATCCTCTTAGGTAATATGGTTAGGAATAAAGGAGGGATCATTAATTTGAACCAAGTTAAAATTCTTATTTATACAACTTTGGAAGTGAAGGACAGCGAAATTCACAATTTCCACAATATTCTCAATAACAGAACCATCATCAATTTGTATTTTATTAATACCATTTTTAGCCCATTTCCTCTTAACCAGTGCATGAAAATACTTAATATTGTTATTGACATCAACCAAGTGCTTAGCAGTAGCTTTTGTTTCCAAAAAAACCTCTTCCTGAGCATGGAATTTAAAAAGATCCTCTTTACCTTTTTTTTAAGAGAGAAATTAGAATCAGAAGGATCAACCTGACAAGTAGATTCAATACTCTCAACAAGTTGCTAAGCCTAAAAAAATATTACAAAAGAGATTTTTAAAAATGTTACGGTTTCACCAATCTAAAGCCTTTTCAGCATAAACCAAAGTCTCATCATGCAAAAACAATAGTAGACCTCTGTTAGATCAAGCCACGGTGTCTATTTCTGAGCCCTTTGTTGCTCCGGTACTAGTGGAACTTGATGTTTCTAAGAAACACCCTGGTGAGGTGTGGTTAGGCTCTGAGATTAATGGTTACTTCCAAAAAGTTTATTTTGAAAATCTGCCTATTTTTTTCGCATTGTAAAATACATGGTCATGGATTTAATGAATGTTTTAGGTTGCACCCTCATTTACGTAAGGAAAAAATGGTAACCAAACAATCTCAACTAGAGGTAGCTAATAAGAATATTAACTTACAGGATATTGAGAAAGAAGGTAATAATTCTCATATGGTTGATGTGCTTCTATCTAAGGTTGAAGATCCTTTATTGTTACATAATGAACCCTTATCTATTCTTGTTATTCATCCCTCTTCTTTGGAGTCTTTTTCGCTTGAACAGGCCATTAGCACTTGTATTTTGGATGGGACATCTAAGGGTGGTGAAGGGTTAAATGTTTTCTCATCGTCTATTATTATTGATGATGTTGTGCCATCTATTAATTGCTCTTTAAATACTAATAAATCTATTATGGTTGAGGATGTCTCTTATTATATACTTAATCAGGAAGATAATGTTGCTAATATCCACCTTAATGCTAGAAATAAGGTGGGTACTAGTGAAAATGATTTGGTTGAATCTGAAAATGTAGGTCTTGGTTTAATTTGCTTGGTCACTGAAAGGGAAAAATTATTGGAGGAGGGTGAACTCTCCCCTAAGGGTGATGGTTTAGAAGTAAATCATGATTGTAAGTCCCCTTCCCAATCTCATCTCAACTATGATGCTTTTTCTACCAAAGGCTTTGCTAAAGTTGACCTTGACATTAGCTTTGTTAAAGTCTAAGGGAAACATGGTAGGAACAGCAAAAACTAGGTTCCACAGTCGGGTAGAACTACTAATCTTGTTATACAATCTGCTAGAAATACTTGTTCACAAACTAGTCATTAATTTTTTTATTTTATTATGTATAAAGCTATTATTTGGATTGTGAGGGGAATTGGTTGTGGTTCCTCTCGATTGAGGGTCAAGAATCTCTGTCGTATTCATGGTATTTCTTATCTTGTTTTGCTTGAACCTCTTATTAATGCTTCTAATTTACTTAGCACTGCTAGATTTCTTGGCTTTAAGATTTCATTATCTAATTGTGCGAATAAGATATGAGTGTTTTGGAAAGACCCTCTCCACATTGAGGTTCTTAGTAATTTTACTGAAGTTGTGCATTGTCATATTGATGTCTTTAATGTTAAGTGTTGTGCTTCTTTCATTTATGCGGCTTCTTCCCATGGTAATAGAATGGTTTTGTGGGAGCAATTAACTGATTTTCACAATATAAGCTTGGTCCTTGGTTAGTTGGGGGTGATTTTAATACCATTTCTAATGCTTCTAAGCATTTTGGGGGATCTACTCCCAATTTTAATTCTATGAATGATTTTAATAATATGATTTTGGATTGCAATCTTATTGACATTGGTTTTGCTGGCAATCAATTTACCAGGAATAGAGGTCAACTTTGGCAAAGGTTGGATCGTATTTTATTTAATGATAGTTGGATTAATTCCTTTAGTTCTACTTCTGTTGAGCATCTGAGTCGTACTATGTCTGATCAATCTCCATTATTGCTTGTTTTAAAGGCTCATCATGTGAATGCTATTCCCCAATTTCGGTTTCAGGATATGTGGATTCAACATGATTCTTTTTTAAGTGTTGTGAGTGAGAATTCGTATGCAGTTTTACATCCTGATAACATTATTTAGGGTATGAAAAGATTTTTTTTTAAACTAAAAAGACTTAAGCAACTTTTAAATTGGTGAAACCATCATGTTTTTAAAAATATTTTTACTAATATCTTAAATACTAAAAATATGGTGAATAATTTTGAGCTTAACTCTCAAAGCTTTCCTTCTAATGTGAATTTTACTTCGATTAGAGAGGCTAAGGATAGTCTTTTTAAACTACAGGCTCAAGAAGAAACTTTTTCGAAACAAAAAGCTGCTGCTAAACACCTGTTGGAGGGTGACCATAACACTAAGTACTTTCATGCTTTGGTTAAAAGGAATCGTGCTACTAATTCTATTAATAAAATTATTTGGTAGGATGGTTCGGTTATCGAGGAGGATGAGGTCATTGCCATGTTGGCGGTTTATCATTTTCAGAAAAAACTAAATAAGGTGTTTATTCCTAAATAGATCCCTAACCCATATATTATTCCCTCTCTCATTTCGGTGGAGGATAATAATATACTTGCAGACAATCCTTCTCTTGCATAACTTAAAGATACTATTTTCAATACGAATAATGCTTCGGTGGCTAGCCCTGATGGGTTTACTACTAAATTTTTTTAAAAAAGTTGGGATATTATTAGGGATGACCTGTTTGCTGCGGTTATCAATTTTATTGTGGGTAATACTATACCTAAGTGTTTTTCCTATACTTCTATTATTCTTAATCCTAAAATGATTAATGCTATTAGTTGGAATGATTTCAGACCTATTGGTCTCTGTACCTTTTTTAGTATGCTACTTTCCAAAAATTTTATGTCTCATTTAACTAATATACTTCCCAAGATATTTTCTCCCTTCCAAATAGATTTTGTTAAAGGGCGTGTTATCTCTGATAATATTTTGCTGGCTAAGGAATTTTATCATGATCTAGACGTTAAAGTTAGGGGAGGTAATTCCATTCTTAAATTTGACATTTCCAGAGCTTATGATAATATTAGTTGGCAATTCATCTATAACATTATGCAATTATTTGGTTTTAGTTTGACCTTCATTAACCTTATCAAAAGTTGCATTGAGTGTCCTTTTTTCTCTGTGATTATTATTGGAAAGATCTTTGGTTTTTTTAAATCTTCCCATGGTCTTAGGCAAGGTGACCCTATGTCCCATGCTTTGTTCATTATTGCTGTTGTTTACCTTTTGAGAATTATTGCTCACTTGTTTGCTTCTCAACCCCAATTTTATTTTAGAACTAGGGGTGGTTTTCCTATTTTGCATCTTTGTTTTGCAGATGATTTTATCATTTTTATGAATGATTCCTGTAATCATTTTAATAAACTCATGGAATTTTTTAAGGAGTTTAACTTGGTAAGTGGTTTATCTCTTAACAATCACAAATGTTGTTTTACTGTTTCTAATAATATGAACATGGATTGGATCTCGACCATTAAAGAGAGAACTCGGTTTATGCATAGTCATTTACCTATTAAGTATCTTGGTATTATGTTGTTTAAAGGCAGAAAGAAGTCCTTTTGTTTAATGATTTAATTACTTTTGTGCATAATAAAGCTTCCCTCCTAGAATTCAAATTTCTTGAGTTTTTGAGGTAGCCTTACTTTTATTAGAAGTGTGCTTTGTTCTCTTCCTATCTATTCTTTTCAAACTCTGCTCCCCACTAAATTGGTTTGCAATAGAATTGATACTATTATTAACAATTTTTTTGGAAAGGTGCTTCTAGTAATAAAAAAATTTTGGGCTACTTGGGACAAATGCTATGGGGTTTTAAATGAGGGTGGGCTTGGCTGTAAAAGCATGGGTGATCTTGCTAAGGCTTTTTCTTATATGTTATAGTTTACTTTTCTTGCCAAAGTGTCCTTGCGGGCTAAATTTATGTACTCTAAATATTTTGTCGGTAAGAAACCTTCTACTTGTGTTTTTAATATTGGTGATTCTAAAGTTTGGCAGAGGATGTGTAAGGTCAAGTGGGAAGTGGAGCCTCTTCTTTCTTGGGGCCTTGGTTGTGGCAATATTTTCTTTTGGCAGGATCAATGGCTTAATTCTTTCTCTATTGATTCTCTTATTAATTTTTCCTCTTCTACTGCGGTTAAGGTTAGTTACTTTATCAATGATAATTAATGGGATTTTGACAAGTTTACTGAGGTTCTTCCGGATTGTATTTTTCATAAAATCCTTACTCTTCCTATTAACTTTGACACTGAAGACGTTCTTTTATGTATTTTGGCTAGTGATGGTTTGTTTAGATTAAAAGATGCGTGGAACTTTTTCAGAACAAGGAAAGATGTGGATACCATTTATTCTATGGTTTGGCACAAAAGTATTCCCTTATCCGTTTCTACTTTTATTTGGAGAATGCTTCACAGATTTCTTCCTACGGAGGACAATTTGATTAAAATGGCTTTTGTTCTTCCCTCTAAGTTCCAATGATGTTTCCATGTTGAAAGTATGCATCACGTGTTTTTGTTTGGCCCTATAGCTATTAAAATTTGGTGTTATTTTGATGATATTTTCAAATTAAATATTTTTAATGTTAACATATCCATTAATAATCTTATCAAGGCTTGGTTTGTGAACTCTAAAGGTCATATTAGAAATGTTACTTCCTCCCTTATTTTTTGATACCATTGGTTGGAAAGAAACAACTCTTTATTTAATGGTATTAAAATGGATTCATGCCGGGTTATTAATAACGTGAAAGATAAATTGATTAATTTGTGCTATGTCAACTTAATATCCTTAAATAGTTTTAAAAATAGTTACCATGTAGCCTCTGAATTAGGTATCAAGCTTCATAATTCTTTGTAACTTTCTTCTCCTCTTCTCATTTGCTGGGTTAAACCGAAAATTGGCTGTTTCAAGCTCAATGTTAATGTTGTTCATGAGAATAACCATTTGGGGTGTGGTGGCCTTATCAGAGATGGCTATGGTAATCTTATTCTTGCCTTTATGGGGCCTTTCACGGGTAATATCCATTTGGCTATTTTTACTACCATTTTTTATGGGTTAAGATGATGTTTGCCTCTTGATATTACTGTTATTACTATTGACCTCGAGCCTTCCTTTAATATTCAATGCTTATTTAAGAGGATGGATTCAGTGTCTGACTCTCATCTTTTTTATATCATAAGAGATATTAAGCAGTTGATGGTTTTTATTTACATTGACACTTCTTATGTTCTTAAGGAAGCCAATGCTGCTGCAAAGTGGTTAGCTTGTCTTGGTGCTGGGTCTGATTGCTTTAAAGACTTTGGGGATGTCAATGTTCCTACGCTTCTTAGAGGTCTCATCAATTTGGATTCTCTGTCTTACCCTTATGTTAGATCTTAATTGGTTTTGGTTTGGCTTTCTTGCTTCATTTTGGGCTGGGGGTGTTTGCTTTATTCTCATTCTACTAGTTTCGAGCCTAAAGGATTTTGGTTCCATTTTTCTTGTTGTTATGATTCAATTTCGGTTGTACTATGGTGTCTTTGGGTGGACAATGATTGTGACCCTTGGTTTTTGAGGTGCCTGCTTGTTGCTCTCCTCTCCTTGGTTTTGGTTAGATTTTTCTCTGTGGCATTTAGTAGCCTTGCTTCCTCTGTTGTATGTGTTTGGTTTTGGCTGGGTCTGAGGGTGATTGTGTTTATGCTCTTTCACCAGTGGCTTGGAGAATTATTATTTTATGGGAAGGGTGTCGGGTCGAGGTACTGTGTTTATGGGCTATTTTTCTTTGTTCTGAAGGTGGGGGCTTTTGACTGGGGGAGGCTGCTACCTGGGTTGGTGTTCTCTGATTTATGCTGGATTGGTCCCTTTTATGTGCTGGGTCTGGGGGGCTGGATGGAGCGGCATCAGGTTTTTACCTATGATGTTTGTATTTTTTATTTTAACCTGAGCTCCTTTAGCCCGAGCACTGCTAGCATTATTGGTTTATATTGGTTCGCTTTGACTGATTTCACCCAGTTTCTATCTTGTTCTGCCATTCGGTGGTTTTTTCTATATATTTGGAGTACTGGCTTTTGAGCTTCCGTTTGTTGGGACTTTTGGGTGTTTCGTGGTGTTCCCTATTATCTTGAGGAGGTGAATGCTGGTTGGATCTGGATTGCTGTTCTTTGTGTTGCGACCCATGACCACGAGTTTGAGTAAGTCTGGCCACAAATTGCATGTAAGTCAGAGTAACCATGCACACACACAGGGGGAGAGGGTTTTAAAGGAAAAAATTATAGTTTTTTCTTTCTTCAAAAATTGTACTGTATGATAATATTTTATACTCTATGATCTTATGTTCTGTAAAATGTTATCTGTGAACAAATTGAACTGTACGAATACTATCGTACTGTAGGATGTGTTTCAAATCCAAAACCCTAGCCATCACATTAACTTAAGCAAGTTATTCTCCACCGTTCATACTATACGAATCACTTCGAACTGTATGATATATTTTAAATACTTACTTAAATTAACTAGTGATTAGTTGAATAAATCAAGGCCTAATTAATGATTGATAATTGTACTGTACGAATACATTCGTATTATATGATGAACAGAGATGAATTCTGATTGTCCCAGAGATGGTCCTGGACGATCCATGTTTTTTGCTTCATCGTACTGTATAATGTAGATCATACCATATGATGAACAGAGATGACATTTGATCGACCTAGAATTCATCCTGGACGATGCTTTGATTTTGACCATTTGTACTGAATGATGTAGATCGTATCGTATGATGAACAGAGATGACATTTGATCATCCCAGTTATAATTCTGTACAAACAGCGGTGTTGAGGATCGTACCGTACGATTTAGTATCGTACCGTACGATTAGATTTTGAACTGTTCATACAACTTCGTACCAGGACAAAGCCTATTTATACATATCGTACTGTACAATGTGAAATCGTACTGTATGATTAAAAACTACTTTGAAAATTTTAGGGATTTTGGAGCTCATTTTATGTATCAAAATTAGTAATCTTTTTGATGAGAGACAGAAAGAGGGGAACGTGATTAGAGAGGAAATCTTTGAGAGAGACCTCTTGAGAAGTTTTTTTTTGGGTTTGAGAGAGGAAGGAGAAGGTGAGCTTGGTGAGAGAGAAGAGGTGTGAGGGATATCACATGGTTGCTTCGTTCTTGCTGCATCATGCTCCTCATGTAGCCTAGGAAGAACTTGTGGGAGGCTCTCTGAGGAGGAGACTCTTCTACATCAGTGACCTCGAAGGTACTCTGCCTTCTCCAGGAGGGAGAAAAATGAGAAGGTACTCTGCCATCGCTAGGAGGGTGAAAATAGCGCTTGGCGCTCCACCACGCCGGGTTGTTGAAAGGGAGTATTGTAAGGGCTTCTCTGCCTTATCGAGGGTGGAAAAAGGAGAGCTATAGTTTGTAGTGAAGTTGCCAGAGCGGAGGACTCTGGGGAGTGGACGTAGGCTATGGTTTGACCGAACCACTATAAAATTCTGGTGTGCTTTTTCCTTATCGCTTTTTATTTTTTTCTTGCTCTAAATTTTCATATTATTTGCGTAGTGAAAATTGTGAAAAATAGCGACATTTTATCATTGCATATTTAGTTTAAGTATTTGCCTTCGTAAAAATTTAAAAACACCAGAATATTTAAACTCTTGCTTAGGTCTTTTATTATTGCTATAAAGTTTTCATAATTCACCCCCCCCTCTTGTCAATCTAGTTATTTCAATTGGTATCATAGACTATTTTCAAAAATAGTATTTTAGAAAACCTTGAAAAAAATGATCATGTTGCGTGTTGGAAACCTTGGAATCTTTTTGATAACATCCTGTTTGATTTTTGCAAAATTAGAATGTCTATCTTTTTGTAATCTAATGATTACTGCATGTGGATGTTAGTCAATGATGGATATGGTGCACCTTTTAAAACTTTGAGTGGAGTAAAAACTCTAGTACCTTTTATTGAATGGAGAAATGAGGATAGGGATTTATCCCAATTGAATGCTAAGTATTTAAATTGCCTTTTCTTTGCATTAAAGTCTGAGGATTATATGAGAGTTTCTACATGTGCTCTGGGTAAGGAGATTTGGGATAGACTGTGCATTACATACGAAGGAACAAGTGAAGTCAAGCAGTTTAGGCTTAACATTTTATTGCATGGTTATAAAATCTTCCGTATGAACTTAGCGAGAAAATATCTGACATGTACACGAGGTTCACCCAAATCGAGACATTCTTTCATGCATTAGGTAGAGAGATTTCAAATTCTAAGAAAGTTAATAAGATTCTAAGATGCTTACCTAGTTTCTACGATGCTAAGAAAACTGTTATCACTGAATCTAAAGACCTTAACGCTTATTTTATTGATAATCTCCTTGGGTCACTCATTGCATATGAGCGACGAGTGAGTCAAAGACAAAGTGATGTAGGTGAAAAGCAGAAGGAGCGAACGGTGGCATTAAAAGCAAACAATTTAAAAAGCGACAACTCTACAGGGGAGGAATAAGATGAAATAGCCATGATGACCCGACAGTTTAAGAACTTCTTAAAGAGAAAGCAAAGGCGTCATCAGAACAGCTGGAATAAAGGTAAAAGCTCTAAGTTTAATAAAGTTTCATCTGACACAATCTGTTTTGAGTGTAGGAAGCTAGGTCACCTTCGAGCTGATTGCCCAAACTTAAAGAGCCAACCTACTAAGGAAAAAAGTGAGGAAAAAGCCAAGTATAAGAAAGGAAAAATGAAGACACAAAAAGCTTTTTTGGTCGACTCTGCCTCAGAATTGTCAGAAGAAGAAGCAGATGACGAGGTAACAAATCTGTGTCTAATGGCTAACAATAATCTTGATCAATCAGATCAAGATGAGGGATGCTCTTACAAAAGACCTAGTGAGATCATGTGGTACCTGGATAGTGGCTGGTCGTGACACATGACTAGAGATATGAAGAAGTTCATTCTACTGAAGACCAGAAATGGAGGCAAAGTAACATTGGGAGACAACACTACCAGGAAAGTGATAGGCTCAGGTATTATTGGTAATGCTAAGAATTTTTCAATTGAAACTCTCTTATTAGTTGATGGTTTAAGGCATAACTTACTTAGTATTAGTCAATTGTGTGACAAAGGTTTTGATATTAAATTTCTATCTAATAAATGCCTAATTAGTTTAAATGATTACTAGTTTTGGAAGGAAAACAAATGAACAATGTTTACATGTTAGACCTTGATTGCATTGACAGCTCAAAAATTTTTTTGTTTGAAAATAATAGTTGATGACTCATGGATATGGCATAGGATACTATGCCATGCTAATATGAAAACGCTTAAAAACATCACTCAAAAAAATCTAGTTAGAGGCATACCTAAGTTAGACTTTACTAAGGATCACTTATGTGATGCTTGCCAACTAGGAAAATAAGTTAAATCATCCTTTCATTGAATTAGAGATGTGATCACCTCTAGGCCCTTAGAAATCCTACACATTGACTTATTTGGACCCATTAGTACAGCCAGCCTAAGTGGAAAAAATTATGGATTAGTGATTGTAGATGACTTTACTAGGTTCACTTGGGTATGATTCCTAGCACATAAGAATGAGTCTTTTGAGGAATTTAAGTTATTCTCCACATGGATTCAACGAAAATTAGGTTGTGAAATCTCAACAATCCATAGCGATCATGGTGGAGAGTTTCAAAATGACAGATTTGAATCATTCTGTCAAGAGATAGGAATAGAACACAATTTCTCAGCCCCTAGAACACCTCAGCAAAATGGTATAACGTAAAGGAGAATAGAACTTTGGTAGAAGTTGCTAGGGAAATATTAGCGGAGTACACCCTTCCTAGATACTTTAGGGCAGAAACAGTCAATACAGCGTGTTATATCTTAAATAGGGTAAACATTATATCTAAGCTGAATAAAACTCCTTATGAACTCCTTTAGGGTAGGACACCGAATCTTTCACACTTACATGTCTTTGGGTGCAAGTGTTTCATCTTGAATAATGGTAAACATCCCTAAGGAAATTCGATCCCAAGTTTGGTGAGGGTGTCTTCTTAGGTTATTCATCTGTAGGTAAGGCATATAGAATCTTTAAAAAGAGAACCCTAGTAGCAGAAGAGTCCACCCATATAGAGTTTAATGAATCAAATAAGTCCTCTGAATATAAAACTGAAGATGATGAAATAGAGGAAATTCAAGGAGTAGAGACTATGATCTTAGGAGAAAGGGTAGAACCTCAGGAAGATTTTCTTAGAGAATGGAGATATTCTTCTAGTCAGCCTAAAGATTTAATTTTAGTAGACCCTTTAGAAGGTGTAAGAACTAGGCATGGACTTAGGAAATAGGTTAGTCATTCAGCATTAATCTCTAGAAAGTGATTTTTTTTTTAATTTAAGCATAAGAACAAGAAAAGCACTAAAAAGGAAAATGCAGTATGAAATAAAGGAATTGCATTATATTTAACCATAGGGAAACATAAGAACAAATAAACTACAACAACCTTTTCCCCCTTTTGACAGCACCAAAAAGTGGAGCAAACAACACTAAGAAAAAAAAATACAACACATACACTTCAAAAGAAGGATCCTGATCACTTGGAGGAGGAGGTGGGTTTGGCTGAAAATAGTGAAGGATTATATCAAATCGTTGATCAATCACGGTGAAACGTTCCCCAAACCATTATATATTGGTCTCGTGTTACTGATGTTGCTCTTGGATGTGCGCATCGAGATGAGTCTGAAGTTGATCGAATCGTTCAACCAAATCGTTGTGAGGATAAGCTGGTGCCAGAGCTCGATATGCTATAAGTCATCGTGGTCGAGCTTGAGCTGCTACTACGGCATCTTCTTCTTCTTCATCAAAGACTGGTTCTTCAGGCTCTTATCCCTAATGTAAAAGAATATGGAAAGAGGCATCCGTATAAAAGATTGGAAAGTTCACCAAAATAGGTTAGTTGGTATTTATTCTGAAGGATGTATCCCATAAGGTGACCAAGAGCTAGATTTTATTTTTAGCGAGTAGTAGGGAGGCAAACAAAAGTCATATGGAAAATATAATCAATAATCAAATCAGCCTTATCGAATTTGGTGTTGGATATGATAAGATAGGTAGCGATAGATAAAATCGGGGTCATGTTGATCCCGTCGCTAGCTTTGGGTATTATAGAGGTTCTAAGGACATGTTGAATAATTCTGGCATTACGATTTAGTGATTGGACGAGAGGTTGGTGTTGATAAAATGCAGTGTTTCTAAGGACTTGATTAACATCACTCCAATCAAATTCGTTTGTGAAAAAGAAATGAACCCTAGGACCTTCAGTGGATAGTCCAATATATTATGCGATGTTGGCTCTGGTGATCTCTATGTTTTGACGACAAATAAATGAGTGGAAAGTTGTGTTGTCGATGGTGTAGGTTAGATTTGATAGAAATTCCAAAAGAAATTCAGAGTTATAGGGGAAGGCCAGAGTGAGGAGGAACTGAAAGGTGGTGGAAGCAAAGAGGTTCAGTACCTCGATATTCAGGTCAGACTGATTGAGCATTTTGGAAGGTATAATTTTGCAGGCTTTATACTTATGGTAACCTTCCTGATTTTCAGCACTCCGAAATCGAGTGATCTGATGGCTAGAGGAAGATGAACTTCCCACTCCCAAATGACTCCTCTTGCTTGGAACTAGACATCGTGTAGAGGCTGAGTGAAAGGTGAGAAGGAATAGGTGTGAGTGAAGTGAGCTGCAAGTGAGGAAAATTTATAGAATCTTTCCAACATCATACAGTACAATCATGTTTCATGCTATACGATTAAAAATAAATGATCAGATGGGTCATTTAGGGAAAAGGTGGTCAACACGTACATTATGATGGATATTATACCGTACGATCAAAAAGATTTTGATCGTCCCGGGGGTCGTCAGTACAACCTTTGATGAAAAGTTTCATACAGTACGAACAGGTGGATCATATAGTACAATCGACATTTATATCGTACCAGACACCTTTAACTCATTCTCATCCATTTTGCTTAGGTGGATCATACAGTACGAAGTGGAGGTATCGTATAGTATGAACACCAATAATATCGTACCAACCCGAGTTAATTCATCCCAATCCATTTGCTGACATGGATCATACAGTACGATAAGGAGGTATCGTACAGTATGATGGTCAATAATGTAGTACCAGATGGATTGAATGCCTTCTAGGTTTATCATATAGCACGATGTAGAGCGTGCAGTACGATAACCAGAGGAGAAATTGCCTATGGGTTATGCTGTGTAGATTTAGGTATATCATACAATACGATAGTAGATCACGTAGTAAGATAATAAAATGTCAAATTTTTATAGTTTCGTGTAGTGAGTGTGTGATGATCAGGAACAACCTTAGAAGAGATTTTTTTTTTGTTTTTTTTTTTTGTTTTTTTATGTTTTATGCATTAATGTTTCTGACACCTAGTCTAGTCCTCAAGGTGCTAAAGGTGTTGAACGCTAGTGGTTTTGTGAATATGTCAGCAAATTGATCTCCTGTAGCGATCTGATGTAATTCTATATCTCCCTTAGCAACATGATCTCTTGTGAAATGGTGTCTAATATCTATGTGTTTCATTCGAGAGTGCTGAATTGGGTTCTTAGACATGCAAATTACACTTGTATTGTCACAAATGATTGAGATGGTTCCTTTAGGTAGGCCAAGATCAAGAATTTGTTATTTTAACCATAGTACTTGTGTAACGCAACTTCCTACTGTAATATATTCCGCCTCGACCGTAGAAATGGCTGCTGAGTTTTGCTTCCTACTGGACCAAGAAACTAATGATTGTCCTATGAATTGATAGGTACCAGAGGTGTTTTTTTTTCTATCCTACATCCTACAAAATTAGAATCTGAGTACCCTAAGATTTCAAAGGAAGTGTTGTTCCTTGGATTCCGAATTCCTATGTTCAGGGTGCCTAGTAGATGTCTAAGGAATCTCTTGACCACAGTTAAGTGGGACTCTTTAGGATTAGCTTGAAAACAGGCACAGAGGCACACACTAAACATTAGGTCCAGTCTACTGGCAGTCAGGTAAAGAAGGGATCTAATCATTCCTTTATATTTTTTCTGATCTACTTATTTTTCACTAGGATCTTTGTCTAATTGGATTGTTGAGCTCATTGGAGTGTTCATGGGTTTAGCACTATCTATTTCGTATTTTTTCAAAATATCCTTAACGTAATTTGTTTGGCTTAGAAAAGTTCTGTTATCCATTTGTTTTACACTAAAGCTAAGAAAGTATTTAAGTTATCCCATCATGCTCATTTTAAACTCATTACTCATTATTTTTGAGAATTCATCACATAAGTTATTATCTTAAGATACAAATAAGATGTCATCCACATAAATTTGAACAATGAGAATTTCATTTTTGATCTTTTGTAAAAAAGAGTGTAGTATCTAGACTACCCTTTTCAAATCCTCTATCCAATAGGAATGAGCTAAGTCTTTTGTACCATTCTCTAGGTGCTCTCTTCAATCCATAAAGTGCCTTTTTAATTTGAATACATGGTATGGAAATTATGAATTTTCAAATCCAGGGTGTTGCTCAACATAGACATCTTTCTTGATTACCCAGCTCAAAAAAGTACTCCATACATCCATTTGATATAATTTGAAGTTCTTGAAACAAGCAAAAGCTAAGAGCACTCTTATGGCTTCTAATTTAGCAATAAGGGCAAAGGATTCTTCAAATTCTATTCCCTCAATTTGGTTGTACCCCTTAACTACTAATCTGGCTTTATTTCTTATTATTATTCCTGAATCATTCACCTAATTTTTGAAGACTCATTTTATTCCAACAACACTTTGTTCTTTAGGTCTCTTGACAAACTCCCAAACATCAATCCTGGTGAATTGGTTCAGCTCTTCTTTCTTACAACAAACATTATTTGACATCATCAAAAAGGGGGAGATTATTGTGACCCATGACCCCGAGTTTGAGATTTTGATGATGACAAATAATGTCGGCTGAACTACTTTTCATTAAATATTATTTATGGTTTGCTATTGTCCATGAGTACTAACATTTCAGGAAGATCACAAGCCACTCAAGACAACGGGAAGACTCAAGTCTGGTTAGATTAGGAGTATAAGTATGACAATGTAATTTGTTATTTTTTTTTCTTAAATTTGGCCGCAAATTACATGTAAGTTTGAGTAACCATGCACACACACAAAGGGAAAGTGTTTTAAAAGTAAAAATTATAGTTTTTTCTTTCTCTAGAAATCATACTTTACAATAATATTTTGTACTATACGATCTTATGTACTGTAAAATGTTATCTATGAACAAATCATACTATACAAATACTATCATACTGTACGATGTGTTTCAAATCCAAAACCCTAGCTATTACATTAACTTAAGTAAGTTATTCTCCGACGTTTGTACTGTACGAATCACTTTGTACTGTATGATCTATTTTAAATACTTACTTAAATTAAACCATAATTAGTGGAATAAATTAAGACCTAATTACTGATTGATAATCATATTGTACAAATACGTTCATACTATACGATGAATAGAGATGAATTCTGATCATCCCATAGATCATCTTGGACGATCCTTATTTTTGCTTCATCGTACTGTACGATGTAGATCGTACCATACGATGAACAGAGATGATATTTGATCATGTTTGAATTCATCCTGGATGATGCCTTGATTTTGACCATTCGTACTGAACGATCTAGATCATATTGTACGATGAACAGAGACGACATTTGATCGTACCGACTATCATGCTGTACAAGCAATAGTATTGAGGATCGTACCGTATGATTTATTATTGTAACGTACGATTAGATTTTGACTGTTCGTACAACTTCGTACCAGGATGAAGCCTGTTTATACATATCGTACTATACGATGTGAAATCATACTGTATGATTGTAACGGTTACTTTGAAAATTTTAGGGATTTTGGAGCTCATTTTATGTATTAAAATTAGCAATCTTTTTGACGAGAGATAGAAAGAGGGGAATGTGATTAGATAGGAAATCCTTAGGAGAGAGCTCTTGAGAAGTTTTTGTTAGGTTTGAGAGAGGAAGGAGAAGGTGAGCTTGATGAGGGAGAAGAGGTGTGAGGGAGATCACATGGTTGCTCCATTCTTGCTGCATCTTTCTCCTCCTGTGGCCCAGAAAGGACTTGTGGGAGGCTCTCTGAGGAGGAGACTCTTTTACATCCATGACCTCGAAGGTACTCTGCCTTCTCCCAGAGGGAGAAAAATGAGAGGGTACTCTGCTGTCGTAAGGAGGGCGAAAACAACACTTGGCACTCCACCACGCCAGGTTGGTGAAAGAGAGTATTGTAAGGGCTTCTCCGCCTTATCGAGGGGGGCAAAAGGAGAGCTATAGTTTGTAGTGAAATTCCTGTAGCGGAGGACTCTGAGGAGTGGACGTAGGTCATGGTTTGACTAAACCACTATAAAATTCTGTTGTGCTTTTTTCTTATCGGTTTTTATTTTTTGCTTGCACTTGATTTTCATATTATTTGCATAGTGAAAATTGTGAAAAAAGGGGATTTTATCATTGCATGTTGAGTTCAAGTATTTGCCTTCGTAGTTGTTATATTTTCTTGCTAAAATTTAAAACACCAAAATATTAGAACTCTTGCTTAGGTCTTTTATTATTGCTACAAAGTTTTCACAATTCACCCCCCCCCCCCTCACGTCAATCTAGCTATTTCACTTTGCGGTTTGTTGGTGTTTTTGAGATGGATGGAGTTTTGTTCTTGGGTGCTTATTCTTATTTGGGGGTGCTGTAAAGTTAGCTAGCAGGTCTTGCCTCCCTTTTTCAAGTACCTGCTTAATTGGAAGTTTTTGAGGTCTTTGGCTTCTTGGAGGAAGCATGGTTATAATGATAGTACCTTACCTGTTCCTTCGTGCTACTCTCTACCTTAGGTTGGTTGGTCTTTATTATGCTTTGTTGCTGTGTTTTTTTTTTCCTTTTTTTTTTGCAGGACTATTCTTGTGCAGGTTGTGTCTCTTTCAATTTTGGATCAGGATGTTGGTACTAAATGGTTTTATCCTTGGTTTCGCTGTCATTTTTCGGTGCCCTATCTTGTGCACCGTAGATTATACCTACGTTATGTATATTTTTCTTTAGTAAGGGAACATGAGCTTTTAGGATTTTTTTTTCTTTTTGACTGTAGCTCTTCTAAGTAGTAGTAGAGCTTGAGGTCCCTTTATGGACCTTGTAATTTTGCACTTTAATCAACGCATGGGCCACTTCGTGGGTTTCCCATAAAAAAAACATGCCAAAAAAAGAGTTAATGAAGTAACCACAAATTTTGAAATTTGGATTGAGAAGAGGCATCAAATTGTCTAAAATTAAGAATAATAAGTAGAGGAGAATGGTCAAACATAGTTGTACTAAGATGATGCACATTGATAGAACTAAAAGAAATAAGCCAATAGTCATTTAAAAACACACAATCCAGATGTTGCCATAAATAACTCCTATTCCAAGTGAATTGATTACTAAAAAAATTAATATCATTACAATCCAAAATCATATTACTAAAATCCTTCATAAACTGATAAGACGGAGAGGAACATCCAATCTTTAAGAAGGGTTAGTAATAACATTAAAATCACCACCAAGAAGCCAAGGAAAATTACAAATATTATGAAGATTAATGAGTTGGTCCCAATGTAATTTCCTAATGTGATGGGAAGAACCAGCATACACAAAAGAAGCACAATAATAAAAATTAAAAACCTCAATTTGATAATGCATAACTTGAGTAAAATCTCTAATAACATAAATTTTAACTGGATATTTCCAAAAGACCCAACTCTTGTTAGCCACATTCAAAATAGAATAGTTAAAACCCAAAAACTGAGAGGTGTTAATTAACCAAGAGGAAGAAATAAGAGACTTTGGCAAAAAAAAAAATAGAAACATTATGAATATGACATAAATTCTTGACACGAATTCTAGAAGAAGCACAACCAATCCCCCTCACATTCCAAAGAATAGAGTTAATCATAAATTAAAAAAAATTAATGGGAAGTGTGTGAGCAAGTAGTTCTAGGAGATTGCAATATAAACTGCTATTTTTTTCCTACATTTTTTACTATGAACCATACAAAAGTTAGTATCATTATCATCCTTAGGAAAACATTTAGCAACAAAGCCCATATCCTCAGTATTAGTAAAAGCATCACAATTGTAACAAGAGGTTGAAGGAGTCTTACAATATAGGTCCACATTAGTAATCTGTTGAGGACATTCATCCTCCATAAACATACCATCATCTTCCAAATTACTTTTAACTTCTCCCGAAGAAGGGAAAACCCCCATAAAAACAATTTCACCTTCCTCCAGCTGGTTATCATTCCCCTCGTAATCTATATGAGGCATTTGAATGTCTGCATTAATTTCCCTTTCCTTTTCCTATTCAATAAAGAGAATGTTAGGAAGAGAATTACCATTCAAATCAACTAAATTTTTGTTATTCATACAAAGACTAATGGACTGAACATTAGAATGTTGAGTTACAATATTATCACATTCAACAAGAGGAATAGAAGAAGTTTTATCACCAACTCCCTAATCATGATTCAAAGGAACAGTATTAATAAAACCAGGTTGAAGATCATCAACTACTAAAACCAATGGCTCCTTAATAATTTGGAAAGGATTAGATGTATTATCCTCTAAAGAAATCGGATTAGGATTAGTAACTTCCTAAGGAACCAAATTGGAAACTTCTCCATTTGTTTGTTTCAAAGAATCCTTCTCTTTGCGAAGATGGGGGTTCTTCCAAAAATAATCATTAATACCATGACCATGCATCTTGCAAAATGAATAAAATGTAGGTAAATTTTTAAATTCAACTTTTTGGAAATAAC
Organism: Dendrobium nobile; assembly: GCA_022539455.1. Lineage (NCBI taxonomy): Eukaryota > Viridiplantae > Streptophyta > Magnoliopsida > Asparagales > Orchidaceae > Dendrobium > Dendrobium nobile. The sequence goes on along the minus strand of CM039718.1, from coordinate 33,323,801 downwards.
CCTTCACCTCAGACCCATTCCATATCTCATTTGGATGTTTCTTATAAACATCCAATTCAAACAAAACTCGAGCCACAGAAGGCCTCGACATAGATGCTATGGCTTGGTCCGTTTGCAACAGCCGTCCAAAGATAGAAGCCAAACAAAATAGGATTTGATGATAAAATAAATGAAGTCTCGTGTTAGGAAAGGAAATCCAAATCGGAGCAATCAGAGAAAACTCCCTAAAGTCAAAACTTGGAATCCATTTAAGCAAATGCATTTGACATGATTTAATATAATAAGTTCTCCTAGCAAATATGCAGTTATAATCAAGATCATTAGAAAGTTGGATATCAACATGTCATTGATCAAGTAATACAATATGAAACCATCCATAAAGATTTATGTTAAGAAAAAAGTTACATATAACATCAAGATTTGACCGCCTTAGAATAAATTTACTTACTAATGTCAAATCATAAGGAGGAACCAACTAATCAGCAACTAAATCCTAAAATAAAAGAGCCAGGCAACCTTGAAAAATGAATGAATGAAGTTTAATTTAGGAGAAGCAGATTAAGAACCAGCTACCACATCCTTGAAAGTTTGAGTTTTCCCCTCAAAAAGAGAGGACGGTGATGAGTTTGATGACAATGGAGTCATATTCTCCCAACACCAAAAAAGAAAATAGGCAACCTAAAAACAAGTGAAGGAAAAAAGAAAAATAACCAGAGCAAAGGGAACTAATCGAAGAACTGAAAGAAATTGAGCCAGGAGGGTCCAAAACGAGTGCTCGGGAAGGAACCCTAAATCGCCCAGGAAATGCCTTGAATGCCAGAGCGTAGAGAGACATTGAAAGGGAGAGTGGGATATTTGAAACTTAAACAAAAAAGAGTTAGGGTTTGGGATAGCTAGAGTAATGAATGTTTATTGAATTTAAGGTTAAATGTAATTACTTTGTATTTTTTATTAAAATTGAATTTTTTTTATTTGTAAAAAGTCTATTTTTCTTTTTGTTTAAAACCCCCTATTGTACATATGCATTAATATAAAAGGTATAGTACAAGTCCTTAAAATGTACCTCAAGCTCATTAAAGCCCAGAAGAGCTACATAAAAAAGAAAATAAAATCTTGAGCCTAAGATCAAAACCTAAGCAAATTTACGCAGACCAGGAGGCAGCACCAAAAATTGGCATTCATAAATAAGGTTATAATCACCATCATCCTACAAATAAAACTTATATGTTAAAGGCTAAAAAAGATCAAGATTACCTTTAAAAGGATATCTATACAAAAGAAGGTGGTAGTGTGGCAAATAGACATAAAAAGAACAAATAGAGTAAGATATTCTAAGCATAGAAATAAAGATCTAACTATAACTAATGAATGGAGAATGATAAGTGTAAATAATGTTATATTTTTAATGTGTTAATTCATAAAAAAGATTTATTTTAGTTTTATTTATGAATAAAATTACACGAAATGGGAAATTTTTCAAGTACTAGTTCAGCGACGTGGTGTTAGACATAATACCACTATGCCACCATCATTGTCACAGTTGAAATGATAAAATGTGGACATAGCAGTGCCTAGTCTCAATCTGATAAACACAGCTGCACTAGAGGACTCAACTTTGGAAGGCCAAGTTTCTATCTGCATAGTGCTACAGCACAAGAGGCATCACCAGCACAAATCCCAATTTCTATTTGAACGTCACCACACCACCAAAAGTCAATGCGTTCAAGCATAGAAAGTGCCACATGGACACTGCAGTGCTCAATTTTTTGTAGAACTATAATGCTTTAGTTACAACCATTTAGTATATATTCTACCAATGAAGCAATGTGTCGATTTACTAAATAGTTATTCCATATCAGTAAGAAACGCAGCAATGGAACTCCTTCAGTGCTGCATCGTTAGTTCATTTATTGGAGCTACAGTGCAAGTGTCTCGAGCGTCGCATTAGCATAATCTATTTTTTATGCTATCCAATAAAAATAATATTTGTACGAGAGTTCATTCACTTAGTAAAATTCAGACTTTAGATTGTCTCTCTAACTTTTCCTTAGGTGTGATAACTAAGAAAATTCAAGGAATGCCAGATCAACTTCATTACAGTGTTTGGTTAGTGTTTCTTTAATAAATTCTCTAAGTTCAAGAAAGAGTGTAGATGAGATTTTTTTAACCATCATGTGATATCTTTTCTTTTTTACCTCCTTTCCATTAGGCAATTATTGAGAATAAGTTTGCTTCATTTGTTTTTCATGTCAAATAAAATTATCTAATTTTGGAATGAAGATATAAATTAATATTGATTACTATTAATTTCACTTAATCTTTAAAGTGAAGATATAACATTTTTCATGTACCTAGTCTTCATTTGTTACACTTAGTGGTCATATGTGTAGTTAATATTAAGTGTAATGTGGAGCATATGACTAGGAAAGCAAGCACAACGAGTTAGAATTTACTATATTGCAAGCATAAGTATTGTTCTTATTATCTATCAAATTTATAAAGATGGATTATCACAAGCGGATGATTAAAAATGTATGCTTTACTTACTCTTATAAGATTTTAGTAAGGTGGAAGACTATAGGAGTTTGGAGTAATATTGAGAGTGGAATGAGTTAGACCCTTCCTTTGTCTATTAAGGCATATCTAAGTGTTTAATGATGCATATGATCTGAATAACATCATATTAAAAAGAGAACAATTTTGAAACATATTCATTTAGATTTCATTAATCCAAAACCATTTTATTCATCTAAGTGTATCCTTTATTTGGATATTGATTTTTGCAAAAGTGATTGAATTTCACCAATCTTATTCTTATTGAGTAGGATAAATATTTTAATTATGGTAGAGATTACTAGTGTTTGTATGTAAATATTCTTCCTTGTGTGATTCATACTCTACTCTACCACTATATTACTTCATTTGGCATGTGTATTTGTGTATATTAAGTTGGTTTTTTACATAAAAGAAAATCTAAAAATTGTTTAGGTATTGATAGAGCCATAAATCATTTTCATAATTATCCATGTTGCTCAACCTCCCCAGACCAAGTTTGGTGCCACTGTTAGGGAAGATTTATTTTATTTGCAATTTTACCATACTTATAAATAAATTTCATAGTTAGTCCTACAATATTCATTTATTCTTTCATTTTTTATGAATTGCATATCAGTGGTTGAATGCTTATAAGACTTAGTGGGGAGTCACATTTAAATTTTGATTCTAAAATTGAAATAACCATTTTTGAAATTAAAAAACTAATTTTTTTTTGAAATGGCTCACCTTGTTCTAGATTTAGATTATTCTTTGCCTCTTAAAAATTTTGCTAACCCTATGGTAAAAAGAATTTACCAAAGAATAAATAAACCTTCCATCCAAGCGAATAACTTTGAATTAACCTAAAATCATTCAGATGGTATAGAATTTTCAGTTTTGGGTAACACCCATGAAGGGCTTATTCTATTTTTAACAAGTTTTATAAAAATTTGTGCAACATTAAGTACAATGGTTTTAGTAATGATGACATTAAACTTTGATAATTTTCAGTTACTCTCACAGAAAAGGAAAAAAATATTTTAAGCTCTTTACCCCAAGCCTTTATTACCACATTGAATGACTTGGCCAAAAAATTTTAGGAAATTATTTCTTATGTTTAAATACTGCCAAACATAGAAATGACATTACTTCATTGACGTAGCTAGACAGAGAATCCATTTATGAAAGTTGGGAGAGATTCTATGAAATGCTTATGAAATGCCCAAACCTTGCCTTACATAAATAGTTAGTAATTCAAACTTTAATATTGGATTGCTAAGATCCCTGATAATTATAATTGTTGTTGTAGTTGGAGGTTCATTATTGTCAAAGCCATTTGACAAGATTTATGAATTATTTAAAAAAAATGCAATAAATATTTCTAATAGCCTATTAACAATGTCAATCTTAAGTGAGCAGTAGAAATCTATGAAAATAACTCTCTATCTATTTTGACTACTCAAGTTGTTGCTATTTCTAAGAGATCAAAAGAACTGAAGGTTAATAGTTATTTTAGGAGATATAGCATCGTAATGCCATGATATGAAGCACCACAATGTTACACCAAAGAATTTGAACAAAAATATCATGAAATGAATATGAAAGAATTATTAAAAAAAATATTTCCTTGAATAGGAATGTAAATTTATGATCAATCTAATGCTCCTCAAAGAATTGAAAATCAAATAAGACAATTGGCTAGGTTAATTTAAAATTAAAACGTTGTAGAATAATCTTATAATATCCAACATAAAATTGTAGAAGGTTAAAGATATTTTTATAAAGGGAAAGACAAACCCTAGTATAAGGATGGTAGAGAGAAAGAACAAGAAATCAAAACCCCTATTAAACAACCTAAACCTAATAAAGAACCTAAAAAGGTTAATTAAAAAGTTATTGAGATACCACCACCATCATTTCTATAGAGGTTGATAAAAAAATATAGAAAATAGTTCTTAAAGTTCTTAGAAGGGTTTAAAAAATCCATTAATATCCCCTTTTTGAAGCTTTAGGACAAAAACCAACTTATCCTAAAATCATGAATGATATTTTGAGTAAGAGAAGGAAGATATGTGATTATGAAATAGTGGCATAAACAGAGGAATGCAGTGCCATTCTATAAAAAAAATCATAAAAAAATTAAGGAACTAGGGAGTATTAGCATTCCTTTAATCATTGGAGATAAATTTTTTGGGAGTGCTTTGTGTGACTTAAGATCTAGTACATTAATATCATGATTCTATACATATTTTAGAGGTTTGATATATGAGAGATTCAACCTACTTTTATTTATCTTCAATCGGATGTTAGATCCATTACTTATCTGAAAGGAATAATAGAAGATGTTTTAATTATTTTGATTAGCATCATTTTTTGGTAGGCCTTTGCAGATGGACCAAGCTACAACCTTTATCTCTCATCCATCAATGGCTCATATTTCTAAGAAACATCCTAATGAGATTTTGATTGGTTCGGAGTTGAATGGTTATTTCCAAAAAGTTAAAAATAAATATTTGCCCATTTTTTCTCTTATGTAAGATGCATGGTCATGGGTTAACTGAGTGTTACAGGTTGCATCCCCATCATCAGAAGGAGAAGAAATCCTCCAAACAATCACATGGAAATGTTAACCCCTTGGTTGACCATGATATTGTGATTCCTAAACTTGATGTGGTTGAGGATAATGTTCCTAAAGTGTAGGATAATATTGAGGAATCAATACAACTTTCCATAGTTTGTATTGAACCGCATTCCACCCATGTTAATGATCCTATTCGAGATCAGGGAGAAAATATTAACTCTATTTCTTATTTAGCTCATGGTTCTCAAAATGTGGTTGAGCAAATGTTGGCTATTATGACTAATCAAAATATTGTTTCATGTCCTACTATTAGTCCCTGTGCTCTAACCAAAAGCATGCCTGATATGGACTTTATGGTAGTAAAAAATAAAGGAGCATCTGGATTGAATTCTAGAGAGAGAAAGTTTATTTCCTGGTTCAAATTTGGTTTCGCGCGGGCTTTCTGTATTCGAAGGTGTTAGCACCGGATGATCACCGGCGTTGCTCTGCCGGTATCATGATTGCTCCGCGACCATTTGTCTCTCTACGTACTAATGGTAGAGGCTCGAATGGAATTATGATTAGAGAAGGGGTTAGACCGTTGACCCATCAAGGTCCTGTTGAGGGCAAGGGGAAGAATGTTTTGGTGGGAGATTTGGCTGGGCAGAAGAATATGGGTGTCCAGAGAAATCCAAGTTTGGCAATTCTTGATTCTTCGGCTTCGCATGATTTAATTTTACAGGTGAATAATTGTTCTAGAGTTCTTGATGCGCATAAGGGGCGTATTATTGAAAATGATCTGAATTCTGTGGAAGTTCAGAAGGACAATGAAATTGTGGATTACTCCAAGAATCCTGTTAAGGATTTGAGGAGTATTGGAGTTTTGAATTTTTGGAGTATTGAAGTTTCGAAGACCAAGATGAATGATAGTTCTGGACAGGAGGGTACTGGTGAAGTTGCTGAAGCCTGGTCGAAGCCGAAGCCTATAAAAATTATGTTTAACAGAGACCAGGTTGAATTTTTTGAGGATGGTGTTGTGGTCAGTTTAAACGCAGATAGGGAGGCTGAGAATTCACAAATTTTGAAGAATTTGATAGTGCTTAAAGTCTTGGGAAATAAAGTGCCATTTTTGATTTGTAGCATAGAGCTGAGAAAGCAATGGAGAAAGTACGGTGGATTTCATTTGACATCAATTGGAATGAACTTGATTTTGAGTTCTTTAAAGACGAGTGAGATGGTAGAAGAAATTCTGAATGGAGGGCCTTGGTATGTGAATGGGTTCATTATCGGCATGGATAGATGGGCCCCTGCTTTTGATCCTAATTCATTTAAGGGAATCTCTGCTCCCTTTTGGATTAGATTCCTGTGCTTGCGAATGTATTGTTGGGATGATGATAATATAGCAAGAATTGCTTCTTACTTTGTGTCGCCAATGTACATAGATGGAAATACCTTTCGCTGGAGTAAACGTGAATTTTCTTGTGTCTGTGTAAGGATTGATTTGGAGAAGAGGCTTCTGAATGGTGTTTTTGTTGAAGGTTCAGCTGGGAGATTCTTCGAATGTGTGGAGTATGAGAAAATTGATCTTCTCTGCTATCATTGTGGTAGAGTGGGCCATGACAGGAAGATTTGTCCAGAAGATGTAACTCTTGGGATACAGAACCAAATGATGAAGAAGACGAATGGAGTCACTGTAGAAAGTAAGAAGGTTGTGCCTGATAGTAAGCCTTCTGTGAGAAGTTCTGAATATGGCTCGTGGATTCATGTGCATTTCAAGAACAGACGATTTAATAGAGATATTGCTGTTGGTAGAGGAGTGAATGGAAATGGGATTAATTCTGATAGAAGAGGTAATAACAGCCAATAGGTTAATGTGCAGGAGGAAGTCCAGCTGAGGGTAGAGGTAGCTGCTGATGTAGAAAAATCTTTTGTGGCTCCAAGAAAATATTCAGATACTGAGGAAGTTGCTGGGATTGAGATGTATGAAGTTCACTCAACTAATCATTTTGCTATTTTGATTGATAATAATGAAGAAGAAGGCCTTGGTAATCATGGAGAAACTGATAAAACTTTGGACAGGGGCTTGGAAATAAATGACCCAGATGCTAGTCACATTGGTTTGAGTTCTCATAGTGGTGCTGCCAAGATTAAGTTAGCCAAAGAATTGAGATCATTGGGGCCAGTGGAGCCTGATTATAAAAAGAAGAAAAGGGATGGGAGGTTGAACCCCAGTAGTGGGGAGAAATCCTTTGTACTTGTTTAAATGTCGTCCATCCTATTTTGGAATTATAGGGGAGCCAAGAAGAAAGAGGCTTCCTTATATTTGAAGGAAATTGCTAGAGACCAGGATGTGTTCTTTATCGGTCTTATGGAGACAAAGTTGCCTAGTATTGATAGAAGGGAGGTTGATTGTCTTATGGGGAACGATTAGGAGTATTTTCACTACCCGACTGTTGGTACTTCTCGAGGCATTTTGGCATTATGGAACATGAAGTTTGTGTCTTTCGAGGTTAAGGAGGCTTCTTGACAAGCTATTGTTGGTAATCTCTCGGTTCCCAACTTGGGAACTTGGAAAGTTGCTACTGTTTATGGTAGTAGATGCTGTAAGGAGAGGGGTAGTCTTTGGAGTCAATTAGATAAATGTATGGAGAATTCAATTCCATTTATTATTGTGGGGGGGGGGGGGAGGGGATTTTAATTGTATGATGAATAAGGAGGTGAAGAGAGGAGGAAAGAGGTTCTTGTTTTCAAAAGGACCTAGGGAGATGATAGGATTTATGATTAATTCAGATTTTCATGATGTTGGTAGTGTTGGACCAAGTTTTACTTGGTGTAACAACAAAGAGTGTGCTTCTCGAATTTGGGAATGGTTAGATAGATGTATGTTGAATTCAGCTACTATTCAGAAGCTTCCATTAGCTATTACTAGACATCTTGCTAGAGTAGCATATGACCATTATCCTATTGTTCTTAAGATGGATGAAAGGGTGCGGCTCAAGTCAAAGGCCATTAAGTTTGAGGATACTTGGAGATCTTACCTAGCAGCTAAGAGTATTGTATATCACTCTTGGAAGAAGAATGACTTTGGTGATGAGTATACGATCTTACAAAGGAAGCTTAGCCAAACTTTAAAAGCACTATTTTTTTTGGAATAAAAATAAGTGCAAAGATTTGAATTTGTTGAAGGAGAAATTGAAAAAGGAAATCCTAGAACATTAGAACAAGGAAGCTTTGGGTGTTGATTGGTCTGTTGAAGACCTTTTTGTGCTTAGAAACAAAGTACATGATCTTAATGTTACTTCGAGAAGATTGTCTACATGGTGGAATCAAAGGGCAAAAGCTAGGTGGCATGAGGAAGGTGATACAAACTCCAAGCATTTTCATAATTTTGCCACAGCTAGAAGAAATGGGAATCGGATTATTCAAATCAAAAATGAGTTCAATAATTTGCATGATGAGGATGAACAAATTGAGAAGGTGTTCATAAAATTTTTTGAGAAGAAATGGAAGTACAGGGAGTGTGAATTGACGGTTGGCCCTCAGCTTCTGAAAACCAGAAGATAACAGCAGATGATATGGAGTTGCTTAATGCTGAATTTTCTATGAATGAGCTGCAGTCTTCGATTTTTCACCAAGGGAAAAACAAGTCCACAGGTATGGATGGAGTTACTTCTTCTTTTTACAAGATTTATTGGAGTATTGTGTGGGAGACTCTTCGGAATGCAGTCAATTATTTCTTCAAATCCAGCCATATGAATAGGGAGTGGAAGGATACATTGATCGTCTTGATCTCTAAAATAAAGAACCCCTTGATTCCATCTAACTTTAGGCCTATTAGTATTTGCCAAACTAATTATAAGATTGTGGCTACCATGTTAGTTAACAAATTGAAGAAGGGTATGTCCAAGATGATTTCTGAAGAGCAAGTGGCGTTCATCCATGGAAGATCTATTTTAGAGCATTGCCTCTTGGCTCAGGAGATCTTTCACAAGTTCAAAATCTCTAAAAATAAGAAGGGGTTGACGGCTTTAAAACTAGATATGGAGCAAGCGTATGATAGCATGGGATGGACAACTCTTCGTCACATTTTGATTTTGTATGGTTTTCCTACTGATTTCTCTAACCTTCTCATGGAATGTGTTGTAGATGTGAGATTTTCTCTTATCATCAATGGGAAGAATTCTAAGTGGATTAATGCTCAAAGTGGGTTCCGTCAAGGGTGCCCACTCTCACCATATCTCTTCATTTTATGTTCTCAACTCGAGCAAAGGGGGCTGAATCTTAGCATTCATATTTCCCCTAGAGGCCCAAAGATCACGCATCTCCTTTATGCAGATGATGTGTTAATATTTTCTCATGCATCCGTTGCTTTAGCTAATGCTCTGAAAGTAATTGTGGAGGATTTCAGTAAATGGACCGGGCAAAGAGTAAATGTCAGCAACTCACATATGATGTTCGGCAAGGTGGTTATTTACTCTATGAAGAAGAGGATTGCTAGGGTTCTTGGCTTTAAAGTTGTTAAAGAGATGAAGTACTTGGGAGTGAAGATCTCTCTTAGTTGACTCAAGATGGCTTATTTTCAAGAAATTTTGAGTAACGTCATGGATAGACTCAATGCTTTGAGTAAGAAGTCTTTGTCATTGGGAGGTAAGCTTACTCTCATTGAAAGCTCTCAGCTTTCTATGCCAAATTTCTTAATTACTCATTCTATGGTCTTCAAGAGGGTGTTACATGAGTTGGAAAAACTTTGTAGAAGTTTCATTTGGCATACAAATGATGGGACCAATAGTATGCATTATGTTGCTTGGGGTGATATTTGTAAACCAAGGAGTTTGGGAGGGCTGGGTTTGCATTCTCCTCTTCTTAGAATAGGGTCATTGAGATCCAAGTTGGCATGGAGTTATATTTAGAAGCCGAATTCTTTGTCCCATCATGCAATGAAAGCTAAATATGGTAGTGATGTTATGAATGGAGCCCGAAAGAAGATTAATTCTACTACTTGGCAAATTCTGTTGGATGGTGGAAGACATTTGAAAAGTGCTATTCGATGGAAAGTGGGCAAGGGTGACAAGATTAATGTTTTGAATGATACATGGCTGCTTGATAAATGCATCAACCGTTGGCCAACTTATGTTGATTGTGATTTTCTGGATGGAATTTATGTACAGTAGCTTTTGTTAAGCAATGGTGAGTGGAATTTTACCATATTACAAAGGGCCTTTCAACCTGATCTAATCTTATTGATTACTCAAATTCATATTTAGTATGAGGAAGAGGATCAGATGGAGCTGATGAAAAAGTGCTCGGGAAAGACAGTTTCTACTTTGGAGTATGAGCAATTATTTTTCAACAGATGTACAATGGAGGATGTTGATTACTTTAGCTGGTTGCAGAAATTGAAACTTAATAAGAAGGTGGAAATCTTCTGGTGGAGGTTGGGTAAATCAGAGATCCCTACCAACCTGTTTTTAAGAACCGCAAGATTTCAGAGAATTCTCTATGTGCTAGAGGCTGCCAAGTAAGTGAAATGTATGAACATATCATGGTTCACTATAAATATATGGTTGAAGTGATCGTGCAGATGCGTGAATGGGGTATTTTTATCCCTATTTTCTGTTCTCTGGATTGCTGTTTATAGGAGTTAGAGAATCTAGCAACCCATAATTCTGGAATTGTCAAAATTTACTGCTCCACAGTGTATCACTCTTGGAAGAATCAGAATGATGTCAAGCATGGTAAGGCTACTTTGCCATGTTCTACGGTTCCTTCTAATGCTTTGTTCTCATCTATTTCCAAATCTAGTCCAAATCTTACTAGCTGGGGTACTAATCTCCTTAGGGAGTCTCAAAGTACTTGGTGCCCTCCACTGAAAGATTGGATAAAGATTAATGTGGATGCCTCTTTGCTTAGCTCCAATTTGGCTGGTATTGGTGGTGTTTTTATAGAGCACAAAGGCAAGTTTATTAGTATATTTGGGAAGAATAGAACTCATTGGGATATCGCTCAGCTTGAGCTAGAAGCAGTTTTCATGGTGAGGGAGTTCCTTAGAAGCTGGATGTTGGAATGTAAAGGGCTGATCATTGAGAGTGATAATACCAATATTATCAAATTCATTCAAGACTCTCTAAAGAAGAATAAGTGGCATGTGGATAGATGGTCGGCAAAGGATTTATGTTTCTTAAATGATTTCAATAAAGTTGTTTTCCTTCATGCCTATAGAAGTTGTAATAAAGTAGCTAATTGTTGTGGTACTATGGCATTGGAGAGTAGTTTCTTCTTTGATAGTTTTACCTTTGAAAACATTCCTTTCTTGTTGTTGGTCTTAATCAAGGAGGAATGTGATCCTTTTATTACTTGTAATTAGTTCTTTTTTTGTTCTTAATGCAATTTGGTGCACTTCTTCAAAAAAAAAAAAAAAAAAAAAAAAAAGATAGTAAGTAATAGTTTCTTTAAAAATATGCTTAATCAATCTTTTATTAATGCCAAGGAGGATGGCCAAATATGTATTGTCAAAGGTAATGTTTTTTTTTTTTTTTTGAAGAAATGCAAAAGTTGCATTAAAATGAAAGAAAAAATGATCTAATACAAACTAGGAAATATAAACTAACAGAACCTTGTTCAAGAGAAAAAGGATCCTTATTTAGAGCATATTTGTTTAAATTAAACTTATTATTTTTGAAATGAAACCCACTATTTCCTATTTTGAAATCGTTGAGATGTAGGGGATACCAAAGTTTTAAACAACCCAAGGGTTGGCTAGTATCATAGATTTCCCATCCGATTAAAAAATAGAACCTACTATCGATTCCATAAGCAAATATAATAAGTTTAAGAAACAAAAAATCCAAAAGAAAAAGAAAGCTACAAAAGAAAATCGAAAGGAAATTACAAATAATCCATGACAATCATAAAACACCTAAGAATGGTATTTCAGATGTCTACTCCAATTTTTCGTGATGTAGTCCAAAGCAAGAGATTTGAAAATATCTTTGATGAGATGCTCCAACCTCAAGCATCTATCCATTTTGATGTTTACAATGAGAAAATTGGCTAGCTTATTACTGAGATGATTGGGAAGAACCTCTCAAGTAGTTCTTCATTCTAAGATCAGTGATCCTCCTTCTAGTTTGTTCTTTCACCGGTCCTAGAGCTTAATAATTTGTGTTTAGATCCGGACAAACCAAGCTCCTTAATAGAACCCTTTTTATTCTTTAATAAGACAATTTTTTTAAATTTTAAACTGATTGTTGAAGAAGGAGAAATAGTTTCATAATAACCATCTCTAGTTCCATTATTAAAACCATCTATTCCAAAAGTCCTTGCTGTCTTTGTTGGAGTCAATATCGTGATCTGCTCCTCATAAAATTCAGACTCAGTCTTGCCATCTTCTGAATTCTTGCCAACTATTGAGTTCGGTACAGCAATTTGTTCAGGTAACAACTTAGTTTTCGAAATATTAGCTCCCTTTTCTGCCTCCAGAATATGTGGTAATTCAATTTTTGAATTTTCAATTTCTGAAATTCCAACATTTTTTTTCTTGATCTACGGGAACAGTTTCATTATCTATTGGAACATGCACCAAAACATATTCAGCAATATCCAGTCAAATTTCAGCAATCAACGCTTAAGATTGTTTGAATTCAAAATTTGAATTATTATCTACAAAAAAATGTTTAGTTAAATATTATCAAAGGTAATGTTGGTAGTGACTTGAGTAGTAAAACTAATATGGAGGAGGGATTTATCTTTGAGGAGGGTGAATTACCTCTGGAGGTGAGGCAGGTAGGTATGATCAATGATAGTAAGCTTCCCTTAAACTCTCATTATCATAGTGATGGTTTTATTGATAAGGAGGACATTGATATTATGGATAAATGTTTTGTTAAATATGATAATGATACTAGTTATATCAAGTTTCAAAGTAGTAGAGGTAGGAAAAACAAAAATATCATTTTATGATCTTCTAGAACCACCCATTCACATACTTCTAATAAATATCATTTTTATGTTTATTTCTATAATTTGTAATGTTAACGGCATTGTGTATCCCTCCTCTAGGTTAAGAGTTAAGAACTTATGTCGTATTTACAATGTTTCTATTATGGTTTTGCTTTAATCTTTTATTTGCTCTACTAAATTACTTGGTACTGTTAGACTTTTTGGTTTTAAGTATGATATTTTAAATGTGGCCAATAAGATTTGGGTGCTGTGGAAGGATCTTGATTGGATTGATGTTATTAGTGATTTCATTCAAGGGTAGCATTATAATATTGAACTTTTAAATTTACATTATTGTGCCTTTTTTTCTTATGCTTCTTCTTCTCGGTATACTACAAAATTAATATGGGAACAACTAAGAAATTTTCATAGTAGCTATAACTTACTCTGGCTTTTTTTTTCTGAGAGAATACAAAATTACATTAAAAAGTAAAAGAACTAATTACAATCTAAAACAGAAAGAAAAAGCAAATGGTTTTTAGCTCCAACATGGAAAGAAACATTATTGAAAACATATTTGTTAAACTAAAATTACCATAATTGAAATAAGACCCTACTATTTCCCATTTAAATACCCTTGGGGTGGAGGGGATACCAAATAAATTAAACAACCTAAAAGGTTGATTAGTATCCCAGAGTTCCCAACTGGTTAAAAAATAAGAATTAGTATAGATCTCATAAACAATTAAAGTAATTATAGAAAACAAATATAAAACTAAAAGAAAGAAAAGGAAACTAAGAAAAGAACTAAGATAACAAAGAATCAACAAAAGTTGATAATCTTCAATAAGAAGTAGAAGATATCCCTGAATCTTCTTCCAAAGCCTTAGTCCAAATCCACAAAAAATAATCTGAGATACTCTTTAAACATGAGTTCCCTCATCAAGTAACCTCCAAGAATAGTCATACTATAGAAATCCATGTAGTAGTAGGAATTCATTAAGGAACTAAAGGGAAAGAACCCCTTACAGACTTTTTTGAACTAAGATCATCCATTCTCCTTCTTAGAAAGCCTTCCACCGGTCCCAAGGATTGAAGCTCTTTAAAAAGTTTGTGTAGAACTAGATGAAAGTTCCATTTTAAAACTTCTTGTATTTCCTTTTACTATTGCTGTCTTTTTAAAATTCAGTTTTACTTCTGAAGAAGGTGTAAGAGTTTCAGGAATTTCTTTATGAAAGCTTTTACACAAATCCGGTTTAGTAGCTCCAGCAATAACTAATTCTTCTTCTGTTTCCTGAATATCCAAAATTTTGATTTCAATATCTGATTCACTAGCTCTCAATGGATTAGCAGCCAGAATGGGAGTATAAATAGCTCCAAATGAATCAGCAATGGTTTCATTACTAACGACTTCAATAACTGTATCCACAATATTAGCTTTTTCATTTTTTAAGTCAAGTTTGACCACATTTGCATTTTCATTTTCATGATGAACTTCCTTCAAATTAATTTTAATATATGGATTTCTAACCCACACATTAAAATTATCTGATCCATATGAAGATGCTGGATTTTTTATATTACCCTCACCAAGGATGGTATTATAAATACCTTTATCATTCTTCAACAAATTATATTCTTTGCAACCTGATGAAGAAGCCTCCATATCTTTTGCTTTAGGGATAAAAACCTTCATGGGTTAAATTGACTTACTCTTCAAAACATCAATGACTTGTTTTCCTTTTATAATCTCCAGCAAGTGCTTTTTCTAAGAGATCAACCCTCCTTCTTTAATAACGAGAGGAGAGTTAAAAAAATAAGAATTGTGAGGGAAGCTATGATTGAATGGAAATCTACCTTTGGAATCCAACATAGTTAGACGCACAGTAGATCTAAAGGAGTTGGTGATTTGGTCATCCATGGATGATCGGCCACCTCCATCCATCTTCAATGAATGCAGCCAAAATCTTCTTCAAAATCCTTTTTTTTTTTTGTGGAGCTTCTCTCTCTTCCAACTTTCTTTTACTCTAGCTTGTTGGAGGTGATTTTAAAACCATTTCTAATCCTTCTAAATTGATAGGGGTTCTTCTTCTACCTATCACTCTAAAGAGGATTTTAATAATATAATTATGGAATGTAATTTAATTGATATTGGTTTCTCTAGTAATAAATTTATTTGGAACCATGGTCATTTATGGAAATGATTGGATTGGGAGTTATTTAATGATTGTTGGCTTAACTCTTTTAATTATATTATTATTTTGTATTTTAGCAGGACTCTCTCTTACCATTACCCCCTATTAATTAGCCTCAAGACTAGGCATATTAATTCTTCCCCTCAATTTAGATTTCAAAACATGTGGTTACTTCACGACTCTTTTTTGGACTTAGTTTAAGAAAATTAGCATGCCCCTGTACATCCAAATAACTCTATCTTTAGCATGAGGAGACATTGGTTTAAACTGAAATGGTTTAACAAAATTTTAAAATGGTGGAATCATAATGTTTTCAAAAATCTTCACACCAATATTTTGAATACTGAGAAGAAAGTGAACACTTTTAAGATAAAATCTCAATAGAATCCTCTTGATGTTAACTTCAGCTTTCTAAAGGATGCTAAAGATTGTCCTTTTTAATTACAAGCTCAGGAGGAAGTGTTTTTGAAATAAAAAACAACTTTGGAACAACTTGTTAAAGGTGGTAATAAAGTTACATTTGTTAAGAGGAAATGTGCCAAAAATTGAATTAATAAAATTCATCATGATGATGGCTCTATTATTGAGGACTGCTTGGAAATTGCTAATTTGGCGGTTCAACATTTTCAAAAATATCTCAATAAGGATTTTAGTCCTGGTCATATTAATAACCCTTTTATTATCCCTAATGTTATATCTTTTATTATCCCTAATGTTATATCTCAAGTTAAAAGATTGTTGAAGGATTGAATGGTGACTCTATGGCTGGATCGGATGGCTTCAACACTAATGTTTTTAGAAATCCTGAAATACTATTAGTAATGATCTTTATTCCATTGTTATGGATTTTTTTGCTGGTAATTCTAATTCTAAATTTTTTATTTCTACTTCAATTGTGCTTAATCCCAACAAAAAACTCTATTAGTAATTGGAATGACATTAAACCTATTAGTCAATGCACCTTCTTTAATAAATTTCTTTCTAAAATTCTTATGATTAATTTAACTTCTCTTCTGACTAAAATTATCTATCCCTTTCAATTGGGTTTTGTTAAAGGGAGAACAATTACTGATAATATTCTGTTGGCCCAAGAATTTTTTCAAGACCTAGATGTTAGGGTGAGAGGTGACAATTTGATTTTGAAACTTGATATTGCCAAGGCTTATGACCAGATTGATTAGAACTTTCTCTACAATATTTTTCAATTGTTTGGTTTTGATTTGGTTTTTATCAATCTTATTAGAAACAGCATTCAGGGATCTTATTTCTCTATTACCATTAATGGTAAAAGCAATGGTTTTTTTTTAAAATCCTCACATGGTTTAAGATAGGGTGACCTGATCTCTCCTACCCTCTGCATTATTGCTGTTGAGTACATATCTAGAGGCCTTGCCAACCCCTTTGAGAATTCTCCTAGCCTCTATTTTAGATCTTTGGGTGGATTTCCTATCTCTCACTTATGTTTTGTTGATGACTTTATTATTTTTATGAATGCTTCTATAAATAGGATTAATAAACTTATGGGTTTCTTTCATCAAATTTAGATTGTTAGTGGTCTCTCTATGAATAAAAATAAGTGTTGATTTATTGCCTCTAAGAAAGTGCCTAACCACTATTTTTGGTTATTAATGATTTAATTGGTTTTGCGCGTGTTCATTTGCCTATTAAGTACCTTAAGGTGCCTCTTTTTAAAGGTAGAAAGAAAACTTTTCTTTTTGATGATTTAAATACTTCTGTGCAAACTAAGATTTTGTCTACGGATTCAAATTTTTTGATTTTTAGGGGTAGATTAATTCTCATCAGAAGTATCCTTTATTCTTTACCTGTTTATATTTTTTAAACTCTTCTTCCTAAACAAGCGATTTACAATAGAATTGACAAACCATTCAATATTTTTTTTCTTGAACTGGCTAGTAGCAATTCAAAAATTATCTTATCCTCATGGGAAAAGTGTTGTGGTGTGCTATAAGAGTGGGCCTTGGGGTGTAATAGTATGAATGATTCGGACTATGATTTTTCATTCAAGTTATGGTACAAATTTCAAGCTAAAGTGAGACTTTGGGCTAATTTTATGTTTGTTATGTATTATGTGGGTAAACATCTGACTACTTGTTTTTTTAACAAATATGATTCTAAAGTGTGGCAAAGACTTTGCAAAGTTAAATGGGTTGTTGAACCCCTTCATCTCTTTGGGTCTTGGTGGTGGTAACATTTTCTTTTGGCAAGATTATTGGTTGGATGATCAATCTATTGATTCTATTATTAAAACATCTTCCACTATGGAAATTAAGATGAATTATTTCATTATTGATAATTGTTGGGACTATAAGAAACTTGCTAATGTTATTCTTGACTCTATTATTCAACAAATTTTGAACCTTCCATGAACATGACTCTGATGTTTTTTTTTTATGAGAGTTATCCAATGATGGTGGTTTTAGATTATAGGATGTTTTGCATGCCTTTAGCTCCAAGAAGGAGGTTACTAATAATTTCTCTATGCTTTGGCATAAAAGTATTCCTTCAACTGTGTATTTTTTTGTATAGAGAATTTTGTATAATTTCATTCCTATGGATGATAACTTAATTAATAGTGGTTTTATTTTTACCATCCAAGTTCCAATGTTATTATCATGTGGTTAATAAGCATCATGTTTTTATCTTTGGCCCTTTAGTTGTTAAGACTTGGGCTTGTTTAAATGACATGTTTAAATAGAATTGTTTTAATACGAAATTGCTGATTTATGCTATACTTAATTCTATGTTTATTAAAACTAAAAGGCCATATCAAAAATGTTATTCTTTCTCTCATTTGGTTGTATTTATGGTTAGATAGGAATAATTCCCTTTTTAATGGTGTTAGTATGATCTGTGATAGGATTATTCAGAATGTAAAAGACAAGGTTTTAGCTCTTTATTCTATTAAGCTTTTTTTTTTGTCAAGTATTTTAAAAATTATCCTTTTGTTCTGGCTAATTTAGGTCTTATGTGGGAGGTTGATCACCTTTCCAATGAAACTAGGTTTATTTATTGGACCAAACCCCCTTTTAACTCTTATAAATTGAATGTGGATGATGCTATCACTATGTCCTCTTCGGGATATGGTGGCATTATCAGGGATAGTAATTGCAGTTTAATTATTGCTTATGTTGGTCCTTTATAGAATGGTTATGAAAACTAAGTTGTCATCTTGGCTATTCTCCATAGCCTAAGATTATGCGTTTCTGTTGACTTAACTAATATTGGTATTGAAGTTGATTCCAATTTAAGTTTTCAATTTTTAAATTCTGGTTTTGATATGGAGTGTAATCTTGCTCTTTTTTTATCATGTAAGGGATACTAAGAACTTGTTGATTTTTATGAACTATTATTTCTATCATATTTATGAGGAAAATGCGTGAACAACTTGGCTTGCCAATTTAGGGTATGGTTTACAATTTTTTTTTCATATCTAGCTAGTACTAACCTACATGCTCCGCTAAAAGTGCTTTTAGAATTAGATAAAATTGGTATGCCCTTTGTTAGAATTTAATATTTATTGTTGGCTGGAGACTGTGGTTATAGTTTCCTTGGTTCTGGGGATTAGCTCTCCTTGCTATTTTTTTTTTTATATATGGTGTTGTTTTTCCCAATTGCTATTTTTTTTGTATGGGTTTCTGCCTTGATTCTCGATTAAGGTCTGTGACTCTGAGAACGCTCAATTTTTGTAATCTTATTAGAATTTTTTGTTGGGGGTGCTTGTGTGGCCTTGCCCAGTTGTTTCCCTTATTTGGCTGTTATGTCGTTAATTTGTTCTCGGTGCTGTAACTTTTTCCCCGACTATTAGAAGGCGCTATTTTATTCTTAGGACTTTGCTTGGATGGCTAATTATGGTTTTTGTAGAGCAGGCTTTAGTACTTGGTTTTGCCACCTTTGTGCCTTGTGGGGGCCCTTATTGGAGGTTGTTTCTTGGCTCCACTCTATCACTACTCTTTTGTGTCTTAGTTGGAAGGGTTTCTGTAGTTCTGCTAGCTGGTGTTTGGCTTTGTTGGGCTGGTTCTTTTACCTGGGCATGGTGCCTTTCTGTGTTGTGTGGGCGGGGATTATTCTTTTGTGGCATTTGGGTTGGTGATTTTCTGGCAGTTTTTTTTATCATTTCTTTTATTGGTTTGGCTAGTGGTTATGGTTGTATTGGATGGTTTGGTTGATTTAGGTTTTTATTCCTTCTGGCTAGGGGTTTTTTTTTTGTTGTTTATGCTTTGTTCTTCTTTCTTGTTTGTATTCTTATAGGCTGATTCTGAAGGGTATTTTCTCTGTCTTCTATAGCTTTGGGGACTTGGGGTACTACGACAATTTTCTTACTTGTGAGTTGGTGATTGTTCAACATATTCAACTTCTTTGTGAGGTTGTTGTTAAGTGTATTCAAGTTGTAAATTTTACTATGATTATTGAGCATTTTTATTAAGCTATTGCTTTTGTGGATATGTGCTTGGAGTATCAACCAATAGTTTTTGGTTAAATTTCTGCTATGTCCATTTTTTCTTATCAGCCTTTTTAGCAGGAATGTTTTAGTGCAGATGTTTGAAGTGGGGTCACTTGGGAAGGGAATGTAGAGCTTCTTTCTATTTTTTTTATTTTTCTCCTCTTTTTTGGGTGCTTTTTCTTGTGCATTGTAGATTGTACCTAGCTGATCTTGTACTATTGAGTAGTAGGGAACTTGAGCTCTTAGGAATTTTTTTCTTTCTTTTTGTAGCACTTTTGAGCATTAGCGAGCTTGAGGTTCCTTTAAGGACTGTGTAATCCTTTTTTTTATTCAACATGTAGGCTCCCCTGTGGGTTTTCCCAAAAAAAAGGATTTTTTAATTATGTTTGATAAGTTTAGTTTCTCTGGTAATTTTATTATTTAGACATTGAAGAAGATTGGGAAATACCTTTCATTTTAGGAAGTCCTTTTTAGCAGTAGGGAAAGTAATGATTTATATTAAAAAAGGAGAATTAACTATGATCAATCCTAAGTATGCATATTTGGGCAAAAATATCACTCTTCCTAAAATCATTTTTGCTAATTTAGAATAACATCAAGAGATTGAATAGATAAAAGTTCTAAATAAATATAGAAGGCCTTAAGTTGGACTACTATTAACATTAGTAGAATTAATACTTCCATTTTTAAGCATAAAATCCTAGTAGAAGAAAATTCTATACCTAATGCTAATTCTCAAAGAATACTTAATCCTTCAAATAAATATGTTTAAAAAATAGATTCTTGAATGGTTAGATGCAAGGATTATCCACCCAATCTCTAATAGAGGGTTAGTCCCATTTATTGTGTTCATTAGATGAGATGATTGATTGTTATATCTAATGAACATAATAAATTAATACCAAAATGAATTGTGACCTATTGATGGATCTATAATAACTATAAGAAACTAAATAAAGAACATCAAAAAGATCATTTTCTTTTCCATTTCTTGATTAAATGCTTGATAGGCTAGTAGAGCACCCATTTTATTATTTTTTGGATGGAAACTCTTGTTATCATCAAATCTCTATTGCACAATAAGATCAACATAAATCTACACTTACTAGTCCTTATGAAACTTATTCTTTTAGGAGAATGATTTTTATTTTATGTAATGCACCCGCTACTTTACAAAGATGCATGATGTCAATCTTTTCAATCATAATTGATCAGGGTATGGAAATATTCATGGATGATTTCTCTACATTTTGCACCACATTTAATTCATACCTAGAACATTGGACAGTTGTTTTAAAAAGATGTGTTGAAACCAATTTGGTGAAAAATTTGGAGAAACACTAGTTCATAGTAACTGAATGCATTGTTTGAGGGCATAAGATACCAAGGAAATGATTAAAAGTAGACATTGAAAAAATTTAGGTGATTAAAAAATTTCTTCCAATAATTTCTATTAAAGGGATTAGCAGTTTTTGTATAACAAACTTGTTTTTATTAAAGATTTATAAAAGATTACTACAAAATTTGTAAGCCTTTATATCATTCATTAGAGAAAATTGTTCCTTCCAAATTTAACTCTTCATGATATAAAGCTTTAAATATTTTGAAGCATCATTTGATTATTGCCCCTGTTATTATTGCTCCTAATTAATCTTTACCTTTTATAGTGATATGTGATGCCTGTGATATTTCTATTGGCGTTATTATGGTAAAAAATAGAGATAAGAAATTCCATGTTATCTTTTATTCTAGTCAAACTTTGAATTCTGCATAATCAAATAAAACTACCCCTGCAATAAAATTATTACCTATTGATTTTGCTTTTGTCAAGTTCAGATCTTATTTGATTGGGACCAATGATATTGTTTACAATGATCATGCTGCCATCAAATTTCAAATGACAAAGAAAGACATGAAACCAAAACTCCTTAGGTGCATTTTATTATTACAAGAATTTGATGTAGAAATTATTGATAGAGAGGGTACTAAAAATCAAGTTTTTTATCATCTATCTAAACATCAAAAACATGCATTAATTGATGTTGATCGTAATAAAAAATTTCTTGATGAATAATTATTCGCTCTCCAATTGAAAAAATCTCCATAGTATGATGATATTTTAAATTTCATTGTAGGTTGAATACTTCTTTATGAATTATCTACATCTAACAAAATGAAAGTTTCAAAAATCAAAGTTTCATTGTTATTGGATGGGAAAATGTTTAAATGGAGTAGACATTAATTTGTGAGAGCCTGTGTCCAGATTAATCTAGACTCTAAATTATCTCATGGAGTTTGGATTGAAGGCTTATGTGGAAAATTTTTTCAGAGGACTGAATATGAAAAAAATATCATCTTTGTGTTTTAAATGTGGCAAGATAGGTCACAAAATTGTAATGTGCATGGAGGTTCCTAAAGATGTGGAAAATAAAATTCTTAATGAGGGTCAAGGGAATAGATCAAAGGGCATTGAATCAAAATCTAAGAAGAGTTTAATGGAAAAAATTGATAGTGCAGATTCTCAATGTTGCTATGGTCCTTGGATAAATGTAAAGTTTAAGAATAGAAGAAGAATGAAGAAAGTCCAAAATCAGGATTCTGAAATTCTAACTGCAATTGGGAATCTAGAGAGAAAAACTAGCACAGCAAATATGGCATTGGCGGAAGGTTCTTCAAGTAATTGATTTAATTTGCTTTCTCAAGTATTTGTTGAGGAATTGGCTAGATTGGAAGTTGACGATCCAAGTAAGCAAGCCGGAGATCTTAAGATTATTTCAGATTTTGAAGGCTCAGTTTTGGAAGGTAAAGCTCCTGTTACAAATTTCCCCATAGATTTAGCTTTTGTTGATGGAATTCTGGTCCTATTAGAGGTTTAAGTAATTGATCCAAATAAGGAAATATTTTTTGTGGAAGAAGCTTTGAATGCAAACACTACTCATCAGAAGGATCTTGTGGGAGAATATGTTCATTCTCCAAAACAAGATAGATGCAAGACAGGAAAGTCAGTAAGTGTTAATGATGGAGACGCTTTTGAAAAATGGTTACAAGTTTTCCAAACTCGGAACATGGAGAATGTGTTGTGGCTTCTCACTGGGCTTGCAAAGAAATTGTGAAGAATAAGAATAAACTGATAGATGAAGAAGCTGATTTGAATAATAAAGATGGTGGGGAAGGAGGTTCAAACATTTTAACAGATGTTCGTGATCCTAAAAATGTAAATGACGTTGTGATTACTCCTTTGGAAAAAAACTGATAAATTGAATGGGAAAGATGCTCTTTTTGGATGAAAAATTCCAACTACCATCTAAATCGAATCAGCTAAAGAAGAAGTTTAATAAAAAACAAATTTCTTTGGTCCTATTAAAGGAAGTCTTAGAGGAAGGAAGATGGGTATACTTGGTGGAAGTATTGGAACCACTTAATTATTTGTCTCATGACATGCTTATAATATGGAAGTGGAAGTGAAAGTTATAGAAGGAATTCAAATCGGGCTTGTGGATTGTGTGAAGATGTTGGAATTTGATAATGGAAGAACTTGGGGAACTATCAAGACCCAAGTTTATACTTTGGCGGCTTGTTCTTGCTTTGAGGACATTTCCTTCTCTTTTTTTGTAATACTTATTTTTTATAGATTTATTTTAAGCATAGGATGGTATTTGAAAAAAAGAATTAGATTAATGGGGATTAAGATTCTCTCTATTTCTTACTTTTAACTTAATTGAGAATTCTGGGATACTAATCAACTTTTTTGGTTGTTTAATCTTTGGTATCCCCTCAACCCCAATTGGTTTAAAATGATTAGTAGTGGTTCTTATTTTCATTATGACATTTTCTTTTATTCTTATATTATTATTATGCTTAATTTGCTTATTAATGAGGCTTCCTTTCCTTCGTTTTGAAAGGAATGTCTAGTAGTTCTTATCCTAGTTTGTAATAGTTTTTTTTCATTTTAATGCTATATGCATCTTCTCACAAAAAAAAAAAAAAAAAGGAAGTTTGTTCATGATACCAATTCTTACTTTGGAGGATTTAGAATACTTTTAAAATCCTTCAAGCTAAATTTTATTGGTCTACCCAATTCAAAGATGTGAAGAAATATGTAATAAGATGTGAATAGTGCCAAAGAGTATGTAATATAATAAAAAGGATTTTAAATGCCTATTATTTATAATTTGGAAATAAAAATATATGATATTTAGGGATTATGTTTTATGGGACCTATTTGTTCCATCTCATGGAAACCAATATATTCTCATTATTTTGGATTATGTTTCTAAATGGATTTAAGGTGTGGAAACCTCCAAAGTTGATACTCAAACTGTGTTTTATTTCTTAAGAAAAATAATTTCTTCTAGATTTGGGATGCCAAGAGTATTAATCAGTAATGGAGGAAGAATTGTTTTTAATAAAAGAATAGAAACTATCCTTAATAAGTTTTGAATTTTTCATAGGATAGTTATTGCTTGTCATCCTCAAACTAATGGACAAGCTGAAATCAGCAATAGGGAAATTGAAATGACATTAGAAAGAATTGTTAGTTCTAATAGAAAATATCACATAGTTAAATTGGACAAATTATTATGAAAATGCTTGAAATTAGAAGAAATTAGAAATGAAGCTTATAAAATGATAGAATTTACAAGGAAAGAGTTAAAAAAATGTCATGAAAAAAAAAATAGTCTTAAGATGTCACTCATAGTAAGGATGTTTTACTTTTAGTTCTTGATTTAAGCTATTCCAAGAAGAATAAAAATCTATATTGTTATGACCATTCACTGTTTTTAAAATATTTCTCTATGGGATTGTGCAAATAAAAAAAAAAAGGTAAAGATTGCATATCTTTAAAGTTAGTAATCATATGGGATGAGTTATTGATCAATTGCAAGAAATAACTAAATGGGTTCATTCTAGAAAGATATAATCTAGATAGTCTTGTTGAATACTTGAAACATACCGCTTGTTTGAGGAAACTCAGGAATGTGTTATGCTAGTCTTGAGTATGAATAAATTTTTCTTCTTTGTTTTAGTTAACATATAATTTCGGCACTTTTTATTTCTTATACATGTGTTTATAGTGTTTATTTAACTATTTATTTATATTTTATTAAATTATTTTCCTACTTAAATTATTAATGTCCTCCTTCTATTTTTAGATTGGGATTATTCATTTAACCCATATAAAAATTATAATTTAAAATTATATAAAATTTATACTTTAATAAAATGCTAGATCCCCGTTTATAAGGCTTTATTTATACTTCATAATTTGGATAAACTAATTCTTAACTCATTCAATTATCTGATATTTTATCCTAACTTTAATTTATAAGTCATAATTTTATGAATTTAAATTCTATAATTAAAGATAAATAATTATAATTAAAATCTAGATATTAGTAAATAAAACAAATTCATAAGCTAGTCTAAAGTTAGAATTAGTAATCTCAGGAAATCAATATATTAAAATTATTGAGATTATATAGAGGTTGCAGGGAGACACAAATATAAGAAAAATTTTCATTTTTAGTTTCCAAAAAGCGGTTTAGAAGAGAGAGAAGCTCCAAGAAGTAGAGAGAGAAAGTGTTTGAATTCTGGTGTTCGCGGTTTCAGTTTCCGATGATCTTGTTCATCGGAATCATGGAGGCTGATGTTCGTCGTTCTTCGACGGATATCGGTATCATGAAGAAAGTTGGTGCGACCTCTTTGGAGGAATTGGATTTTGTGAATCCAAATTCTGATCGACCATGAACGGCGTTGAATGCGGAGGAAGCGCGGTCAAGAAGATCAAAAGGTTTCTTGGTTACTGATGATGAGGTGGGAAATATAATTCAAAAGGTTCCTGTAGTGGAGGGGAAAGGTAAATCAATTGAGGTGATCGCTGAATCAAAAACTCCGAAATCTTTGAGGAATTTGGAGGATCTTGAGGTAGGCATCGATCGTGGAATGTCTTCATCAGGAATGAACATTTTTGTGCAAGGTTATGGTAAAACTACTGCGAACCAGCATAGCAGAAAGTTCGGTGATAATCAGCATGGAATAAAAGACAATCTGGAAAGCCAGAGTTGCTGCAAGCAGAGCTTACAAGAAGAAGATGTTACGGAACAGAACAATGTAAAGGATGTCAACCAGATGGATGATTCTTTGCCTGTAAAGAAATTGGTAAATCAGATAAGTGACTATGTATGGAACAGGAAACCATACATCAAGCTGAACTTCAAAGAGGATGAAGCAATTTTTACAGAAAACGGTGAGGCGATTCAACTGATCAAGGAAGATGAAAGGAAGAATGCAAACCTGTTGGAGAAATCGTTGGTTTGCAAAGTTTTTGGAAAGGACATTAAGCCACAAGAAGTTTCATGGGAACTTAGAAGACAATGGGCACGATTTGATAATTTCCATTTCACGACGCTGGGGAATGGATGGTTCCTATGCTCATTCAAAACTGTTGAAGATTTGGAAGGAGTTCTTATGGGAGGACCTTGGTTTGTGAAGCAGCATATAATTGGGATGGAGAAATGGACACCGGAGTTCTCCCAGTCATCTATGGAAGGTCTGACCTCTCCGATTTGGATGTGTATGCCACAATTACCTCTTCAATGCTTGGATGAGAAGAATATAGCAAGGATAGCAGCTGCTGTTGGAAAGCCATTGATGCTAGATGGCAATATGTTCAGTTGGGAAGAAGGAAATTTGCGAGAATTTGCGTCCGAATCAAGCTGGATCAGAAATTACCGGCTGGAGTTTGGGTTGAAAGCCTCTAAGGGAGATTTTTCCAGAAATTTGAGTTTGAAAGAATCTCGAATTTCTGCTTTGATTGTGGAAAAATCGGCCATATGAAGGAGGAACGTTTAAAGGCCAATGCTATAGAAAACTTGGTTTCTGATAAAAATATATTGCAGGAATCTAAAACGAGGAAGGCTGAGGATAGTAAGGACAACTACGACCCTTGGGTGTTGGTGAATAACAAGAAAAGAATATTCAAATCAGTGGTTAAAAAAACTGGAGATAGTGAAGCATGGGAGAAGAAGAAACAACAAGTAAAGACTTGGAACATCAAAGCTAAGAAGACGAATTTGGAAGAATTCAAAGAAAATTCCCAGGATAAATTGAGCATCCCTGTTAATTCTCAGGAATTACAGTGTGTTGAAGAAGGAGAAATAATTGAGGAACCAGTGGAAGCTTGTGAAGAAGATATAGCTGTTAAAGAAGACAAGAATGATTTGGGTATGGAAGAAAAATCTCTGGAAATTTCAGAAGGGAACACTGTAAACAGGACAGTTATGGAGGTGAAGAAATCCATTAATCCTTTTGAAATATTGGGAAGAATTGAAGAAGAAGGAAATACCATTTTAGTATCTAAAATGGAACCTCAATCTTTAATCAATTCAGAAGCTTTGAGAATGAACTTCCAGGATAATCAAGGGGAATTAAATCAGATGTCCACGAAAACTTCTAGTGGTAAAACAAAGTTGGCTAAGGAGATGAAATTGCTTGGTCCTATCAAGGGGAAGACTAGAACGAGAAGAGGTGAGGGAGGAGGAATAAAGGCTGGGGCCTTAATCCCAAAGATTGTTTAATGACTTCAATGTTAGTATGGAATTGTAGGGGAGGAAGAAAAAAGGCGGCCTCCCACTACCTCAGAAGCATCATAAATGAGAATGGTATTTTCTTTATTGGCTTGATAGAAACTAAAATGGAAAATTTAAACAACTTTGATGTAGAAAAGATGGTAGGGAAAGAATGGGATTTCCACAATGTTGCAGCGACTGGTAAGTCTGGAGGGTTACTTGTGCTATGGAAGCATAAAACGGCCAATTTCAAAGTTAAGGTAACTTCAAACCAATGCATTATAGGGGAACTATCTACACCTAAATGCAAAACTGTGAATGTTTGTATTGTGTATGGACATAAAAGCTTGTATGAAAGAAGAAAGCTTTGGGAAATGATAGAAAATAATACTAACTGTGAAACTCCTTGTTTAGTTGGAGGAGATTTCAATTGCCTTATCAGTAGTAATGAGAAATTGGGGGGGAAAAATTTTATTTTCTCCAAAGGTCCACAAGAAATGAAAGAGTTTATGATCAACAATGACTACCATGATATCGGTTTCATAGGACCCAAATACACTTGGTGTAACAACAAAGATGGGAGCGCTAAATTATGGGAGAGATTGGACAGGATGTGGTTTAATTCTAAAGCTGTTATGGAATTTCCAAATGCTGTGATCAAGCATCTACAAAGGGTATCCTCGGACCACTTCCCTGTTCTCATACATCTGGAAGAGATTACTAGGAATTTCAAAAAAGATTTCAGATTAAAAAATATGTGGTGTTCGTATGAGGCTGCAAATGGTATTATCAAAAAATCTTGGATGAAGAAAGATTATGGTTCTGCTAATGAGGTTCTTCAAAGAAAAATTAAAAGATCGCTCAAAAATCACTTCTACTGGAGTAAGAATAAGTTAAAGGAGCTTAATGACAGAAATCAATTGCTGAAAAAGGAAATTTCAGTGTTCCAGAACAAATAAGCAGAGGAAGAAGGTTTAAATCATGGAGATCTTTTGTTATTAAGAAACATGGTGACAGAATTCAAGACTAACCTGGCAAGAATTGCAACCTGGTGGAAGAAAAGATCTAAATGTCAATGGATGGAAGAAGGAGAGAAAAACACCAGATATTATCATATGTATGCTTCAGCCAAGAGAAAAAGCAATAGGATTCTTCAAATTGCTAGAGAGGATGGATCTCTTGTTTCTAATCAGGAAGATATTCTTGGTATCATGGAAAGTTTTTTCAAGCAGAAATGGAAAAAACGTCATTGTGATCTTAATAACTGGCCGGTTTTCAAAGATGCTGATTGTATTCAGGAAAATCTGAAGAAGTTTTTAGAAGTAGATTTCACTCTGGACGAATTGAAATTCACTCTTAATAAAATGGGAAATGATAAATCACCAGGTGCTGATGGGGCTAATGCCTATTTTTTCAAAAACTATTGGAACATTGTGGAGAAGGAAACCTGGAATGCAGAGAATTGTTTCTTCAGAATAGGGGAAATGCCGGATCAATGGAAGGAAACGGTTGTGGTGCTAATTCCTAAAATCCAAAATGCTAGAGAATGTTCCAAATACAGACCAATCTGCTTGTGTCAAACAATCTACAAGATGGTGGCTGGGATGCTCTTGAATAGATTTAAAAACTGCCTACCGAAAGTTATTTCTGAATTTCAGGGAGCTTTTATACAAGGGAGAAGCATTTCGGATAACAGCATTATTGCACAAGAGATGGTTAGTAAGATGAGAACTTCGGTTGCTAAGCCAGGTTTTTTTATTCTAAAAATCGACATGGAACAGGCATATGACTGTATGTGCTGGGAAACTCTTGAAAAGGTTTTGAAATTGACAGGTTTTCCGGAAAGGTTTATTATGCTCATTCTTCAATGTATTTCAAATCCAAAATTCTCCATTGTGATTAATGATAGGAGAACAGAATGGATTAATACGCAATGTGGTTTCAGACAGGGATGTCCGTTATCACCGAGCCTTTTCATTTTATGTTCAGACCTCCTCTCTAAAGCTATTAGTGAATACAAAGATCAATTGGGAATGACTCTGGCTCCAAATACTGAAAGAATTACCCACTTACTGTACGCGGATGACGTATTGGTAACAGCTAAAGCTTTCAGTAGTAATGCAAGAAGATTAAAGAAAATTTTCAAAGTTTACTGCAGATGGACAGGGCAGGCAGTAAATACTCAGAATTCCATGGTGATCTTTGGTAAAATAGTGTCCAGAAACAGAAAAAGGAAAATAACTAAAATTTTGGAATTCAAGGAAGTTAAGGAATTAAACTACCTGGGAATTAAGATGGTTCTCAGAAGAATGAAGGCTGAAGACTACAATAGCAATATGGAGAAAGCATTGAACAAGCTAAATTCATGGGGAGCGAGATGGCTTTCTCTAGCTGGAAGAATTCTTCTTGTCAAAACGGCTTTTTCGAGCATGATAAACTATCAGGTGACCCATTCTCTCATTCCCAAAATTATTTTACTTAATATTGACAAAATCTGTAGAAATTTCTTGTGGCATAAAGAAAATGGGAAGCAAGGGGCACATTATATTGCTTGGGATACTCTATGTCTTCCTACAGAATTAGGGGGATTTGGCATTCATGGAGCTACAGTAAGTCACGGAACTTTAAGAAGTAGAATAGCTTGGATGTTCCTGCAGAATAAGGATTCGCTCCTCCACAAATTTCTTTTCAAAAAATTTGATAAAATTAGATGGGAAGATAAAGCTAAGAGAGGGGCTTCTACAGCTTGGAAATTAATTAAAGATGGAATTGAGCATCTGAAACCTATTGTTAGATGGCAGATTAACAATGGGGAAAGTATCAATATAAATTCTGATATTTGGATCCTGGATTGAAGCATTAATAGATGGCCAGCACTTTGTAATACGTGGGATGCTGAGGAGAAGAAAGTCGCTGATCTTATGAATGAAGATGGAACCTGGAATTTAGAAATTTTATCTGAATTGTTTTCAGAAGAAATGGTGAAGCTGATACGGCAAATGAAGAAGGGTCCTAACGATATGGAAGATGAAGTGGAACTTATTCAAACAAATACAGAGAAAACGATTTCTGCTTTAAGCAATGAGGCAATATGGTTTCAGAAAAATTGTAAGTTTACTAAACACATTTGGTTGAAGAAGTTTAGACTGGATCAGAGAATCTACTTGTTCTGGTGGAGAACTTTGAATGGAGCCTTACCTACAATGGAGTGGCTTTGCCATAGAAAGTTATCTATTTCATTATGGTGTCCAAGAGGCTGCCAGGAAAATGAAAATGCAGAGCACATTCTTGTCAAATGTTTAAAGCTGAAGAATTTATTACAGGAACTGAGGAAAAATGGATTCAATGTTCCGGAATTTCAAAACCTGGAGGAATGTAATAATACATTAGAGAAGAATTCTAAAAAAGGGCTGATGAAGATTTATGCAATGGCAGTGTTTTATAACTGGAAATACAGAAATTTTATGAAGCACGGCAAGGCTGAAATTCCTTTAGCATTTGTAGTTACAGAGATCATTTCTCATTCTTCTCATATCCTTTCTAATCCAATTGATAAGAACTGGAACACCAACCAGCAATTGCTGTCCAAATCTTGGTGTCCCCCTCCTCACGGTTGGATTAAATTGAACGTGGATGCTACTCTTATAGTAAATAACCTGGCAGGTATAGCAGGAATTCTTAGAGACGGCAAAGGGAAATTACTTTATGCTTATGGCAAAAAGCTTATACATTGGGATATTGCACACCTGGAACTCAAAGCTATTATGGCCTTTGGAAACTACATCAAAAATTGATTTTGTGAATACAATGGAATAATCATTGAAGGAGATAATATAAATATAATGAAGATGCTTCAGGATTCGATTGATTTGAAGACGAGCAAATGTACAAAAACGGACCTTTCCTTCTTACAACTCTTCAATAGAGTAATTTTTCTTTTTGCTCATAGAGAATGTAATAACTTGGCAGATTTTTGTGCCAAGCATGCTTTATTAGGTGATTTTCTTTGGGACTGTTTTATTGAGTCTAATCTTCCTACAAGTTTTGTTGACTTGTTAAGGAAAGATACTTCTTTGTAAAGTTCTTTGGTTTACATTTAAATGCAATTGCATCTTTTTCAAAAAAAAAAAAGAAAAGAGACACAAATATTAAAAATCATTAACTATGTACTCGAGAAAAAAAACACTATAAAATAATTCTAAAAAAAAAAAGAAATAAAAAATATTTATCAAATGAAAGGATGAGTGCAATAAAAATTATAAAGGATAAGATGAGTGAGCTAATACAAGGCATGGTGAACTAATGAAAGTATAATTTTGACTACAAACATATATAATTACTAAAAGTTCATTACTCACTTCAACATTAAAAAGTTTTAGGATTAAATTTATAACCTATAATATAAAATTAGGTAAATATAAGAACAATTGATTAAGTTTAAGTATTAGCATTCTTCCAAACTAGAAGTATAGTTGTGATTCATTTTTACTAATTCTAGATAGTGATGCATTATTCTATATTTTATTAATTTTAGATTGTCACAATTTATGTTAGTTAATAAGTTAATGTGAATTGTAAATTTTTATTTTCTTGAAGACAACCAAGAATTTATGTTGGGGAGAATTCATAAGTGAAAATAATATTTTATTTATGTGTTAATTTAGAAGTGAAAATATGTTATTTTTTGTATTTATGCAGAAAAAAAGGGAAAAAACATTTTGGTGCCATCATTGAAATCATGGAAGCACCAAAATGTGGACATGTTCATATCTAGTCTCTATCTAGATAGCGTTGAAGTGCCAGAGGAGTTAGCTTGGTAAAGCCTAGTCTCTATATGGATAGTGTAGCAGTGCTAGAAGGGTCCACCCTACAAAGCCTAGCCATAGCCTAAAAAGCAACACGGTGGCAAAAGTTAGCACCAACAAAATATTGAAGTGATAAATGATTTCCAAAGTGCTCAATCATTAGTAGAGATGCAACTCTACAGTTTTAATTGTTGAAGACATATTCTGCAAGTGAAGTGACATATCGATTCATTAAATGGTGGGTCCATATCAGAGAGCGCCATAGGGGAGGAAACCCTTCATCACTATGACATTAGATAATTTTATGGGCGGCTTAGTGTAAGTGTCTCAAGCACCGCAGTGTCAGAATCTATTTTATGTGTTTTCTCTAAATAGGATGTTTGTAATTTTTTTTGGATAGTTCATTTACTTAGTAAAATTTATATTCAGAGTGTCTCTCAGAAATTTTTAAGGGTTTGACAACTAAAGAAACTAAAGGAGCACTAGATCCACTTTGTTTGAGTGTTTGGTCATTATTTGTGAAAGCAATTCTGTAGAGACAAGAATTAGTGTAAAGGATATTGTTGAACCATCAAATGATATCTTTACTTCTATACTTCTTCCTTTTATGCAATTAATTGAAATTAGTTTGCATTATTTATTCTTCATGTTAGGCAAAATTCTCTAGTTTTACATTGATAATGTAAATTAAATATTGTATACTGATAATTTTTCTTTGTATTTAAACTGATTATATGATATTTTTAATATACGAGGCCTTGGTTCAATGCATGTTGTGGAAATATGTTTTGTTAATATCAACTTTATTATGGATCTGAAGACTAGGAAATAAGGAACAATTATATATGTTTGATTGATATCATAATGGAATATGCATAGTGCTTATTATCTATCAAATTTCAAGTGATAGATTATCATAAGAAGGTAATTAATACTACATGCTTTGCTTACTCTTCTATGACTTTAATAAGGTGACAAAATATGGGAGTTTTGAGTGGTGTTAAGAGTGGAATGAGTTGGGCCCTTCCTTTTTCTCTTCATGCTTGAATTAGTGGTTAATGATGCATAGGCTTTAAGTAACATCACTTTAAAAATAGAGTCCTTAGAAAACATATTAATTTATATTTTATAAATCCAAAATATTTTTATTTATATAAAGGTAGATATTATTTTGATATTGATTTTTATAAAAGTGATTGAATCTCCACCAACCCTTCAATATATTAACTATTGTAATTGTATTAGATAATATTAGTATTTGCAAGTAAACAATCTTCCTCAAGAGATTGATATATCACCTTATCTTTATATTACTTGATTCAACACGTATACTTGAGTATATTACATGAGGTTTTTATAAATTTTAAAATTAAAGAAAACATAAGCATTTTTTATAGATTGGAACAACCCTAAATAATTTTCACTATTTTTTAGGTTACTCAACCACCTCAAGTCAGAGAATCCTAGTTTAACATAGAAAGTCTCATACCATAAAGGAGAAATAACATAATAAAACAACATAGAGGGCCTAGAAAATCCCTCAACAGACAAATCATGAATTTTGGTGAACTACAACTGAAGATGCAGTCAATAACCATAGGTACAACAAACAAAATCCGGGCTTAAAAATTACATCAATGTCTCAAATCAACCAAAAAAACAAAATAGAGTAGCAAAGAATCTAAGTTATGATAGATAACTAGTAGTGTAAAATATAGGAAAGATCAACTGCAAAAAAATACCTCATAAAACTAGGAAATGTCAAACAAATGTTGATAACCCATAGACAAATAAAATAACTAGAAATTTTATCAAGTATTAAAGAACTACCATAAACAACATAACCCAAAGCAAAGATATAGTAGAAAATAAACAACAAATACAAGGAAAACTAACAAATAGAAAATATGAAAAGATAATCAACAAACTCATATAATACAATTACAACTAAAACCTGATATAAGGTAAACCAAACATATCTAGTGTCATAATACAATAAGGGGATTAGGGATAGTGTGTCCTAAAAATTCCATGAACTTATTTAGCGTGCAACAAAAATTATCTAACCAATCAGCATAACTATTAGGCTCCTTCTAAACTTATGTTAACTCTTAACTAAAATGGCTTAAACTTAACCAAAATTCTCTGATGATATAAAATAACTCATGAATATAGGAAATATCTGTTAAATTCTACAAGATTTAGATTAAACTCAAAGCATCAACTTCATTCCAAATATCATTAAAGATAACAGCAAGACATATGTTGAGGCCTTAACATAAAAATTTAAACTCAACAAAGATAATAGACCTGGAATATAATAAGCCAATATAAGCCGAAATTACATCACCATAGCAATTACAAACTATTTCACCACAACCAAAGGCATATTAAGAGAGTTGTTATTTGCATGTTGTACATTCTTGCAACTTGTATAGTTTTGATGATTGCAAATATTATTGTTTTATGTGTAGTTATCTCCTAACACTTTTTGAAAAATTTGTTTTTGCTCTTGTGTATACTAATATTTCAAGAAAGTCGAACTCCAAACTACTGAAGACTTCAAATCAAATTCAGCATGAGATATCTTGTATTTTGAAGCTTGTAATTTTTGTATGAATTATGTTTGAGATGGAGTGATTGTAATTGATTGAATAAACAAACACACACATGAGGAGATCTTAAAAAATTTTTACTGATTGTACGGGACGAATACAATTCGTACAGGATGATCAGGTCAGTTATCTCCTTATAAGAGAAATGGAACGAACAAGTTTTGGAGAAAATTTTTTCTAAGCCCTGATCGTCCAGGACAAAATTATTTTCATCCCATGATGAGCTAGGCTCTAAAAAATTTTCATCTAGACAAAATTATAATCGTGCTAGCACGAGCTAGGCTCTGTAAAATTTTTGTCCAGACGAAATTATTATTATCCCCGGATGAGTTAGGCTCTGTAAAATTTTTGACCAGATAACATTTATAATCGTACCTGGAGAAGTAACTCTCTATAAACATTTCGTCTAGACAAAATTTTGTTTGTCCCAAGATGATGGGAACCGATTTAAGTAAGTTGGTTACATCCTGTAGTTATTTGGAAACCGACCTATGAAATAACTATTTATCCGGACAAACCTAGTTCGTACGGGACGATGATCGTGTACGAATATAGTTCGTACCAATATACATTAGGATCATTTCTGACACTTTAAGTAAAATTTTCCTGGATGATCCATGATCGTACGGGACGATCCATTTCGTGTTGACTTGAATATTTGCAGTTTTTGGACGGTTTTTCTTGTCTCTTCTATATATAGTCTAATTTTGACTGCCACCAAATCTTTTTGCTCATTGATCTTCATGCCTATTGAAAGAAGAGTCAAGAAGAGAGTGTGTGAGAGTGTTTTGAAGAAGGATTCTTGCTATTGGAGTGTGAAGGCTTCACTTGGAGTTTAAAGGTAAGATGTCCTTGCTTTTGAATTGTGATTACTTCACTCTTTTCTTTTTTCCTTCTAGAATTCTTTTGAGAAGATCTGTCAAGGAGATCCGGTCCTCTATCGACACATGGATAGTGTAAACAGCCGCGAGTTCTCTGGCCACACTCGGAGAGTGTGAAAGGATGAAGGGTTCTCTTCCCACACTAGGAGAGTGTGAAAGGATGAAAGGTTCTCTGCCCACACTAGGAGAGTGTGAAAAGATGAAGGGTTCTCTACTCATACTAGGAGAGTGTGAAAGGATGAACAGTTCTCTGCTGACATCGAAGGAGTTTGAAAGGACAGACGGTTCTCTGCCAGCACTGGAGATAGTGTAAAAGGTCGATGGTTCTCTACAGCACTGGGTAGTGGTGAAAAGATTTTTGTAAAGGTTTCTCCGCCTTGCTGTGGGTGCAAAAAGAGAGTCACTAGTGGTATCAGAGCATTATTTCAAAATCATAAGTTTAGACTATTTTATGATTAACGTAGATGGCTACATTTAAAAACCAAAACACACCTGAGGGTTACTCTATAACTAGACCTCCACTGTTTGACAATATACCTTTTGATTTTTGGAAAACTCGGATGTCTACTTTCTGACAGTCACTTGATTATCGTATATGGATCTTAGTCCATGAAGGATATACAAAATCAACTTGATTAGTTGATTGAGTTAGAGTTGAAACACCTATTGTAGACTGGACAGTAAAAGAACATCACTTAGCACAACTTAATGCCAAATACTTGAATAGTTTCTTTTATGCTTTAAAATCAGAAGACTACATGCGAGTTTCCACTTGCAAAAGTGGAAAGGACATATGGGATAGACTTTGTATAACATATGAAGGGACTAATGAGGTTAAGCAATCTAGACTTAATATCTTGTTGCATGATTATGAACTATTTCGAATGAAACCAAATGAATCTATTTCTGATATGTACACAAGATTCATACAAATAGTTATCTCTTTACATGCATTGGGTAGGGAGTTAACAAATGCTAAAATGATTAATAACATTCTTCGTTGCTTACTTACTGCATATGATGCTAAAATTACTGCAATTATAGAATCTAAAGATTTAAACATTTACTCTATTAACAATCTTCTTGGTTCGCTTATTGCTTACGAGCAAGGAATTAGCCAAAGAAAGTTTGATGCAGGTGAACCATGAAGGGAGAAAAATATAGAATTTAGTGTGGAAGAGTCTGAGAGTGAACACTCACAACCTGAGGATGAAGACGACATCGTATTGATGACTAGATAATTTAGAAGCTTTCTAAAGAGGAAGCAGAAGAGACGCCAGCAGTGGAATAGAGGCAAATTCAATAGAAATGCCAAGGTTTCAAATGAAATTATTTGCTATGAGTGTAGGAAACCTGGACATATAAAGACGGATAGCCCAAAACACAAAGCCAATCCTAGCATGGAGAAGGTAGAGGAGAAACCATTTGTGAAGAAGGGCAAGAAGAAGTTCCAACGAGTCTTTTGTGTTGAGTCCAGTAATTAGGTTGTTAAGCCTAAGTAAGTGTCCCAAGGCTACCAAGAGGGGGGTGAATTGGTAGTTTTTAAAATTTTAAACCCTCTTAAAAATAAAGTTGAACCGAAATAAAATTTTCTTTTTTAAAGTTAGTAGAAAAATATTTTTCAACCACAGAGTTGTTAAAACTGAATTTTAAAAGTGCGGAAACGTAAAAGCTATAAAGTAAATGACACCAGATTTATAGTGGTTCGGTCTATAACCAGACCTACATCCACTCCTCAGAGGCACCCTCTGAGTATTGCACTAATACCAATAGTGACTCTCCTTTTGCACCCACAGCAAGGCGGAGAAGCCCTTACAACACACTCTTTTCACCACTCCCAGGTGCGGTAGAGAACCGTCCGTCCTTTTACACAAAACCCAGTGTCGGCAGAGAACCGTCGTCCTTTCACACCCTCCAAGTGTAGGCAGAGAACCCTTCGTCCTTTCACACTCTCCTAGTGTGGGCAGAGAACCCTTCGTCCTTTCACACTCTCCTAGTGTGGGCAGAGAACCCTTCGTCCTTTCACACTCTCCTAGTGTGGGCAGAGAACCCTTCGTCTGTTCACACTCTCCAAGTGTCGGCAGAGAACCGGACCTTCTTGAATGATCTTCTCACAAGAATCTAGAAGGAAGAAAGAAAAAGAGTGAAGAAATCCAATTTCACAAGTAGAGACTCTTACCTTAGCAATCCAAGTGAAGCCTTCTAGCTCCAGTGGTAGGAATCCTCCTTTGAATGCTCTCTTCCACTCTCTCCTTGGCTATTCTCTCAAAAGGCACGAAGATCAAATGACAAAAAGATTGGGTGGCAGTCTAATTTGGACTATTTATATAAAAGACAAGTGAAACCGCCCAAAAACTGCAAATTTTCAATTCTGTACGCAGTGGATCGTCCTGTACGATTCTGGATCGTCCTGGACGATTTTACTTAAACGATCTGAAACGACCCAATTTGTATATGTGTACGAACTGACTTCGTACATCTGATCGTCCTGTACGAACTTGGTTCGTCCAGTACGAACGGTTATTACAAGGTCGGTTCTAGAAACTGCTGAAAACTGTTCTAAGTCGGTTTGTCGTTTGAACGAAAATGTGGTCGTCTGGACGAAAATTTTCCAGAGAGCCGATCGTCCTGGACGATTATTTATTTCGTCTGGACGAAAATTTTCCAGAGAACCTATCGCCGCGGACGATAACTTGTTTTCGTCTGTACGAAAAAAGTTCCAGAGAGCTGATCGTCCTGTACGATATTTATTTTCGTCGGGACGAAAATTTTCCAGAGGACTGGTCGCCTCGTACGATGGTAACATTCGTCTGGACGAAAATTTTGCAGAGAACCCATCGCCTGGGACGATGATAAATTTCGTCCTGGACGAATAGGACTTAGAAAATTTTTCAAGGCAAGTTCCTATTCGTTCCAAGTGCTCTATAGGAGATAACTGACAGATCGTCCAGTACGATAAATATCGTCCTGTACGATCAGTATAGAATTTCAAGATCTCCTTATTTGTGTGTGTGTGTGAGATTTTATTCACTCAATTACAATCACTCCCTTTCAAAGTTAATTCAAAGAAAAGATAAACATCAATTATACATAATATCTCATGTTGAATTTGAATTGAAGTTTTCGTAGTCTGGAGTCTGATTTTCCTGAAATGTTAGTACACACAAGAGCAAGTGCAAATCTTCTGAAATTGTTAGGAGATAACTATACATTTGAACAATAATGTTTGGAATCATCAAAACTACATAAGTTGCATAAATATAACTCATTCAAATAGCAACTATTCAAACAATCTCCCCCTTTTTGATGATGGCAAAACAATTATTATTAGTATGGTTTCAAGTTAAAACACATTTTTTATCTCCTAAACTCCCCCTGAATTTATGAGTACATTAAAATAAGGAGGCATTAAAGAACAATTTTTTTTTTTTTTTTTTTTTTTTTTTTTTTATTTTAAAAAAAATTGCAAACAGAACCACTAAAAAAAGATAAAACACAAAGAACCACTAAAAAAAGATAAAACACAAACATACACAACACAAACTAATAATTTCTCCCCCTTTTTGACAGCAACAAAAAGTGAAGAAGAAAAAGACCAGAAATGTAAATAATTATATGAAATT
Source organism: Dendrobium nobile (assembly GCA_022539455.1). Classification (NCBI taxonomy): domain Eukaryota; kingdom Viridiplantae; phylum Streptophyta; class Magnoliopsida; order Asparagales; family Orchidaceae; genus Dendrobium; species Dendrobium nobile. The sequence goes on along the minus strand of CM039718.1, from coordinate 33,284,619 downwards.
CATTGTTAAAATTTAATCTAAATGGTGATTGACATAGGGTATGCAATTTTAAACTAAAAACATTAGGTCAATCATAGAAATTCAGGAGATTTAAAAAGTGATATAACATTGTAAGTAAGAAGAATTTAGCAAAGACATGATTCAATTTAGACATTTGAATATAGAAAATCATTACAAGAGAGATGAAGAAAAAATTCTATATTTCAAAATTCAATAGAATATAAATGAACATAAGATCAATTTGAATTAAGAGATTGAAAGAATTTGGAAAGAAGAGAATTACCACATGTGGCGCTTTGCGCATCTTTTTCAACTTTTTGAGCACATTTTTGTGCATCTATTGATATTGAGGTGATTTTGTGCCTCTTTTTCATATTTGCGAACCATTGCGCATTTCTTTTGATTTTTTGTACTTTTTGTACAATTTTCAAGAGTACTTTACACCAATTCTTTCCAAAATCAATAATCTAAAATTTCAAATATTTCTAAGTACATAAATATTATTTGAACAAAGAAATACAAAATAAGTAAACATCTAAATTGCAATAATAATTTTAAATTTTATGTAGTCTAAATGAATAGACATGAATTTAAAAATTCTAATTACAACAAGTTATAAACAACTTTTAAATTTTGAAAGACTAGATTTTCTAATGTAGATAATCTCCAATTACAATCTAATTTAAGCACTATGAAGATTAAATAATACTAATGAAATTCATAAAAAATTAACCACATTTCAATAACAAATCAATACTGAAACAAGTGTGAAATGCATTGATTTATATGAAAAGATTACATTTCACAAAAGCTAAACACAACATAAAATAAAAGACAAATACCTACATTTAACAAAAAACATTAACATAACAAAAAAAATGAGTAACAATCACAACAACACAACAAAAAATACAACACAAGTACTACAAAAACACATAAAATCATCTCTACTGTTCTGGAGGAGGAGGAGGAGGAATGCCACCGAAAAGGTTAAAGTAGGAGGCCATCAACATTACATTGGTATTGATGTCATGTACTTCATTTCTAATAACACCAATGTCATGTTGTTGCTGCACAAGTTGAGCATCAAATTGATCAAATCTTTGATCAATATGAGTCTCTAAACGATCAAATCTCTCAATCAGATTCTGATAATCTGACTGAGGTGCAGAGGTATGCTCTCCTTCTTCTCTTTCTTCTTCTTCTGAAGCACTGTCATGTGCTTTCCCTTTTTCTTTTTCTTCCTTGAAGAGCAGTCTGAATGATGTATTGTTATAGTAAACTGGCTCTTCATATTCTTCATCAGGATGCACTATATTGTATTTCTTCTCCAAAATATAGGTAATTAAGTGCCCTAATGAAATGTTTTTCTTTTTCTTCTGATCAGCATGTCCTATTTCTGAAAGCCTATAGATATGATCTATGATGAGTTGGGCTTCATCAATAGGATGTCTTGACATGATTAAAAAGGTTAGACAAGAAAGGAGAGGAGTGATGTTAATCCTATCACCAGCTTTAGGAATAATTGAGGATCTAAGGATATGCTGGATGATTCGGGCATCTTGGGTCATACCTGAGACTCTAGCAACATGATTGTCAATTGCATTTCCTCTAATTACCCTATTTATTTCAAACCATTTGAAGGAGTTTTCTGACATTAGGGTGTGGGCTCTATATCCCTCAGTTCTTAAGTTTAAAAATGCACCAAGATCGTGCTTGGTGATCTCAACTTTTTTCTTAAAAACAAAAGAACTAATGATAGAGTGGTCAGAATTGAAACTCATGTTGGCAAGGAAGTAATGGTAGGTTTGTTTGTTGTAGAGGTAAATGAGAGAAAGAATGAACTGAAATTGGGTTGAGGCGAAGAGGTGCATTACCCGATATTTCAACTCTGCAGGGATAAGAATGCGAGACGGAGTGATTTTTGCTGAAGCAAAACGAGGAAAAGATTCCTCATTTTCCTTAGAAAGAAAGTTGTCTGGGGCATTCCTGTTTGGTTTCTTCACCAAAACCTTTTGTCTTTTGCTAGAGGAGGCCATTGTTGATTTGAAGTTGAAGGGGATTGAAAAAGAAATTTGAAAGTGTGATTTTCAAGTTTGAAAAGCCTTCATATTTAAAGGAAAAACGATACTTTCGTCCTGGACGAAAATATTCGTCCTGGACGAACATAATAATTCGTCTGGACGAAACATGTTCGTACAGACGATCCAATTCGTCCAAAATGTAACGGCTTTTCGTATTCAACACAACTTACGATGCGTCCCTTCGTACAGGCTTTTTGACTTGACCGATCGTACAGACGAAAACAATTTCGTACAGACGATCGAAAAGTATTTCGTTTTAATGACTCTTGAAAACCGTCCCCTACAATGAAACGACACATGTTCGTCTGGACGAACGAAAATTTCGTACAGACGAAGTTCGTATTAAAAACTATCTTATCCACTCAACCGCTGCATTCAATCGTCCCGACGTTTGAGAGAAAAAAAAATTTCGTCCTGGACGATCACAGATCGTACAGACGATCCAATAAAAAACTGCTCTAAAACGGTTTAAATTTTCGCAAACTGTTCCTTTACACATCGTCCCGTACGAAAATATTTCGTCCTGGACGATTTCCTCCAAAAATTAATTTTGATTTTTTAAATTTTTTAAATTAACAAAATCAACAAAAACAATCAGAAACACAGAAAACATAAAACAAAATCATAAATCCAAAAACAATTCATTAAAAAACACACAAAATTCACAAAATTTCAAAAACAAAACATAACAAGTATCAATGTTTGCAAAGACATTTGAGTTAAGCATTCAAATCAATAACACCAAGCCTTGTTCTTAAAGTACTGAAGGTATCAAAGGCTAAAGGTTTTGTAAAAATGTCTGCAAGTTGATTTTCAGTTGAAACATGTATGAGTTCAATTTCTCCTTTGGATACGTGATCCCTTATGAAATGATGCCTTATATCGATGTGTTTGGTTCTAGAATGTTGAATAGGATTTTTTGAAATACAAATAGCACTAGTATTGTCACAATAAATTGGAATAGTGCCTATAGTTAATCCTAAGTCAATCAACTGTTGTTTTAACCAAAGTACTTGTGCCACACAACTTCCTAATGCAATGTATTCTGCTTCTGCAGTAGATAGTGCCACTGAATTTTGTTTTCTACTAGACCATGAAACTAATGAATTTCCAATGAATTGACATGTTCCAGAAGTGCTTTTCCTATCCACTCTACAGCCTGCAAAGTCAGAATCTGAGTAACCAATAATTTCAAATGAAGAGCTAAACTTAGGATACCAAATTCCTAAGTTTTGAGTTCCTAGTAGATATCTTAAAATCCTTTTTACTGCTGTCAAATGTGATTCTTTTGGATCTGATTGAAATCTAGCACATAGGCAAACACTAAACATAATATCTGGTCGGCTAGCAGTCAAGTAAAGTAAAGATCCAATTATCCCTCTAAATTTCTTTTGATCAACAGATTTTCCCTTAAGGTCCTTATCCAACTGAACTGAAGAACTCATTGGTGTACTAACAGGTTTAGCATTGTCCATTTCATATTTTTTGAGGATGTCCTTAATATATTTGTTTTGACTAAGAAAAGTACCTTCCTCAAGTTGCTTAATGCTAAATCCTAGAAAGTAATTTAAATCTCCCATTAGACTCATTTCGAATTCATTACTCATTGTTTTAGAAAAATCATCACAAAGATGTTTATTTGAAGATCCAAAGATGATGTCATCCACATAAATTTGAACAATAAGTATATCCTTTCCAATTTTTCTTAAAAAGAGAGTTGTATCCACACTTCCTTTTTCAAAAGATCTTTCAAGTAGGAAGGTGCTTAACCTCTCATACCAAGCCCTAGGTGCCTGTTTCAATCCATATAATGCCTTTTTTAATTTGAAAACATGATTTGGAAATTTTGAATTTTCAAAACCTGGAGGTTGTTCTACAAAAACATCTTCTTCAATTACTCCATTTAAAAAGGCACTTTTAACATCCATTTGAAACAATTTAAAACCTTTAAAACAGGCAAAGGCTAGTAAAACCCTAATTGCTTCAAGTCTAGCTACAGGGGCAAAAGTTTCCTCAAAATCAATTCCTTCAATTTGATTATACCCCTTAGCTACTAATCTAGCCTTATTTCTAATGACTACTCCTGAGTCATTCATTTTATTTTTGAACACCCACTTGGTTCCAACAACACTTTGATCTTTTGGCCTTGTAGTTAGTTCCCAAACTTTATTTCTTACAAATTGATTTAACTCTTCTTGCATGGCCAATATCCAAAATTCATCTGAAAGTGCTTGATCAATGTTAGTGGGTTCAATAGTTGAAATGAAGGCTGAATGATTGACTTCCTTGTTTAATCCACGCCTAGTTCTAACACCCTCACTTGGTTCACCTATAATTAATTCCTTTGGGTGATTTTTAGAGAATCTCAAATCTCTAGGCAAAGGGTCTTCTCTTTCTATATTTTCTTCCACATTTTCTTCCAAATTTAATCTATCAATCTTTTGGGAGTTTTCTTCAATTTCTTCTTCAACAACTTTTGGCTCTTCTATGTTTCCATTTTCATCAAAAACAACATGTGTGGTTTCTTCAATGACTAAAGTTCTTTTGTTGAATACTCTATAAGATTTTCCAACACTTGAATATCCAACAAAAATTCCTTCATCTGATTTTGGATCAAATTTTCCTAAGGCAGATTTTCCATTATTATGTATGAACACCTTGCAACCAAATACATGTAAATGAGACAAATTTGGTGTTCTACCTTTTACCAATTCATAGGGTGTTTTATTCAAATTTGATCTCACATTTACCCTATTCAGAACATAGCATGCAGTGCTAACCGCCTCAGCCCAAAAATATCTAGGAAGAGAGTATTCTGCTAACATTGCTCGGGCGGCTTCTATTAATGTTCTGTTCTTTCTTTCAACTACTCCATTTTGTTGAGGAGTTCTAGGTGCAGAAAAGTTGTGATCAATCCCCTTTTCTTTACAGAAATCTTCAAATCTTTCATTTTCAAATTCTCCTCCATGATCACTTTGTATAGAAATTATTTCACATCCTAGTTTTCTTTGTATCCAAGTTGAAAAATTTCTGAATTCCTCAAATGATTCACTCTTATGAAAAAGAAATTTAACCCAGGTGAATCTTGAAAAATCATCTACTATTACAAATCCATATACCTTTCCTCCTAGACTAACCGTGCTTACAGGTCCAAAAAGATCCATGTGAAGAATTTCTAAAGGTTTACTGGTCCTAAGATCTTTATTGGATTTAAAAGAGGACTTCACTTGTTTTCCTAATTGACATGCATCACATAAGTGGTTCTTAGTAAAGTCTAGTTTAGGTATTCCTCTAACCAAATTCTTTTGGGTAATTCTTCTAAGATTTTTCATACTAGAATGACAAAGTCTCCTATGCCAAAGCCATGATTCATCAGAAACAGTTTTCAAACAAAAAGCAGTAGGAGATTGAATACAATTTAAATCTAGCATGTAGACATTGTTCACCCTTTTTCCATTTAAAACAATTTTCCCATTTAGGCTAATTATGCAGCTAGTAGGTAAAAATTTTACATTATAGCCCTTATCACATAGCTGACTTATGCTAAGCAAATTATGTTTTAAGCCTTCAACTAATAAAACATTATCTATGAAAAAGTTTTTCAAATTTCCAATCATACCTGATCCAACCACCTTCTTTGTGGTATTATCTCCAAGTGTAACCTTGCCTCCACTCCTGGCTTCCAGCGTTATGAATTGAGCAGTATCTCCAGTCATGTGCTTAGAACATCCGCTGTCCAGGTACCATATACTCTCACGAGGTCTTGTGTGAGAGTATTCCTGCAAAATTCTCAATTGTTAGACCTGGGAACCCAAACTAGTTTGGGTTCACCTTTATGAAATTTATAATCAGATGCATGTGTGATATGTCTAGGTTTATGCATCTTAGTTCTCCACACCAAATTAGGTTTCATCTTTAAAGTGCAGGTGTGAGATATATGTCCCAAAAATCCACAATTGTTACATTTAACATTAGGAAAAATATTCCTATGTTTTCTTTCATATGATTGTCTTCTAAGGGATTTCATGAATTTAGGATAATATTTAGGATTTGTAAAATCTTCAAGTTTAGGGGGGTTCCTATTATCCTCGAGAGCTCTTATAGTAAGTTTGTAAAATGAATTCATATCCTCCAAGATTCGATTTGTATAATTGATTCTATATGTCTTGTGCTCAGATTCATCCTTAAATTTCTTAAATTCTTTTTCAAGTTCAGCATAGGATGATTTTAAATTTTCAAAATTTTTATTCAAGTCATCATATTCATCAAGTAGTTTCATGTGGTTGCTATCAATTAAAGCATGATCTTTCCTAAGGATTTCGTGTTCCTTATTAAGCTCTTCCAATTCTAAAACTAAACTAGAATGCATCTTTTTAGTTTTCCTATATGCATCATGCATGTGTTCAGAAACTTCAAACAGTTCATCATATGTTAAATCACATACCTCTTCTTGATCTGATTGTTCAGCTTTATCTGCCATCAAGCAAAGGTTGGTGACTTCTTCTTCGTTTTCAGTCTCAGATGAGTCTGAAGCTGAGTCCGCCCAAAAAGCCTTTTGAAACTTCTTCTTGCCCTTTTTTACCATTGGTTTCTCCTCTACCTTCTCCTTGCTAGGAGTGGCTTTAAGTTTTGGACAATCAGTTTTTATATGACCTGGTTTCCTGCATTCATAACAAATCAATTCATTAGAAACCCTGCCATTTTTGTTATACTTACCTCTATTCCATTGCTGGCGTCTCTTCTGCTTCCTCTTTAAAAAGCTTCTGAATTGTCTAGTCATCAGTGCTATATCGTCTTCATCCTCAGGTTGTGAGTGTTCACTTTCTGACTCTTCCACATTTAATGCAAGATTCTTGTCCTTTCTTGGTTCACCTGCATCAATCTTTCTTTGACTTACTCCTTGCTCGTAAGCAATGAGTGAACCAAGAAGATTGTCAATAGAATAAATGTTCAGATCTTTTGACTCTGTAATTGCAGTAATTTTAGCATCGTATGTAGTAGGTAAACAACGAAGAATCTTATTTACCATTTCAGCATTAGTTAATTCCCTACCAAGTGCATGCAAAGAGGTGACAATTTGAGTGAATCTTGTGTACATGTCAGATATAGATTCATTAGGTTTCATGCGAAACAGTTCGTAGTCATGTAACAAGATATTGAGTCTTGATTGCTTAACCTCATTTGTCCCTTCATAAGTAATACAAAGTCTATCCCATATGTCTTTTCCGCTTTTACAAGTGGAAACTCGCATGTAGTCTTCAGATTTTAAAGCACAAAAGAAACTATTTAAACATTTCGCATTTAATTGTGCTAAGTCACGTTCTTCTATAGTCCAATCTGCATAGGGTGTATCTACCCTAATTCCATCAACTAATCTAGTTGGTTTTGTGTAACCTTCCTGGACTAGCATCCACATGCGATAATCAAGTGACTGTAAGAAAGTAGACATGCGTGTTTTCCAAAAATCAAAAGGAATATTATCAAACAGTGGAGGTCTAGTGATAGAGTAACCCTCAGGTGTGTTTCGGTTTCCAAATGTAGCCATCTACGTTAATCAAAAAGTAGTTCAAACTTATGATTTTGAAACTCTGCTCTGATACCACTTGTTGAGTCCAGTAATTAGGTTGTTAAGCCTAAGTAAGTGTCCCAAGGCTACCAAGAGGGGGGTGAATTGGTAGTTTTTAAAATTTTAAACCCTCTTAAAAATAAAGTTGAACCGAAATAAAATTTTCTTTTTTAAAGTTAGTAGAAAAATATTTTTCAACCACAGAGTTGTTAAAACTGAATTTTAAAAGTGCGGAAACGTAAAAGCTATAAAGTAAATGACACCAGATTTATAGTGGTTCGGTCTATAACCAGACCTACATCCACTCCTCAGAGGCACCCTCTGAGTATTGCACTAATACCAATAGTGACTCTCCTTTTGCACCCACAGCAAGGCGGAGAAGCCCTTACAACACACTCTTTTCACCACTCCCAGGTGCGGTAGAGAACCGTCCGTCCTTTTACACAAAACCCAGTGTCGGCAGAGAACCGTCGTCCTTTCACACCCTCCAAGTGTAGGCAGAGAACCCTTCGTCCTTTCACACTCTCCTAGTGTGGGCAGAGAACCCTTCGTCCTTTCACACTCTCCTAGTGTGGGCAGAGAACCCTTCGTCCTTTCACACTCTCCTAGTGTGGGCAGAGAACCCTTCGTCTGTTCACACTCTCCAAGTGTCGGCAGAGAACCGGACCTTCTTGAATGATCTTCTCACAAGAATCTAGAAGGAAGAAAGAAAAAGAGTGAAGAAATCCAATTTCACAAGTAGAGACTCTTACCTTAGCAATCCAAGTGAAGCCTTCTAGCTCCAGTGGTAGGAATCCTCCTTTGAATGCTCTCTTCCACTCTCTCCTTGGCTATTCTCTCAAAAGGCACGAAGATCAAATGACAAAAAGATTGGGTGGCAGTCTAATTTGGACTATTTATATAAAAGACAAGTGAAACCGCCCAAAAACTGCAAATTTTCAATTCTGTACGCAGTGGATCGTCCTGTACGATTCTGGATCGTCCTGGACGATTTTACTTAAACGATCTGAAACGACCCAATTTGTATATGTGTACGAACTGACTTCGTACATCTGATCGTCCTGTACGAACTTGGTTCGTCCAGTACGAACGGTTATTACAAGGTCGGTTCTAGAAACTGCTGAAAACTGTTCTAAGTCGGTTTGTCGTTTGAACGAAAATGTGGTCGTCTGGACGAAAATTTTCCAGAGAGCCGATCGTCCTGGACGATTATTTATTTCGTCTGGACGAAAATTTTCCAGAGAACCTATCGCCGCGGACGATAACTTGTTTTCGTCTGTACGAAAAAAGTTCCAGAGAGCTGATCGTCCTGTACGATATTTATTTTCGTCGGGACGAAAATTTTCCAGAGGACTGGTCGCCTCGTACGATGGTAACATTCGTCTGGACGAAAATTTTGCAGAGAACCCATCGCCTGGGACGATGATAAATTTCGTCCTGGACGAATAGGACTTAGAAAATTTTTCAAGGCAAGTTCCTATTCGTTCCAAGTGCTCTATAGGAGATAACTGACAGATCGTCCAGTACGATAAATATCGTCCTGTACGATCAGTATAGAATTTCAAGATCTCCTTATTTGTGTGTGTGTGTGAGATTTTATTCACTCAATTACAATCACTCCCTTTCAAAGTTAATTCAAAGAAAAGATAAACATCAATTATACATAATATCTCATGTTGAATTTGAATTGAAGTTTTCGTAGTCTGGAGTCTGATTTTCCTGAAATGTTAGTACACACAAGAGCAAGTGCAAATCTTCTGAAATTGTTAGGAGATAACTATACATTTGAACAATAATGTTTGGAATCATCAAAACTACATAAGTTGCATAAATATAACTCATTCAAATAGCAACTATTCAAACATTTTGGGCGGACTCTGCTTCGGACTCGTCAAAAATAGAAAAGGAAGAGGAAGTCACTAATCTATGATTAATGGCCGATAATCTTGATCACTCAGATCAAGATGAGGGCCACTCTCACACAAGACCTCGTGAGTGCATATGGTACCTAGACAGCGGAAGTTCAAAGCATATGACTAGAGATACTGCTCAATTCATAACGCTGGAAGCTAAGAGTGGAGGGAAGGTATACAGATTTGTGATTGTGGATGATTACTCAATATTCATATGAGTTAGATTTCTATTTCATAAGAGTGAATCATTTGAGGAATTTAGAAAATTTTCAACTTGGATTCAAAGAAAACTAGGATGTGAAATTATTTCTATACAAAGTGATCATGGAGCAGAATTTGAGAATGAAAAATTTGATGTATTTTATATGAAAAAAGGAATTGATCACAACTTTTCTGCACCTAGAACCCCTCAGCAGAATGGGGTAGTTGAAAGGAAAAATAGAACATTAATAGAAGCCGCCCGAGCAATGTTGGCAGAATACTCACTTCCAAAATATTTCTGGGCTGAGGCGGTTACCACTACATGTTATGTTCTGAATAGGGTGAATGTGAGATCAAAATTAAATAAAATGCCCTATGAGTTGCTAAAAGGAAGAACACCTAATTTTTCTCATTTGTATGTTTTTGGTTGCAAGGTGTTCATTCATAACAATGGAAAATCTGTCTTAGGAAAATTTGATCCAAAATCAGATGAAGGAATTTTTGTTGGATACTCAAATATTGGAAAATCTTATAGGGTATTCAATAAAAGAACTTTGGTAATTGAGGAGACCACACATATTGTATTTGATGAATCAGGAAATATGAAAGAGCCATATTTTAAAGAAGATGAAATTGAGATTAACTCCCAAAAGATTGATAAGAAGAATTTGGAAGAAAATTTGAAAGAAAATTTGGAAATAGAAAACCCTTTGCCTTGAGATTTGAGATTTTCTAAAAACCACCCAAGAGAATTGATTATAGGTGAACAAAGTGAAGGTGTAAGGACTAGGCGTGGTTTAAAAAAAGAAGTCAATCATTCAGCCTTTATTTCAATTATAGAACCCACTAATATTAATCAAGCACTTTTTGATGAATTTTGAATTTTGGCCATGCAAGAAGAGTTGAATCAATTTGTAAGAAATAAAGTTTGGGAGTTAACTACAAAACCAAAGGATCAAAGTGTAGTTGAAACTAAGTGGGTATTCAAAAAAAAAAAAATGAATGACTCAGGAGTAGTCATTAGAAATAAGGCGAGGTTAGTAACTAAGAGGTAAAATCAGATTGAAGGAATAGATTTTGAGGAAACTTTTTCCGCTGTAGCTAGACTTGAAGCAATTAGGGTTTTGCTAGTCTTTGCCTATTTTAGAGGATTTAAATTGTATCAAATGGATGTCAAAAGTGCCTTTTTAAATGATTTAATTCAAGAGGATGTTTTTGTAGAATAACCTCCAGGTTTTGAAAATTCTAAATACCCAAATCATGTTTTCAAGTTGAAAAAGGCATTATATGGATTGAAATAGGCACCTAGGTCTTGGTATGAGAGGTTGAGCACCTTCCAACTTGAAAGATCTTTTGAAAAAAGAAGTGTGGATACAACTCTCTTTTTGAAGAAATGTGAAAAGGATATACTCATTGTTCAAATTTATGTGGATGATATCATTTTTTGGATCTTCAAATAAAAATCTTTGTGATGATTTCTCTAAAATAATGAGTAGTGAATTTGAGATGAGTCTAATGGGAGATTTGAGTTACTTTCTAGGATTTAGCATTAAGCAAATTGAGGAAGGCACATTTCTTAGTCAATCAAAGTATGTTAAGGACATCCTCAAAAAGTATGAAATAGACAATACTAAACCTGTTAGTACACCAATGAGTTCCACAGTTTAGTTGGATAAGGACCCTAAGGGAAAATTTGTTGATCAAAAGAAATTTAGAGGGATAATTGGATTATTGCTTTACTTGACAACTAGCCACCCCGATATCATGTTTAGTGTTTGCTTGTGTGCTTGATTTCAATTAGATCCTAAAGAATCACATTTGATAGTAGTGAAAAGGATTTTAAGATATCTATTAGGAACTCAGAACTTAGGAATTTGGTATCCTAAGTTTAGCTCTTCATTTGAAATAATTGGCTATTCAGTTTCTGACTTTGCAGGCTGTAGGGTGGATAGAAAAAGCACTTATGGAACATGTCAATTCATTGGAAATTCTTTTGTCTCTTGGTCTAGTAGAAAACAAAATTCAGTAGCCCTATCTACTGCTGAAGCTGAATACATTGCATTAGAAAGTTGTGTGGCACAAGTACTTTGGTTGAAAAAATAGTTGATTGATTTAGGATTGACTATACGCACTATTCCAATTTATTGTGATAACACTAGTGCTATTTGCATTTATAAAAATCCTATTCAACATTAAAGAACTAAACACATAGACATAAGGCATTATTTCATAAGGGATCATGTATCCAAGGGAGAAATTGAAGTCATTCATGTTACAATTAAAAATCAACTTGCAGACATTTTTACAAAACCTTTAGCCTTTGATACTTTAAGTGCATTAAGAACAAGGCTTGGTGTGATTGATTTAAATGCTTAAATAAGAATGTTTTATACAACATTGATGTTTGTTTCCTAGTTAATGTTTTTCTGTTCGTTATGAGTTTTTGATCTGATTATTATGTGATTTTTTTTAAGTCTACGTTTTATTATTGTACATTGAGTTTTTGATTTTTTTTTTTTTTGAATTTTAGTTTTGTTTGTGTACAAAATCAAAAACTTTTTTTTTAGTGACAATCATCCGGGACAAAAAATTTTCGTATGGGACGATTTGTGTAATGTGTCAAAGTGTCAGATTTTAAACAGTTTGCATGCAGTTTTTCAGTGTTTAATGGTCACTTCATTTAGACGATCATTAAGAACGTACTAGATGATTTGTTTTTCAATCAGTGGGATGAATGAATTAAGCGGTTTAATGGATAAGGTAGTATTTAATATGAACTTCGTACGTATGAACCTTTGGTTCGTCTGGACGAACACATGTCGGTTCGGCGTATGGGACGGTTTCAATTGACATTAAAATGATATAAGTTCTGATCATCCCGGGATGAACACGTATTTGTCTGTATGATCAGACTGGTCAGAAGTCTGTACGAAAGGATGCTTCGTAAGTCGCATTGATTATAAAAAGCCATTTTAATATGGTCGTATTAGATCGTCTGTATGAAATATTTTCATACGGGACAAACGAAAATGTGGTACGGGACAAAATTTTTTTCGTCTGGTACGAACATGATGTTTTTAATAAATAGGAGGGCTTTTTAGATCAATAAGTCACACTTTTAACATCACTTTCAATCCATTTCGTATTCTAGATCTTTTACAGATGGCAAGTTCTAGCAAGCGCTAAAAGGTTCTAGCGAAGAAATCTCATAGGAATTCATCTAAGAACTTTCTTTCCAAAGCCAATGAGGATTCCTTTCCTAGGTTTCCTGCAGCCGAAATCACCCCTCCAGAATTCTAAACCAAGATGAAATTACCTTTCAGGTGATGCATTTATTTGCTTCGACACAGTTTCATTTTATCCTTACCCTCATCCACACCTACAATAAAGAAACATTTCATTACTTTCTTGCCAACATGTCCATCAATTCTACCCACTCTATAATTCACTCCTTTATCTTCAAACAAAAGTTTGAAATCACCAAGCATGACTTAGGAGCATTTCTAAATTTAAGGACTGAGGGAGGTAGAGCCCATACCTTAATCACCAATGATCAATATAAATGGCATGAAATCAATAGGGTGATTATAGAAAATAGTTTAGATGAGTATGTGGCTAGGGTATCCGGTCTTGTCTGGAATACACTCATCATCCAGCATGTTCTTAAAACTTCAATCATTCTAAAAGCTGGAAATAGAGTCAATATTACCCCCCTTCTTTCCATGGTGACCATCTTAATCATGAGTAATAAACCTATAGATGAAGCCCAACTTATTCTTGACTATCTTTATGGGCTTTTTGAGATTGGCCATGCAGAACAAAAAGGAAAGAGAAATATTGCCTTAGGACACTTACTTAACTATATTCTGGAGAAGAAATACAACTTGTTTCATCCTGATCAAGAATATGAAGAACTGCTCTACTACAATGACGGATCATTTAGAGTGATCTTCAAGGAGGAATCAGGTAAAGCACATGTCATAAGTGATACAGAAGAAGAGCCAGAAGGTGCACCTACTCCTGCAAATGAACCAAATTATCAGAATTTGGTTCAAAGATTTGATCAATTAGAGACTCATTTTGATCAACGCTTTGATCAAATTGAGACACATTTACAGCAGCAGGCTGCTCAATATCAACTTGACATGGGTTATATGAGGGAGCAAATGAATGATATTAGTACCAATGTACTTATGTTGAGTACATACTTTAACCTCTTTGGTGCTGCTCCTCCTCCTCCTCCTCCAAATCAAGGACCATCTGGGTGATAGATGCACTTGATGTTATGTGTTTGTGTTGTTATTGTTTTTACTTTATGTGTTTGTTATTGTTTGTTTTTAGTTGTTCGATGTATTTCTCTTTTATTTTAGATGTTTTATTTTGTATTGATATCTTGATGTATCATTATAATATCTTCAAAGTGATATCAATATTAGTTCTTGTGTTTTAATTAAACTTATTTTTGAAATGTTTATAAGTCTTTATGAAAATCATCAGATTTTTTAATCTTAATTTTTGCTATAATCTAAATTATAAGTTAATATTAAATTCATTATAAAATCTAATTATTCTAAGTTTAAGTTTTGGTTATAACTTGATATTATTTGAATTTTCAATTTCATGTTTCCCTTTTAGACTGCCTTATTGCTAATATTATTATTGCAATTGTGATGATTTCTTATTTTATATTTCACTTATCAATCATTATTTATGCACTTAGAAAGATTTAAAATTTTAGATTATTATTTTTGGAAAGAATAAAATTACTCATGCAAATTGTATAAAAGTATAAAAAAAATCAAAAGTAATGCGCAAAGGTTCGCAATATGAAAAAGAGGCACAAAATAAGCCCAAAGTAAAAATGATGCATAAAAATGTGCCACAAATGTGAAAAAGATGCGCAAAGCGCCACATGTGGTAGTTATTTCTTTCCAAACTCTTTTAATCTCTTAATTCAAATTGATCTTATGTTCATTTATAATTACTATTGAAATTTGAAATATACAATTTTTTATTCATCCTTAGTGCAATGATTTTCTCTATCTTAGCGTCTAAATTGACTCATGTCTTTGATAAATTCTTTTTATTATCTATGTTATATCACTTCTTAAATTGTATGAATTTCTATGATTTGTCTAATATTTTTATTTTATTTGCACAACTTATTTCAATCACTTTCAAGATTAAATTATCAATTGAATTTCATATTATTGCTTACATTTCAAGTTTTTCTTTTTTCTTCTTCAATTTTCACTGTTGTCAAAAAAGGGAGAAATTATTTGTTTTCGATAGTTCTTCTGTGAATATGTGCTTTTGTCGTTGTGTGTTTTGTGTGATATTATTTTGATTTTGTATAAAATCTTTGAAAAACAAAAATTTTGAATCAATGCCTCCTTATTTTCATGTATTCATCAATTCAGGAGGAGTTTAGGAGATTCTTAGAATTTGAAATCCTACAAATAATAATTATTTTGCGATCATCAAAAAGGGGGAGATTGTTAAGAGAGTTGCTATTTGTATGTTTTACATTCTTGCAACTTGTATAGTTTTAATGATTCCAAATATTACTATTTTTTGTGTAGTTATCTACTAACACTTTTTGGAAAATTTGTTTTGCCCTTGTGTGTACTAAAATTTCAGGAAAATCAAACTCCAAACTACTGAAGACTTCAAATCAAATTCAGCATGAGATATCTTATATTTTGATGCTGTAATTTTTGTATGAATTAAGTTTGAGAGGGAATGATTGCAATTGAGTGAATAAACTCACACACACATGAGGAGATCTTAAAAATTTTTTACTGATCGTATGAGACGAATAGAATTCGTACAGGACGATCAAGTCAATTATCACCTTTTAAGAGCAATGAAACGAACAGGTTTTGGAGAAAAGTTTTTCTAAGTCCTGATTGTTCAGGATGAAATTATTTTCATCCCAGAACGAGCTAGGCTCTATAAAATTTTCATCCAGATGAAAATTATAATCGTGCCAGGACGAGCTAGGCTCTGTAAAATTTTTATCTAGACAAAATTATTTTCATCCTCGGACGAGTTGGGCTCTATAAAATTTTTGTCCAAACGAATTTATAGTCGTTCCTGGACGAGTTACTCTCTGTAAACATTTCATCCAGACAAAATTTTGTTTGTCCCAGGACGATGGGAACCAACTTAAGTAAGTTGGTTACTGTTGGTGGAATTTTGAAAATATGTTTTGAAAATATTGGTTTTCTTTGGGAGCTTTAAAATTGAGATTTAATTCTAATTCTAAAATCGAATCATCCCGTTAGAAAAATTATGTCACCCCGAAGGACGAACATAAAATTCCATAACGACGTTCAGATTTAGAATTATGAAATTCATCTTGAATATTATGACCGGATGCTGAAGAGAACTTCATATGGCCCCGAACGGTCAAAATGAGGTTCAACTGAATATCCAGCTACAACATTCAAGAAGTATGATCGTCGCATTCACATCCAAAGCCTTATCGAAGAAGGATGTATCTCCCCAAAGGGAAATGACACCATTCCACGATAATTCTTCTAATGCAACGACGACGATCATTCTTTAACTTTTCCCAAAGAAATCTAGTGAAGTTTTAAAATCAATTTTAAAATCAGGTGTGTGGGGTTCCAAATCTCCTACGAGCGCAAGCCCTCGTAGTTAATTACATCGTAGGGAGACAAAGTCTCCTACGAAAACTCTCGATTAAAATAATGGCAAAATTTTGTTAGAATTTCTAGGAGTGATATCAAAGTGTGAATAGAATTATTGGAAAATCAAAAGGGAATGGATCAAGATTGAGCAGTTATTAACGGAGTCAAAGGATGAGAGGTAGGGGACACTTTGAGATTCCAGAACCATCCGGAAGTGTCCCAACTTAATCTAAGTGTTAGGTTTTATGTTTTGGATCGAAATGAAGCTTTAATTAGAGTTGAGCATTTTATTAGAAATTTGGGACTATATTCCCGAAATTTGGGGTCTTATAATCAAAGATCTGCCCCGGATCCTAAATCTATTTTGGACACTGGATCACAGTCGTCCGATCCTAACTAATGCAGTGCAAGGTCTGGACTTACCCCGGCCTGGATTGGGGAGCCAGCTAACCACCTAATCGGTTTAAAAGAGATGAATCCGGTCTTTTATGAAAGAGTGGTAGGGACGTTATAATTAAAGTTTTGGGGAGGCGGGGCCGACATCTAGAGATTTTCCTAATTGGCCCCTTGGACTTATGTTGGGTGCTAAAATGCTAAGGACTATGAAATTAAAATTTTGACTCTTTAATTTGTATCTAATGCAATGCATGCTGGTTAATAACCTCCAATCAAGTATGCTTGAAATTTTTAAAAACAGGCTTATAAAATAATTTTTTAGAAGACTGGACTTCCCCAAGTCCGGCACCTCGTCCTCATAGGTAAGACTATCCGGACTCTACCCGCAGGCGGGGAAGGGTCTAAAACAAGGAAAGAAGAATGCCAAAATATGCATGCGACCCCAGGGTCGATCCCCGGCTAATTCCCTAGATTCGTTATCTTTCTATGTTATTTAGACTCACTAAAATTTTAGACTTTTAAAATTATGAGTATAAAACTTTCACACCCTCACGAGCCTCACGTATCCAGGCGAAAACAAAGAGCGGCATGCAATCGCCAAAAAACTAGTAAAAACAAATAATCCTAAAGGCAATCAAATCATCACATCAAATACAAATTAATTAATAAATGTCCATAGGCAGAATTGCCTTGCTTATTACAAACCAGAATATTACAGAAAGTAAAGTGGCCGGGCACCACTGACAACAACCCGGATTCTAAGCCTAGTAATGACGCAAGTTATTTTGAGTGGGATACTCTCAATCTTCAAATCTTCGAATCTTCAATTTCATTCTTCTTTGGACTCCTTCTCTTCAATCTTCTTGGAATCCTCGTAGTAGATTACCCAAATGGATAAGAGGGCACTTCCCTCTAAGGGGAAGGCCACTCCTTCCTCTTTGGGTAAGGAAGAGGTATGATCCAAATTTGGATTTCCAAATGGAAAAGGAGTGTTCCCCAAAGGGGTATCCTTTCCTCTTTGGAATCCAAGCTTTGGATCTATGTATCCCAAACTCAAACTTAACTTTCACAACACTTAACAATTATACAAATTACATTGATATCAAAATAAAAATCTAAACTCACCTGCAAGGTTATCCTAAGCAATTAATATAAATAAGCAGTTATTCCCAAGCAGTTATATATGAGCAGAAAAGAAAGTAAACACACTGGCCACGCTCTTTTTATGATTTGGGGGCTTTAGCAGCTGAAGCACCTGTGCAAAGAGTTTATAATATTTGTGCATTTTTTTATTTTGCCCCCTTTTTACATTGCCCTGCATGAGCGTGGCCACCTGCAGAAAACTGTGTCAACATCCAGATCGTACCTAACCTAAGGGTAATCTAGTCGCCAAACACATCAATCCATCCACAGAGTACAGAAAAAGTAAGCAGACACAGCAAAGCAATTTCATCCACAACATGCAGTGAAAACTACAAAAAAAATCCGGCACAGAGCAGTAAAGTAAACACCGGCCTAACCTAGATCTAGAGTTGGTTGTCCTAGCACATCATCTAAAGTGTGTGAGAAAGGTCGTGTGGCTGGGATAGATTCTAAAGTAGGTGATTAGTTAAAGTTGTCTAAAAGTTTGAGTTTGTTAAGGCTTAGGAGGGAATTTAGATTAAAATTCAAGTATTAATAAATTAGGAATTTTAATTAAATATATTTTAAAAGTTAATTGATTACTACCTTTGTTTCTCACCGAGGCCGTGAAGTTTATTTCACCTTCCTTGGGGCTAAGCTAATAGCCTCGTAGGCCTGGGTTACCCAGTAGCAATCGGGATTGATTAAGTTATTTAAATTGGTTGGAATTAAAAAAAAAGTGGATTAATACAAAAATGAGTTAATTACTGATTTTTAAAGTTGATTAATTTAAGTTTGCCATTAATTGATTCGTGGCGTTGTGCCACCAGGCTCGAGGAACCAGCCTCCTTAGGACACTTAGCCCCGCAGCCCGGAGTAGTCCAGCCGATAAACCAAATTAATGTAATTGAATTAGAGACTTTTAAAATGTTAAATAATTAAAAAAAATTAATCCATTTTAAGGTTTGACACCCTTTAGAATCCATTCGTGGCGTTGTGCCACCAGGCTCGAGGAACCAGCCTCCTTAGGACACTTAGCCCCGCAGCCCGGAGTAGTCCAGCCAATAAACTTCAACTTTAAGGTGGTTGTTGTGTTTTAAAGGATTTGTTAAGTGTTTTGGACATTAAACCAATATTTTCTGAATTTTAGAATGGTTTGAGCCTTATGAATTTTTAGAATATTTTAATGATTTAATTAAGGGGTTAAAAGTTGAAATTTTGATTACGACCAACTTCTGGAAAGTTTGTATTTTATTAAAATACTAGACCTTACTACGATCAGTTAGAAGGTAAGTACGTTAAAATCGGATTTTTCTACATTTTATTACAAAGGTTTGAAGTTTTGAACTAGTTTTGACTTAAAGTTGACCGATTTGTTGACTTTTTTAAAATATTGCAAATTTCTGGAATTTAATATTTTTACTAAATACTAGACATCAATATGAGTTGAATTCAAGTGAGTTTGGGTAATTTGGATTTTTCTAGAATTAGTTATGGATTATTGAAGTTTGGGCATTTTAATGAATTTTAGGGATTTCTTAATTAGAGGGTCTCTTTTGTGATTTTGCTTTAAACAAATTCCCAATCTCTTGAAAACACCTCCAAAGGTCAGGAATAATCTAAGGAGAGATCCCCAAGTGTTTGGGAGATTTTTTTGATTTTTTAATTATTATTAATTAATTATCTCAATTAAACATTGATTTTTTACTTAAAATTAAATTAGGGTTTAAATTGCTGTCAAATCAAGGGGCTTCCAATTATCATAGATTAAGGACTGAATTCTGGTCAGTTTGAGGGTTTATATGTAATTTTTGGATTTAAATTGGATTTATTACAATTTTTAGAAGTTTTAAAGGCTTAATTAAGGGTTTAAGACTTAGAAAATTAATTAGGGGACCTAATGATCTCAAAAATCAGTGAAAATTTCCCTAGGGGTTGAGGGTGTCACTAAGTTCAAATGTTCAAAGTTTCAACTCAAGGGAAAGTGAATCCTAATTATGGAAATTTTTCTAAGTTTTCTGTACATGAGTCCTTAATTATTGTCCTTAATTATGTCACTAATCTTGATGGGCTTGAATCAATGTTTGAACTAACCCTCATACTCAATACACAAGGCATGCATGAACCACATAAACACATTCAATACCTAAATCTAGGAGAGCCTTAGACTAAGTGGTGTGTGCACCTTAAGCATGCAAATCAAGTTAAATCTTAATTAATTAAAGAATTAATCAATGAACAATTATAAAATTAATTATCCACTGATTAACCACCATTCCCCATTGAATTCATGTAAACACAATAAAGCTCCATTTAAAATTTCAAATGAATGTTTGAATGCAATACAAGCTAATTTAAATTCATCATTACTTTAATTTTTTTAAATACCTTTACACTTTAAATCTTAATAACTATTAAAATATAGGTTAAATAAATCTGAGAAAATTACTGGAGATCAAAAACAAGTCTAAAATAACTCAAGCCAAATTTTGGACTTAACAGGGTTTTACTTATTTAAAAATAAAATAAAAATAAGAAAACATATTGTAGAAATTAATTTTAAACTATACAATACTTTTATTTAAAAATAATTTTAGAAAATAGAGGATGAAAAACTGAACAAAATGAGCTATTACACTCATTTTTTGGTTCAGTATTTAATTTACTATAATTTTCCAAAGTTTCTGTAATTAAAATCAATTAAAACACATTTTTCCTTAATTAAACGGCGGCGGTCAGACACGCGGCGCACTCGGATTGGCTGGATCGAAACCGCGTGACGGCGGGGACACGCGTCGGCCGCGGGCCGCTTCACGCGTTTTTCACTTAACCACGTCAGCGGCTCTTGCCAGCCGTTGGATTAACCCGCGGGTTCGATCTAACGGCTGAGATCAGATCCCGCGGTTTGATCTCACCAGGAGAAGATCGAACGGCGGAGATTCGATCCCGCTGTTCCGAATGGACGGCCCTGATCTCGCCGGGCGGCTGATCGAACGACAGATCGAATGCGCGGTCGGATCAGACCGCGGAAGGGCTCGATCTGGACCGTTGATCGAGCGATCAACGGTCCAGAAAACGTACACTCACCGGAGACCGTGAGTGACGCCCTAGAGAACGTATTTCACCTCGTTCTTTCGATCGGATCGATCATTTCACTTGAAATTTTAAACGCAAAGAGTAGGCATGAACAGAAATAATGGGGAATGGTTTGTTTTAGCTAATACCCTAAAAGCATAAAGCTATTTAGATCTAACTAATGTGAACTAGATCTAGGGTTTTAGGGAGTTATACCGTTAGATCTTCGAAATTTCTGGATGGATGAGCTTGTAGATTGTCCAAGTGAAGATCCCCAGCAGAAATCCGAGCTCGAACACGTCTGGATCGACTGCTATAGGCTTGAGACGGTCTAGGTGGTGGGTTCGCCGGAGAACTCACCGCCGGTGACGTGCAACCACTTGGATTTTGTAGTGGGGAGGTAGAGGAAGCTCTGGAGATTCAAAACGAACAGGGGACAGGACTTGAGAGGGCTTGAGTAGTGAGAGATGATTAGGGTTAGAGTTTTTTGGCATTAAGGCCTTTTCCCCCTATTCAAACGCCCCCAGGCCAAACGGATGGCTGGGATTGACTCACCAGGTCCTCAGATGTTGCCAAGTGTCCCTGGGACAGCCAGAAGGCTGACCCAAAGGCTGGGCACGCCTCAATCCTATTGGGCGGCTTTGGGATGAGTGGAGGAGACATTGCCATTTAAGGCTAAACCAGACCCTGAGCCTGGTTAGGAGAGCTCCAAGTGAGCTTTAGGACATTAAGGGGTCGGCCTAAAGCAGCTTAAATCAAGGGAAAGGGGCTTAGCATGTGATAAAGCCTTCTAGAAGAGGTTTAAGCTTGGGTTTGACCAGGTTGACCAGTCAACTGGTCAATGGGGCTGATGTGGCATCCAAGCAGGTCATGGAGTCTTTCCAAGTGGCTGGATGGGTGTGGCTTGAGCTAGGTTCAATGGGTTGAAAGGTTTGACCATACAAATGGTCCCTTAAGCCTTGAGTTGACTGGTTGACCAGTCAACTCCATCAAGGGTTATGAAATTTTTATTTAGGTAATTCAAATGAGTTGATTAGGTGGATTGGAGGGTGGTTCCAAGAGCCATGCATGTCAAATGGATTAAGGAGGCTTAATGGGCCTTTAATGGGCTTCTAGGCCAAAACTGGTTGACTTGGACAACCAGTTGGGTTCAGGGGCTAGAAATGGATTCAACAAATTCAGAACGTCATCCTGAGTCTATTGGATGTGGTCCCAGGGTTTGGAGGGGTCGATTTGGTCAAAATCACCATTTGAACCCTTAAGGGCTTGTTTGGTCAACCTAGGTTGACTTGGTCAACCAGGTTGACCCAGGGTCTGGGTTTGGGCTCAACAGGTTTGAAATGATATTTGAAATTTGTCAAAGGTGGTTGCATCCCATTTGGAGCTCATTTGGTTTGAAATCCCCATTTGAGCCCCATAGGGGTATTTTGGTCAATTTTGACCTATTGGTCAACTATGGTCAAAAATGGGTCTGAAAAATGCAGTTTACTGCTCAATGGGTTAAATTCAAAGGTCTGGAAGTGATTGGAGGCTTGGATAAGGGTTCCAAGGTCAAAATCTCAAAAGGGTTATGCTCAGTGGCATAGGTTGTAAATATTTGAAGGTTTTACAGCCTTTGAATTTTAATTCAGATTCTGGGGTTAGAGACCTCAGAATGGGCTCAAAATTGGAGGGCATCCTCTAGAGACATGTCTTATCACTTTGCAAGTGATAGACCCTGAATCAGAGGCCATTTGATTGGGTTTTAAAATGTTTGAAAAATCTCTGAAAAGGGTCTTTAGGACAAGGCCTCTTAGAGTTTGAATTTGAGTCTGAATTCTGGGTTTGGATTTGATTTGAAGTTTGAATTAATTTGGATTTGAATTGGATGGAGTTTGAGATTCAAATTGATCACAGGTAGGGATTAAATTGAAATTGGAGTAGATTAAATATAGGAATTGATTTAAAATTGAGGTTGATCAGAGGTGGAGGTTGATTTGAAGTTGGAGTGATCCTAGGATCTAGAAAAAAAAAATTCTAAGATCTAGGATTTAAGGGAATCCTAGGCTCTAGAATAGGCTCTAAGGTCTAGTTCTAGGAAAGATCCTAAGGTCTAGAGTGGATCCTAGGGTCTAGGATTAAATCTGGCTTCTGGAAGGGTCTTAGTGACCTCATACAAAAATGAGGTCAACAAATGGACCCCCAATGTGTGTGGTAGAAGGAACTTCTGCTGCACACATTGGCGTTGACCGAATGGAAGTAAAATTTTGGGAGTGAAAGGGAGATCATCTCCCAACCTCAAGCCTATAGGATGCTAATGGAAGGCTTACACCTATTGGATAAGGAAAACTGGTAAAACCAAGGTAGGGAATACCTAGCCTTGGGTCTAAGGAAGGGCATCACCCAACCTTAGGTCTACAGGATGCTGATAGAAGACTTACTCCTAGTAGACAAGGAAACTGGAGAAACCAAGGTAGGGAATTCCTAGCCTTGGGTCTAAGGAAGGGCATCACCCAACCTTAGGCCTATAGGATGCTGATAGAAGACTTACTCCTAATAGGCAAGGAAACTGTAGAAACCAAGGTAGGGAATTCCTAGCCTTGGGTCTAAGGAAGGGCATCACCCAACCTTAGGCCTATAGGATGCTGATAGAAGACTTACTCCTAATAGGCAGATTAACTGGAAACCAAAGTAGGGAAAACCTAGCTTTGGGTCTAAGGAAGGGCATCACCCAACCTTAGGTCTACAGGATGCTGATAGAAGACTTACTCCTAGTAGACGGATCAACTGGAAACCAAGGTAGGGAATACCTAACCTTGGGTCTAAGGAAGGGCATCACCCAACCTTAGGCCTATAGGATGCTGATAGAAGACTTACTCCAAATAGGCAAATCAACTGGAAACCAAAGTAGGGAATACCTAGCTTTGGGTCTAAGGAAGGGCATCACCCAACCTTAGGTCTACAGGATGCTGATAGAAGACTTACTCCTAGTAGACGGATCAACTGGAAACCAAGGTAGGGAATACCTAGCCTTGGGTCTAAGGAAGGGCATCACCCAACCTTAGGCCTATAGGATGCTGATAGAAGACTTACTCCAAATAGGCAGATTAACTGGCAAACTAGGGTGGTGCCACGAAGGGCGTACTCCACCACTAGCGAATGGTCATGTGGGGAGGAAACTTGCTCCACACAGAGGACCTCAACTGGCAAACTAGGATGGTGCCACGAAGGGCGTACTCCATCACTAGCGAATGGGAATCAGGATGGTGCCACGAAGGGCGTACTCCACCACTAATCCCCGGGTCAAATGCTAGGGTAGTGCCACGGAGGGCGTACTCCACCACTAGCGGGTCTAATCCTAAAGGAAAGGAAACGCCTAACCTTAAGGAGAAGGCGAAGAGCGTTAAAATAATAAATAAACTTAAAAAAAGGTAGAATCAAGTTGTAAATCAAGAAGAGGAAGTTTTATTAATTGATAAAATGAGCTACATCAAGCATAGTATTTCTTAAGGAAACGCCCATTAACAGGTAGCATTGGGTGGTTCCCTTTACAATCTACTAACTGATACGAGCCTCCTTCGTAGACAGTCTCTATAACGAAGGGTCCTTCCCACGTAGGTTCAAATTTGCCTCCCAGCTTCCGATGGGCCAAGATAGGCCTCCGAAGGACCAATACCAAGTCTCCCGCTTGGAAGGTCCTAGGTCGCACTAACTTATCGTGGGCTTGAACCATACGGGATTTATACAACTCTAAACTTTGTTGAGCTTGGAGACGTCGCTCTTCAAGGCCTTCGAGTTCTTCCAATCGTAGTTTTGCATTTTGTTCATTGGTAATTTGATTCTGAACTGCAATTCTAAGTGAAGGGATTTGTATTTCCAAGGGTAGAACAGCCTCAGATCCATACACTAGTGCAAACGGGGTGGATTGGGTCGGGGTTCTATAAGTGGTACGATAAGCCCACAAAGCTTCCACCAACCGCTCATCCCACTGCCGTTTGTTATCATCAAGGGTCTTTTTGACAATTTGCACCAAGGTTTTGTTGAAGGCCTCGGCCAATCCATTTGCCCGAGGGTAATAGATCGTCGAATATCTCCAATCAATATTATGGCGCCTTACAAAACTATTGATTTTTGTAGACTTGAATGCGGACCCATTATCGGATATGATTCTGCGGGGTACGCCGAATCGATATACAATATGGTCACGAAAGAATTTTAAGACATGGTGTGATGTTACGTTTCGTAGGGGAATTGCTTCCGCCCACTTTGAAAAGTAATCAGTTGCTGCTAATATGAAACGATGACCTCTCGCGGAGGGAGGGTCAATCGGCCCAATGATATCCGTGCCCCAACTTTCAAAGGGCCACGAGGCTATCGTAGGGTGTAACACATTAGGCGGCTGATGTAAAACCACACCATGGACCTGACATTGATGACAGTGCTTTGCCGTATTCATGCAATCGTCAATCATTGTAGGCCAGTAGTATCCAAGTCTCTTAATCTTTAATTTCATTTTTGGACCCGATTGATGAGCACCGCACAGTCCTGAATGAACTTCATTAACAATTTTCTGGGCTTCTCGCTTGTTCAAACAGCGCAGCCACATGTGATCGAAAGACCGACGGTACAACAGATCGTTAACTAGTGCATATGATAGGGCACGTTTCCTAATCTGGTTGGAGAGTGATTTATCCTGGGGAAGCTTCCCTTCTTTAAGGTAATCGACTAAGGGTCGTCTCCAATCGCCTTCTTCGTCAGTTGTCGAAGAGGCAGAAAGGATCTGAAGGGGAGTCTTATTAATGTATTCCAAATCTATAAGAGAAAGAGTCTTACGACCCTGTATCTCTATAGGGATGGAATCCTCCTCAGTACATGCAAATTCCTTTGCAAGTTTTGCTAAGGCATCCGCCGCAGAATTGCTTCCACGGGGAACCCTATACAAAGTAGCAATGGGGATTTGTTCCAACAAGTGAAGCGTGTACTGGTGATATTTTAGGAGATTCGGATTCAAGACTTTATAAGTTCCGGCGACTTGGTTAATAACTAGTTGGGAATCTCCAAAGATCTTAATCTATTTAATCTCCATTAGAATTGCAAGTTCCAAACCAGTTATCAGATCTTCGTATTCAGCTTCGTTGTTTGTGCAAGGCTCCGATAAGTGGTAGGAAAAATGCATCATTCCTTTTTCTGGTGTAATAAAAATTAGACCGACTCCAGCCTTTCCAGGAATTACAGATTGTTGGGTCGCAATCCTACAAGAGGATGCTGCCCCATCAAAATATAATTCCCAGATGGCCTCGCTAGATTCCCCCAAACTCATGATTTGTTCGTCGGGTAAGTCATCATTCAGAGGAGAATCTGCTGGCAGCGGGTGTGCTGCCAGAAAGTCGGCAACAGCCTGTCCTTTCACAGCACGGAGAGGAGTGAAAGTAATCTCAAATTGCAACAATATCATAGACCAACGGGCTAAACGTCCTGACAACGTAGGTCGGGTCATAAGATATTGCAAAGGATTAACTCTTGAAATCAAACTGATTGAGTGGGAGAGCATGTAATGCCTCAGTTTCTGAGCTGCAAAAACTAAAGCAAGACAATGCTTCTCTATTGACGGGTATCGAATTTCAGTAGGAAGGAGTCTT
Source organism: Dendrobium nobile (assembly GCA_022539455.1). NCBI lineage: Eukaryota > Viridiplantae > Streptophyta > Magnoliopsida > Asparagales > Orchidaceae > Dendrobium > Dendrobium nobile. The sequence continues at coordinate 33,257,988 of CM039718.1, read as the reverse complement.
CGACTAAGGTAATAGAGAGCATTCTCTTTTCCTTCGTCGTTAACTTGAGCTAACAGGGCACCTAAAGACTCATCTAGAGCTGCGGTGTAGAGGATTAATGGCTTTCCGGGAATCGGAGCTGCCAAGACTGGCGGGTTAGAAAGGTATTGTTTGATATCGTCAAAAGCATTTTGACACTTCTCGTCCCATACGAATTTAGTATCCTTTTTCGCAAGGACAGAAAAGGGTTGACATCTCCCGGAAAGATTAGAAATAAACCTCCTTATATATGCCAATCTACCTTGTAGAGACCTTAATTGAGTAAGACTCTTAGGGGATGGCATATTTAAGATGGCTTCAATTTTAGCAGGATCTATCTCAATTCCGCGGTGCCTTACTACGAATCCTAAGAATTTTCCCGAAGCGACGCCGAAGGCGCACTTCAAGGGGTTCATTTTCAAATCGTAGCGGCGCAACCGTTCGAAAACAACTCTTAAGTCATACAGGTGAGCCTCTTTAACCTTGCTCTTGACAACTAAATCATCAATATAACATTCAACTTGATTATGAATTAAGTCGTCAAAGATACGGGTCATGGCCCGTTGGTAGGTTGCTCCGGCATTCTTTAGGCCGAATGGCATTACCTTATAACAAAAGATTCCAATAGGGGTTCTGAACGCCGTATTTCTCTCATCTTCAGGGGCCATCTTGATTTGGTTATAACCCGATGAGCCATCCATGAAGGAGAAAATAGCATGTGAGGAGGCGATGTCCACCATGAGTTCTGGTATTGGTAGGGGGAACTCATCCTTAGGGCATGCCTTATTCAGATCCCTATAGTCGACACAAATCCGAATCTGACCATTTTTCTTTCGAACTGGCACGACGCTGGCCACCCAAGAGGGGTATTGTTCCTCTCGAATGAATCCGGCTTCTGCCAATTTCTTAACTTCAGAAACGACTTGTTGCTCAATCTCTAAGCGCATGCGTCGAGGAGCTTGTTTAACAGGAATGGCATCATGCCGAACCCCAAGTTTGTGAACTGCTACCTCAGCAGGCAAACCTGGCATTTCATCGTATGTCCAGGCAAAGCAATCTCTGAACTCGAATAACAACTGGACTAAGTCTTGGGTTTCACCCTCGCTTAACAAAGTACTTATGAAAATCGGACGGGGGTCATCATCGTTTCCCAGGTTAATTTCTCTCAACTCATCGACTGTCGACTTAATTTCCTCTTCAAATTCAGGGGGTGCATCCCGAACTTGAAGATCATCGGGATCGTCTAAAGTCTCCAAACAGAGTCCATCTAGAGGACAAGGAGGATCTGTAGGGACATTTGGAGAATCGAGGTGGTAAGTTATCATTAGGCAATACTCATCATCATCGAATGAACTAACTGTTCCAAAGCCAATACCACTTGTTGGATTTTTATTTATTTTTGTTCGCCAAATGTTCTCGTGGTATTTAGCTTGACCCTTAGTCCATCGGTATGGTATAGAACCTTTAGAAAAAGTATTTTTTACACAAACAGGGAAGTAGCCGAAAGGTAATTCCATTAATTCATTAAAATCTGCCTCCTCAAGGGTTACATCACCTTCGTCCCTTGCGGAGGAGGAGCCAGGAAAGAATTTCTGGACTTTCTTAACTTCACCATCCAAGTTGGGGGCCACTTTGACTTCCAACCCTACAACCCTGGCTGCCGACAGTGGGGTCAGAGAAAGGGCCTCTATCCTTCTAGTGAGCTTTTCATACATTGTTAATTCAGGCTCGTCACTTTTAACTTTTGAAATATCTACCTCAGGGTCACTGTCCTGGTCTAAGGTGAGATCAAATTTTGGAGGAGTATTTATGTTTTGATAATCGAGGGAGAGGGCAGCACCTTGACTTTCTAGTTCACCATCGGAATCTGATTCCAAATCAATATACACAGGTGCTGTTCTTCTTTCTAATGAAGCACGGCCTCGACCTCGTGCCCTTAAAGCCATCCTCCCACCTCTTTGAGGTAATGTGCTTGGAGGTCTAAGGACAACGATATCAGAGTCGTCTTCACTACTCGATTGAATCATTTCTTGATTGATATTCTTATCTTTTTCTTCCTTTTGGTTGAATTTTTGTTCAACCATTTTCTCCTCAAATTTGATCTCTAATTTAGAATGGGACGAAGACCCTTTTGGTACAAAATATGCAGCATCTTCGTAGATCCCAATTTCTTGAATTGAGAATGGTTGCAAATCACCCTTAATCACATGTTCAATGCCATCTCGTTGATACTTAATGCATTGGTGCAGGGTAGATGGAACCATTCTATATTCGTGAATCCAAGGTCTACCTAGAAGTGCGTTAAAGGACGTAGTCGAATCAATTATATGAAATTTAGCTTCAGTTTTTAAACCTCCTATTTCCAGGAGTAGAGTGATCGAACCTAAAGCTCTCTCGCCCTTCTCGTTGAACCCACGAAGCACCAACCTGTCGGTTGAAAGCTTGCTAGTATCAACTCTGAGATAAGCAAGGGTCTTTATGTTCATCACGTTGACCGATGCACCCGGATCAACAAGGACTCTTGATAACTTGAAATTTCCCACATTTACAGTAATGTAGAGGGGACGATTGTGGTCAGCAGTTCTCAAGAGTAAATCTTCGTCTGAAAAGGTAACCCCAGGGACCTCTTTGAAGTAGAGAGCCTCACCTTCTGAAGTTGCAGCCAACTGTGTTAAGCAAATCTCGGGATCGAGAAGTGCTTTAATTAGAGACTCCCTCATTTCTTTGGAAAGAAGGAGGGCGTCATAAATACTTAATTTTGCTGGCAACTTCCTAAGGTGGGCTAGAACATTGTAATCAACCTTAGGAACGACAGACTCGAAACCCGGAGGAATTAAAGGGAATTCTGGTTGTTGAGGGGAATCCGGACTTAGATTTTCGAATGAAGGTTGTTTGCCTTTATCCTGAGGGGGCAACCTAGGGGGTAAGACTTTACCGCCACGGAGTTGCACCTGCTCGACATCTTCGGGCGGGCAAACTAGGGCAGTGTCTACACACACCATAGGTGTTGGATCATCATTTTCTGAAAGCGAGTCAGAATCTGAAAGTTCTATCAAGATAGGATTTCCTTGAAAATTGATTTGAGGGAAATCACTTTCTGATAAAGCTTCACATTCGACCTCTTCTTGAATAGTCGAATCAGTGAGGTTGGTTTGATTAACCTCAATATTTATTTCATTAGGAGTTTGATTCAAAACAGGAGAGTCATCAATTTGCATTTGAGATTCATGGTTAATCATCAAGACAGAAGTAGAAGGATGTTTTTTATTCATCTTTTGACCCTTCGCCTTTGATGGGGCAAAGTAAAAGTCAGATAACAAAAGAGGGGAAAGGGTTTTAACACCACCATCCGCCATTCTAATACATCTCTCATCTACACACTTCCTCTCTACAAAATCAAATTTTTCTTCTTTTACATTTTTCTCAGTAGTTCCTAAGACTACTGGAGAGGAAAGTGGCTCAACATCCTTCTGCGAAGCATCCAGGTCAACCTTCCACACCGGGGCCTGGGCTATCGTAGTCAGCTGTTGAGAAAGATGAAAAGACTTGTTAATCGACTTTTTAAGTGCCCGGGACAGAGCAATGTCCCAACCATCTTCAACAAAACAAGAAGAGTTAAGAGGATTACCTGAAATGGTCTTAATTGAAGCCTTTTCTGGATCGACCAAGTATTCTTTAGGTATTATGATGTTACCTTGGGTGTAGTTCCTCTTAAGCCAATCTTTAAACACAACGCAGTCCTCAAGAGGATGACTAAGCATCCTGTGGTACGGGCAATACTTGGGATCATCTTTCTTACTCTCATCCTCAGGCCTCCTAGCCTCTGGCAATTGAAAATCTGGTTTCTTTAACAGACTCCTGAAGATCTTCTTAACTGACTCCCTTTTAAATGGATAAGGCTTTGCCAATCTCTCTCTAAAAGGGATGAAAGAAGGATCTCTAGTATGTTGAGGAACTATCTGAAAGGGCTGCTTCTGAGGCGGCTGTGGTGGAAGTGGAGTGCTAGGCTGACTAACCACTGGCCTCTTTCCTTTATCTACTGCTGAGACCACAGCTTTCTTTTCAAATGTCTTCACCAGTTTTGGACCCTTCCTTTCTTCAGACTGCTCTCGTAAGAATGGCATCCTAGGAGCCTCTTCCTGCAAATTGCTAGCCTTATTAAGAAGTTTCTCAAAAGTTTTAATAGTGAAACCCTTCAGGAGAAAAGCAACAGGACCGTGGATATTCTTCAAAAGGATCTCCACAGCATGTTGTTCTTGCAACTGGGGTTCACACTTCATCGAGAGGTTTCGCCACCTCAAGATGTACTCAACTAGAGACTCTCCCGGCTTTTGCTTTTCAACCACGAGATCGCCCACGGTGGTGCGTTGTTGCGCTCCAGAAAATCTCTTAAGAAAGAGGTTTTCTAGGTCGCTAAAGGTTCTTACTGAACCGTTGGGCAGATCGGCGTACCATTCAAAAGCAATGCCGGATAGACTACTTACAAATTGGCGAAATAGTAGAGCATCCGACCCTCCTGCATTGCAACAGCTTGCTCGGAAGTGGGCCAGATGCTGTCTCGGGTTTTCGATTCCAGTGAAAACTTTAAAAGTTGGTGGCACAAAGCCCTTTGGGTAAGGAACTAAGTCATATTCCTCGGGGTAGGGTCTACCCTTTGAAATAGACACAGTTCCTTGAGCATGGGCTAAGGCCTCCCTTACCTGGTCCTCAATTAATTGCTTGATATCCTTCTGAGGTGGGATTGAAGGAATGGAGGAGACTGCAGGGTGAACTGGAGGTGTCTCTACTGGACAAGGGAGAGTCACAGGTGGTGACTCGAGAGGTCTGGAATTGAATTCTGCCCTTTTGGCCTTTTCTGTGAGCTCTCGAGCTGACTGGTGGATCATAAAAGACTCTTGCTGTGATTTGTCTAACTTCTCTTGCTTGCATCTCTCTAACTTGTGACATCATGCTAGCAAGCTGAGTCTCCAAGTTTTTTATGTGTTCTTCATCTCCATCTTTCACAGACTCATCTGACTCTGACTCAACAGCATGCGGATCATCATCCTTAACAAATCGGCGCTTGCTGGGCTCAGCTTCTTTATTAGATCCTCTGGTTTCGACCACATGAATGCCCCCAACATAATCATCTTCATCTCCGAGGAGATCATCCGTATCAGGATCAAAAGAAGCCATTCCTTCTTTGTTCAACAAAATGTTTCTTATTTCCTGAACTACCTCCTCGACCGGTCTATCCCCAATTGACTTAGGGTCAAGGGGTAAGTATCCTTTATACTCAGCCATATCAAACAACTCTTCAGAATCCATAAGGGCAATGATTTCTGTAAGTTTTGGATTAGGATCTGGTTGAGACTTTGTATCCGGTTCATCTTCCATCTCTAAATCCTGGTCAATTCTCTCCTCTTCGACTATCCCAGAGCTGGTAGTCAGAAGAGTGGCATCCTCTACAGGGAGAGGGACATATTCCTCAGGAGAAGTAGGAGCTTGTAAGGTGATAGTTCCCACATCTGGTAAGGTAAGGTCCTCAGACACCTGACTAAGGGGCCTAGGAATGACACTCGGACTTTGGGGATCATCAACAGGGGTAACAGGAATGGTAACTATTGGATCCGGGGTCAGACTGGCTGTGGTAGGGCTGTCAACTGTAACAACTGGAGTACTAGCCTGAACATCCATCAATTCAACTGCACTCGGAGTAGGGTCGACTGAAACTCGTTGGAGCTGCAGAATGAACTTAGAAGTTCTAGGAGGTGGTGGAAGACTCTCCAACTTAGTTCTTTTTGGCACATATCTCCTTTCAGGGGATTTAGGTCTTTTTCCTTTAAGGTCCACAGACTTTTGAACTTCAACCCCCTTTGGTTTAACAATCACAGAGGCCAATCTTACAGGTTTATGTGGGGGTACCGGGGGTCTACCAGTAGAGTGGCGGCCTCTCTCGGACCCAGTCAACACAATACCCTCTGTTTGAGAGGACAGAGGGCGTGGCACCCAGTGATATCCATCAACCAGTACCGAAGTAGCGGGCTGTCTAGCATACTTCTTATTCTTCCTAACGAATTGAGGGGTTAAATTCTTTGCTTCAGATACTTCTTCCTTCAACACTTCTTTTTGGAAGCGATGTGAGATCACTCCCTTTAACTGTTTCACATATTCCTCTTTAGTCTGCCCAGTCTGTGCGGCGCAGGTATGAATTATATTTCTCAAAGTCCTTGTCTTTTGGAGATGTCTTTCTTTCTGAGTTTTCTTAGTCGAGTAGTCGACCGGGCATGGTGGGGAACGAGCTATCCTAGCTATCCCCTCCTCCCCTTGAGCTGAAGCCAGGGGGTAAAAGCGACTTCCCTTCAGGAGGGGAGAGGAAGCAGGAATAGGTAGCTCCTCAACAGCCTCAGGTTCTACTTGAGCCAAGGTCTTAAAGGGTAGAACTCTCTTAGCCTTAGAGATTTTCTTTCTAAGTCTCCTCAAGTAATTCTTCTTCTGATTCTTCGTGGTGAATCTAAGTCCAGAACTAGACCCTTCTTCAAAAACAGACTTAATTTCAGTGGAAGGCTCAACAACTGGTTCAGGTTGTTTCTGATCATCACTGACTACTGGCAAGGTGGGTGCAGATCCCACAATTAACTCAACTACTGGGGGAGTTTCCTTACTGGCATCCAGGCTCACAATCTGGTGTCCATCCATAGAGAGCTCTAGAGTACTAAATCCCATTCCAAAAATAACAGTGCTCCCTTGGTCATTAACAGTTGAATACAACTCTCGGTCAAAGGAGAAAATCAGTTGGCCAGCCATTTGAAATTTTCTGAAAGTTAAAGAAGATGATTGAAATTAGATCTTTTTGAAAAGAGTGGTAAAAAGTATTTTATTATTATTATTTTTTGAAAGTATGACATATGTTGGCCCACGAGGAAATCGTATGGGGTAACACATGACAACTTGGAGAGAAAAAAAAAATTTTGAGGAAATTTTGAGAATTTGAAAAGGGTTTTCTTACAGGTTCCAAAACACAACGGACAGAGTTTCCCCTTGCCCGAAGGCTTATGGAATTGTGAGAAAGCCCAAGTAAAAAGGAATAGTTCAACCCTCCCCACCCTTAGAAGTCAAAGGGGAAATGAGGGGGTTAAAACTAACAAGTTTGGAATGAAATCAAAAATTTTGAATGCTTTTCAATTTTAAGGATTTATATGTTGAACGAAAAATTTATTGACCATAAATCCATAAAATTAAAAAAGATATCCAGAGATCTGATTTGACACTGTCGCCTCACAGGCTATGCCGGGGCAGAAGGTCAAAATCAGAACAGAAATCTAAATGAAATCAAATTTAGAGGTAAAACCTCTCTTTTAATATTTTGTTTTTATTTTAGATGTTGGCCACACTAACCCAAGGAAGAAATGAGTAAGGGACCAACAGAAGAAATGATAGTTAAAACTACCGATGAAACAAATTTTTGCCATTATTAAAGATGGAGAGAGAGATTTGTCCCACCGGGCGTGCCATTTTTTTGTTGGTGGAATTTTGAAAATATGTTTTGAAAATATTGGTTTTCTTTGGGAGCTTTAAAATTGAGATTTAATTCTAATTCTAAAATCGAATCATCCCGTTAGAAAAATTATGTCACCCCGAAGGACGAACATAAAATTCCATAACGACGTTCAGATTTAGAATTATGAAATTCATCTTGAATATTATGACCGGATGCTAAAGAGAACTTCATATGGCCCCGAAGGGTCAAAATGAGGTTCAACTGAATATCCAGCTACAACATTCAAGAAGTATGATCGTCGCATTCACATCCAAAGCCTTATCGAAGAAGGATGTATCTCCCCAAAGGGAAATGACACCATTCCACGATAATTCTTCTAATGCAACGACGACGATCATTCTTTAACTTTTCCCAAAGAAATCTAGTGAAGTTTTAAAATCAATTTTAAAATCAGGTGTGTGGGGTTCCAAATCTCCTACGAGCGCAAGCCCTCGTAGTTAATTACATCGTAGGGAGACAAAGTCTCCTACGAAAACTCTCGATTAAAATAATGGCAAAATTTTGTTAGAATTTCTAGGAGTGATATCAAAGTGTGAATAGAATTATTGGAAAATCAAAAGGGAATGGATCAAGATTGAGCAGTTATTAACGGAGTCAAAGGATGAGAGGTAGGGGACACTTTGAGATTCCAGAACCATCCGGAAGTGTCCCAACTTAATCTAAGTGTTAGGTTTTATGTTTTGGATCGAAATGAAGCTTTAATTAGAGTTGAGCATTTTATTAGAAATTTGGGACTATATTCCCGAAATTTGGGGTCTTATAATCAAAGATCTGCCCCGGATCCTAAATCTATTTTGGACACTGGATCACAGTCGTCCGATCCTAACTAATGCAGTGCAAGGTCTGGACTTACCCCGGCCTGGATTGGGGAGCCAGCTAACCACCTAATCGGTTTAAAAGAGATGAATCCGGTCTTTTATGAAAGAGTGGTAGGGACGTTATAATTAAAGTTTTGGGGAGGCGGGGCCGACATCTAGAGATTTTCCTAATTGGCCCCTTTGACTTATGTTGGGTGCTAAAATGCTAAGGACTATGAAATTAAAATTTTGACTCTTTAATTTGTATCTAATGCAATGCATGCTGGTTAATAACCTCCAATCAAGTATGCTTGAAATTTTTAAAAACAGGCTTATAAAATAATTTTTTAGAAGACTGGACTTCCCCAGGTCCGGCACCTCGTCCTCATAGGTCAGACTATCCGGACTCTACCCGCAGGCGGGGAAGGGTCTAAAACAAGGAAAGAAGAATGCCAAAATATGCATGCGACCCCAGGGTCGATCCCCGGCTAATTCCCTAGATTCGTTATCTTTCTATGTTATTTAGACTCACTAAAATTTTAGACTTTTAAAATTATGAGTATAAAACTTTCACACCCTCACGAGCCTCACGTATCCAGGCGAAAACAAAGAGCGGCATGCAATCGCCAAAAAACTAGTAAAAACAAATAATCCTAAAGGCAATCAAATCATCACATCAAATACAAATTAATTAATAAATGTCCATAGGCAGAATTGCCTTGCTTATTACAAACCAGAATATTACAGAAAGTAAAGTGGCCGGGCACCACTGACAACAACCCGGATTCTAAGCCTAGTAATGACGCAAGTTATTTTGAGTGGGATACTCTCAATCTTCAAATCTTCGAATCTTCAATTTCATTCTTCTTTGGACTCCTTCTCTTCAATCTTCTTGGAATCCTCGTAGTAGATTACCCAAATGGATAAGAGGGCACTTCCCTCTAAGGGGAAGGCCACTCCTTCCTCTTTGGGTAAGGAAGAGGTATGATCCAAATTTGGATTTCCAAATGGAAAAGGAGTGTTCCCCAAAGGGGTATCCTTTCCTCTTTGGAATCCAAGCTTTGGATCTATGTATCCCAAACTCAAACTTAACTTTCACAACACTTAACAATTATACAAATTACATTGATATCAAAATAAAAATCTAGACTCACCTGCAAGGTTATCCTAAGCAATTAATATAAATAAGCAGTTATTCCCAAGCAGTTATATATGAGCAGAAAAGAAAGTAAACACACTGGCCACGCTCTTTTTATGATTTGGGGGCTTTAGCAGCTGAAGCACCTGTGCAAAGAGTTTATAATATTTGTGCATTTTTTTATTTTGCCCCCTTTTTACATTGCCCTGCATGAGCGTGGCCACCTGCAGAAAACTGTGTCAACATCCAGATCGTACCTAACCTAAGGGTAATCTAGTCGCCAAACACATCAATCCATCCACAGAGTACAGAAAAAGTAAGCAGACACAGCAAAGCAATTTCATCCACAACATGCAGTGAAAACTACAAAAAAAATCCGGCACAGAGCAGTAAAGTAAACACCGGCCTAACCTAGATCTAGAGTTGGTTGTCCTAGCACATCATCTAAAGTGTGTGAGAAAGGTCGTGTGGCTGGGATAGATTCTAAAGTAGGTGATTAGTTAAAGTTGTCTAAAAGTTTGAGTTTGTTAAGGCTTAGGAGGGAATTTAGATTAAAATTCAAGTATTAATAAATTAGAAATTTTAATTAAATATATTTTAAAAGTTAATTGATTACTACCTTTGTTTCACACCGAGGCCGTGAAGTTTATTTCACCTTCCTTGGGGCTAAGCTAATAGCCTCGTAGGCCTGGGTTACCCAGTAGCAATCGGGGTTGATTAAGTTATTTAAATTGGTTGGAATTAAAAAAAAAGTGGATTAATACAAAAATGAGTTAATTACTGATTTTTAAAGTTGATTAATTTAAGTTTGCCATTAATTGATTCGTGGCGTTGTGCCACCAGGCTCGAGGAACCAGCCTCCTTAGGACACTTAGCCCCGCAGCCCGGAGTAGTCCAGCCGATAAACCAAATTAATGTAATTGAATTAGAGACTTTTAAAATGTTAAATAATTAAAAAAAATTAATCCATTTTAAGGTTTGACACCCTTTAGAATCCATTCGTGGCGTTGTGCCACCAGGCTCGAGGAACCAGCCTCCTTAGGACACTTAGCCCCGCAGCCCGGAGTAGTCCAGCCAATAAACTTCAACTTTAGGGTGGTTGTTGTGTTTTAAAGGATTTGTTAAGTGTTTTGGACATTAAACAAATAATTTCTGAATTTTAGAATGGTTTGAGCCTTATGAATTTTTAGAATATTTTAATGATTTAATTAAGGGGTTAAAAGTTGAAATTTTGATTACGACCAACTTCTAAAATGTTTGAATTTTATTAAAATACTAGACCTTACTACGATCAGTTAGAAGGTAAGTACGTTAAAATCGGATTTTCCTACATTTTATTACAAAGGTTTGAAGTTTTGAACTAGTTTTGACTTAAAGTTGACCGATTTGTTGACTTTTTTAAAATATTGCAAATTTCTGGAATTTAATATTTTTAATAAATACTAGACATCAATATGAGTTGAATGCAAGTGAGTTTGGGTAATTTGGATTTTTCTAGAATTAGTTATGGATTATTGAAGTTTGGGCATTTTAATGAATTTTAGGGATTTCTTAATTAGAGGGTCTCTTTTGTGATTTTGCTTTAAACAAATTCCCAATCTCTTGAAAACACCTCCAAAGGTCAGGAATAATCTAAGGAGAGATCCCCAAGTGTTTGGGAGATTTTTTTGATTTTTTAATTATTATTAATTAATTATCTCAATTAAACATTGATTTTTTACTTAAAATTAAATTAGGGTTTAAATTGCTGTCAAATCAAGGGGCTTCCAATTATCATAGATTAAGGACTGAATTCTGGTCAGTTTGAGGGTTTATATGTAATTTTTGGATTTAAATTGGATTTATTACAATTTTTAGAAGTTTTAAAGGCTTAATTAAGGGTTTAAGACTTAGAAAATTAATTAGGGGACCTAATGATCTCAAAAATCAGTGAAAATTTCCCTAGGGGTTGAGGGTGTCACTAAGTTCAAATGTTCAAAGTTTCAACTCAAGGGAAAGTGAATCCTAATTATGGAAATTTTTCTAAGTTTTCTATACATGAGTCCTTAATTATTGTCCTTAATTATGTCACTAATCTTGATGGGCTTGAATCAATGTTTGAACTAACCCTCATACTCAATACACAAGGCATGCATGAACCACATAAACACATTCAATACCTAAATCTAGGAGAGCCTTAGACTAAGTGGTGTGTGCACCTTAAGCATGCAAATCAAGTTAAATCTTAATTAATTAAAGAATTAATCAATGAACAATTATAAAATTAATTATCCACTGATTAACCACCATTCCCCATTGAATTCATGTAAACACAATAAAGCTCCATTTAAAATTTCAAATGAATGTTTGAATGCAATACAAGCTAATTTAAATTCATCATTACTTTAATTTTTTTAAATACCTTTACACTTTAAATCTTAATAACTATTAAAATATAGGTTAAATAAATCTGAGAAAATTACTGGAGATCAAAAACAAGTCTAAAATAACTCAAGCCAAATTTTGGACTTAACAGGGTTTTACTTATTTAAATATAAAATAAAAATAAGAAAACATATTGTAGAAATTAATTTTAAACTATACAATACTTTTATTTAAAAATAATTTTAGAAAATAGAGGATGAAAAACTGAACAAAATGAGCTATTACACTCATTTTTTGGTTCAGTATTTAATTTACTATAATTTTCCAAAGTTTCTGTAATTAAAATCAATTAAAACACATTTTTCCTTAATTAAACGGCGGCGGTCAGACACGCGGCGCACTCGGATTGGCTGGATCGAAACCGCGTGACGGCGGGGACACGCGTCGGCCGCGGGCCGCTTCACGCGGTTTTCACTTAACCACGTCAGCGGCTCTTGCCAGCCGTTGGATTAACCCGCGGGTTCGATCTAACGGCTGAGATCAGATCCCGCGGTTTGATCTCACCAGGAGAAGATCGAACGGCGGAGATTCGATCCCGCTGTTCCGAATGGACGGCCCTGATCTCGCCGGACGGCTGATCGAACGACAGATCGAATGCGCGGTCAGATCAGACCGCGGAAGGGCTCGATCTGGACCGTTGATCGAGCGATCAACGGTCCAGAAAACGTACACTCACCGGAGACCGTGAGTGACGCCCTAGAGAACGTATTTCGCCTCGTTCTTTCGATCGGATCGATCATTTCACTTGAAATTTTAAACGCAAAGAGTAGGCATGAACAGAAATAATGGGGAATGGTTTGTTTTAGCTAATACCCTAAAAGCATAAAGCTATTTAGATCTAACTAATGTGAACTAGATCTAGGGTTTTAGGGAGTTATACCGTTAGATCTTCGAAATTTCTGGATGGATGAGCTTGTAGATTGTCCAAGTGAAGATCCCCAGCAGAAATCCGAGCTCGAACACGTCTGGATCGACTGCTATAGGCTTGAGACGGTCTAGGTGGTGGGTTCGCCGGAGAACTCGCCGCCGGTGACGTGCAACCACTTGGATTTTGTAGTGGGGAGGTAGAGGAAGCTCTGGAGATTCAAAACGAACAGGGGACAGGACTTGAGAGGGCTTGAGTAGTGAGAGATGATTAGGGTTAGAGTTTTTTGGCATTAAGGCCTTTTCCCCCTATTCAAACGCCCCCAGGCCAAACGGATGGCTGGGATTGACTCACCAGGTCCTCAGATGTTGCCAAGTGTCCCTGGGACAGCCAGAAGGCTGACCCAAAGGCTGGGCACGCCTCAATCCTATTGGGCGGCTTTGGGATGAGTGGAGGAGACATTGCCATTTAAGGCTAAACCAGACCCTGAGCCTGGTTAGGAGAGCTCCAAGTGAGCTTTAGGACATTAAGGGGTCGGCCTAAAGCAGCTTAAATCAAGGGAAAGGGGCTTAGCATGTGATAAAGCCTTCTAGAAGAGGTTTAAGCTTGGGTTTGACCAGGTTGACCAGTCAACTGGTCAATGGGGCTGATGTGGCATCCAAGCAGGTCATGGAGTCTTTCCAAGTGGCTGGATGGGTGTGGCTTGAGCTAGGTTCAATGGGTTGAAAGGTTTGACCATACAAATGGTCCCTTAAGCCTTGAGTTGACTGGTTGACCAGTCAACTCCATCAAGGGTTATGAAATTTTTATTTAGGTAATTCAAATGAGTTGATTAGGTGGATTGGAGGGTGGTTCCAAGAGCCATGCATGTCAAATGGATTAAGGAGGCTTAATGGGCCTTTAATGGGCTTCTAGGCCAAAACTGGTTGACTTGGTCAACCAGTTGGGTTCAGGGGCTAGAAATGGATTCAACAAATTCAGAACGTCATCCTGAGTCTATTGGATGTGGTCCCAGGGTTTGGAGGGGTCGATTTGGTCAAAATCACCATTTGAACCCTTAAGGGCTTGTTTGGTCAACCTAGGTTGACTTGGTCAACCAGGTTGACCCAGGGTCTGGGTTTGGGCTCAACAGGTTTGAAATGATATTTGAAATTTGTCAAAGGTGGTTGCATCCCATTTGGAGCTCATTTGGTTTGAAATCCCCATTTGAGCCCCATAGGGGTATTTTGGTCAATTTTGACCTATTGGTCAACTATGGTCAAAAATGGGTCTGAAAAATGCAGTTTACTGCTCAATGGGTTAAATTCAAAGGTCTGGAAGTGATTGGAGGCTTGGATAAGGGTTCCAAGGTCAAAATCTCAAAAGGGTTATGCTCAGTGGCATAGGTTGTAAATATTTGAAGGTTTTACAGCCTTTGAATTTTAATTCAGATTCTGGGGTTAGAGACCTCAGAATGGGCTCAAAATTGGAGGGCAGCCTCTAGAGACATGTCTTATCACTTTGCAAGTGATAGACCCTGAATCAGAGGCCATTTGATTGGGTTTTAAAATGTTTGAAAAATCTCTGAAAAGGGTCTTTAGGACAAGGCCTCTTAGAGTTTGAATTTGAGTCTGAATTCTGGGTTTGGATTTGATTTGAAGTTTGAATTAATTTGGATTTGAATTGGATGGAGTTTGAGATTCAAATTGATCACAGGTAGGGATTAAATTGAAATTGGAGTAGATTAAATATAGGAATTGATTTAAAATTGAGGTTGATCAGAGGTGGAGGTTGATTTGAAGTTGGAGTGATCCTAGGATCTAGAAAAAAAAAATTCTAAGATCTAGGATTTAAGGGAATCCTAGGCTCTAGAATAGGCTCTAAGGTCTAGTTCTAGGAAAGATCCTAAGGTCTAGAGTGGATCCTAGGGTCTAGGATTAAATCTGGCTTCTGGAAGGGTCTTAGTGACCTCATACAAAAATGAGGTCAACAGTTACATCTTGTAGTTATTTGGGAACAGACCTATTAAATAACTGTTTGTCCAGACGAATCTAGTTCGTACGGGATGATGGTCGTGTACAAACATAGTTTGTACCAATATACATTAGGATCATTTCTGACACTTTAAGTAAAATTGTGCAGGACGATCCACGATCGTACGGGACGATCCATTTCGTGTTGACTTGAATATTTATAGTTTTTGGACGGTTTTTCTTGTCTCTTCTATATATTATCCAATTTTGACTGCCACCAAATCTTTTTGCTCATTGATCTTCGTGCCTATTAAAAGAAGAGTCATGAAGATAGTGTGAGAGAGTGTTTTGAAGATGGATTCTTGCTACATCAGCGTGAAGGCTTCACTTGGAATTTAAATGTAAGAAGTCCTTGCTTTTGAATTGTGACTACTTCACTCTTTTCTTTCTTCCTTCTAGAATTCTTGTGAGAAGATTAGTCAAGGAGATTCGGTTCCCTGCCGAAACTTGGAGAGTGTGAACAGCCGCGGGTTCTCAGCCTACACGAGGAGAGTGTGAAAGGATGAAGGGTTCTCTGCCCACACTAGGAGAGTATGAAAGGATGAAGGGTTCTCTGCCAACACTTTGAGAGTGTGAAAGGATGAATGTTTCTCTGCCGACATCGGAAGAGTGTGAAAGGACGAACGGTTCTCTTCTAGCACTGGGGATATTGTAAAAGGACGATGATTCTCTGCCGCACTGGGTAGTGGTGAAAAGAATTTTGTAAAGGCTTCTCCGCCTTGCTGTGGGTGCAAAAGGAGAGTCACTAGTGGTTTTAGTGCAATACTCGGAGGGTGCCTTCGGGGAGTGGATGTAGGTCTGGTTTTGACTGAACCACTATAAATCTGATCTCTTTATTTTTTCGCTACTTTTTAATTTTTTTTATTTACTGTTTTAAAAATGTGGTTGAAAAACTATTTCTACAAAAATTCATTAAAGTTTAATTTCAGTTTAAAATACTAAAAAGAGGGATTAATTTTTAAAATACAAATTCACCCCCCGTCTTGGTTAGCCGTGAGACATAAACTTATGCTTAACAACCTAATTCATAGTGAACGAGTTTCAACAAGGCATATGTTCTGATAGTACCATCATAATTTTGTTTGATAAATTGGCTAAAAGGTATGGTCCAATACACATTTTTGGAATTAGAAGTGCAAATCCCCAACCCAATGTTCAAGCCAAAAACCAAAGCTAATTTATAATATCCTTAAAACAAATTCTCATAAATGTTCCATATTATAAAGATGTCAAACCTTATCCCTAATTCTCAAAATAACACTTACTTGGTCTATACTTCAAGATATTTCTTTATCAATCAATAATCAAAGGTTACAAACAACCTAAAACAAAATAAGAAAATGGTAAACAAGGCCTCCAAGAAAAAAATGAACCCACAAAGTAGTCTTCCTCAAGAATATTAATAAATTCTTATGATCAATAGAATGAATTCTCATCCCCACATTTCCACAAAAACTCTTCTTCAATAGCTAGCTAAGCACAAAAATGGGCAGCTTTATCACTCTATCTCGGCCTATACACAAACACTGTTGAATTGAACAACTTTAACCAGTTAAATTAAGCACTTTCTTGAGCTCTATCTTTCCACCTAGAAACCTTAGACAGTTTCTGCATATCTATAATAATACTTTCATTGTCCCCCTTTATCAAAATCCTTTGCACTCCAAACATCCACCTATTTAATACTTTCCCATGTATTTCATAGCAAGAAATTCTTCCCGCAAGTTATTCTAATATATAATACTCTATCCAACCACCATTATTAAGTTTCCCTGGTATTTCAAAACCACCCCCCTACTTTGTTACCATATAAACTCCATCAACGTTTATTTTTAGTGAATTTGGATGAGGGCACTATGAAAAGGAAGACAACCCATAGGTTTAATGGAGCCCAGTTCTCCAAAAAACTGTAGCATTTCCTTTGATTTAGTATCCACATAGAATTTCCAATAGTCATAAGAGGAGAAGAATAGAAATTGACTTGCTTCTTATCATTTCTGTTCTTCCAAATAAAGAAAAATAGTATTACAATACAAAACAACCCAAGAGAACTCTTTTTTGCATTTTCCAATCTCCATTTGTAGTTCCTCTATGTTCTTGAATATAGGTAGGAAAAAACCCCACTTTTGTAAAGCCTTAATAACTAGTTTCAGGTAATTATAGCCCATGGTTACATGACATCAACCCTTTATATCTTGGCATCCAAAAGGACACTACACCCCACCTTGCATTTTGAGCTTATGAAGCCAATATTCAGTAGGAATTATCCCTCTATACATTCTCCACAAGAAAAGTTGAAATCTAGGATTTCATTTGAGTTTATAAATATTTACAATCAGTTCCTCCTTTATCATAAACTGCTTCCCATATAAAATAGAAGTAACTGTTCTTCCATGTGGAGTTTTTATAAGCTCCATACATTCCTCAACATCATCTTCCTGAATGGAAATATCACATATTTTTCCCCCAAAACCTCCCCAAATAGATCTATTATCTATGATTTATCCCATCTTTAAGCAGGCACAATCAATTGAGAAACCTGTATCCCATCTAACCTTCCCATATCACTAAAAGAGGACCATTCATTTAATGATTTATCCCATATACACCAATACTTTAGGACATCAATACATTCCCGATTTTTTACCTTCCATCTTATAGAGCTCTGCAAATACTTCGCACCATGACAAATAATTTTACATGCTACATAATCATTTCTTTTAGTATCCTTCTCATAAGGACTCCCACCATATTTAGCATTAAGCCACTTCTTTAATACTCCATCAGGTTTGAACATAAAATTCCGTGTAATTCTGGATCTAGGCGGCCTTATCCATCAAGAAGAAGCATGAGATCTCAACCCTCCCAGCTTAAGGGGTTACACACCACCTTCCAAGTGGCATAATGCAAGCCTCTTTTTTCAATTCCCTTGTCCAATAGAAATGCTCTTGTAATATTTTTATCTTCCATCAGATATGCCATAAGAATTAGGGAATGTGTCAAAGTATATATTGAAGATATCATAAGAGTAGAATTGATTAAGTCCAACCTTATAACAATAGCTAATTTTCTACTA
The DNA here is from genome assembly GCA_022539455.1 of Dendrobium nobile. Taxonomy (NCBI): domain Eukaryota; kingdom Viridiplantae; phylum Streptophyta; class Magnoliopsida; order Asparagales; family Orchidaceae; genus Dendrobium; species Dendrobium nobile. Next base: position 33,240,118 of record CM039718.1, on the reverse strand, counting down.
CACCAAGCCATCACAAGCGATTTCATCATCAAGGTAATAGAATTGTAGGCTATTTTGCGCAACCTTTTTAAGAACATCTTAATACCAATGTAATCAAACTTTACAACCTTCTTAAAGCCAATTATGGAAATAAATCTCTTCTTCTTCAATTATGATGTGCCTTTGGTAAATAACTCCACTAATATACCATGATTGATTTTTTGTCTCGACCACGAATAGTAATCCTGCAAAGTATTAGTAATATGCCTAATCTTAGCTCTAGATACCCTTGCAAAAACTATTATCTCATCAGCATATAAATGATGAGAGATACGAGGCCCCCCACCAAAAATGGAATGTCCATAATATACTCCTTTTGTTGGAAAGCCAATGATAGTAATTGTAAACAATACATGAAAAAGTAGGGTGATAAAGGTCATCCCTGCCTAAATCCACATTCAGCAATAATCCTTTCAGATAAATGAACATTGTTAACTAAGTAAAATCTAAGAGATTTAATATAGCTCACCACCCAACCTCTAAACTAAGAAGGCAACACCATCCTAGTAAGAACCAAATCCAATGTTTCCCAACTCATCTTGTCATATGCTTGCTCAATGTCAATCTTCCGAGCAAGCACTCCACTCTTAGCTGTTGAGATCTTAAAATTTTTAATCAACTCTTAGGAAAGAAGGCAATGATCTAAAATCAATCTACCAAGAATAAATGTAGCCCACTCCACCAAAATAGTCATGGGAAGTATCAGCTTTTATATGTTTACTATAACTTTAGCAACAATCTTATAAACTATTCCGCAGAAGCTTATAGGAATCAACTTAGATAGATGATCCGGTTGAGCCACTTTAGGGAGTAATATAACCATAGTTTCCTTCCATTCATCAATCATAGCACCAATTTGAAAGAACTCTGAAAAAGCACCTATCACTACTTTCCACAGTACTAAAGAAACTCTTTAAAAAAAACAAGGGATTCCATCTCTTCCTAGAGCTCTATTTTTGCCAAAAGATTTAACCACCACCCAGATTTCTTCCTCAAACACATCTTTGCCAAGGAATTCCTCATAGTTAGAAATAATTTCTCTATGCTTAATCAAGGAAGGCAAATTCTCTTCATTAATTTCCTATCTACCCCACTTCAACTTAAAAAAATCAGTGATGATTTTGTTTATTACCTCATGAACTTGAGTATTTTCTACCCCAAGGATTTTAAAACCCCTTATCTTATTCATTCTCCTATGAGCCGAAGCATCTTTTTTTAAGAAATAAACATTTCAATCTCCTTACTCCATGCTACTTATTTTTTATCTTTATCTCAACAAGCTCAACATTCTAGCCAAGGTACTAATTATTTTTTGCACTATATCTCTCAATTCAATCACATGACTTTCCAATAGACCACCACCTTCAAATTCCAATTATTGTAATAAAGCAATATAACTTTAAAGATATTCCTAATCCTTTCCTATTTCCTTAAATTTGTTTTTTCTACAAAAGAATAGAGCTTTAAGTGTCCTCTTACACTGCTTCTTGTTCAATTTGCAAGCTTCAGATCCAGCATCATTAATACCCATTGCTTAGATACAATCCTCCAAATAATCATATAAATAGAAAAACAACAATAAATTTTATCCAAGTTGAAAATCATTTTCTACTCCCTAAGATATTGCATAGGACAAGACAATGCTCACATGCTACCCTATAAAGATGTTCAATTTGCATATTCTAAAATAAACTCAGAAGACTTGAGCTTACCAAAAATTATTCAAGTCTAAACAAAATTTTATTCCAATCCTCTTATTTATTGGTTCATGTAATAGCAGGTTCGATGAAACTAGGGTCCACCATGTCATTTAATGCTATGAATTCTTCCATCTCTTTAGCAAGTAGTGAGTATTTAAAAGGCTTACCTCCTCTCTTCTTCTGTTCGGCAAGGATTCAGTTAAAATCACCTTAGACCATAGGAGGTAGATCAATATCATAATTAGAGGAAATATCATCACATAATGATCTTCTAACAATCCTTTCATTTCTTACATATACCATAGCAATTTCCCAACAGATTTCATAAGAATTTTTAATTTTACCCATCACACATTGTTGAGTTTATAGTTTTTTGTGAAATGAAACAAACCTATCTTTCCAAAGTAAAAGAATATCACTGGCCTTTCAAATAGAAGGTTGGAAATCAATATTCCGACCTCTACCAATCAATGTATCCACATCGTACTTACTAAATACTTCAACTTTGATTTCCACCAACCTAATGAAATTCACATTATTCTCTCCTACTATATTCCTTAAATAGTTTCTCGTTGAAACCTTTCGAGCCCTCCAATAATATTAAAAACGGATGCTCATCATTTATTCAATAGAGGGAATGCATCTTTTCCTATCAAAACATCCATCTCTCCATTCTCAGCAATATTCACCAAACAAGTGTAATCCACCTTCTTATTCCTGCCAAACCTAAAATGGTGAAATTCTACGTAAGGGCCCATGCTTTGTAGTTCTTCAGCCAACAACACACTAGCTATCTTACTTTTCTTATTCTTTATTAAGGAACTCCCACATCTATTTTTCATGCTGTGAGATATAGCATACCTAGGCTATTCTTTAAAAGAACTATTATTGACCAGCTCTCTAGCTAACATCACACTATTTACCATCCTTCTTTCTTCTTAGATTGGAAATTCTAGCTTTACCTATTTTGCTACTCAAAATAGCTAAGGCCTTAGGTATAAGCTTCGAAGTAGAAGCTTTGCTAGCACTATTCCATCTCCTATTTTTTATCACAATAATCTTTGTCTCAAAAAAATCACTCTGCCCTCTCCAATATTCTTCCTTAGAAGCATTAGTCACTACTTAGGTTGTCACCATTCTACAAAAATCTTTATTCATTATTCCTTTTTCATTACCCTTTTAACCTAATTCTTTCTTAGGGACTTCCCTTCAAACCATAGTCCTGTTCGAATCCTGAATGACCTTTCAAGATATATAATTCATTCCTTTCCTTCTCGGGGCCACCATGCAGCATAAATATCTAGTTTCTTATTATTCTTAATATGTATTTTAGTTCTTTCTATATCACCAGAAGTAATAACCATAAAAAATACCTCCTGTAGCTTCCTGAATAATCCTTTCCCTTTCGATGAACACCAGATGTTTCAACTTCTACAAACTTTTGCCTAGGTCCATGCATAACTCCACTCTTTGTCTAATCTTCCTTCATTTAGTACAAATGATACGAATCTCATCATACTCAATATGTTGGAATAACCTTCCTATAAAGCCTGAGTGTATATTCTTTTATGTAACTTTTACCAAGGTTAATTCTAACACAAACTCTAGCAAAGAAGATATCACCATGAACTCGTGTGTGCCTCATCAAAAGAAATCCTCCAAATAGAGCAGCCAACCTTGCTAGATTATTGTAATCCTAATATTCTAAAGGAAGCTTTTGGAATCTGATCTAGATAGGAGAAGTAAACCCTTTTAGAGATTTGATGGGCAATCCCGGAACCCATTTATCTACCCTATTGATTTGTCCAGTAATAAACCAAGAGCCCTCTATAAGAAAATTATTTATGGCTTCCACTATTTCAAACAAGCGTATAAAGTAATCCAACCCTTTCGGAGTAATATGTATAATGCCGAGATGCCCCCATTTCTTCTATAATTAATTTTTCACTACCCAAAAGATAGTCTCCTCCCAAGCAGTTTCCCTAGCAATTCTTTTTCAAACATATCCATATTACTTCTGGATTTTCAAGATTTAGCGAGATAAATCTATCTTCCTTGATAAACTCTTTCACATCCTCTTTCAAAACTAATGGAACATGATTTGGCTTTACCCATGCTTTAATATGATTAGCATAATTATTCAAATTTTTTCCTTCTTCTCGCAATAAAACTCCATCCAAAACACGCTCCATCTTTATCTCTACATCAGACACATGTCACATTAACAACCATCTCTACTTCTTATTAGACCATAGCCAAGCTAAAGTCACCTTCAGATATGGTCTCCAGTCGCCCAAGCTTGGAGAAAAATTCAAATTATAATTTCTTGCCAAGAGACCTTGAAACAAATTTATTTTTGCATCCATCCCCAAATATATATGATCCTTACCAAATTTAAGAACTTGATTAGCCAACACCTTCCACTCACACCCCGAGAATTTATCTATCACCAATCCTAAAAGACTAAGATTCATCTTCAAACTATTCTCCATCATGACATCATCCAAAACCTTAACACCACCAGACACAAAACTAGAGCAACAATCCTCACCTCCATTTCTAAAACCAATGCATCCATCAGGGAAAGTAAACTACCTTCAACCCCGTTACATACCTCAAAACTAGAATAGCAGACCAAGAACTGTTCCTCACCTAAAGTCCCATTACCTCAATCCCCTATAACATAACCACCACTGTCATCAAAATAGCTCCCAATGTCCAATAATCTTCCTTTTTTCACTCCACCTTTGGTGGTGAGAGGGTGACCGAATGTCACCCACCACCATAACATAGAGCTTATGTCACAAGAACCATATCTCAAGTGAGAAAAAATTGGACAAATAAAAGAAGCCTACTTCTTTGGTTTATACTTTAAAATTATGAGTCATACCATTTCTATCTAACCATAAAAAATAATGCATCAAAATAGGAATAGCATTAACAATGTGACATTTATAATGACAAAATCAAGCTCTTAAAATAGATGAAGTAGTAAAATCTAACTTAAAGTAATTGGGGTTAAAAACATTTTCAAAGTAAATTTAAACTTTATCCATAATAGGCAAGATGCAAATACACAATTCATATCCTCCACATGCCTATAGTAAAGGCATTTGGAAGTAATAGCAAAACCACAAGCTTTTAAATTATCATTTGTAAAATTATGTTTTTATAATAACCTCCATATAGAAATTTGTTGCAACTTAGTTTTTATAACTTTATTTTCATATCATTTGCATGCTTTATGATTCCAAAATATTATTATATTGATTACTGTTTCTCCTAAGAAATATTAGAAATATTATTTTTGTTGTTTATGTGTACTAACATTTTAGGGAAATCATACTCTATAATACTAAAGACTTAAAAACAAATTATATTAGGGTTTATTGCATTTGAGGTTTGTACTTTTTATATTTTTCATGAGCCTGAGAGAGTGTGATTGTAATTGGCTAACCCTGCACACAAAGACTGGGTGGTGTAAAAATTATATATTTTTTAAAACTAATCAAACTCTACAATTTTGGATCATACAAGATGATTTGACCTCAGTGTTCCTCCCAAAAGTAGTTAATCAAATCACGTATGGAAATTCTTCTAAGTTTTATTTGTACTATACGAAGTTACCTTCGTATAGATAACATCCAAAGTACAAAATGGCTATGTACCTGATCATCCTGAACAAACTCAAAATTTTCTAAACTGTTCATAAAATATAATCATAGGTTCATACAAATCATGTGCAGAGTATGGAATGGGTGTGTATCCTTATGTCCATATGAATAGTTAAAATTTTTGAACTATTCATACTGTATAATCCTAGGTTCGTACAAACGACTTCCAAAGTTTGAAATGGACTCATCCAATTTTATACCAAAAAAAAAATGTTGTTTGACAAAAAGCTATCGTACTGTGAGATATGGATTCAAACAATATGCTATCTAGAGTATGAAACCAATTCATACAAAATCATATCCGACAATTTGTTCAATTTTGAACTTATCGTATAAAACGATGCCAGTTCATATATAGGCCAAGCAGAGTACAAAATCAATTCAAACTAGATCATACAAGCAAATTTTGAATTGATCATACGTATGATGTGTGTACTCTATGATTATGGACAATCAAATTTAAATTTTCAATTTTCTGGATGGTTTTTTGTGTCTTTTATATATAAGGTCCAGAAAACTGACTATGTAGAGACTCTTTTCATATTTTCTTTGAGAGCATGAGTGAGAGTTCTTTTGGAGAGTGTTTGAGAATGTGGATAGAGAGATCTAGCATGTGGAATTTGTAAAGGGTTCAAGAGGTTGCACAAAGATGAGAATGTCTTTGTAAGTTTTCAAGATCTCTTTTTTACTTCTTTGAAGATGCTCGAGAGAAGATTTTTAGGGAATATCTTATACTTTGCAAATAACAGGAGGGTGTGAAAGGATGAAGGTTCTCTGCTGACACTTGGAGGGTGTGAAAGCAAGACGGTTCTCTTCCTACACTTGGAGAGTGTGAAAGGATGATGGTTCTCTGCTGACACTTGGAGAGTGTGATATGATGATGGTTTTCTATCGACACATGGAGAGTATGAAAGGATGATGGTTCTTTACCAACACTTGGAGAGTAAGAAAGGATGATGGTTCTTTGCTAGCACATAGAGAGTGTGAAAGGATGATGATACTCTGCCGCATCAGGGATTAGTGAAAGAGAGGTTAACTGTAAAGGCTTCTCCTCCTTCATTTGGGAAGAAAAAGAGAGTCACTTTGGTAAAGTGCAATACCTGAGAAGAGAGTCTTCAGTGAGTGGAAGCAGGTCTTGTTGGACAAAACCACTATAAGTTTTGGTGTTCTTTTGTTTTTACTTTTATCACATTTTTTATTTTTTGCACTTTTAATTTTGTGGAAGAAAAGTTTATTTTGGAAAACTTTTCATTGTGTTAAATTCATTAAATGGTTTTCTATTTTTTTCCAAGAAAATTTAAATTACCAACTGACCCCCATATTGGTTAGTATTGGGACAACTATAATAGGTTAAATAAACTGTTTGGACTTTCTCAAGTGGTATTAGAAACTACTTTCAAAAATTAATGTTTAGACATCTTTTTAAAAATAATCATGACTACTTTTGGAAACTACAACATACCTGAAGGGTATTTTATCACTAGACTCCCATTATTTGATAACATCCCTTTCAATTTTTAGAAAACATGTATATTTACTTTTCATTAATCGCTTAACTATTACATATAGATTTTAATACAAAAAGGATAGACCAGGCCAACTAAACTTGTAGATGGCATTAGAATTGAAACACCATTTGCTAACTAGACTATGAAAGAAAAATAATTAGCTCAATTAAAACTAAATGTTTGAATAATTTTTTTTGTGCACTAAAATCTGAAGACTATATGCATCTCTCTACTTGTAGAACTAGAGAAGAAATATTGGGACTTTGAATCACATATGAAGGGAATAACTAGGTGAAATAACCTATATTGAATATTTTGTTATGTGATTTTGAAATATTTTGTACGAAACCAAAGATATATATACACGTTTCACACAAATAGCTACCTCATTGCATGATTTAGGTAGGGAACTAAAACATGCATATGCTAAGAAAGTAAATAAAATTCTTCATTATTTACCTACTTCTTATGATGCAAAGATAACTACTATAATGAAATCAAGAGATTTAAATGTTTATTCTATTAACAATCTTCTTGGATTACTAATTTCTTATGAGAAAGGAGTGACTCAAAGACATATAGATGCATGTGAGAAGTGAAAACAGAAGAACATAGCCTTGATAGTGGATGACTCTAAGAGTGATCAGTCTGAGCCTGAGGATAAAGATGACATTGCCTTGATGATAAGGAAATTCAAAAGTTTTCTTAAGAGGAAGCAAAGGAGATAACAACAGTGGAATCAAGGTACGTTCTATAAAAATGTTAAGGCTTCTAATGATGTAAATTTCCTATGAATATAGGAAGCTGAGACAAATCAAATCAGATTGCCTAAATCTTAAAGTCAATCCTAGCAAGGAAAAGGTCAAGGAGAAAATGAATGTAAAGAAGGGCTAGATGAAATTTCAGGGAGCATTTTGGGCGAACTTAACTTCAAATTCTTCAGAAATAGAAGCATAGGGGGAAGTTACCAACCTATGCTTGATGACCGATAAGCTTGATTAGTCATATCAAGAATAGGTTTATGACTTAACTTATGAAGAGTTATTTGATGTTTTTGAGATAACTCAAACTACCTATTGAAAACTAAACAATATGCAAGATAGATTAAATATAGAATTTTTTGAATTACAAAAAGAACATGAAATCTTTAGGAAAGATCGCACACTGATTGATAATAACCATATGAATTTCTTACATGAGTTTGGTGAATTAAAAAAAATATCATAAACTATTGAAATCATCCCATACTTAACTTGAAAATGATTTTAAAACATTTATGGATGAATCTGATAATAGAGAGCATTATTAAAACATTGACAATATTATTCTAGAAAGTGCTAACTTATTTTTTAAATCTAAATTAAAAGCACTTGAGGAAAATATGATTCCACCCGCACCTAAACAATTTTTCAATCTTCATCAAAAACTTAAAATTTTAAAACCTAGGAAAATACAATTTAAGTTTCATAGATTGATAAATTCTTTTCCTGGAGTCAAATAATTTTCTTGTCGAATTATTGTTTATATATCTCAAACTTGCATTATATATAGTAAATCATATCTAGTGTGGAGAGAAAAGATGCATAAAATAAAACATATCAAATATATATCTAGATTAATTTTTCCAAGAGGGTAATAAAAATTTGTTTAGGTTCCAAAGACTAGCACTTGATTATTTTGTAGAAACGCTCTAATACAAGACCTCATGAGAGCATCTGGTACCTAGAAAATGGATGTTCGAAGTATTGACTAGAGACACTATATATTTCATATCGCTGGAAGCCAAATATGGAGGCAAGGTTACCCCATGAAATAATACCACTATGAAAGTGGTAGGCACATGTACGATAAGAAACTTGAACAATTTTTTCATTGAGAATATTTTATTAGTAGAAGGGTTAAAGCACAACTTGATGAGTATTAGTCAGCTAAGTGATAAGGGTTCTAGTGTAAATTTTTTCCCACTAGCTATATAATAATGTAAAATGGAATTGATGTTTTGCATGGAATTAGGGTAAATAATGTGTATTTGTTTTATTTGAACTGTATTAAATCTCCTAATGGTTTTTGTCTCAAAATAATTAATGATGAATCAAGGTTATGGAGTAAAAGACTTTGTTATGCTAGAATGAAAAATCTTAGAAAAATTACTCAACAAGAACTCGTCAAAGGAATACCAAAACTAGACTTTACTAAGGATCACCTGTGTTATGTATGTCAATTCAGAAAATTGGTGAAGTCCTTTTATTATATTAAGGATCTTAGAACTAGCAAATAATTGGAAATAATTCATATGGCTATTTTTGGACCGATTAACACTCTAAGTCTAAGAGGCAAAGTGTATGAATTTGTGATAGTTGCTGGTTTTTCTAGATTCACTTTGGTTAAATTTTTATTTCATAAGATTGAATCATTTGAGGAATTAATAAATTTTCAACTTGGATTCAAGGAAAGATAGTGTGAGAGATTTTTTCAATTCTAAGTTATTATGGTGATGAATTTGAAAATTAAAAAAATTAAAGATTTTTATAAAGAGAATGGAATTGATTATAATTTTTTAGCACCAAGGACCCCTCAATAAAATGTGGTAGTAGAAAGAAAAAATATATTTTTTAATTCAAGCCACTAAAGCCACATTAGAAGAGTACTCACTTCTAAAATATTTTTTAGCTGAAGTAGTTAGTACAGCTTGTTATATTCTAAATAGGGTGAACATTAGATCAAAATTGAATAAGACACCCTATAAACTTCTTAAAGGGAGAACCCAAAATTTGTCATATTTACATGTTTTTTGGATGTAAGGTGTTCATTCAAAATGATGGAAAAACTCCTTTAGAAAAATTAGATCAAAAATCAAATGAAAGAATTTTTATTGGATACTTTAGTGTTGGAAAATATTATACAGTTTTTAATAAGAGAAGTTTGCTAGTTGAGCAGATCACACTTGTTGTTTTTGATGAATCTAGCATTTTGGAAGAGCCAAGGTTGGAAGAGAATCACATTAAAAATATCTCCCAAAGAATTAAAAAGAAGAACGTAGAAGATAATGTTATAGAAAAAGATAAACCTTTGCCTAAGGAATGGAAATTTTCTAAAATCACCCTAAGGAATTGAGTTTAGGTTGACCTTATGAGGGTGTTAGGACTATGCATGAACTTAGCAAAAATGTGAATTATTCTGCCTTTATATTGATGGTTGAACCCACTAATATAAATCAATTATTTTTCGATGAATTTTTTATTTTGGCCATGCATGAAGAATTAAACCAATTCGTAAGAAATGATGTTTGGGAATTGATTAAAGGCGTAAGAATAAAACTATTGTTGGAACTAAGTTAGTATTCAAAAATAAAATGAATGATTCAAGAGTTTTGATTACAAATAAGGAAAGAATTGTGGCCAAGGGGTATAATAAAATAAAAGGGATTGATTTTGAAGAAACTTTTTCCCCTATAATAAGACTTGAAGAAATTAGGATTTTGTTAGATTTTGACTTTTTGAAAGGTTTTAAATTGTATCAAATGGATGTTAAGAGTGTCTTTTTGAATGGGATGATATATGAGGATGTTTAGGTTGAGAAACCTTGTTGTTTGAAAATTCTAAATTTCCTAATCATGTGTTTAAATTGAAAAAAAAATATTGTATGGACTGAAATATGCACATAGGGCTTGGTATGAGAGGTTAAGCACTCTGTTATTAAAAAGTTCTTTTGTAAAAGAAAGTGTGGACTCCACTCTCTTTTTGATGAGGATAGGAGATAATATACTCATTGTTCAAATGTATGTTGATAACATCTTATTTGGATCTACAAATAAAAATCTTTTTCATGACTTTCAAAAATAATTAGTAGTGAATTTGAGATGAGTTTGATGGGAGATTTTAGTTATTTTCTTTATTTTAGGATAAAGCAAAATGAGGAAGGAACTTTTTTATTCATTCAAAGTATATTAACAAAATCGTTAAGAAATATGATATGGATAATGCTAAATCAGTTACTATACCAATGTGTTCCTCATCTCAATTAGATAAGGATCCTAAGGGAAAATTTATTGACCAAAAGAAATTTAGAAAAATAATTTGATCATTACTTACTTGACTGCTAGTAGACTATATATATTGTTTAGTATTTTTTTGTGTGCTAGCTTTTAATCTGATAAAAAAGAATCATATTGTATAGAAGTAAAAAGAATTCTAAGATATCTTGTGGGAACTCAAAACTTAGGGGTTTGGTATCAAAAGAACATCTCTTCATTTGAAATAATTGGATATTCTGATTCAAATTTTATAGGATGTAGGATTGATCAAAAAAGTACATATGGAACTTAACGATTCATAGGAAACTCTTTAGTTTCTTGGTCTAATAGGAAATAGAATTTAGCAGCCCTAACTACTACTGAAGTAGAATATATTTCCTTAGGTAGTTATGTGACACATGTACTTTGATTAAAAAAAAATTAATTGACTTAGGATTTTCTGTTGGCTTAATTCCAATTTTAAATGATAATTATAGTGTCATTTGCATTTTAAAGAATCATATTCAATATTCTAGATCCAAGCATATAGAGATAGGGCATCAATTCAATAGATATCAAGTAGCTAAGGGAGAAATTTAATTGCATCATGTTACTACTAAAAAATAACTTGCAGACATTTCACAAAACCACTGACCGTTAACACATTTAGCACCTTAAAATCAAGGTTAGGTGTGATTGATCTGAATGCTTAAATTGAAATCTCTACAAACTTGATTTGTTGTGAATATGTGTTTGTTTAGTTTGTTTCTATTTAATTATTTTATTTATTTTTGTATATTAAGTTTTGAGTTTTTTTATTTTGTTTTTTATTTTATTGAAAGCATATCATTTGATGTAAGATGATTAATTTTGAGTAGATTTTTTTGATAATCTTGTCTTGTTTTCTAAGTGTTCCTTTTGTACTGTACAAAATTTTTTCATCCTTTATGAATTTTGTAGCTTACACATGATAGGTTTCTAAGTTGAGCACAGAAAACATAATTTTTCTTAGGGTTCATGCTGTACAATGACCTCATCATACTATACTATATATGCAATTTGGTCTGTACGAGTGGGGATGATTTTCCAATTAGGTTCAATTTTAAAATATAGTCTGCACGTACAAAATTGATTTTTGTATGTACAATACTATTGTCCGTTTTTGTTGGGGATGAATCTAACCCTCATTAAAATGATCTTTAATAATCTAATCACCTCGAATGAACACCTATGTTTTTTTACGTTTCTATAGTGAAAAAGCATGTATGAAAGTACACCTTAGAAATGGCATTTTAAAAAAAGTCAATTCATTTTTTTCCATTTCCATTCATACGTATAAAAATCATTTTATCCCATACAATTTTAAAATCATATGTACAATCTAAATTTTGTACTATATGATAGGTCATTTTCCTTTAAATAGATGGGTCTTTGCAAACATTTTTCATTCACTTTCGCATCTGTTTTGAACCCTATAGAGCCTACATCTTAGTAATGGCTAGTAGCAGCAAACAACCCCTCCTCTGTAAGGGATCTTCTTCTAGAAATAGTAGGGATGCTAGCTTCTTATCTAAAGAGAATGAGGATGTGTATTTTTGGTATTCTTCTACTAAAATCACCCCTTCTAAACTTCTCATATAGGGTGATATTAATCTCTTGGTCATGTTTTTATTCGCCTCAACTCAACATTCATTCATCCTAACTGTCATATATGCCTACCATAAAGAGACATTCTAATTCCTTTTGTCTAACAGGAAAGTTAATTAGGACCACTCAAGGATAACCTCCTATGTACTCAAGTAATATATAGAAATTACAAAAGAAGACCTAGGCTACTTTAACCTCTAAAATAACCTCCTTTGTACTCCACTTGAGAACCCAAGAGATTAGAGCTTATACTTTAACCTTTAGAGTCGACATTGATTGGTTTGATATTAATTAAACTATTAGAGTTATATCCCAAGTGAGTCAATTGTCTCAAGTTTATACTCTCAATTAAAGTGCCAGGATCATCCAGCATGTTTTGAGAACCTCAATTATTCCAAAAGCTGATGATTGCATTAACATGACTCCTCTTTTATTCATAGTCACTAATTTAATAATGACTAAAAATCCTTTTGATGAAGCCTAATTCATTATGCATTATATTTACAATCTTTCTTAAATTGGACTTCCACATTATAAGAGAAAGAAAAATGTGTCTTTAGGACATCTAGTTGCCTACATCTTAGAAAAGAAGTACAATATTATCCATTTTGATCCTCCCATTGAACTACCTATTTACTTTACTGATGCCACTTTTGGAGCCCTTTTTGGGCTAGATCAAAATTTAGAGAATGATGGTTTAGAGGAAGAGGGTGGAGCTATTGCACTTGCACCTGGACCTGACCAAAGTTTTTATCAAGAAATAGTCCAGCACTTTGAAAGATTGGAAATTGATTTTGATCAATGCTTTGATCAAATTGAGAATCACTTAAATTAGCAAGATGCTAGATATAATAATGACATTGGTTGAATCCAAGGGTAGTTTGTCTTGGTTAACACCAAAGTAGCTATGATGAATAGTTACTTTTTCGTATTCATCCAACCACCTCCTCGAGACCAAGGTCCCGCTAATTTTTAGATGTACTTCTATATTGTTTTTTCTTAAGAGTAGTTGTGTTTACTGTTGTGATGTTTCTTGTATGATTTTAGTTTTTTCATATGTTATTTTGAATCTCTGTGACGATGTTAGTTGAATGTTGTTATGCGGAGTAATATGAAATGAGACATATATTTATATGTGCTCCTTGATATCAATGAAATGAAGGAATATTTTATCCACTTGCATTAAATTTCATTTTTTGAAATGTTTATATTTTTAATAGAAAAATCTTTTCTAGTTTATCATTGGAATGGATTCTCAATTAATTTTCTCTACAAACTATTTCCTTATAAAATTTAATCTTTCAAATTTTAAAATTAAATTATGACTAGATGTAGACAATGAGATCAGTTTCATGTTCTTGAAGACAAACATATCTAAACCATAATTATTGCAAGATTGATGTTTTGATATTTTAAAAAATTTATTCAATATGTTAATTTTGGTTATTAGTGGAATTTGAATTTAGATTACTGATATTCGAAAGTCCTAAAAAATTTAAAAAAAGGAAGTGCATAAAGAGTGCAAAAATAGAAAATATATGCAATGGTTCGCAAAATGAAAAGAGGCACAAAATTAGCCTAAAAAAAAGATGCATAAAGTGTCCCAAAAAAATTTGAATTGATGCTCATTGAAGCTAATTGGGAGCATTTATATTGTTCTTTTCTTTATCATTCAATCTCTAATCCAAATCCATCTTTTGTTGAAGAAGAAGAAGAAGAAGAAGAAGCAAAAGTTTGCATTAAAATGAAAGCAGAACGCCAAAAAATACAAAGTGGATTCCTCCTTTAACAAATTAAAAAAGGAGGAACCTTTTTTTTTTTTTTTTGAAGAAATGCAGAAATTGCATTAAAATAAAAGAGAAGACAACTTAATACAAACTAGGGAATAGAAGCTAATGATCCATTTTTCAATAAGAAAAGGGACCATATTAAAACTAAATTTGTTCATTTAAACTTATTATAAATGAAATGAAATCCACTATCTCCTATTTTGGAACTGTTGAGATGTAGGGGATACTAAAATTTAAGACAACCCGAGGGTTGGTTAGTATCCCAGGGTTCCCATCCAGTTAGAAAATAAGAATTAGTAAAGATCCCATAATCATTTACACAAAGTTTAAAATAACAAATTAAAAGTAAAAAAAGTAAATAACAGCTAAAAAGAAAATTACAATTCAAAAATAAATTTCAAAAGTTTGGTATTAGTTCGCCAAACTTTATGATCATAAGCTTCAGCTCCAAATATATCTCTGTTATGTTGTTATCCACGGGAGAAACTTTTTGCATTTTTAGTGAGATAAATGGGAAGAAGAACCTCTCAAACCATTCTTCTCTTTGTGATCAGCCAACTTTCTTCTAGGTAGTTCTTTCACCGGTCCAAGATCTTGTAGTTCTTTGAACAGCTTGTGTTTAGAACTTGAAGAACCAAGCTCCAAAGAAGAGACTTTTTATTCTTCAATAAGTCAGTTCTTTTGAACTTTAAACTGATTGATGAATGAGGAGAAATGGTTTTAGAAAAACCATCTTATGTTTCATCAACATTAACAAACATTTCAGAAATATTTACTGTCTTAATAGGAGTTGAATCTGAAATCTACTCCTTCTCAGATTTCTCCTTAACCGCCTCCAACAATTGTGGAATTTGAATTTCCAAATTCCCAACAACCTTTTGATTATCTAATTCGTTATTTCCTTCAATTAGACCGTCCTCCAGCATAAGGCCAACTAGATTTGTTGGAGAAGAAATCAGCTTCAACTCCTTTTCATCCTTCTTTTCAGCCTCCCTGAGAGCTGCGTTAGTTGGAGAGAAAGCCATCTCATCAACCTTATTATTTGAATTATGATCAGCACTGGTTTATCCTAACAAACCATCACCCATATTATCCTCATCAACCAAAGCTTTAAACGAATTAGATTCAAAAATTGAATCCTGAGAATCCATGCTGATTTTCAATTTCTGGTTAACCGCCACTTCATCTCCTTCCTTGAATCCAGCATTTTCTTCAATTTGATCTGCAAATTCCACTGGATCGGACATCATTTTGATCTTATTCCCAACTACCAATGTTTGTACAATTTATTCTAGTTCAACAAGAACAGTTTCTTCACTTCTACAACCCATTCCAAATTTTTCTGCTGCTGAAAAAATTCTGGATTTCAATTGCTTCCTCACTAATTTCTACTTATTTTTTATTTTAACTTGCATCTAAGGACCATAAAGATTATCATTATGATTTGAGATGGAAGGGATTTCCATAATATTAGGAAAAACTGAATCAATATGCCCTATTCTCCCACATTTGAAACAAAGCGATAAAAGATTTTCGTATTCAAAATTTTGGAAAAAAGTGCCATGCAACCCTTCAACCCATATTCCAGAAGGGAGTTTAGAGTTCAAATTAACTCGAAAGCAGGCTCTGGAAAATTCTATTCTTCCCCATCTAAACATATTACCATATAATAGTAATGGAGTTCCAATTCTAGAGACAATTCTAGTGATATTGGACTCATCCCAGCAGTGAAGGGGTAAGTGAGGAAGATGAACCCAGATCGGAGATTAAATACCTTCCAATGAATAAGGAGAGAAGTTAGGAGACCCAATTGCAAAGCCCCCTACAAACCATGGACCTCCATTAAGGACTTCTTCCATGGCTTCATGAGATTGAAATGAACAAATTAACCAATGTAGGCCAAGAATGGTTAAATGGAATCCTCCAAATTTCTTCCATTGCTTTCTTAACTCAATGGAGCATTTAGAGAAAGAAAAATTTTTCCCAAGAATTTTAACAACCAAAGATTTACTCAAAACTTGAATATTGGATTTTTCCTTATCCATATCAAGTTTAACAATGTTTAACTCTTCAATCTCATCAAGATTTTTATTCCAATTGATTTTAATGTGTGGTTTTTAGTCCACACATTAGAATTATTAGAATTTGAAGAAATATTTGGATTATTGATTTTGACATTAGCCTTGTCAATCTCCTTATCATTCTTCAAAATATCAACAAAACCACTCCTTGAAGAAGAAGCTTCTTTGTCATTTGCTCCAAAAAAAGAAACTGGTAAAGGAGATTTAGGTAACTTGTAAGAAGCCGAAATTACCTCTTTCCCTTTACTTGAATCCGGCAATGGCTTATGTTTTGCCAACAAGCCTCCCTCTTTGACAACAAGAGGATATTCCAAAACACAAAGATTGTGAGGGGAGATGCATTTGAAGGAGAATCTACCTTTTGATCCAACATAACTGGACTCACGGTAGATAAAATGGATTTGGTGTTCCGGTCATCCATAGATAACTGGCCACCTTCTACCATCTCCAATTTTTGCATCCGAAATCTTCAAACTCTCTTTCCAAATCCTTCCTTGAATTGTGGTGCTTTTCTCTCTTCCCTTTGCACCCGTCCAAATGAAACACAGCCTCCTCAAACAGTTTCAGGAAGGAGGAACCTTATTCAAACTAAAATCTTCCCAAATAAAACTACTAAAAAGAGCATAGTTAGCACACAAATTTTCTAACTTATTACTTTTCCTTCCTATACAATTTAAAATGACAAAGTTAAAATCCTTTAGAAAATCAAGATCCTCCTCCTTATAACCTCCATTTTTCCATGAACATTGTAGAAAAGAGATAGTGTTCGAATATTCACCTTCAATGATGATAAATTTGTAGTTTAACATCCAGTCTTTAATTACAACCATCAAATATTTTATTGCTGAAAGGTCCAATTGTTCAATGTCCCACTGTACACAAGATTTTCCAAATGCCAACAAAAAATCTTCTTTATAATCCTGAAAAACCCCACCAACTTCTGATGTATATGAAGAGACTAAAGAGGAATCGACATTGACCTTTAGTCATTTGGGTAGAGGAGGATGCCAAATATTAGATAGTCTAAATGATTGGTGAGCATCCAAGTGGCCAAATTTTGAAATGGCATAAGCTGTATGAGACCTAGGAATAACAAATAGTATTGGAAGAAATAAAAACTAAGCTTTCTTCCACATCTTCATGAATGTATCTATTCATAACTTTCCAAGATGGGAATACTGCATTACAATAAAGATTAAGGAGGATTCCATCCTTTAGAACAAGGAAATCCATCCATTTAATACATTCTTCAAATCTAACAAATAAAGGAATACCATATCCCCAATGGTATAAGTGTTGAATTACCTCCTTAAGCTTGAGGCATTTACAGGTAATATGATCTACATCTTCATTATCATTACACCCTCTAGGATAATTTCCAACTCCAATTAATATTCTATAAAATAAAAATTGAAATGAAGGAATGACATTTCTACCTAGTCTCCACCAAAATACTTCAACCAAAGCATTTACTTAGCTTTCTTGATCCGCTTCTATGGTTGGAACTCATAACAATCTTGTACCAAGGCTCTAAAAGCCAACCCAACAATAGAAATTCCAGATTTATGTTATATCAGCTCTATACGGTCTTCATCCACATCTAGCATTATTTTCACCTGCTTAATAAGTTTTACCAGTTCCATACCAAAATGTTTCAACAACACCTCTTCATTCCAGCAGCGCTCTACATTGAATTCCTTGACTAAGACTACATCATCCTCATGTGGGACAACAAACGTAGGCCACATGTTGATACATTTATCCATGATCCAAATGTCTTTAAAGGCATAAACCGAGCCTCCATTAGCAACTATCGACCTGACAATAAGTTTTAGCATCCTTCCTCCCCATTCAATAATCTCCATGTAGATGAACAACATTTACATACATTTCCCATATCCAGGTGATCACCCTATTTAGTTGCCAATAACTTATGCAGTAGGGACTCTTTATCCTGAATGAATTTCCATGCGAACCTAGCTCTTAATGTAGGAGTTTTAAAAACACTAGAATACAATCCATGACCTCCCATACACAAAGATTTGTAAAGGTGAAACAAACTTACATAATGTAATCCAAGTTTTCCATTTTATTTATTCCAAATGAAACTCCTACATAATTTGTCTAGTTCCTCCAACATTCATTTTGGATTTAGAGAATTAGTAGCATGGAAAGTAGGAAACAAAATCATTACTGATTTGAGCAATGTAAATTTGCCCGCCAATGTTATGAATTTGCTTTCCCATATGTTAAGCATCCTCAAAGCTTCGTCAATGGTGAATTGACAGTCATCATTAACAAGTTTCTTTAAGGCAATTTTCACGCCAAGGTAATTCAATTCTTTCCCAGGTTTGAATTCCATAATATGAGAAATACTTTTGATTCTTCCTTCTGCTCACAAATTTACTAAATAAAATGGCAAATTTACCCGTATTTTTACGTTGTTCCATCCATTGATAAAAATCATTTAGGATAGTCTTTACTTCCTTTACAACCCTCTTATTAGCTTATGAAAACATTATAACATCATTTTCATAGAGTAAATGGGACACTCTTGGGCCTACTGAATTAATGCTAATCCCACAAGAACTTTGAGCAAAAGCATTAGATAGGAGTTGTAAACAAAGAATAAAAATGAGTGGAGACAAAGATCAACCTTGATACAATCCACTCTTAGCTTGAATCCAGTTTGAACAATTGCCATTGATAGTCAATGAGAAAGTAGGATCTTTAACACACTCCAAAACAAATTTGGAGAATTTTAGAATAAAGTAAAAATACTCCAAGACATTCTGAAGAGTAGACCAATACATGAAATCATATCCTTGTTTCATGTCTACCTTGAAAGAAATAAGCCCTTTAGCAGATTTATAGTACCTAAATTTGTGAAATAATTCTTGAGCAACCATCACATGATCTGACAAAGGCCTTCCATTAATAAACACCACTTGCTCCTTCGACATCAGCTTTGGAATAACCTTAATTAATTTGTTCAAAATCACCTTTGCCGCAACCTTGTACAAAAAATTACATAAACTGATTGGTCTATAATTTGATGGGAAAAGAGTATTGGAAACCTTCGGAATAAGAACCTTGAGCGTTTCCTTCCATCCTTTGTTCAACTCCCCATTGCATAGGAATTGATTGATCGCTTTCCAAAAGTCTTATTTGATAATGTCCCAATAAGCTTTGATAAATGAATAAGAAACACCATCCTTTCCAGGAGTAAAGTTTCCCCCCGTTTGCTTCAACACCAACTCCACCTCCTCAATAGAGAAGTCTCTTTCCAGAAAACAAATATCATCATTGTTTAGACAATCCCATGCAACCGACCAACCATCCAGATTACAATTCTTGAGTTCCCAGTTTTTCTGAAAAAATACAAAGAAAAGAACTTCAATTAGATTTTGATCTTCCATGAAAAAGCCGTTCTCATCCTTCACTTTAGCAATGTTGTTGGAGTTTCTCCTAGCACTAGAATAGGAGTGGAAAAATTTTGATTTACAATCTCCCCCAACTAACCACTTCACCATTGCTCTCTGCTTCCACCATTAATTCAAGTGAGCCATGATTGAATTCAAGTCATTTACTTTAGCATTCTATTTCCAAGAGTGACCCATATATTGGTTCCGTATTTTGAAGTTCCAGGATATCTTTCAAAAGGTCTTCTTTAAGTTGATTAGGACTCTTTAACTTTGCTTTACTCCAAAAAAATAATGATTTTAATGATCTTCTAAACTTAATGTTGAGAATATGCAAACTGCTTCCATGATAAGCCTTGCTCCCTCCTTCCTCACGACAGTAAAAGAAGTCCGATATGATACTCAAATGTCTTCAAACCTAATGTTCCTTTTAGTGATCGGATTAAAATTAAGAATATTTAAAAGGATTGAACAATGGTCTGATGCTATTCTTGCCAAATGTCTCACAACAATATGATGTGAAGAGCTCAAAGCAATTGAATTGATAAAGCATCTATACAATCTTTCAAGAATCCTTTCACCACCACTTTTATTATTGGAACAAGTAAATTTGGGCCCAATGAAACCAAGCTCATAAAGAACATTATTTAGCAAAAATTCCTTCATCTCCTTTGAACCTTGGGAAAACAAAAATCTTCTACCCCCTCTTTTATCCTCCTTGGCCAGTATGTAATTAAAATCACCACCTATTTCCATAGGTACTTCTATAGTGGAATATTTTTCAAATATTACCCAAAGATCTCTTCTTTTATGCACCTCTTTGCTTCCATAAATCGAAGCCACCCTCCATATTCCTTTATTAAACATTTTTAGATCACCAATAACCACTTGAGATGAAGAATCAAAAGAAAAAAAATTGGCAAATTTTGAATTCCATAAAATAAGAATGCCTTAGGAAAGCCCAATTGATGGAACTTAAAAAAAAGTCCCATCTATCCCCAATCATTAAATTAACTTCACTTTTATCAATATAAATCAACTTGGTTTCTACTAAACCAAAAAATAACACACCATGAAGTTTAACAAATTCCGTAAGCCTTGCTCCTCTACAATTCCAAAATGCAATAGAAGACATTTAATGAAAGTTACGGGAAGATGACCCCAATGTTGTTGAGATTGTTATTACTTAGTTTTGCATGTTTGGTATTCTTGCAACTTGTATGTTTTTAATGATTCCAAATATTATTGATTTGATTATTATTTCTCCTAACATATTATGAAAGAATTATTTTGCTCTTGTGTGTACTAACATTTTAGAGAAATCATACTCTGAATTGTTGAAGACTTCAAATCAAGATAAGTTTAGAGTTTATTGTAATTCAAGTATGTATTTTCCATTTTATTGAGTCTGAGAGAGTGTGATTGTAATTGAGTAAATGAGCACACACACATCTGGGGAGAGTTTAAAATTGATATTTTTTAAACTGATCGTACAGTACAATATCACTTCGTACGGGATGATCTGGTCAGTTATTTTTCCCTACCAGTAGTTGAATGAAAAAATGAAAATTTTTTTTCTAAGTATGGATCATATGGGATGATCCCAATTTCATACAAGGAAGAACGCCTCGGGTCAGTTCTAGCACGAAGATCGTACAGGATGATTCTAGGATTCGTACAAGGACAAACACCTCAGGTTTATTCTCACACGAAGATCGTACGAGATGATCCCAGTTTTGTAAGAGGATGAACGTCTCGGGTCCATTGTCATGTGAAATTTTTTTTTAATAAGAATCATATGAGACAATACCAGTTTCATACAAGGACGAATGTCTCGGGTCTGTTCTTACTCATTTCGTCCCAACATTTCATACAGATGAATTTTGAACTTTTCAAACTATTAGTCTTGGACGAACTTGGTTAGTACCAGGCGATGATTGGGTATGAAATGATTTCATACCTATTCATAATAGGTTTGTATGCAAAAGTATTTTAACTATTCGTACATACGAATATACTATCGTACTATAGGATTATATATGCTCTAAATTTAAAATTTTAGTTTTCTGGACAGTTTTTCGTGTCTGTTGTATGAAAGGTCCATTAAAGACCGAAGTTAAAAATTCTGGCTTCATGATTTTTTAAGGGAAATTGAAGGAGAGAGTGTGAGAGATTATTTGAGAGAGATTTCTTGCTAGTGGATCGTGAAGGGTTCATAAGGTTACGCAAAGGTAAGGATCTCTGTGTGATTTGTTTTTTTCACACTTCCTCTTGCTTTTCAGGATTGATCGTGAGAAGATATTTGAAGAAGATTTGATTCTCTATCGATACTTGGAGAGTGTGAAAAGCTAACGGTTTGTTGTCGAGACTTGGATGGTGTGAAAGGACTACGGTTCTCTGCTGACACTTGGAGAGTGTGAAAAATTGATGATTCTCTATTGACACTTGGAGGGTGTTAAAAGACAATGGTTCTCTACCGACACTCTGAGAGTGTGAACAGCCAAAGGTACTCTGCCTACACTTGGAGAGTGTGAAAGGATGATGGTTCTCTACTACATCAGGGATTGGTTGAAGAGAGTTTTGTAAAGGCTTCTCCGCCTTGCTGTATAGGCAAAAGGAGAGTCACTTTGGTAATAGCATAATACCTGAAGAGGGAGTCTTCAGGGAGTGGTGTAGATCGTGTTTGATCAAACCACTATAAATCTTTGTGTCATTTAAATTTCCTTTGCTTACTTAGTGCAATTTTAATATCGTGGTTGAAAATTTTATTTCAAATAACTTCAATTAACTTGCTATGAATCATTAGCTGGTTTCAATTTTTAAAATCCAAGAGTATTTTTAAATTATGAATTAACCCCACCTCCCCTCTTGGTTAGCCTTGGGACATAAGCTTAGGTTTAATAACCTATTCAAGATTCAAAAAGTGGTATCTGAGCTTTGTTTCAAAATCATAAGTTTAGACTACTTTTTGAAAAAAATAACCATTGCTTCTTTTTCAAATTAGAACACACCAGAAGGTTACTTTTTCATTAAAACTCCTTTATTTGATAACATCCCTTTCAATTTTTGGAAATCATGTATGTCTATATTTTTTCAATCACTAGATTATCGTATGTGAATTTTAGTCAAGAAGGGTATACAAAACCAACTTGATTAATGGTATTAGAGTTGAAACACCCTTTGCTGAATGGACTGTAGAACAACGTGACTTGGCATAGTTAAATGCAAAGTGTTTAAACAATTTCTTTTATGCACTTAAGTCAGAAGACTACAAGTGGGTTTCCACTTGCAAAAGTGAGAAGGACATATGAGATAGACTTTGTATTACTTATGAAGGAACTAACGAAGTAAAGCAATCTAGACTAAACATCTTGTTACATGACTATGAATTATTTTGTACGAAACCCAATGAATCTATTTTTTACATGTACACAAGATTCACTCAGATAGTCACTTCTTTGCATACATTAGGTAGGGATCTAATAAATGCTGAAATGGTTAATTAATTTCTTCATTGTTGTCCTACTGCATATAATGCTAAAATAACTACTATTACAGAGTCAAAAGATTTATTTGTTTACTCTTTTAACAATCTTCTTGGATCACTAATTGCTTACAAGCAAGGAGTGATTCAAAGAAAGGTTGATGCAGGAGAAAAATGAAAGGAGAAGAACATTGCACTGAAAGTGGAGGAGTTAGAAAGTGATCTTTCACAACCATAGGATGAGGATGACATTGCCTTAATCACTAGGCAATTAAGGAGCTTTCTTAAAATGAAGCAAAGGAGACACTAGTAATGGAACAGAGGTAAATTTAATAAGAATGTTAAGGTTTCTAATGATGTGATCTGCTATGAATATAGGAAACCTGGACATATAAAATCAGATTGCCCAAACCTAAAAGCCACTCCTAGCAAGGAGAAGGTATATGAGAAATTAAATCTGAAGAAGGGCAATAAAATATTCCAAAGAGCTTTTTGGGCGGACTCAGCTTCAAATTCATTGAATACAAAAAAGGAGTAGGAAGTCAACAATTTGTGCATAATGGCCAATAATATTGATCAGTCAGATCAAGAAGAGGTATGTGACTTAAGCTATGCTGAATTGTTAAAAGTGTCTTAAATGATTCATGATGCAAATAGCATGTTTAAGAAAATCCAGGCTAGTCTGAATTTAGAATTAAAAAATTACAAAAAGAACACAAAATTCTTATGAAAGAACATGTATTTATAGATAATAACCACATGAGCTTACGTAATGAATTTAATGACTTGAACAAGAAAAAAATTAAAATTTAAATTCATCCTATATTAAAATGGAAAAAGAATTCAAAGATTTTAAGCATGAATCTAAAAATAGAGAGAATCATTTGAATTATAGTAAGAATATGATAAAAGATTTAAACACACTTTTGAAATTATAAGTTCATGCTATCGAGGAAAATAGGAAATCACCAACAGTTAAAGATTTTACTAATCCTATTTTGTATCTAAAATTTTTACAGCCCTAGAAGAGACAGAATAATTATAGAAGATTGATAAATCCATTTTCTGGTGTAAAATGTTATTCTTGTGGCATATTTGGACATATAGCACACACTTGTGCTTTGGATTGGAAAAATTATTTAGTGTGGAAATCTAAGATGCATAACTCATGTCATATCATACATGCATCTATTTTTAAATTGCCAAAAGGAGAACCCAAACTTTTTTGGGTTTCGAGGACTAACATTTAATAATTTTGCAGGCACACTCTCATACAAAGCTTCATGAGAGTATTTGGTACCTAGACAGAGGTTGCTAAAAGCATATGACTGGATACACTAAGCAATTTGTATTGGTGGAAGCTAGAAGTGGATGTAGGGTTATACATAGAGATAACACCACTAGGAAGATGGTTGGATCAGGTATGATTGGAAACTTGAAAAAAAAATTTCAGTAAAAATGTGCTACTTATAGAAGGCTTAAATCATAATCTTTTGAGTATTAGCCAACTATGTGATAAAGGATATAGTTTAAAACTTTTTCCTGCTAGCTGCTTATTAAGCATAAATGGAAATGTTGTTTTGCAAGGTTTAAGGGTAAATAATGTTTATATGTTATATTTAAATTGTATTAAAACTCCTAATGCTTTTTGTTTGAAAATAATTTCCTATGAATAATGGTTATGGCATAGGAGACTTTGTCACTCTAGCATGAAAAACCTTAGGAAAATTACCCAAAAGGAATTGGTTAGAGATATATAAAAACTAGAATTTACAAACGATATTTTTGCGATGCATGTCAATTAGGAAAATAGGTGAAGTCCTCTTTTCATTCCAATAAGTATCATAGAACTAGTAAACCATTGGAGATTTTACATATGGATCCTTTTGGATCGGCTGGAACTGTAAGTCTACGAACGAAGGTATACATATTTGTGATTATAGATGATTTTTTTCTAAATTCACTTGGGTTAAATTCATCTATCATAAGAGTGAATCATTTGAGTTTAGATATTTTTCAACTTGATTTCAGAGGAAACTAGGATGTGAGATTTTAACAAACCAAAGTGATAATGGCGGTGAATTTGAAAATGAAAAATTTGAGGATTTTTGTGAAGAAAAAAAAATTGATCACAGTTTTTCTGCACCTAGAACCCCTGATTATAATGGGGTTATCAAAAGAAATAATAGAATGTTAATAGAAGCCGCTCGAGCCACGTTGGTAGAATTATCACTTTCTAAATATTTTTGGGCTAAAGTGATTAGCACTGCATGTTATGTTCTGAATAGGGTGAACATGAGATCGAAATTAAATAAAATAACCTATGAGCTTCTTAAGGCGAGAATACCTAATTTTTCACATTTGCATGTTTTTTGATGCAAGGTGTTCATACATAATAATGGAAAATCAACCTCAGTAAAATTTTATCCAAATTCAGATGAAAGAATTTTTCTTGGGTACTTTAGTGTTGAAAAATCTTATAGAGTATTTAACAAATAAACATTGGCAATTGAGGAGACCACATATGTTGTATTTAATGAATATGGAATTTTGGAAGAGCCAAATTTGGAAGAGGATGAAATAAAAAATAACTCCCAAAATATTGAGAAAACTTATTTGAATGAAAATTTGGAGATAGAAAACCCGTTACCAAGAGATTTGAGATTTTCTAAAAACCACCCTATGGAATTGATTTTAGGTGAACCTTTGAGGGAGTTAGAAATAGGCATGGACTAAGCAAACAAGTTAATCATTCTGACTTTGTCTCAATAATAGAAACCACAAATATAAATTAAGCACTTTTAGATAATTTTTTTATTTTGGTAATGTAAGAAGAATTAAATCAATTTGTAAGATATAAAGTTTGGGAATTAATTGCAAGGTCAAAGGATCAAAGTGTAGTTGGAACTATGTGGGTATTCAAGAACAAAATGATTGACTCAGGAGTTATTGTAAGAAATAAGGATAGATTAGTGGCTAAGAGGTATAATCAGATTGAAGGGATAGATTTTGAGGAGACTTTTTGCCCTTTAGCGAGACTTGAAGCAATTAGGGTTTTATTAGCCTTTGCCAATTTTAGAGATTCAAATTGTTTCAAATGGATGTTAACTAAATGAGCTGATTCAAGAGGATGTTTATGTTGAATAACCTCCAAGTTTTGAAAATTCAAAATACTCAAATTATGTTTTTAAATAAAGAAAAGCATTGTATGGATTGAAATAGGCACCTTTGGTATGAGAGGTTAAACACTTTCTTACTAGAGATATCTTTTGAAAAAGGAAGTATGAAGACCACTCTCTTTTTAAAGAAATTAGGAGATGATATACTCATTATCCAAATTTATGTTGATGATATCATTTTTGGATCAGCAAATAAAATTCTTTGTGATAATTTTTCTAAATTAATGAGTAGTGAATTTGAGTTACTTTCTAGTTTTTAGCATTAAGCAAATTGAGGAGGGAACATTTCTTAGTTATTCGAAGTATGTTAAGGACATCCTCAAAAGTATGAAATGGATAATGCTAAACTTGTTAGTACACCTATGAGTTCCTCAGTTTAATTGGATAAAAAACCCAAAGGGAAAATCTGTTGATCAAAAAAATTTTAGGGGAATAATTGAATCTTTGCTTTAATTACATGACTGCTAGCAGACCCGATATTAGGTTCTGTGTTTGTTTGTGTGCTAGATTTATATAAGATCCAAAAGAATCATGTTTAATAGCAGTAAAAATAATTTGAGATGTCTCTTGGGAACTCAAAACTTAGGGATTTGGTATCATATGTTTATCACTTCTTTTGAAATAATTGGATATTCATATTCAAACTTTGCAGGTTGTAGGTTTGATAAAAAGAATATTTCAGGAACTTATCAATATATAGAAAGTTCTTTAGTTTCTTGATTTAGTACTAAATATAATTTTGTAGCCCTATCTACTGCTTAGGATGAATACATTTCCTTAGGAAGTTGTGTGGTATAAGTTCTTTGGTTTAAACAATAATTACTTAACTTAGGATTTATAATAGGCACTATTCCAATTTTTTTTGATAACACTAGTGCTATTTTAATTTCAAAAAATCTTATTCAATATTCTAGAACCAAACATATAGATATAAGGCATTATTTCATAAGGGATTATGTATCCAAAGGAAAAATTAAATTGAACCATGTTTCAACTGAAAACAACTTGCAAATATTTTTATAAAACCACTAGCCTTTGATACTTTTAGCACACTAAGAACAAGGTTTAGTTTAATTAATCTTAATGCTAAATTAAAATTTTATGCAAACTTGATATGTGTCTTTGTGTTTTTTCTATTTTTGTATTTAATTTGTGTTTGTTTGAGTTTGTGATTTACTGTTTTTGTTTTTATATTTTATGTGATTTTGAAATGCTTTCACATTGGATTTTCTATTTCTGATCGATCGTACAAGATTTTCTAAGTGTTCTATTTGTACTGTATGAAATTATTTTCATCCAGTATGAATTGTGTAGCATTTCGATCATTATTTTGAACTGATTGCATAATGTTTTCATTTTTTTAATACATATCATATTGTACGGTCTCTATATCATCTCGAATGATGTCTATTCATTCATATATATGCACCTAGATGGTTATCCGAGAAGAATCAATTATTATAATTGATTGTACGTACGAACAACTAGTTCGTAAATACGAACCACATGTCATTCAATGTGGGGGATGAATCTAGCCATCACTAAAATGATCTTAAATAATCGATCATCCCGGATGAACATCTTTTCATCTATATGATCATATGGTCAAAAAGCTTGTATGAAAGGATGCCTCATAACTTGCGTGATTATGAAAAGTCATTTCGTTTCGAACGTATTCGTTTGTACATACAAAATTGATTTTGTCATGTACAAACCATTAATCATTCTGTACAAACCATTTTTCGTACGTACGAAAGATCAATTTTTTTTAAATAAGAGGGCTTTAGAATTCATTTTCATTCACTTCAATAGCCTTTTCCAATCGTTGAAAAGACAATTATAGCAAGAGGGGAAGACTCACTATGGGACCATCTTCTAGAGGTGGAGACGATAACTTTCTTTCTAGGGCTAATGAGGATTCTTTTCTTAGGTTTACTTTTGTCAATATTAAACCCTCTAAAATCTTAATTCAATTGGATATTCACTTTCAAGTGATGCCTCTTTTCGCCACTACTCAATTTGCATTTATCTTGACTTTAATTCATGCCTATAATAAAGAGTCCTCCCACTACTTTATAGCAAATATATCTTTTAGTGAGGATGAGAGTAGGATCAGATCTTTTGTAATGAAGAAATGGGTAGAAATAACTAAGAAAGATTTGGGAACCTTTTTCACTTAAGGACTCAAGGAGTTAGAGCTCACACTTTGACTTCTACATCTTATTTTGACTGGACTGAAAAAAATAAAGTTATTTGAGGGATTGAACATGTCATTTTCTTAGGGTCTCTTCTTTAAACCAAAATATAAGAGTCATTTAGCATGTCCTTAAAACCTCTATTATTCCTAAAGCTTATGACCGTATTAACATTACTCCTCATCTATCCACTATTACTTGCCTTATCATGACTGGTCAACCTATAGATGAAGCCTAACTTATTATTGACTATATTCATGGCTTTTTTAAAATTGGATATGTTTCTCATAAGAGAAAGAAGAACATTGCTTTAGGACACCTAATGGCCTATATCCTAGAGAAGAAGTACAATATTATTCATCCTAATTCTCTACTTAAATTTTCTGTCTACTTTACTGAGACTTCATTTCGAGCACTTTTTGGGAGAGATGATAATACAGGTGAGGATTCTGAGAGAGAAGGGGGAGCACCTGCACCTATACCTGCGGCTACTCATGGACCTGACTTTCAAGAGATGATCAACATTTTGATCGACTAGAGAGTCATTTTGATCAGCACATTGATCAAATTTAGACTCATCTAAATCAGCAAGATGCACAATACCAACAAGACATGGGTTGGGTTCGAGGATAGCTCGACTCGGTGAACACCAACGTGGATATGATGAATAGCTTTTTTCTATCTTCAACCAGCTACCTCCTCCAAACCAGGGCCCCTCAAATTTATAGATGTATTTCTTGTGTGTTATCTTTACCAGTCTTTAGATATGTGATGTGGTGATTTCTACAGTTTTTATACTTATGTTTATTTAGTGTTTTCCATACTTGAATTGCTTTGATATTAATTTCAGATGTGCTTTATTGTATTAGATCTTCATTTTGATATCAATAAAAAATATTGTGTTTTGTTTAGTTGTTTTTGTTCTTTATTTGAAATGTTAATTTGCCTATATGATAATCTTGACTTAATTGATCTAAAAAAGTGTTATAATATGAACAACAATACGAAAATTAAATTAATTATGAAATCTAATTTTTTAAAAATACAAGTTAATTTATAACTCAGTCAAGTTAAGGGTATCAATATCAAATTCTTTTTAGGCTTACATAATTTTAAAATTATTATTGCAATTTTGATTTCTTAATATTTATTATTTCTCTTTTCAATATAATTATCTTTGTAATCAGAGAAGTTTGAGTTTTTGTATTATTAATTTTGGAATGATCAATTAAAAAATTAAGAATTATACAAGTGTACAAAAATCAAAAGAATGCGCAATGGTTTGCAAATTGAAAAGAGGCACAAAATGAGCCCAAATACAAAAAGATGTATAAAGTGTGTTACAATATTTGAAAAGATGCGCAATATCACGAAACAAGTGTATTGAAAATGTTCTTTCCTCTATCTTTTAATTTTCAATTTTAAATCAATCTAATGTTCAATTATATTTTATATTGGAATTTGACTTTAAATAATATTTATTTCATCACTTTTGCAATAATTCTCCGTATCTAATTATCTAGATTGTTTCATGACCTTGATGTATTTATCTTATCTATGTTATATTTTAATTTAAATGTTATGAATCTTTATTTTTCTCTAATGAACATTAATCTTGTTATTGCAAATTATAATTCAATCTTTTTTAAGATCAATTATCAATGGTTTCTCACATGACTTCTTACATTTCTTTTGTTTTTCTTCTTCCTTCTTTTTGTTGTGGTCAAAAGGGGGAGAAATATTGTTTGTAATTTTTTTATTTTTATTTGATTTTTGCATTTTTGTTTGTTTTTATTTGATTATTACATTTTTTAGTTTGTATTTTGTTTGTTTTTATTTGATTTTTACATTTTTAGTGTTCGTTACAGTTGTTTTATTTTTCTATTTGAAGTGTTTTGTGAGTTTATAAAAAAATTAAAAAAATGATTTTTACTTAATAGAAATTCCCTTATATTCAAATGCTTATTCATTTCGGGGGAGTTAGGAGAAAAAATTATTCAAACAATAATTATTTTTGTTATCATAAAAAGGGGGAGATTGTTGACATTGTTTCTACTTAGTTTTGCTTGTTTGATTTTCTTGCAACCTATATGTTTTTTATGATTCCAAATATTAATGATTTGATTATTATTTCTCTTAACATATTTTAGAAGAATTTCTTTGCTCTTGGGTGTACTAATATTTCAGGAAAATCATACTCGGATTGTTGAAGACTTTAAATCAAGATCAATTTAGAGTTTATTATTATATATATATATATATATAGAGAGAGAGAGAGAGAGAGAGAGAGAGAGAGAGAATTTATTATATATGAAGTGTGTATTTTCCATTTTTTGAGTCTGAGAGATGTGATTGTAATTGAGCAACTGAGCACACACACACCGGTGGAGAGTTTAAAATTTATATTTTTTAAATTGATCGTTCTGCACGATATCACATCATACGGGACGATCTAGTCAGTTAATTTTCCCAACAAGCTGTTGAAAGAATAGAAATAAAATATTTTTTCTAAGTATGGATCATATGGGATGATCCCAGTTTCGTACAAGGATGAATGCCTCGGATCTATTCTCTCATGAAGATTGTTAAGGATGATTCCAGGATTCGTACAAGGATAAACGCATCAGGTATGTTCTCACATGAAGATCGTATGAGCTGATTCCAGTTTCATATAAGGATGAATCTCTCGGGTACATTCTTACCCAAAAATTATTTTAAGTATGAATTGTACAGGATGATTCTAGTTTCACACAAGGACAAATGTCTCAAGTCAGTTCTCTCTTATTTCATCCCAATTTTCGTACAGATGAATTTTGAAATTTTGTAGCTCTTCATCCCGGAAGAACTTAGTTCATACCAGACGATGATTGGGTTTAAAATGATTTTGTGCTGATTCACAATAGGTTTGTACGCAACAATATTTGAACTAATCATACGTATGAACATACGGTTGCAAATTGATTTTCTTGACTTATGTTTTGATGATTTACAAATACTATTGATTCTCTTGAACTGCCTGTTACTTCTAACTTTTCAGGAATCAAAGATCGAACGAATAAATGAAGCCAGTTCAAGATTGCGTAGGTTAGGGTTGAGTCTGTCTGTAATTTGCTTTTTCTCTTCTTGAGTCTATTTGTAATGTTCAAAGAGACTGATGCTAAGTAAACCTACACACACTTGATAGACTTAGAATTTCTATTTTTACTCACATCGACCAGGACGATATTTGTATCGGCCTGGACGATCTAGTTTAAAATAGAGATTCTATTCAGGATTCTTAATTTAGGCAGCCGTCATTAACAGATCGTCCTGGACGATACGTGTGTCGGCCAGGACGATAAGCTCAAAACAGAAAGAAATTGCCGCCATAAATATTTAAAAGGTATTATGTATTTTTAGCAATCGGCCAGGACGATCTTTAATCGGTCTGGACGACATTCACAATTATGCCTTAATTAATCAGACAAAATAAGGAAATAATTAAGGATGATTGATACGATCATATCATCTTGGACAATCATAGGATCGGCCAGGATGATCTATTCGAAAACCTTAGTTACTTCTGGATGATAAATATCGGGCAGCATAAATTCAGGGCGATGCTCTGGACGATTTTCCTCTAATTTGAACTGATCGGCCTGGACGATCGTAAGATCATCCCGGATGATCAAGTTAATTTTAAATCATCCAACTTGCATTTAGGGCAATGCTCTGGCCAATATTTTAAGATTTGTACTAATCGGCGAGGACGATTTACATATTGTCCTGGACGATATTGTCGACAACTTGCAATTAATGAGCTCCTTTGAACCTCTTCTATTTAAGAGCTCTTGCTCAACATTTTTGATAATCTTTTGCTGCTGCCTTGACCTGAGAAGACCTTGAGGAGAGAGAGAGAGAGAGAGAGAGAGAGAGAGAGAGAGAGAGAGAGAGAGAGGATCTTGTGAGGGGGAGCTTGTGAGGGGATTCACAAGGGTTGCTTCAAGGATCGCTCTGCTTCTTCTTCATCTAGAGTTTCTCATCTGTGGACAGGTCGGTAGAGGTAAGGATTCAGCAACTGATATTGGTTCTCTAGCAGTTTCAGGAGGAAGCAAAAGGAGATAGGTTCTCTGCCTTGCCAGGGTGACAAAAAGAAGTTCTTTGTAAAGGCTTTTCCGCCTAGCTGTGAGAGCTAAAGAAGAGTCACGATTGTAGTGCAATACTCGGAGGGCGCCTCCAGGGAGTGGACGTAGGTCGAGTTGACCGAACCACTATAAATTTTTGTGTTCTTGTTTCTTGCTTCTACACTTTAATTTCCGCACTTATTTTTCTTGTGGTGTGATTTTGGTTTATGTGATTTTACTTCTTTGTGAAAAGAATTTTTTTAAAACACCAATTCACCCCCCCCCCCTTTTGGTTAGTTTGGGCCAGTTCTATAGGGCTTAACATCCTTGACGAACTTTCAAGTGGTATAAGAGCGGGATTCAGAAAATTAAGTTTGATAACTTTTTGAATTTGATCCATCGCTAACCTTGGGAATAGAAATACAACTGAAGGTTATTCAATTACACGACCTCCCTTGTATGAGAACTTACCTTTTGATTTTTAGAAAACCCGCATGTTAACATTTTTACAATCAACTGATTATCGTATGTGGATGCTTATCAAAGAAGGTTTTCTCCACCTTCTCGTGAAATTAATGGTGTTAAAACAGAAGTTGCTTTTACTGAATGGACTTTTGATGAACGAGATTTAGCTCAATTGAATGCAAAATATTTGAACTATTTTTTCTGTGCTTTAAGATCTGAGGATTACATGCGTGTCTCCACTTGCAAAACGGGTAAAGAAATTTGGGTTAAATTATGTATCACATATGAAGGAACCAATGAAGTAAAATAATCTCATTTGAATATTCTCTTGCATGACTATGAACTTTTTTGTATGAAACCCTCTAAATCTATTTCTGACATTTATACAAGGTTCACTCAAATTGTTACTTCATTGTATGCCTTAGGAAGAGAACTTTCGAATTTTGAAAAAGTAAACAAAATTTTGAGATGCTTGCCTTCATCTTTTGATTCTAAAATCACTCCTATAACTTAATCTAAGGATTTGAACACGTATTCGATTGATAACTTACTTGGCTCACTCATTGCTTACGAGCAAGGGGTGAATCAAAGAAATCTTGATGTAGGTGAGAAGAAGAAGAAGAAAATAGTTACACTAAAGGCGCACAAATCAGATTCTGAAACTTCTGGTTCTGAAAGCGATGGAATTGCCTTCATCACAAGGCAATTCAAAAGCTTTCTAAGGAAGAAGCAAAAGCATCATTGGAGAAAAGGTAAGGATCATAAATATTCTAAAGGATCTTCGGATGTCGTTTGTTATGAATGCAGGAAGCCTGGACATATGAAAGCTGATCGTCCTACACTTCAAGATCTCCCGAGCAAGGAAAAGGAAAAGGGTGAGGAGAAACCTAAGTTTAGGAAGGACAAGAAGGGAATCCAAAATGCGTTTTGGGAAGAATCTGGTACTGATTATTCTGAAACTGAACCAGAGGAAGAGACAACAAATCTATGCTTAATGGGAGAAGATCATCTTGAGCAAAGTGAGGAGGAAGAGGTATGTAAACCAACTTATGATGAATTGTTTGAGATTTGTGAGAAAATCCATGCATCATACAAAAAACTTAAGAAGACTCATGCTAGCCTAAAATTGGAACTTGTAAATTTACAAAAAGAGTTTAAAGTTATTCTTAAAGATCATTCAATGATTGATTCTAATCACATGGCTCTTCTTGATGAATTTGATGATTTAAATAAAAAGCACTTAGAATTAATTAATGAGAATGAAGCATTAAAAGTTTCACACACCTCTCTTCAATCCGATTTAAAGAAATCTAAAGAGAAAGAGAAAAGCTTAAGGGTTGAGAATGATGTTCTAAAAAATATAAACTTGAGGATTAAAAATGAATTGTCTACTATTAAGAAAACTAGGATGATGCCTACTCTTGATCAAAAGCCAAGACCTAGGAAGAGGCATTATAATTCAAACCATTTAAGAAATCCTTTTCCTGGAGTTAGATATTTTTCTTGTGGCATGCTAGGACACATCTCACACACTTGCACCATTCACCGTAGTACATATTGGGTATGGAGACCTAAGGTACATGATTCACAGCATATCACACCTGCAATGTATTCTACTTTTCCTGAGAAAGGACCCAAACCAGTTTGGGTTCCTAAATCTGACTGTTGTTGAGTTTTGTAGGAGTGCTCTCACCGAAGACCTCGTGGGAGCATAGGATAACTGGACATATGGAGGCTCACAGCTCATAAATGCTTATACTTGCTGCTTCATAATTTCTTGAAATATTTTTTAATTAGTTTTGTGTTTTTTTTTTTGTGATGCGTGCTAGTTCTTTGTTATTTTAGATTGTTTTGTTTTCACTTTGCTTTTATGATTGGTTTTCTATATGATTATTTTTTAAGCTTTTAGATTTTGGAGATTTAAAGCCATTGATTATCACATCTAAATCGGTTAAAGGGAGAAACATCGTTGATGGTTTCCCTCCCTCTAAACTCTTTTAGTGACATAATTTTCTTTTCTAGACAAAAGTCTATCTCATATTAAACAACTAGTTTTTTGAAACTAAGATTCTTTTTATCTTGTTACACTAATCTATCTTGTGCATAATATCCAAAGTTCTTATATATCTTTCAAGTTAAATGAAATCTTGCCATTGCATTTATCACATGATTATGATTTTGTTTTGTGAGTTGTCCTTCCCTATGTTAGAGAGAGAGCTCATATTCTCTAATATTTGGAGGATATACTCACAACTAAGGTTCTTTTTAAGGGTTTTGTTAAAGAGAATTTAGCTTTAATATATATATATGTTAAGAGGGAAAGTGGAAAAGAAGCAAATTTGAAATGAAAAATTTGTATACACAAATGTGTATAAAAAATCAAGATACTCAAAGTGCCAAATCAAAGATACAAGAGGCATAAAATGAGCTCCCTAAATTCAAGCTATTATCTCTTTTCTGAACTCTTAAAACTTAGAGAACACATTGGTTATTTGATGCTTTCAAAGTCTTGATTTCAAATTCCATGATTGAGACAAATTAATTTGGGATATTATTTAAAAAATATTTTCTTTGTAACCAAGTTTTGATTGAATCTTATTTTTACCCAGTAAAGTTTTCCTGAGTTAGAACTTTGTTTTTAAAAGAACGATTGTTGCCCTGAAAGAAGTCCGAGCTAGGGATTAACAAGATCGGATATTCTACATTTTTCAGATTTTTTACTTGTTAAAATCTTTGATCTTTTAAAATCTCTAAAATTTAATTGTTTGAGAAATTTATCCTATGGTTTCTTTGTTAAAAAAAAATTTATTCTTTATTCTTTTTAGTCTTTTTTTGTTTTTAGCTTTGTATTGTGAGTCTTTTAATTTTGAGGGCTTTGATCATCAACATCTTTTCTTGGATTCAAATTTCTAGTCACAACGTTCTGGCCGATTCTAATATCATCCTCGATGATAGGACAAATTTTCTATAAAATTCTATTTGTTGAACTTTTCTGTGCTTGCTATAACTCTTTGTCCTGGATGATAATTTATCGTCCTGGACGATCTGATCAAACTCTATTGCAATCTTGATGATAGTCCTGGCCAAAAACATATTTTGGCCTGGCCGATGCATGTTATGGTCATCGTCCTGGCCGATACACTAGATCGTCCTGGACGATCCACGTGTCAGCACATTTAAATCATTAAAATCGGCCTCAGATGATCCATTATTGGACAATCGTCCTGGCCGACCACTATTCATCCTGGACGATACACGTTACACAGATTTAAAATGTTTTAACTTTGGCTAGTATGATCAATTATTATGCATCATCCTAGACGATACACCTAATCGGCTCGGACGATCTGCTTTTTCAACGGTCGTCCGGCTTGACTCCTCGGGATGATCTCCTATGTCTAATCGTCCTGGACGATATCTGATCGAACCGGACGATCGGACCGCCTTTTTGACCAATTGGCCTGTATGCAATTATTGTGCCATATCATCCTGGATGATTCTGCGATCGTCCTAGAAGATATGGCCGTTTCTTTAAATTCAGGAAATTCCAGCCATGTTTTTCTCCTAACACCTCTCCTCTTGTGTTTCCTTGCTAACTCCTTACTATGGCTGGTGGGAAACGAGTTCAATAAACTTCTGGGAGTTCTTCGAGGGCTAGGATTGACCCTCATTTCAGGGAGGCAAAAGATGAAGCTTCTTACCATCGATATAAAGAATGTGGGATAACTGTCTCCAGACTCATCAATCCTGTCCACATTTCGTATCCGGTATTGGATCTTTTCGCTCACACTTCCCTTTGTGTCATTTTGTCTCTCGCTTTCCCCTTTCATTCTAAGATCCTTCATGAATTCTTCACAAATCTTCGCATAAATCATACCTTCACAGCCCTAACCTCCTATGTGAATCGACGTCCCGTCGAAATCACATATCAGGACTGTGTTGAACTTCTACAGCTATCCACCACCGGGGATAAGCTGCACATAATCACTTCAGATCCTTATTTTGACTGGTCCACGGCAAATCATTTTCTCCGCCAGACCAATGCATCTTTTCATGTTGGAGATACTAGCTCTTTAGTCAAAGATGCTAGGACATTTCAGCATGTCCTACGAACCTCCATTATTCCAAAAGATGGGGAACGAATCCACATCACTCCTCTACTTTCTCTGACTACTTTTTACATCATGGCACATAGAGAATTTAATACTGCAGACTTAATTTTTCGGTATATTGATCACTTAACCACAATCCGCGATCCAGGTCATAAGAGGAAACCCAATCTGGCTTTAGGACACCTCATAGTCTATGTCCTTGAAACCAAATATCAACTTCAATATCCTGTTCCACCCAACCTCCCAACTCTCTTCTACTCAAACAGTTCCTTCAATACCCTTCATAGTACTGGTCTCCACCCTGGGGATGAGCAACTTCGGGGGGCTGAGGAGGAGGAGGCTCCCGCTCCCGCTCCTATTCCTAATCCTACTCCTCTTTGCCAGCACTTTCAGCTTGACCAGTTAGTAGAGAGGTTTGATCGATGGGAGACCCACTTCGGTGCTTACATTGCTGTATAGGAGCAGCAATATTCTGAGGACATGGACACCGCACAGAGGACTTAGCCCGTTTTAATCGCTACATTACTCACCACCAGCAGCAGCATGACTAGGACATCGCCTGGTTTGATGCTCAGTTAACTATGCTATCCAGCTACTTTCAGCAGTCACCTCCACCACCTCCATCTGATGATCAGGGTCCCTCATTTTTCTAGTTTTTGTTTTCTGTTTTCTGTAGTTTGTCTTGTAGTTTGTTTTAGTTTCTGTTGTGTTTTTTTTCATTTTTCTTTTGTGTGTCTAGGACTCTCTTTTTGTGATGAAAAAAGGGGGAGTAAGATGGGGTAGGAAAAGTTAATGTGTGTAACTTTGAAATTTTAATGAACTACTATTTTTACTAAGATTTTCCTACTTGTGTTTGCTATCATAAAAAAGGAGAAGATTGTTGCAAATCTATTTTCATGACTTATGTTTTGATGATTGACGAACACTATTGACTCTCTTGGACTGCCTGTTACATCTAACTTTTCAGGAATTAAAGATCGAACGAAGAAACGAAGCCAGTTCAAGATTGCGTAGGTTAGGGTTGAGTCTGTCTGTAATTTGCTTTTTCTCTTCTTTAGTCTATTTGTAATGTTCAAAGAGATTGATGCTAAGTAACCCTACACACACACACTTGAGAAACTTAGAATTTCTATTTTTACTCACATCGGCCAGGATGATATTTGTATCGGCCTAGACGATCTAGTTTAAAACAAAGATTCTATTTACGATTCTTAATTAAGGCAGCCGTCATTAATAGATTGCCCTGTATGAAACGTGTGTCGGCCAAGATGATAAGCTCAAAATAGAAAGAAATTGCCGCCATAAACAATTAAGGTATTATGTATTTTTGGCAATTGGCCAGGACGATCTTTGATCGGCCTAGACGATATTCACAATTATGCCTTAATTAATCAGATAAATCAAGGAAGTAATTAAGGATGATTGATACGATCATATCATCCTGGATGACCGCAGGATTGGCCAGGCTGATCTATTTCAAAACCTTAGTTAGTTCTGGACGATAAATATCGGCCAGCACAAATTCAGGGCGATGCTCTGGATGATTTTCCTATGATTTGAACTGATCGGCCTGGATGATCGTAAGATCATCACGGACGATCAAGCTAATTTTAAATCGTCCAGCTTACATTCAGGGCAATGGTCTGGCTGATCTTCTGAGATTTGTACTGATCGGCCAGGACGATTTACATATCGTCATGGACCATATTATCAGCAACTTGCAATTAATGAGCTCCTTTTAAGTTCTTCTATTTAGGAGCTCTTGCTCAACATTTTTGATAATCTTTTACTACTGCATTGACCTTAGAAGACCTTGAGGAGAGAGAGAGAGAGAGAGAGAGAGAGAGGATCTTATGAGGGGATTCACATGGGTTGCTTCGAGGATCGCTCAGCTTCTTCTTCGTCTAGAGTTTCTTGTCCGTGGAAGGGACAGTAAAGGTAAGGATTCAGCAACTGATAGTGGTTCTCTGCCAGCTTCAGAAGGAAGCAAAAGGAGATAGGTTCTCTGCCTTGCCCGGGTTGAAAAAAGAAGTTCTTTGTAAAGGTTTCTCCGCCAAGCTTTGAGAGCTAAAGGAGAGTCACGATTGTAGTGCAATACTCAGAGGGCGCCTCCGGGGAGTGGACGTAGGTCGAGTTGGGCTTAACATCGCTAACGAACTTTCACATACGATTGTACTATACAATCATATACGCTCTAAATTGAAATTTTCAATTTTCTGGATAGTTTTTTATGTCTTTTGTATAAAAGGACTATTAAAGACTTACGTTAAAAATCTTTGCTTCATGATTTTTCAAGGACAATTGAAGGAGAGAGTGTGATAGAGTGTTTGAGAAAGATTTCTTATTAGTGGATCTTGAAGGGTTCATAAGATTACTCAAAGGTAAGGATCTCTGTGTGATTTATGTTTTCACTCTTCCTCTTATCTTTCAAGATTGCTCATGGGAAGGCCTTTGAAGATGATTCAGTTTTCTACCGACACTTGGAGAGTATGAACAGTTGATGATTCTTTACAGACACTTAGAGAGTGTGAAAGGACGATGGTTCTCTGCCGACACTTGGAGAGTGTGAACCATCGATGGTTCTCTACTGACACTTGGAAGGTGTGAAAGGACAATGGTTCTCTACCAACACTTGTAGAGTGTGAACAGCAAAAGGTACTCTGCCTACACTTGGAGGGTGTGAAAGGATGGCGGTTCTCTACCGCACCGGGGATTGGTGGAAGAGAGGTTTGTAGGGGCTTCTCCGCCTTGATCTAGGGGAAAAAGGAGAGTCACTTTGGTAATAGTGCCATACCTGAAGAGGGAATCTTCAGGGAGTGGATGTAGGTCGTGTTTGATCGAACCACTATAAATCTTTGAGTCATTTAAATTTATGCTGCGTACTTACTACAATTTTAATACAGTGGTTGAAAATTTTATTTTCAAATAACTTTAATTATCTATTTATAAATCATTAAATGGTTTCAATTTTTTAAATTTAAGAGAATCTTTAAAATTACGAATTCAGCCCCCTCTTGGTTAGCCTTAGGACATATGCTTAGGTTTAACAACCTATTGAAGATTCAACAAATATACCTCCCACATCCAGCTCTGATCTTCTGCTCCTAGTTGAAAGATTTATCGAACCCAAGTCTTTGAGTTGTTTTTATTTTTTTCTTCTTAGTTAGTTGAGAACTAACTTCTTTTCCACCATCATTAGCAATCTCAACATCTAGAGGAATTGCTGTTGAGACCTCTATAACTTCAATTCCTTCACTAGCAACCATTCCATTTCGAGAAACAGTAGCTTTGTCTCCCACCTCAACTGCTACTCCATCCAGTTTTTATTGAATAACCTATCCTTCTTCTACAAGATACATGAGGACTTTTAAATAATTCTCATCATTTGGAAGAGCAGCCTTGCTGATTTCATATTACACTGGTTGAAAAAAGTTGTTATCAACAACCAAATTTTTAGAATTTTTGCCTACTAAAACTGACTGAACTAGTTCCAGAACTTCAACTGGCATTATAACATTGCTATCTTCATCACTTTTGTCATTAGTTTTTAAAACAACATAAGTTTTCCTCTTTTCAATCAACATAGGATAAGCAACAAACTTTCTGTTAACACTGTTATTAAATCTCTTCTTCCCATAATTAACTACTATCCATGGGCCATAACCAATTTTGTTATTTAATCCTTCTACAACTGGTTCCTGATTGCCTACAGAATTGTTAGTCTCCCCAAAAATTTTAGAATTTGTGTTACCATGGCTTATAGACCCCATCCTGTTATCCATAATGACCATAGAACAATCCTTTTTAACATGACCAATTTTTCCAAACTCAAAGCAGAAGTTAGGAATACTTTCTTACGCGATCTTCTCAAAGAATTTATCTCCAACTCCCTCCGCCCAAACACTCAAAGGTAACTTTGCATCCAAATTAATTCGAACACAAACAATTCCATATTCTTTTCTAGCCCACTGAAACATATTACCAACAATCAAATAATCAATCATTCTCAATATTGAATTTGAACTTAACTAATCTTCATTTTGTCATTTTTGTAATAATTATTTTTATTTAATTTGTCTATCATGAACAATGAACCTAGTTAACTTCTCATATCTTAGTTAGTCTTTGATTTAAAATTTTGAAATTTTTCTTTTTTGTTTACAAAGTTAATATTGTATTTGTAATTGGTTTTAAATTTTTTTTCTTCTTCAACTATTTTGGATTATCTATTAAAACTTTTAATTTCAAGATGTACTTCCCTTTTTATTATTGTCAAAAGGGCGAGTCATAATATTGTCTGATGATTGATGTATGTGTGTTATGTTTATGTATATGTTCTATTGTGAATATTTTTAAAGTGATGTGTGTACATTTTGAATGTGTATGTTTTGAATGTTTAGAATGATTTGAATGTTTTAAATGTTCGTGCTCATTTTTTTTGTTCAAGCTATTTTTGATATTAGCAGTTGTTGTTTATTGTTTCTTTTTAATTTATAGTTTTTTTTTTTTTTTTTTCTTTATGGGAACCCTATGATTTAAATTGGTCTTTTATTTAGGGGCAGCTAAGGAGAAATTTTGTTTTAAATGTTAACTCAAACAATAGTTATTTTTCCATCCTAAAAAAGGGGGAGATTGTTGCAATTTAGTTTTCATAACTATGTTTTCATATCATGTGTATTTTTTGATTATTCCAAAATATTATTTTATTGATTATTGTTTCTCCAAATATATATTAGAAATATTTCTTTTGTTATTTATGTGTACTAAATGATTACAACTAAGTTTGTCCCGAGTGAGCTCAAAATTTTTCTAAATTATTCATACTATACGATCTTAGGTTTGTATAGATGAAATCCAGAGTATGAAATGGGTGCATAACATTTCATCCATACAAATAGGTAAATTATTTTAGCTGTTCACACTATATGATCATAGGTTCGTATAGATGAATTCCATAGTATAAAACAGTCTCATCCATTTTTGTATCGAATGAAACATGGTTTGATTAAAATTGATCTTATTGTACTATATGGGTTTGAAGAGTACGTTATCCAAAGTTTCAAACCAGTTTTTATAGAATCATATCGGATCATTTGTTTAATTTTTAACTGATCATACTTTATGATGTCAATTTATATATAGGCCAAACAGAGTACAAAATTAGTTCATACTAAATCATACAAACAAATTTTGAACTGATCATACATATGATGTGTGATTGTACTATACTATCATAGACAATCAAATTGAAATTTTCAATTTTCTGTATGGTTTTTTGTGTCTTTCATATATAAGGTCCTAAAAGCTGGCTATGGAGAGATCCTTCTTCATATTTTCTTTAAGAGTTAGAGTGAGAGTGCTTTGGGAGAGTGTTTGAGAGTGTGGATAGAGAGATCTGGCTAGTGGAGTTCATGAAGGGTTCACATGGTTGCCCAAAGGTGAGAATCTTTTTGTGAGTTTTTAAAAACTCTTTCTTACCTCTTTGAAGATGCTTGAGAGAAGAGTTTTGGAGAAGATTCGGTACTCTGCTGATAGTAGAAGGGTGTGAAAGAATGATGATTCTCTATTGACACTAAGGGAGTGTGAAAGGATGATGGTTCTCTACCGACACTTAGAGAGTGTGAAAGGATGATGGTTCTCTTTCTACACTTGGAGAGAGTGAAAGGATAATGGTTCTCTGCCAACACTTAGATAGTGTGAAAGGATTACGGTTCTCTACTGACACTAGGAGAGTGTGAAAGGTTAATGGTACTTTGCTCCACCAGAGATTGGTGGAAGAGAGGCTAATTGTAATGGGTTCTATGTCTTACTATTGGAGCAAAAGGTGAGTCACTTTGATATAATAGAATAATTAAAGCAAAAGTTTTTAGGGAGTGGACGTAGTTCTTGTTGGACTAAACTACTATAATTTTCAGTGTTTTTTTTTTTACTTTTATCGCATTTTTAATTTTCTGCACATTTAATTTTATGGTTAAAAAGTTTATTTTGAAAAAAATTTAATTATATTAAATTCATGAAATGGTTTTCTAAAATTTACAAAGAGTATTTTAAATTACTAATTCACCTCCTCTCTTGGTTAGCATTGGGACAACTGTAATTGGTTTAACAACCTATATGGACATTTAAAATTCTTATACAAACAAGAATAAGCTCGTGGAAAACCTAAGTGAAAAGCTAACAAACATTATTTTTCTCCCTAAAATGATTCCATGTGCCTTCCAGAGTGAATTTGATAGATGAGTTGGCATTATGTTGAAATACATTCTTCCTCATCAAGCTTGAGAGGAATTTTAACAATTTTTTGAAAAAATTGATTAAGAATAGCATCAAATAGTTTAGGAGCATTCTAAGAATCATTATGAATAACTTTTCCCATATTTTTTGGTGAAGTAGAATGAGTATAATAAAAAGTGATGATGACGTGCCCATCTAATAAACTTTCACAAAAAAAAAAAAAACACACATTACTAGAGCAAATACCCCAACTAATAAGTTTTTCAGCTTCAATTTCACATTACAAAGTCTTTCAAAAACAAAAGACTCACCATTTTTAAAGTAACAGTAAATGGGTGTTTACCCACACAATACTTCCCAATCATAATTTTAGCTCACAGGCTTTTCTTGATCCAAAAAGTATACCAATGTTTAATAAAAAAAGCATGGCCCAAATCATAAAAAGGCATACAACCCAAACCACCTTCATCCAATACATCACAATATTTATTCCAAAACATCCAAGGAATTTTTTAATTTTTGTGGGGAGTATTACAAGAAAATTTTATTGAAAAGCCCTTCAATCCATGTATAAATAACATTAGTAGGATAAATAGTTCGAACAATTTAAAAAGGTAATGAATATAAAGCGCTCTAAAAAAGAAGAAGTCTACCATCAAAGAAAAAAATAAATAAATTCCTAAGAAGATAGATTTTTTTGAATAAAATGGATAATATCAGTAAAGAAACATGATATATTCTTCCCTTTAAATGAGGATGAATGCCAAAACCCTTCATGACATTATAGGGAAAATTCCAACAAATGTTTTCATGAGCTTTAACAATGTCAATCTTACAGATGATAATCCCACCCTTAACTTTATAATTGACATTATTGATTATCTCTTAAGAAAGGAAAATGTTATTAGAAATAGCTCTTTTTTGTAATTCGGGCTTCAAAGTTTATGATTTTGATGATTACAAATAATATTGATTAATAATTTTTTTCTCATATTGTTTATAGTTCATATTTTTTGTGTGTTGACTAATATTTTAGGTACACCATGCACTTTTCTTTGAAGATTCAACACTCAAGATTGTGTAGAATTGGATATATTAAATAAGTCTATAATTTTCATTTCTTGAGTCAAGTCTTGTAATGATGTATGTTAGATTGGCGAACCTGCACACACATAAGGGGAGAAAAAAAGGATTTTAAAATTTTTAATTTTCATGTACACCATACTGTACGATCTGGA
Source organism: Dendrobium nobile (assembly GCA_022539455.1). Taxonomy (NCBI): domain Eukaryota; kingdom Viridiplantae; phylum Streptophyta; class Magnoliopsida; order Asparagales; family Orchidaceae; genus Dendrobium; species Dendrobium nobile. The sequence continues at coordinate 33,195,235 of CM039718.1, read as the reverse complement.
TCGTATTATATGATCTAGAGTAATATAAATTAATTAAAGTATTTTTTTGATGAAAAAAATATTTTTAAAATATAACTAATCATTCAGCACAATCACCACATCATATTGAATGATCTGTCATTGTTAGAAGTCTACCATCCATTAAATTAGGCAAAATTTTGAATTTAAAATTTTTTGTAATGGTACTCTATAAACAAGATTATATTGTATGATGTTTTAAATATTTCCTAATTTAATCCTAAGATTATTTAATCAAAATGGCTTAATTTTGATATTTTGATCATACTGTATAAATTGAATCGTATTGTACGATAAACAGAGATGATTTTGGCTATCCCATGCCTCATCCTAAACGAACTGCATTTTTATTAAATTGTTCATATAGTACTAATTGGACATCTTATAGTACAAATAGAAAAATTGAACTGTTCATACAATACGAACTGGTGATCGTACTGTATTTTAATTTAACTGTTCATATAGTAGTAACTAGCGATCATACAGTACTTATAGGTCAAATTCTGCACAATGTACTGGACAATCCTGTGTTCGTATTGTACAATATTTGATGGTTAAAATAAATTTTTAGGGTTTTTTTGAGGCCCTCTATTTAAGCTTTCTCAAAATACTTTGTAAGAGTATTTGGGAGCCATTGAAGCTTAATTTTTTTAGAGAAAACTTGAATAGAGAACTTGAAAGGGAGAGAGGAATGGGTGGAGATTAAGAGAGGGAGAAGATCCTTGGAGGTGGTTTCAAGGGAGTGTGGAGAGAATTTCACATGGTTTCTCCAACAAGCTTGCACCTTAGTACCATCGAATTCAAAATTCATCTTGAGGGAAGTTTTGGGAAGAAGAAGATCTCTTTGGTGTCAAAGGACACGGCTCCTCTACTGAAACCTGGAAAGGTGGAAGTGAATTTTTTATAAGGGCTTCTCCACCTAGCTGTGGGGTATAAAGGAGAGTCATTAAAGGTTTAGTGCAATACTCGGATGGTGCCTTCGAGAAGTGGATGTAGGTCAAGGTTTGATCGAACCACTATAAATTTGGTGTGTTCTTTCTTTCATTATTTTTGCACATTATTTTTGCATTTATTTTTATTGTGATTAACTATGTGGGAGAAATTGATAACTTATCATTTTATTGTGAATGTATTCACTTCCGCATCAAGTTATATTAAAAAAAATTCTTTTCATTAATGAAGTCATTAAATATCCAATTCATCCCCCTCTAAGCGCATCTAGCACTTTCTAGTGGCATCTCGTACTTTCTATTGGAATCAGAGCAGGGTCTCAATAAAAGTCTTTTAGAAAACCTTGCAAAAAATGATCATGACATATATTAGAAATCATAACATTGTGTATGGCTATTCAATCATGTGACCACCTTTATTTAAAAATATTTCTTTTGACTTTTTAAGAATTATTATGACTACTTTCTTACAATCAATTGATTATCGAATGTGACACATGATTCAAACTGATTATTCTGTTCCATCACGCATGATAGATGGAGTAAAATATAATATTCCTTTTACTTAATGGAGTAGGATATAACAAATAAATGCTCAATTAATTTCTAAATGTTTGAATTATTTTTTCTGTTTGACGATTGCATGAGAATATCTACATTTACTTCTAGCAAAGAATTTGAAATAGATTATGCATTACATACAAATGTACTAGTGAAGTCAAGAAATCTAAGTTGAAAAAATCTGCATTCTCTCCTTGATAAATTGGATGCCAAAGTCATGGCTGTTTGTGAATGAAAATATTTGAATGTTTATTCTATATACAATCTAATAGGCTCACTCATTATTTACGAGAAAAGTGTGAGTTAAAGAATTATTTTTGCAGGTGAAGAGAAGTCTATTATGCTAAAAGCTAAAGACACGGATGATTTTGGCTTGGTAGATGATAAGAGTAAAGAGATATCATTGATAACAAATAAATTTAAAATTCTATTGAAGCAAAAGCATATTCATCAACAAAAGTGGAGCATTGGTAAAAATGGTAAAAATGTTAAATTCTCTTCAAATATTATTTGCTTTGGGAGTAGGAAACCCAAACATTGAAGTTTGAATGCCCTAACTTAAAAACTCTTACTACAAAGGAAAAGAGTAAAAAATTACCTATTGTATTATGGGGAAAAGTTAAAAAGCAAAAAATCTCCTAGACAGACCTATCTTCTGAATCATCAGAACAGGAGCAAGATGATTATGTCTAAGTATGTTAACGTTAGTTTGTGTGTTTTGGTAATGTGTTTTTATGTGTTCATTTATCTGTTTTGTGTTTTTAATTTTTTTTATATTTGAAGCATAATTTTATGTTCTTGTTTCTTTATTATGTTGTTATTTTTATGTGTAATTTTATCTATTTTTGATAATGTCAAAGGGGAAGAATGTATTATAGTTGGTTGTATTTTTGTTTTATTTTTTAATATTATTTAACTTTAAAAAATAAAAATAAAAAAAATTTACCCAATTTTTTTAATGTAATTCTTTTAGTAAGGGGAAGTTTAGGAGAAAATATTTTTAATTTGAAAATTCAACAAATATTATTTGCCATCTTCAAAAAGGGAAAGATTGTTGCAACTCAGGCTTCCGAGTTTATGATTTTGATGATAAAAAATAATACTGATTAATCTTTTATTTCTTCTAATATTTGTAGTGCATATGTTTTTGTATATTGATTAATATTTCAGGTACACCATGCATCATTCTTTAAAGATTCAAGACTCAAGATTGTATAGAATTGGTTATAGTAAATTAGTCTATAGTTTTCATTTCTTGAGTCATGACTTGTAATGATGTATGTTAGATTGGTGATCGAGCACACACATAGGGGGAGAAAAAATGATTTTAAATAATTTTATTTTTCCATATATTGTATTGTATGATCTGGAAAGTACTGTATGATCTGGTGTAATAGCAATTAATTAAATTTTTTTCCTAAAAAATATTTTTAAAATATAACTAATTATACAATATAATCACCACATCATACTGTACGATTTGTTATAATTAGAAAACACACCATCCATTAAATTTGGCAAAAATTTTAATTTGAAAAGTTATTTTAATCGTACTGTACAAACATGATCAAACTATACGATGTTTAACATTTTGCCTAATTTAATCATATGATTAGTTAATAAAAATAGCTTAATTTTTATATTTTGATTGTACTGTACGAACATGATTGTACTATATGATCAATAAAGATGATTTTGACCCTCCCATACTTCATCTTGGAAGAACTGCATTTTTATTTAACTGTTCGTACAATACTAATTGGACATCATACAATATGAAAAAGCAAATTGAACTTTTTGTACTGTACTAACTAGTGATCATACTATATTTTTATTGAACTATTTGTACAGTGCTAACTGGGCATCGTACACTACAAACAAGTAAATTGAACTATTCATACAGTACTAACTAGTGATTGTACAGTACTAATAGGTCAAAATTCTGCACATCGTACTAGATGATCTAGCGCTCCTATTGTATGATATTTGATTGGTAAAATTATTTTTTAGAGTTTTATTAGGCTCACTATTTAAGCTTTCTCATATGACTTTCTAAGAGTCTTTGGCATCCATTGAAGCCTTATTTTTCTAGAGAAAACTTAAAAAGAGAACTTGAAAGGGAGAGAGGAAATGGTGGAGATTATGAGAGGGAGAAGATCCTTAGAGGGGATTTCATGGGAATGTGGAGGAGAATTCATATGGTTTCTCCAGCAAGCTTGGACCTTAGTACCATCAGATTCAAGGTTCATCTCGAGTGAAGTTTTAGAAAGAAGAATATCTTTTTATTGTCAAAGGACCCAGCTACTTCGCCGCACCAGGGAAAGTGGAAGTGATTTAGTGTAAGGGCTTCTCCACCTAGTTGTTGGGGAAAAAGGAGAGTCATTAAAAGTTTAGTGCAATACTCGGAGGGTGCCTCTAGGGAGTGGATGCAGGTCAAAGTTTGACCAAATCACTATAAATTCTTTGTGTTCTTTCCTTTATTATTTTTGCACAATATTTTTGCATTTGTTTTTTATTGCGATTAATTGCGTGGTTGGAATTGATAACTTACCTTTTTATTGTAAATATAATTTGATTTTGCAACAAGTTATAAAAATATTTTTCTTTTCATTAGTGAAATTTTTAATTATTAAATTAACCCCCCTCTTGGCACATCTAGCACTTTCTAGTCGTATCTCGTACTTTCAATCTCCCCTAAACAAAATCTATTTGATTAGAGGAGATGATCCTAGAAAGCAACACGTCCAACGTACCCATGATAATCTTGGATATATGCTTGTTGAAAAAGGTGAAAAGGAAAGTATGACAAAATTCCTCCTATTTGTTAAAACCATTCTTCTTAGGAACTACCATAATAGAAATAGAAGAAAAGTAACTAAATAAGGGAGAAACCTTAAAAAAAATTCCAAAATTGTAGCCATCATGTCATCTTTAAAATATCCTATGTCTTTTGAAAGAAGTAAGTAGTCAATACATTAAGACTAGACATACAGTAAATATTCACATCGATAACACTATCATGGATCCCTTTTCTTGAAGGAATATTTAAAACAAAAGCATTGTCTTTAGTAAAAATAAAGTGAGGAATGAGGTAGGCTTTAGTGATAGATTGGGGAGAGATGTTTTTGTTAAATAATTTTTTAAAAACAATATTTCTAGAATGTAAAATACTTTCTTTTGACTCATAGGTTGTTCCATCTTGAAGAGAAAGCTGGTGGATATAGTTCTGGCAATGTTTTTTTAATAGATGCATTAAAATATTTAATGATTTTTCCTCCCTCACATACATGTTTAGCACTATCCTTTTATTTCTAGAAATTTCATCTTGAGGATGAAGTAGATTTAGAAGATTTTCTTCGTCTTATTTTTTTAATTAAAACCCATGGAGGGGCCTACGCGTTAATATAAGAAAGTGATTACAAAGTCCTTAAGGGAGACGATCAACTCACTAATACTCCAATGAGCTACAAAATAAAATAAAGAAAAACATAGGAGCCGACAATCTCCACTAATAAAAAATACAATAATACCTAGTAACATACTACTGGTGTTACAGAGAAGAATCCAAAAAAGAAGGATAAAGTAAAAGAATGTAAGTTCAATCTTTCTGCAAAAAATATTGATGAAGACTTGGATCATCTTTACCTACAAAATAAAAGGGCTACAGGGCAAAAAGGTATAACACAAGATTTTGTACTTAACCCAATAAAAATTGCAAAACTTCAATCTAAAGAGGAAAAAAAAATGATAGAAACCACTAAAATAGAATTGATTTAAAGGCGGGCACCACTGATAGAAAAAATGGGGATAAAGACTGATAAAGCTCAAGATTAAAATAGTATAAGATTCCTCATAAAGGTAATCCACAAGCCATTCAATCCAACCCTTAGGTGCAAATACCATCCAACGCTCTAAATAACCCGAGAAGCAGGGGATAACACCAACTCCAAGTTATCACAAGGACCTAGCCCAAAGGCACACCAATAAAAGATCAGATAACTAAAATCAGAATAGAACAACATAAGGCCAACCACAACAAGGCACAAATCCTATTGAAAATATATAAAACCAGCCCAAAGGAACACCAGCAGCTGACATGATATAAAAGCCAAGTAAAAATCGCAGTTAAATGAGGACCATAGGAAAAATAGCCCAGAACCATATCCAAATGACTACAAAAACCCCCAACAATATAGAGCAACACCCTAAAGAAAGGAGAACACCAATGGGAAATACTCTCAACAATAATATCAGGGCAATCATAGCTCTAGACTATAACCATCCAGATAACAGCTACATTAAAGAACACAAAGAGCTGAAGATAGAAATATAAATACTGTTGCAAATTTGTTCTTCAGGGAATATAATTTTGATGATAGCAAACACTTCTGTTTCTCAATGACTACCTTGCCTACTAACATTTCAGGTCCACAAAGATCAGATTATAATTTGAACCAGCTCGAGATTGGGAAGATTAGGACTGAGTCAGTTTGTAACCTTTTTCCCTTTCTTGAGTTTATTGTAATATATGTGGTTACTCAAGCTAAGTAACCTTGCACACACACACTTTGGGAGAAATTCTGACTGTTTCATAGAGTTTACTATTTTTTGGTAACATCATCCAGGATAATTCATAAATCATCCTGGATGATCTGTTCAAAAATAAAAACCCTAATTAGGGCATCCTGGTTAAGGTAGCTGTCATTAAGCACATCGTCTTGAATGATATTTGTATCGGCCAGGATGATAGGCTCAAATAAAAAAGAATCAGCCACCAGATCTATTTAGGCATTAGTTTGTTTTGAACATCATCCGGGACATCATCCTGTTTGATGCAGCATAATTATGCCTAAATTAATATAGTAATTAAGGATTGATTACTCGATCATATTATCCTGGACGATTATAGGATTGGCTGGGATGATACACTGGATGATTGGACATCGGACAGCTCTTATTCAGGGTGATGTTTAGGATGATATTCTTTAATTTGTACTAATCATACAGGATGATATATTATTGTCCTAGATGATATGAATAAATTTCTTCTGATCATCCTGGCTGATTAAACTTAAATTGGACTGATCGTACTGGACAATATTGTTATTGTCCTATATGATAATGTCGGGAAGTTCCATTAATGAGCTATTCCAAAGCTCTTCAATTTAAGAGCTCTTATTCTAACCTTTAGAACATCTTTTGCTGTTGTTTTGACCTGAGAGATCTTAGAGGAGAGGGAGAGCAAGGGAGAGAGAGAGAGAGGACCTTATGAGGGGGATTTTGTGAGGGAGTTCATAAAGGTTGCTCCAAGCAAGGATCCGTCGTCATCTTCTCTAGTCATCATCCCTAGTACCATGGGAGTTCTAGAGAGGTAAACTTCATCATCAGATCAAGGTTATCATCCTACTTCAGGAGGAAGCAAAAGGAGTTGGGTTATCTACCTGCTTCTGCAAAAGGAGTTGGGTTCTCTGCCTCACCTAGGTTAGTAAAAAGGAGGATTGTAAAGGCTTCTCTGCCTTACTACGGGGAAAAAAGGAGAGACACTGTGTTTAGTGCAACACTCGGGGGAGGCCTCCTAGGAGTGGATGTTAATCATGTTGATCAAACCACTATAAATTTCTATGCTCTTTTTTACTTATTCCATATTTAATTTCCGCATTCTAAATTTATATGGTGAATCTTGATTTTTTATTTTAAGATTATGTTTTGATCGAAAGATTTTTTAAACTATCAATTCCCCCCCCCCCCCCCCCCCCCCCCCCCCTCTTGGTTAGCCTTCGGACTAGTTCATAAGGGCTTAACATCCTTAATGAACTTTAAAGAGGTATCAAAGCGGGATTCATAAAAATAAATTTTTGAAATCTTTTGAATTTTAATTGATGATTAACTTTGGTAATCATAATACAACGGAAGGATATTCTATTACACGATCGTCTTTGTTTTATAATATTATTTTTAATTTTTGAGAAACTTGCATGTCTACATTTTTATAATAACTTGATTATCATATGTGGTTGCATGTTAAAGAAGGTTATACGTCACTTTCTCGTGAACTTAATGGAATTAAAATAGAAGTTTCTTTTACTGAATGGACTTTTGATGAAAGAGACTTAGCACAACTTAATGAAAAATGCTTAAACTATTTTTTCTGTGTTTTGAAATATGAAGATTATATGTGTGTTTCAACTTGTACAACTAGAAAAGAAATTTAGGATAGATTGTGTGAAACTTATGAAAGAACCAATGAAGTTAAACAATCTAGGTTGAATATTTTGTTGCAAGACTACGAACTTTTTTGTATGAAGTCTTCTGAATCAATTTCTGATATGTATACAAGATTTACTCAAATTATCACCTCTTTACATGCTTTGGGAAGATAGCTAAGTAGTTATGAAAGAGTCAATAAAATTTTAAGATGTTTTCCTTCTTCATTTGATGCTAAGATTATTGAAATTACTAAATCTAAAGATTTAAAAACTTATTTTGTTGATAACTTACATGGATCACTCATTGCTTATGAGCAAGGGGTGAATCAAAGAAATGTTGATGCATGTGAGAAAAAAAGGAGAAAACTGTGGCACTAAAAGCCAACAACACGGACACTGATTCTTCCATAACTGAAAATAATGATTTTGTCTTCATCACAAGGAAATTTAAATGCTTTTTAAGGAAGAACAACAAGTATCATCAGAAGTGGAAAAGAGGTAAGGATAGTAAAAATTATAAAAGTTCTTCTAATATTGTTTTCTTTGAATGCAGGATGCCTGAACATGTTAAAGATGATTGTCCTACACTTAAGGAGCACCCAAGCAAGGAGAAGGGTGAGGAGAAACCCAAATACAGGAATGACAAGAAGCAATATCAAAAAGCTTTCTAGGTAGATTCTACATCTGACTCATTTGAAACTGAAGCTATAGAGGAGATAACAAATTTATGCTTAATGGCAATCATCTTGATCAATCAGATCAAGAAGAGGTACGTGAACCAACCTATGATCAATTAGTTGAAATTTGTGAGAGAATTCATGCATCATATAAGAAACTTAAGAAAATGCATGCTTGTTTAAAATTAAAATTTTTGAATTTGCAAAGAGAGCATGAAAGTTTATGTAAAGATCACACTTTACTTGATAGCAATCACATGTCTTTACTTGATGAATCTGATGAGTTAAATAAAAAGAATTTTGAATTGATTGTTGAACATGATTCTTTGAAAGCTTCCTATACTTCGCTTGAATCTAATTTTAAAACTTATACTAAAGAATTTGAGCATAAAAAGCATTGTTTAGATGTTTAATTAGAAAGTGCTAACTTGAGGTTTAAAGAAAAATAAAACACATTTGAGAGAAATTAGAACACGTCAAAACTTGATTTAAATCCAAAACCTAGGAAGAGGCATTATAACCCATATAGATTAGTAAATCCTTTTCCTGGAGTTAGATGTTTTTTATGTGGCATGCTAGGACACATTTCACACACTTGCACTATTCATCATAGTACACATTGGGTATGGAGATCAAAATTGCATGTTTCATAACATAACACAAATGCATTGCATTCTTCTTTTCATAAGAATGAACTTAAACCTGTTTACGTTCCTAAATACGCATTTGATATTTTGTAGGTGTGCTCTCATTAAAGACCTCATGAGAGCAAATGGTACATGGACAACGGAGGCTCGCGGCTCATAAATTGCTTAACATTACTGCTTAATAATTTCTAAATTACATGCTTACTACTCTATTAACTGTTGTTATTTTCTACCTTAGTTTTTGTGTAAGCTTTCCATGCTTTAGTTGATTTGTTTTCTTTTTGATTTATGATTTTTTTTGTTGTTGTTGTTTTATTTTTTTTGAAAATTTATAGCCAATGTTTAAACATCTCTAAATAAGTTAAAGGGAGAAACACCATTGATGGTTTCGCTTCCTCTAACTTCTTTTAGTGGTCTAATTTTCTTTTCTAAATAAAAGTCTATCTCAAATTAACAAATGGCTATTACAATTAAGATCTTTTCTATCTTGCTACAGTAATCTAACTTATATATAAAATATTCAAAGTCTTTATATAACTTTCAAATTATTTAAAATCTTGTCATTGCAATTATCATATAATTTTTTGAGTCTGTTTTGTTATTTATTTTTCCTTATATTAGAAAGTGGGTTTTTCTTCTCAAATATCTAGAAGATCTACCTACAACTAAAATATTTTAAGAGTTTTTGAAAAAAGGGATCTAGCTTGAAAAAAATAATAATAATAATAACAAAAAAATTACACAATGATGCAAAAATAAAAGATGCGCAATGATCATCAAAAATTAAAATATATATAAAGTGTATCAAAAATCAAAAGATGCCCAATTGTGCCATTCAATTGTCAAGAAGCATAAAATGAGCCCACAAAAGATAAGCTTACTTCTCTTTCTAAACTTTTAAAACTTAGAAAAATTCATGTGTTACTTCATATTTTCAAATGCTTGATTTCAAATTTCATGACTGTGACAAATTACTTTGGTATATTATTCTATAAGATATTTTCTCTGGAACCAAGTTTTTGTTGCAAATCTACTTTTTCATTGCTTATGTTTTGATGATTGACAAACACTATCTCTCTTGGACTACTTGTTGCTTCTAACTTTTCAGGAATCGAAGATCGGACGATCAAGAGGAAGCCAAGTCCAGGATCACGTAGGCTTAGGGTTGAGTCAGTCTGTAATTTTATTTTTTACCTTTTGAGTCTACTTGTAATAATCAAAAAGACTGATGCTAAGTAACCCTTCACACACACACTTGAGAGGCTTAGAAATTCTGTTTTTGCCCACATCGGCCCGACCGATATTTATATCGTCCGGGACAATCAGCTTAAAATAGAAAGTCTAATTAAGGATTCTTAATTAAGGCAGCCGACATCAACATATCGGCCTGGACGATACGTGTATTGGCCAGGACGATAAGCTCAAAATAGAAAGAGATAGCCGCCTTAGACAGTTTAGGCATACTGAATTTTAAATTATCGGCCAGGACGATTCCAGGATCGGCCTGGATGAAATTACCAAATTATGCCTTAATTGATCAGGAAATCAAGGGAGTAATTAAGGATGATTGATACGATCATATCGGACAGGACGATCGTGAGATTGGCCTGGACGATCAAGCCAAATTTCAATCGGCCAGGACTGTTCCCAGGGCTGTGCTCAGGAAGATTTACCTCTGATTTGAACTAATCGGCCAAGACGATTGTGAGATCGGCCTGGACGATCAAGCCAAATTTCAATCGTCCAGGACTGTTCCCAGGGCTGTGCTCTGGCCGATCTTCCTTGATTTGTACTAATTGGCCAGGCCGATGTCCATATCGGCCTGGACGATAAAGTCGGCTACTTGCAATTAATGAGCTCCTCTTGAGCTCTTCTATTTAAAGAGCTCTTCTTCAACATTTTTGAGAGACCTTTGGCTGCTGCCTTGACCTGAGAAGACCTTGAGAGAGAGAGAGAGAGAGAGAGAGAGAGAGAGAGAGAGGATCTTGTGAGGGGGAGCTTGTGAGGGGATTCACAAGGGTTGCTCAAGGATCGCTCTGCTTGTCTTTCGTCTGGAGTTTCTCGTCCGTGGAAGGGTCGGTAGAGGTAAGGAGTTTTGCTTTTGGTTGTGGTTCTCTGCAAGCTTCAGGAGGAAGCAAAAGGAGGTAGGTTCTCTGCCTTGCCGGGGTGGTAAAAAGGAGTTTCTTGTGAGGGCTTCTCCGCCTAGCTGTGGGGGCTAAAGGAGAGTCACGTTTTGTAGTGCAATACTTGGAGGGTGCCTCCAAGGAGTGGACGTAGGTCGAGTCGACCGAACCACTATAAATCTTGTGTTCTTATTTTTGCTTCCGCACTTTTAAATTCCGCATTTGGTTTTGTGGTGTGATTTGGTTTGTGAATTTATTTCTTTGTCTTAAGAAGTTTTAAAATACCAATTCACCCCCCCCTCTTGGTTAGCTTGGGACTAAGTTCATAGGGCTTATTATCCCGAACGAACTTTCAAGTGGTATCAGAGCGGGATTCGAAAAATTAAGTTTGAAAACTTTTTGAATTTGATCCATGGCTAACGTAGGAAATAGAAACACTACTGAAGGTTATTCGATTACACGATCTCCTCTATTTGACAACTTACCTTTTGATTTTTGGAAAACCCGCATGTCAACGTTTTTACAATCTACTGATTATCGCATGTGGATGCTTATTCAAGAAGGTTATTCTCCACCTTCTCGTGAAATTAATGGTATTAAAACTGAAGTTGCTTTTACTGAATGGACTTTCGATGAACGTGATTTGGCTCAGTTAAATGCAAAATGTTTGAACTGTTTTTTCTGTGCTTTGAAATCTGAAGATTACATGCGTGTTTCAACTTACAAAACTGGTAAAGAGATTTGGGATAAATTATGCATCACCTATGAAGGTACTAATGAAGTTAAGCAATCCCATTTGAACTTTCTCTTGCATGACTACGAACTTTTTCGTATGAAACCTCATGAATCGATTTCTGACATGTACACTAGGTTTACTCAGATTGTTACTTCATTGCATGCACTAGGAAAAGAGCTTTCGAATTATGAAAAAGTTAACAAGATTTTGAGATGCTTGCCTTCGTCTTATGATGCAAAAATAACTGCAATCACTGAATCAAAATATTTGAATACTTATTCCATTGATAACTTACTTGGCTCACTCATTGCTTACGAGCAAGGTGTGAATCAAAGAAATCTTGATGCAGGTGAGAAGAAAAAGGAGAAAACAATCGCACTGAAGGCGCACAAATCGGATTCTGAATCTTCCGGGTCTGAGAGCGATGAAATTGCCTTCATCACAAAGCAATTCAAAAGCTTTCTAAGGAAGAAACAAAAGCATCATCAAAATTGGAGGAAAGGTAAGGATCACAAATATGTTAAAGGATCTTCTGATGTTGTTTGTTTTGAATGCAGGAAACCTGGACATGTGAGAGCCGATTGCCCTACACTTCAAGATCAATCAAGCAAAGAAAAGGAAAAAGGTGAGGAGAAAGCAAAGTCAAGGAAGGACAAGAAAAAAATCCAAAGAGGATTTTGGGCAGAATCTGGTACTGATTCCTCTGAGACTGAACCATAGGAAGAGACTACGAATTTGTGTTTCATGGGAGAAAATCAAAGTGATGAAGAAGAGGTATGTAAACCAACCTATGATGAATTGTTTGAAATTTGTGAAAAAATTCATGCATCATACAAAAAACTTAAGAAAACTCATGCTAGCCTAAAATTAGAACATTCAAATCTACAAAAAGAGCATGAAGTGTTTCTCAAAGACCATGCAACGATTGATTCAAATCACATGGCTCTCCTTGATGAATTTTATGAGTTGAACAAAAAGCATTTGGAATTAATTGATGAACATAATGCATTAAAAGTTTCACACACCTCACTTAGTTTTGATCTTAAGAAATCTAAAGATCTTGAGAAAAATTTGAGGATTGAGATTGATGCCTTAAAGAGAACAAATTTGAGGATTCAAAATGATCGGATGACTTCCACTGTTGATCTTAAGCCAAAACCTAGGAAGAGGCATTTTAACTCAAATCATCTAAGAAATGCCTTTCCTGGAATTAGATGTTTCTCATGTGGCATGCTAGGACACATCTCACACACTTGCACCGTTCATCATAGTACTCATTGGGTGTGGAGACCTAAAATGCATGATTCACAGCATACCTTACCTGCATTACATTCTACTTTTTCTAAGAAGGATCCCAAACCTGTTTGGGTTCCTAAATCTGACTGTTGTTGAGTTTTGCAGGTGTGCTCTCACCAAAGCCCTCGTGGGAGCATATGATAACTGGACATAAGGAGGCTTGCAGCTCAAAAATTGCTTAAACTCGCTGCTTTATCACGTGCTTGAAACATTAGTTTTGTGTGTTTTTTTATTTTTTTTTATTTTATTTTTTCTAGTTTTTGTGCTCACTTTGTATTGATTTTAATTTGCTTTATTTTTCATTTGTTTTGTTTTGTTTTGTTTTGTTTACATGTTGCTCTTTAATTTTGGCCTTCATATGATTAGTCCTTTCAAACTTTTAGATTTTGGAGTTTTTTGGAGATAGTGATTTAGCTTTTCAAAATTGGTTAAAGGGAGTTTTCTGTTGATGTTTTCCCTCCTTCAGACTTTATTTAGTGGTATGATTTTTCTTCTCTAAAATAAAAGTCTAAACTCGGTTTAACCAATAGCCTGTTAATTAAGATCTTTTTTTTATCTTGCTACAATAATTTATCTTATGCATAATAGCCAAAGTTTTTAGTTATCATTCAAGCTTTTGAAATCTTGCCATTGCATTTTTCACATGATTTTGATTTAGTGTTGTGGATTGTTCTTCCCTATGTTAGAGAGAGAGCCCCTATTCTCTAATATTTGGAGGATATACTCACAACTAAGTTTTTTTTTAGAGTATATTAAAGAATTTCTAGCTTGCAAAAGTTAAAAAGGAAAGAGGCCAATGAAGCCAAAATTGAAAAGAATGCTATATACACAAAAGTGTATCAAAGAATCAAAAGATGCTCAAAAGAGCAAATCAAATGACAAGAGGCATAAAATGAGCCCACTAAATGCAAGCTATTCTCTCTTTGGTAAAACTCTTAAAACTTAGAAAACTTATTAATTATGTGATGTTTTCAAAGACTTGATTTCAATTTCCATGATTGAGAAAAATTACTTTGGTTTATTAAATATGAGATATTTTCTTTGTAAACAAGCTTTGAATGGATCTTATTATCCCTATTAGTTATTCTAAGCTGGATTTTTGGTTTCCAAAAGAATTTTTGTACCCTGAGGATGTCTGATCAAGGGTTAACAAAATCAGATATTCTACCTTCTTCTAATTGAGATTTGTTAAACTTATTGATCTCTTGGAACTTTAAAAGGCTTAACTTTTTGAAAAAAAATTCTCATATGATGCCTCCATAAAAAAAAAAAATTTGAAAAATTAAAAGTTCAAAAATATTTGTTTTCATGTGTTCCTTGTTTTTTATTTTTCTGTGTTTTGACTGTTTCTTTATTTTTTGATTGTCTTGATCATCACCATCTTTCCTTTGAATTCAATTCCTAGTTACATCGTCCTAGCCGATCCCCTTATCGTCCTGGACGATATAACAAATTCTGTTCAAAATCCATCTGCTGACCTTTTCGTTTGAAAACCCTAACTCATCGTCCCGGACGATCCCACATCGTCCTGGACGATTTGATCGAACTCTTGGTGATAGTCCTGACTGATAGTATATTTTTTCTGGCCGATGCATTTTATGTGCATCGTCCTGGCCGATACACTGGATCGTCCTGGACGATCCATGTGTCAGTACATTTTGATCTTTAAATTCGGCCCCGGACGATCAATTATTGGACAATCGGCCGGGCCGATCCACTGTTCGTCCTGGACGATACACGTGGCAAGCATTTTAAATGTTTTAACTTCGACCGGTACGATCAATTATTGTGCATCATCCCGGACGATACACCTAATCGGCCCGGACGATCTGCTTTTTCAACGGTCGTTCGGCCTGACTCCTCGGGCTGATCGCCTGTGTCTATTCGGCCTGGCCGATATCTGATCGGCCCGGCCGATCGGACCGTCTTTTTGACCAATCGGCCTGTACGCAATTATTGTACCCTATCGGCCTGGACGATTCTGCGATCGGCCAGGATGATAGGGCCGTTTCTTTAAATTCAGGCCAATTCCAGCCATTTTTCTCACCCTCTTCCTTCAACTCTTTTGTGTTTTCTTGCTACCTCTCTCAAATGGCTGGTGGGAAACGTATTCGTCAGGCATCCGGGAGTTCTTCGAGGGCGACTCTAGACCCTCGATTCAGGGAGGCAGAAGATCTGGCTGCCTATCATCGCTACAAGGAGAGTGGCATCACCCTGTCCCGGATAATCAATCCAGCATATCTCTCATACCCGGTAATGGACCTTTTTGCCCACACCTCTCTTTGTTTTATACTCATTCTCGCCTTCCCTTTCTCTTCCGAACTTCTCGCTGATTTTTTTGCTAACCTACGCATTAACCACACCTTCACAGTCATGACCTCCTATGTGAATCGACGCCCTATCAAAATCACATATCAGGATTGTGTTGATCTTCTACAGCTATCCACTACTGGGGATAAGCTGCACCAAATAGCCACTGATCCTGATTTTGACTGGTCTACGGCGAATCACTTCCTTCGTCAGACCAATACACATTTCCATGTTGGAGAGACTAGCTCTTTGGTCAAAGATGCTAGGACAATCCAACATGTCCTTCGCACATCCATAATCCCAAAAGCCGGGGACCGGATTCACATCACCCCTCTACTGTCCCTCACTACTTTCTACATTATGGCCCAAAGAGAATTCAATGCCGCTAATCTACTCTTTCGCTACATCGATCACCTAACTACAATTCGCGACCCAGGCCATAAGAGAAAGCCCAATCTAGCCTTAGGACACATCATTGCCTATGTCCTTGAAACCAAATACAATCTCCAATACCCTAATCATCCTGACCGTCACCCTACCTACTACTCAAACAATTCCTTCACTGCACTTCATAGTACTCGTCTTCACCCAGGAGATGGGGAAGGTCGGGGGGCTAGAGAGGAGGAGGCTCCCGCTCCTGCTCCTGTTCCCATTCTGGATCCTGTCCCTCTCCACCAGCACTCACCCTTTGATCAGTTGATTGAGAGATTTGATCGTTGGGAGACTCGGTTTGACGCCTACGTTGTTGCTTAGGAGCAGCAACACTCAGAGGACATTGCCCGCTACGAGCAACACCGCGCTGAGGATTTAGCCCGATTTGACAGTTTCGTTACTCAGCAGCAGCAGCAGCATGACCAGGACATCGCCTGGTTCAATGCTCAGTTCACCACACTTGCCACCTACTTTCAGCAGCCACCTCCTCCACCTCCATCTGATGATCTGGATCCCTCATTATTTTAGTATATATTTTGTGTTGTTTGTTTCCAGTCTTTTTTGTGTGCTTGTTAGTCTTTTTCTTGTGTTTCTAGACCCTCTTTTTGTGATGACAAAAGGGGGAGTAGGGTGTAGGAAAAAGCTGTTTGGTCTTGGATTTTGTAACCTTGCGGTGTTTTAATGAACTTTTCCTACTTGTGTTTGCCATCATCAAAAAGGGGGAGATTGTTGCAAATCTACTTCTTCATGGCTTATGTTTTGATGATTGACAAACACTATCTCTCTTGGACTACTTGTTGCTTCTAACTTTTCAGGAATCGAAGATCGGACGATCAAGAGGAAGCCAAGTCCAGGATCGCGTAGGCTTAGGGTTGAGTCAGTCTGTAATTTTATTTTTTACCTTTTGAGTCTACTTGTAATAATCAAAAAGACTGATGCTAAGTAACCCTTCACACACACACTTGAGAGGCTTAGAAATTCTATTTTTGCCCACATCGGCCCGGCCGATATTTATATCGTCTGGGACGATCAGCTTAAAACAGAAAGTCTAATTAAGGATTCTTAATTAAGGCAGCCGACATCAACATATCGGCCTGGACGATACGTGTATCGGCCAGGACGATAAGCCCAAAATAGAAAGAGATAGTTGCCTTAGATAGTTTAGGCATACTGAATTTTAAATTATCGGCCAGGACGATTCCAGGATCGGCCTAGACGAAATTACCAAATTATGCCTTAATAGATCAGGAAATCAAGGGAGTAATTAAGGATGATTGATACAATTATATCGGACAGGACGATCGTGAGATCGGCCTGGACGATCAAGCCAAATTTCAATCGGCCAGGACTGTTCCCAGGGCTGTGCTCAGGACGATTTACCTCTGATTTGAACTAATCGGCCAGGACGATCGTGAGATCAGCCTGGACGATCAAGCCAAATTTCAATCATCCAGGACTGTTCCCAGGGCTGTGCTCTGGCTGATCTTCCTTGATTTGTACTAAACGGCCAGGCCGATGTCCTTATCAGCCTGGACGATAAAGTCGGCTACTTGCAATTAATGAGCTCCTCTTGAGCTCTTCTATTTAAAGAGCTCTTCTTCAACGTTTTTGAGAGACCTTTGGTAGCTGCCTTGACCTGAGAAGACCTTGAGGAGAGAAAGAGAGAGAGGGAGAGAGAGAGGATCTTGTGAGGGGGAGCTTGTGATGGGATTCACAAGGGTTGCTCAAGGATCGCTCTACTTGTCTTTCGTCTGGAGTTTCTCGTCCGTGGAAGGGTCGGTAGAGGTAAGGAGTTTTGCTTTTGGTTGTGGTTCTCTGCCAGCTTCAGGAGGAAGCAAAAGGAGGTAGGTTCTCTGCCTTGCCGGGGTGGCAAAAAGGAGTTTCTTGTGAGGGCTTCTCCGCCTAGCTGTGGGGGCTAAAGGAGAGTCACGTTTTGTAGTGCAATACTTGGAGGGTGCCTCCAAGGAGTGGACGTAGGTCGAGTCGACCGAACCACTATAAATCTTGTGTTCTTATTTTTGCTTCCGCACTTTTAAATTCCGCATTTGGTTTTGTGGTGTGATTTGGTTTGTGAATTTATTTCTTTGTCTTAAGAATTTTTAAAATACCAATTCACCCCCCCCCCCCCTCTTGGTTAGCTTGGGACTAAGTTCATAGGGCTTAATATCCCGAACAAACTTTCAGTTTTGAATGAATTTTTTTTCCCAAACAGTTAGGCCTTTCATTTTCAAAAAATGATTTTGCCCTGAAAGAAGTTCGAGCTAGTGTTAACATGATCGAATATTCTACTATTTTTGAATTTCGACAATGTTAACTTGTTGGTCTTATAAGACTTTAAAAATTAATTACCTGGAGTATTTATCATATTCAAGCCTTGCTAAAAACTCAAAAAAAAAATTGATCTTTTATTTTTTTTCTCTTCCTTTTTTGTCTTTTCATATTTCACTTTTTTGTAATTGTTTTGTTTTTGGGCCTTCTAATCATCTCCATCCATCTTCTATTTTAAAACTTTTTTGTTATCATCCCGGACAATATTCATATCATCTTGGATGATAAATTCATTTCACTTATAAAAATTCTATCTGCTGGTCATTATGAACTTTCTGCTTCTTATCGTCTAGGATGATTTATTATCAGCCCGGAAGATCTGATCGTCTTCTGCTTCAATTATTTGTGATCAGCCTAGACAATTCTCTTTATCCTGGACGATGGTCTTTAAATCTTGCTCAATTTATGGAACATCGGCCCGTACGATCCACATGTTCATCTTGGACGATACATATGGCAATACATTTTAACACCTTAAATTCGGCTAGTACGATCAATTATTGGTGATGATCCTGGAAGATCCACCTATTTATCCTGACGATAAACGTGGTAATGTTTTAAACATTTTTAAATTTCGGCCGATAAGATCTATTATTATGCATCGTCCTGTATAATCCACCTATCGGTCAGATCGATCTACTTTTTGAACGGTCATCCGACTTGACTCCTTGGGATGATAATCTGTGTCTAATCATCCAAGATGATATCTAATCATCCTGAATGGTATGACCACCTTTTGACCAATCAGCCCAAATGTAATTATTGTACCAAATTGGACTGGATGATCCTGCGATCATCCTAGACGATCCTATTGATTCTTTAAATTCAAAGCCCTTCCAGCCAGTTTTCTCACACCACCTCCTTCTAATATCTTTCTACTTCCTCTTTTGTTGCTATTTGTGATCATGGCAGGAGGCAAGCGATCTCATCATCTTTCTGGAAGTTCATTGAGGGCAACTCTTGACCCTCAATTTTTTAAGGCAGATGATCAAGCCTCCTACCAAAGATACAAGACGGCCAGAATCACCGTCTCCCGGGCCATCAACCCAAATATTCTATAATATCCGGTACTCAATCAATTTTCCCACACCTCTTTGTGTTTTCTCCTTATTCTTTTTGCACTGCTTAACTCTAAGCTTCTTTTGAATTTTTTGTGAGTCTCCATATAAATTCTACTTTTACTTCTCTTGTATCGTATATGAATCGATGCCCCGTCGAGATCACATACTAGGACTGTATAAAATTTTTATAACTTTCCACCATAGGGGATAAACTTCACACCATGTATTCTGACCCTAACTAGGATTGGGGTCTAGCTAACCACTTGCTTCCCAATATTAATGCTCACTTTCATGTTGGAGAGACTAGCAGCTTGCTCAAAGATGCTAGGACTATCCTAAATGTCTTTCGCACTTCTATTATTCCAAAAGCTGGTGATCGCATCCATATTATTCCTCTTCTTTTAATCACCACCTTTTATATTGTAGCCCATCGTGAATTCAATGCCACTGATTTACGTTTTGCTACATCGAGCAACTGGCTACCATTCATGATCCAGGTCATAGGAGGAAGCCAAATCTAACCATAGGACATATCATTTCTTATGTCTTAGCCAAGAGACTTGAGGAGGAGGTAGCACCCCCTATGACATGAGGAGGAGGTAGCACCCCCTATGACCTGAGAAGGAGGTAGTACCCTCACCTTCTCCTGCACCTACTCTACTCCGCCAGCACTCTCAACTGGATTAGCTGGTGGAGCAATTTGATCAGTGGGTGGCCCATTTTGAAACTTATGTTCCTACACAGGAGCAAGAACATGTTGAGGACTTAGCCTATTTTGACACCTACGTTGCACATCAGCAGCAGCAACACGATCAAGACATAGCCTAGTTTGGAGCATAGTTCGCCACTCTATCTAACTACTTTTAACATCCATCACCACCACCTCCTCCTTCGGATGATTAGGACCCATCTTTCTTTTAGTGTGTTCTTGTGTTATTATTTTCCTTATTTTAGTCCTTTTCTATTTTATAGTTTTTGTTATTTGTTTTCCTCCTCCTTTTTGTGATGTCAAAAGGGGGAGTAGTTGTACTAGTTATAGTGTGTTTTTCTAATTTGTTATGTTTATGTTGAACTATTGAAATTGTGCTTGTTTCCTTTCTTATTTCTTTCTTTAAACTGCTTCAATGAATTCTGATGTTTGCCATCATCAAAAAGGGGGAGATTATTTTGAATCTAATTTTTAGAGAATATGATTTTGATGATAGCAAACAGTTCTGTTTCTCTACGACAGTCGTGCCTACTATCATTTCAGGCCCACAACGATCAAACTACAAACTAAACTAGCTTGAGATTGGGTAGACTAGGACTGAGTCAGTTTGTATCCTTTTTTACCTTTCTTGAGTCTATTGTAATATATGTGGTTCCTGATTCTAAGTAACCTTACACACACACTTTAGGAGAATTTCTGACTATTTCATAGAGTTAACTATTTTTTGGTAACATCATTCGGGACGATCCATTAAATATCTTGGATGATTTGTTCAAAAATAGAAACCCTAATTAGGGCATCCTGGTTAAGGTATCCGTCATTAAGCACATCATTCTGGATGATATTTGTATCGGCCGGGATGATTGGCTCAAATTATTAAGAATCAGCTGCTAGATCTATTTAGGTATTAGTTATTTTTGGACATTGTCCAAAAAATCATCCTTGACGATGCAACACAATTATGCCTAAATTAATCTTATAATTAAGGATATCAATTAAGGATATCAATTCAGGATAAATTGCTCGATCACATCATCCTGGGTGATCGCAGGATCGATCGTGATGATGCACTAGATGATTGGACATCATACAGCTCTTATTCTGGGAAATGTTCAGAATGATATTCCATGATTTGGAATAATCATATAGGATGATATATTATCGTCCTAGATGATATGAACAAATTTCTTCTGATCATCCCTGATGGTCCTGGCTGATTAAGCTTAAATTGCACTGATTATACAGGACGATATTGACATCGTCCTGGATGATAATATTGGGAAGTTGCAATTAATGAGCTATTTTAAAGCTCTTCTATTTAAGGGCTCTTATTCTACCCTTTAGAACATCTTTTGCTACGATTTTGACTAGTGAGAGCTAAGAGGAGAGGGAGAGCAAGGGAGAGTGAGAGAGGATCTTGTGAGGGGATATTTATGAGGGAGTTCACCAAGGTTGCTCCAAGCAAGGATCCATCGTAGTCTTTTACAATCATCATCCCTAGTTCCTTGGGGGTTCTAGAGTGGTAAACTTCAGCACTTGATAAAGGTTCTCTGCCTACTTCAGGAGGAAGCAAAAAAGAGTTGGGTTCTCTGCCTGCTTCTAGAGGAAGCAAAAAGAATTGGGTTCTCTACCTCACCTGGGTTGGTGAAAAGGAGGTTTGTAAAGGTTTCTCCGCCTTGCTGTGGGGGCAAAAGGATAGAAACTGAGTTTAGTGCAATACTCGGGGGCACCTCTGAGGAGTGGACGTAGGTCGTGTTGACTGAACCACTATAAATTTATGTGTTTTTTATTATTACTTCAGCATTTAATTTCTGCACTCTAAATTTATGTGGTGAATCTTCATTTCGAACCAGAGAAACCAAAGAATGAGAGAAGAAATAACATTACAGATGTTACCTTTAGAGTTAATATACCTAGCATTAAGCATAGATTTAAGGGAGAGATGGGCATTAAAACAATTTAACTGAAAAAAAATCATCAAAGTGCCCAAGTTCTAAAAGCAATAGAGCCAGAGATAAAAACATGATGCATATTCTCCAAATGGAAACAACATTGAGACTTAAAAGACATAATAAAACCTTTTTTTGGTGAGATTATCATCAGTGGGTAAAAATCTATGCAGAATTCTCCAAACAAAGACAAACACAATAGAAGGAATGCTCTTATGCCAAATATAATTAAAAATATTATCAATATTTCTTTTAACTATAAAAGCATTCCAAGCATCCTTTAAGTGAAAACCACCATCTTTGAAAAATCACATAAGATAATGTCCTTAGAATTAGTGTTGATAGCAGAGTTTAAAATGAGTTGTATAATGTAATCTGGAATCACTTTAGAGAGTTTTTCATAGTCCTAACAATTATCATTAAAAAATGAATTGACCTTAACTAAAGTAGTAAAGGAATAATTCAAAATAGAGTAAATAGTGTGTTATCTAACCACCGATCATGCAAGAAGAAAATATTACCATCACCAAGCCCCCAAGAAATAAAGGGTTCCACATCCCATTTAACCTTGCAAAGCCTTTTCTAAACTCAAGAGCTACCTTGTTTAGAAAAAACATTAGTAGGAATTTTGCCAACACAATACTTAGAAATCATAAAATTAGCCCAAAGATTAGCTTCAGTGTGTAAATTATACCAAAGTTTAAAAGAAAAATCCTTAGCAACATCATTAATATTCTTGCAATCAAGACCACCTTCAGCCAAAACACCACAACACTTCTCCCAAGCAGCCCAATTGATTTTAGACCTAGTAGAAGTGCCTTTCCAAAAGAATTTATTAATAAGCATGTGGACCCTATTACAAACCACTTAAGTCAGAAAAATAGTTTGAAAACTATAAACGGGTAAAGCACAAAAGAACACTTTTGATAAGAGTAACACTACCACCAAAGTTAAGGAAATTAGAATCACAAGCTAGAAGTTTTTTTGAACAGAGGCAATAAGATCACAAAAGAAAGGATCTCCTCCTCCAATTAAAAAGAGGGACACGAAGATATTTAATGGACAAGTGAGAATAGGTAAAGCTAGTAAGATCTTTAATAGTTAAAATATGATCATTAGAAATTCTCTTAGTAGCAATGAAACAAATTTTATTTTTTCTAAAGGATAAGGCACTAACCATCTCAATTTGATAAAAGAAATCCATAAATTTTTTAATTATATTAATAGCCGCATTAGTAAAAAATATAAAATCATCCACAAAGCACAAATGAGATATGGAAAATCCTCCCAATGTTCTAAAATAAAGGCCAGGATTAGCATCAAACAAATTTGAAAGACCTCTAGAAAGAAATTTAGCAGTAACAATAAAGAGAGAAGGTGAAATAAGATCAACTTACCTTAATCCATGAGAAGATTTGAAGAAGTTAGTATTAGAACCATTGACAATTAAAGAAAAATTGACATCTTCAATACAATTTTTAATAAGCTTGATAAAGACCGAATCAAAACAAAAATCTCTAAAGTAAGATAATGAAAGTTCCAATCATTATTATCATACGCCTTGGCAATATCAAGATTCAAAATTAAATTACCCCCTCTCACCCTAACATCTATGTCTTGACAGAACTCTTGAGCCAACAAAATATTATCCATAATGGCCCTACCTTTCACAAAACCCATCTGATTAGGTGAAATAATTCTAGGTAAAATAGAAGTAAGATGATTCATAATAATTTTAGAGATCACCTTATTGAAAAAAGTACAAAGACTAATAGGCTAAAGTCATTCCAAGTATTAATATCATTGTTTTTAGGAATAAGCACAATTGAAGTAGAAGTAAAAAAACTTAGGTATACAATATATTACCAGTAAAGAAATCCAAAATAACATTAAAAATATCATTATTAATAATATGCCTATATTTTTAGAAGAAAAGAGTAGTAAACCCATCAGGCCCAGCCACAAAATACTATTCATATATAACAGAGTCTCTTTAACCTCCTCAAAAGAATAAGGCCAAGAGAGAGTGACATTCTCCTCATGGGAAATAATGGTAGGAATGAAAGAATGATCCATAATCTGAGCCGGATTAAAAATTTTATTGAAACAGGCTTTAAAATTTTACACAGCTAAATTAGCAATCTCCACAGTATTGTCAGTGATAGAGACATCCTCCATTTGGATTTTATTGACACAATTTTTAACTGTTTTCCTCTTCACCAATGCATGGAAATATTTAGTGTTGTTATCTCCTTTATCCAAGTGCTTAGAAGTAGCTTTTGGCTTCCAAAAAATCTCTTTTTGAGCTTGAAAATTAAAAAGGTCCTCTTTGGACTTATGTAAAAGAGAAAAATCAGCATCAGTAGGGTCATCTTGACAAGCCATCTCAATAGAACTAACAAGTTGCTCAACTTTCAGGATATTAGAGAAAATATTTCTAAAAACATGAGGGTTCCACCAATTTAAAACTTGTTTTAGCCTTTTCAACTTAAACCAAAGTTTCCAAATGAAAAAAATAAAATTATCTGAATGTAACGGTGCTTGCCAATTATTTTGAACAACATCAAAAAAGGAGTCATTAAGTAACCACATGTTTTGGAATCTAAATTGGGAAGAAGCATTAAAATGTCTAAACTTGAGGCTAATAAGTAAAGGAGAGTGATCAGACAAAATTCTACTCAGATGCTGCACATTGGTGGAATTAAGAAAATTAAGTCAGGAGTTATTAAAGAGCTCACGATCGAGCCTTGCCATAAGTGACCCCTATTCCAAGTACATTATTGCCAACAAAACTAATATCAATTAAGTTGGAAGTCAAAATCATATTATTGAAATCCTCCATAGAACAATAAGAAGGACAGGAACCTCCTAATCTTTCAGAGGGGTTAGTGATAGAATTAAAATCACCACCAACAAGCCAAGGCAAATTGCAAATATTTAGTAAATAAATAAGTTGATCCCAAAATAGTTTTCTATTATAACGAGAACAAGTAGGACACAGAAAAGAATCATAAAATTGAAAATTAAGAGACTCAACTTTATAATGCAAGACCTGAGTAAAATCACTAATAACATCAATTTTAATAGGATCTTTCTAGAAAACCCAAATCTTGTTAGCCACATTTGAAATAGCTTGATTAAAATTCAAGAACTGGGAGGTATTCAGGAACCAATAAGAGGAAATAAGAGGCTCAAGCAACACAAGAATAGAAAGGTTATACACACAATATAAGTTCTTAACACCAATTATTGAAGAAGGATAACAAATCCCCCTCACATTCCAAATAATAACATTAAACATAAAGAAAAACATAATGGAAAGTATACGAGTGAGTGTTTCTAGGAGGTTGCAAAAATATATGCTTAGGCTTCCTTCCTCTTTTGTTATGAACTTTACTAAAACTAAAATCATTATCATCCCTAGCAAAACATTTAGCAGTAATATACATATCCTCAGTATCAGTCAAAGCATCACTATTATAATTAGATTTTGAAAGAGTCTTATTACCATTTGGGTGTTCCCTTTGAATAGTCTGTTGAGGACATTCATCCTCCATAAAAATACCCTCATCTTCCATATGATCATGAGTCCTCAAAACAAGCTCTTCTTTGCATTTAGAGATAGGCGAGCCATGCTTCATAGAAATAAATTAACCTTCCTCTAAAGAGATGTCATTCCTCTCACACACTTTACAAGGAACTTGAATAGCCCTAACTTCCTATTATTTTAATGGATTAGAAGAAATGTAGGTAATCATAATACCATTAGACTCATAAACATTTTGATTAAAAGTGCAAGAATGGGTAGTTTCAACAATTACATCATTTTGAACATCAATGCTAGGCAAAGTATGTGTCACATTCTTCTCACAATCAATAGAAGAAAAGCCAAATGATTTGACAATAACTCCCTGATCATGACTCAATGAAATATCATTTGTAATAAAAGACATTAACCACCGACGTCTCCTCAAGAGATTGAGGAGGATTAGAGACATCTCGAGCAACCGCCCCATGTTTGTTTCAATGAATCCTTTTCTTTACAGTGATGAGGATGCTTCCAAAAACAATCATTCATGCCATGTCCGTGCATCTTGCAAAGAGAACAAAATATTGGTAAAGTTTTAAACACAATTTTTTGGAAATAACCCTTGACTTCTTACCCAATCCATATCTCACTAGGTTGTTTTTTAGAGACACATAACTCAACCAAAACTCGATCAATAGGTGGCCTAGACACAGAGGCAATGGCTTTGTGAGTTTTTTAACGGACTTCCAAAAATAGAAGCCATACCAAAAAGGATTTGATGCTTAAAAAAGTGAAGTCTCAAATAAGGGAATGAAATCTAAACCTGAGAAATATGGGAGATTCCTCCTTAACATCAAAATCTAGAGTCCATTTAAGCAGCTACATTTGACACACTTAAATATAAGAAGATCTCCTAGAAAATATATATATATATTTTAAAACCAATCGAGTGGCCTATACTTTAATATAAAAAATTAGTACAAGGTCCTTAAAAGAGACCTCAAGTTCCCTTCTCCTTAAAAGAGTTTCAAAAAGAAATAAAAAAATCTACGAGCTCGAGGTCCCTACTAGCAAAAAATACAACGATAACTAGATAGAAACTACGGTGCACAGGAATGGGCACCCAAAAAAAATCAGAGTTCCAAAAAACAAAGACCCGATCCAGATTGCCTTCCGAGCAACGATCAAAATATTTACCTGCAAAAGAATGACACTGCAAAACAAATGATAGCACAAAAGGGATGTGGCAAAGATAAAAAATATATAAGGAAAATACAATAATTATACTTGCAAAGAAAATACCAAATTTCCAACCAGTTAGGATTCCAAAACATTAAAGAACAAAGCCAGCAATACTTTTCCACAATCAAATGACCACAAAAATAATAACACAAATAACCAAATACCATAGAAACTTGATAACCAAGGCAACAACCACTAGATGGAAAGCATTGCCCGAAACAATGGACCGGCAGGCAAAATAAACCAACTAAGTTCACCCTGCAAAAAATGAACCCAAGGCCAAATTCCAACTGTTGAGATTGTTGCAGCTTAGTTATTGATTGTTGATATTCTTGCAACATTTATATTTTTTATGATTTCAAATATTATTGCTTTGATTAGTATTTCACCAAACATATTTTGGATGTATTTTTTTTCTATTCATGTGTACTAATATTTCAGGGAAATCATACTTTGGAATATTGAAGACTTCAAATCAGATCAGTTTAGGATTTATTATTAGTGAAGTCTATAATTTTCCATTTTATTGAGTCTGAGAGAGTGTGATTATAATTGAGTAACTTTGTACACACACACTAGGGGAGAGTTTTAAATCTAAAATTTTTAAATTGATCATACTATATGATTTCTTTTCATACGGGATGATCTGATCAGTTATTTTCCCTTTTGAGTAGTCCATTGAATTGAAAGCAGAAACTTTTCTAAGTATTAATCATACTGTATGATCACCATTTGTACATACCTTCCAGAATATGAAATGGATGGGTCCCGTTTCATCCAAAAATATTTTTTATAAGTATGGATCGTACTGTACGATCCCAGTTCGTATATGCCTTCTAGAGTATGAAATGGATGGTCCCTAATCATTCAAAAAGATTTTTTATAAGTATGGATCGTAGTATATGATCACAATTTGTACGTGCCTTCCAAAGTATGAAATTAAGAGGTCCTTTTTCCTCTCTACATTTCATCCAGACGAACTTGAAATTTTTTTGAACGGTTCATATCGTATGATGTCATCATCGTACAAATGCCATCTAAGGTACGAAATGAACGGGTCCCTTTTCATCCCAAAAAATTTGAAAATTTTGTAATTGATCGTTCCGTATGATGTCATCATCGTACGTATGTCATATACGGTACGAAATTGTGGGGTGCCTCTTCGTCTTGATGAAGATGAAAATTTTTCTAACTGTTCATACCGGACAAACTTGGTTAGTCTCAGACAATGATTGTGTATGAACCATTTCGTACTGATTCACAACAGGTTCATACACAATAATTTTTAAACTATTTATACGTACGAATATACGATCGTGTATTCTCAAAATTAAAAATTTCAATTTTTTTGACTGTTTTTTGTGTCTTTGGTATAAAAGGTCCACTAAAATGGACGTCAAATAATCTTCTCTTTGTGATTTTCAAGGCAATCAAAAGAGAGAGTGTGAAAGAGTGTTTGAGAGAGATTTCCTGCAAGTGTAGTTTGAAGGGTCACAAGGTTACTCAAAGGTAAGGATCACTTTGTGATTTTTTTTATCACCCTTCCACTTATCTTTCTAGTTGATCGTGAGAAGATATTTGAAGAGAATTTGGTTCTCTGCTAACACTTGGAGGGTATAAATTGATGACAGGTCTCTACCGACACTTATAGAGTGTGAACAAACCACGGTTCTCTGCTGACACTTAGAGGGTATGAACAGACGATAGTTCTCTTCCAACACTTGGAGAGTGTGAAAGGATGACGGTTCTCTGCCGCACCTAGATTGGTGGAAGAGAGGTTTTGTAAAGGCTTCTCTACCTTACTGTGGGGGAAAAAGGAGAGACATTTTGGTAATAGTGCAATACCTATAGAGGGAGCCTTCAGGGAGTGGATGTAGGTCATCTTTGATCGAGCGAATATAAATATTTGGGTCTTTTAAATTTCCATATTTATTTACTGAAAGTTATATTTCTACTGTTGAAAAGTAATTATGAAACTTTAATTAACTTGCTATGAGAATCAATGGTTTTTCAAATCTAAAATCCAAGAGAAAATTTTAAATTTCTAATTCACCCCCCCCCCCCCCCCCCCTCCCCCCTCCTGGTTAGCCTTGGGACATTTGTTTAGGTTTAACAACCTAATCTGAAATTATGAGATGCGTCAAGAGGGCGGGAGGGGGTGAATTTGAAATTTGTTGCAATAAAAAGATAATCCTAAAAAGGAGTTCTATTTTTTTTTGTGATTTTCAAGTTAAACATGAAAATTAAATAATTCGAAAGCGAATGCCTAAAACACAGTTTACAACAATGAATTTCATAATGATTTTCACCAAGTAATTTTAATAAAAATTAAATGCAGAACAAAAAGAAAATGCATTTTTAAAGGAAATAAGTGAAGAAACAATCATAGTTCAAATTGTTCAACTTAAAAATATTACAAACTATAATAAACTAGAATGGTAAAAACTAGTATAGCTACTCCCCCTTTTGACATCACAAAAAGGAGGAGAAAAAAAGAAACACAATAAAAACTACCTAAAAGAAAAACAACATTAAAAGAAAAAATAACATCACACCAAAAACAAGCAATGTAAAAGAAGAACAGCCCCTGATTGTCTGAAGGAGGAGGTGGTGTTGGTGTATATGGCTGAAAGTAACTCCAAAGAGTGGCGAATTGCTCTCCAAACTAGGCCAAATCCTTGTCATGCTGGTGCTGCTGGTGAGCAACAAGGGAGTCAAAACAAGCAATGTCCTTAGTATGTTGCTGCTCTTATGCAGCAACGTAAGTTTCAAACCGTGTCTACCACTAATCGAATTGCTCCCCTAGCTGATCCAGTTGAGAGTGCTGGTGGAGCATAGCAGGTGCAGGAACAGGTGCAGGAGATGCCTCCTCATCAGCTCCTTCGGCTTCCTCGTGCCTCGGGTGGAGATAAGTTCTGTAAAGAATGTGGAAGGAGTTATTTAAGTAGAAGGTAGGGTAAAAATTTGGTTGGGCAGAATATTGGAGGTTGTATTTTGATTTTAAGATATAGGCAATGATATTTTCTGGGCCTATATTTAGCTTCCTCCTATATCCTGGATCACAACTACTAGTTAGATGCTCAACATTGTGAAAAATTAAATTAGTGGCATTGAATTTATGATGGGCCAAAATGTAAAAAGTGGTGATCGAAGGAAGAGGAGTTATATGATCGCAATCACCACCTTTTTGTAGTATTGAGGTGTGAAGGACATGTTGGATTGTCCTAGCATCTTAGAGTAAGGTGCTAGACTCTCCAATATGAAAGTGAGCATTAGAGTTTCTTAAAAGTGGTTGGCTAAAGCGTAGATAGGATCAGCACAAAAGGTGTGAGTTTATCCCCTGTGGTGGAAAGTTACAAAAGTTCTTGACAGTCCTGATATGTGATTTCGACGGGACATTGATTCATATAGAACCCGAGAGCAGTGAAAGAAGAATTTATGTGGAGGATAGCAAAAAATTCAAAAAGAAGCTCAAAGTTGAATGGGACAGTGAGAGTGAGAAAGAAGGTTAAGGAAGTGAGCAAAAATAAATTTAGGAAAAGATAGGATAGAATGTTTGGGTTGACAGTCTGGGATACAGTGATCCCGGCTATTTTTTACCTCAAATAGGTAATTTGGTCGCTTGCCTCGGTGAAGTGAGGGTCAAAATTCACCCTCGAGGAACTCCTAGAAGGATAACCATCTCTCTTTCCTCCTGCCATGATCAAGAACAACTAGGAAATAGGATGTACAAGACTGATGGAAGTAGACTGTGTTAGAAAAAAACCCTTAGAATCCTCAAATTTTAATGAATCAGCCCGATCGTCCAAGCCGAATGGATGTAATAATTGCGTCCAGGATGATTGGTCAGAAAAGAGATAATGTCATCCAGGATGATCATATATCATCTGGGATGATAAGACACAGGCGATCATTACGAGTAGTCAGGCCAAATGACCGTTGAAAAAGTAGATTGTCCTAGCCGATTAGGTGGATCGTCCATGATGATGCATAATAATGGATCATACCGGCCAAATATAAAAATGTTAAAAACATTGCCATGTGTATCATATGGGACAAATAGGTGGATCGTCCAGGACGATCACTAATTAATTGATCATACATGCCAAATTTAAAGGGTTTAAACATATTGCCATGTGTATCATCCAGGACGAACATGTAGATCGTATGAGACAATTTTCCATAAACTGAGCAAAGATTAAGAACATCATCCAGGACAAAGAGAAACATCCAGAACGATCATGAATGATTGAAGCAGATGAAGATAAGATCGTCCAGGATGATAGAGCATCGGTAAGGACGATTAGAAGCAGAAGTGTCATATCAGCCGTTAGATGGAATTTCAATATTGAATTGAATTGATCGTCCAGGATGATATGAATATCATTCGGGATGATGTGACAAAAAATTTTAAAATCAGATGGTGGAAGGAGATGATCAGTGAAGGCCTAAAAATATAACAACACCATTAAAAGATAAACTAAAACAAAAAGACAGAAAAGAAGAGACAACAATGAAAAAAAACAAAAAGAAATTTTATCATTTTTTTATTTTTTTTTATTTTTTATTGTTTTAAAATAATGCATGAATATGATAAACTTTTCAAGTGATTGAATTTAAACACTTGTAAGACCAATGAGTCAACATCGTCAAAATCTAAAAATGGCAGAATATCCAGTCCTGCTAACCCTAGCTTAGACTTCTCTCAAGGAAAATTTATTTACTGAAAACAAGTGACCTAACTCAGAACAAACCAATTAGATAAGAAAAAAAGAGATCCATTAAAAACTTGGTTCCAGGAAAAATATCTTATAGAATAATATTCTAAAGTAATTTATCACAATCCTGAAATTTAAAATCAAGCCTTTGAAAATATCAATTGACACATGAATTCTTCTAAGATTTAAAAGTTTTGAAAGAGAGCGAAGCTTTCTTTTTGTGAGCTCATTTTATACATCTTATCAATTTAATGGCACACTTTGAGCAACTTTTTTTATTTTTGATACACTTTTTGTAGATTTTCCAATTTGGTGTTTTTTTGCATCTTTTATTTTGGCGTCATTGGCAACTTTTTTTATTATTTTTTACAAGATAGATTTCTTTTCAAAACTCTTAAATATTGTTAGTTTTGAGTATATCTTCTACATATTAGAGAAGAAAAACTCACTCTCTAATATAGGGAATAACAAACCACAAAACAGAATTAAAATCATGATAAATGCAACAATAAGATTTCAAAGAACTTGAAAGAAATATAAAGACTTTGAACATTATATATATATAAGATAGATTACTATAGCTAGATAGAAAAGATCTTAGTT
The DNA here is from genome assembly GCA_022539455.1 of Dendrobium nobile. Lineage (NCBI taxonomy): Eukaryota > Viridiplantae > Streptophyta > Magnoliopsida > Asparagales > Orchidaceae > Dendrobium > Dendrobium nobile. The sequence continues at coordinate 33,163,140 of CM039718.1, read as the reverse complement.
GTAAAGTCCAATTGTTAATTTGAGATAAACTTTTATTTAGAAAAGAATATTACACCACTAAAATAGCTTAGAGGGAAAGAAACAATCAATGGTGTTTCTCCCTTTAATTGATTTAGGAATGTTTAGACTTTGAATACAAATTTCAAAACAATAAATATAAGGCAAAGTATCATTTAAAAAATAATAAAAAAAACAGAGATGTAACAACTATAAAACAACAACAAGCATAAAAAAATAGAAAGTAACAAAAATTCAACATAATAGTAAACAACAATTCAAAATTTATTAAGCAGAAAGTTTAAGAAATTATGAGGAGCGAGCCTCTATTGTCCAAGTACCATATGCTCTCACGAGATCTTTGGTGAGAGCATGCCTACAAAAATCATCAATTATCAGATTTAGGAACCCAAACAGGTTTGAGTCCCTTCTAATGAAAAGAAAAATATAATGCATGTGTGTTATGATGTGAATCATGTAGTTTGGATCTCCACACCTAATGTGTACTATGGTGAACAGTTCAAGTGTGTAAAATGTATCATATCATGCCACATGAGAAACATCTAACTCTAGGAAAAGGATTTATTAATATGTTTGGTTTATAATGCCTCTTACTATGTCTTATCTTTAGATCAAGTATTAATGTATTCTAATTTCTCTCAAGTGTATTCAATTTAACTTTAAACCTCAAGTTAGCAGTTTCTAAAATAGCATTATCAACATTCAAATAGTGTTATTTATGCTCAGATTCTTCAGTATAAGCTTTGTGTAGGATGCTTTCAAAGAATCATGCTCAAGAATAAAATTAGAATACTTCTTATTTAAATCATCAAATTCATCAAGAAAAGATATGTGATTGCTATCAAGTAGAGTGTGATCTTTACTTAAGCTTTTATGCCCTTTTTGCAAATTAAAAAACTTTAATTTCAAAATAGCATGCATTTTATTAAGTTTCTTATATAATGCATGAATTTTCTCACAAAATTCAAGTAATTGATCATAGGTTGGTTCACTTACCTCTTCTTGATCATATTGACCATGATGATCTCCCATTAAGCATAAATTTATTATCTCCTCTTCAGCTTCAGTCTCAGATGAGTAAGATGCAGAATCCACCCAAAAAGCTTTTTAGTACTGCATCTTGTCCTTCCTGTATTTGGGTTTCTCTTCACCCTTCTCCTTTCTTGGGTGCTCCTTAAGTGTAGGACAATCAATTTTAATATGCTCGGGCTTCCTGCATTCAAAGCAAACAATATCATAAGAACTTTTATAATTTTTGCTATCCTTACCTTTTCCACTTCTGATGATACTTTTTTTTTTCTTCCTCAAAAAGCTTTTAAATTGCTTAGTGATGAAGCAACCATCATCATTTTTAGATTTGGAAGAATTAGTATCCGTATTATTGGCCTTTAGTGCCACAGTTTTCTCCTTCTTTTTCTCACCTACATCAAGATTTTTTTTGATTCACCCCGTGCTCATAAGTAATGAGTGATCCAAGTAAATTATTAGCATAATAAGTATTTAAATCTTTTGATTAAATAATTATAATAATCTTGGCATCAAAAGAAGAAGGCAAGCATCTCAAAATTTTATTGACCATTTCACAATTAGTTAGCTCTCTTTCTAAATCATGCAATGAGGTAATAATAAGAGTAAACATTGTATACATATTAAAAATTAATTTAGAATATTTCATACAAAAAAGTTTATGGTCATGCAAAAAAATATTCAACCTAGATTGTTTAACTTCATTGGTTCCTCCATAAGTTACACACAATTAATCCCAAATTTCTTTACCAGTTGTACAAGTTGAAAAACGCATATAATCCTCAAACTTCAAAGCACAGAAAAAATAGTTCAAGCATTTTGCATTAAATTGTTCTAAATCTCTTTCATCAAAAGTCCATTCAGTAAAATGAACCTTAGTTTTAATGCCATTAATTTCAAGAGAAGGTGGTGTATAACCTTCTTTGACAACCATCCACATACGATAAGCAAGTGATTGTAAAAATGTAGACATGCGAGTTTTCCAAAAATAAAAAAGAATATTATCAAACAAAGCTGGTCATGTAATATAATATCTTTTTATTGTATTAAGATTACCAAATTTAGCCATCGATCCAAATTCAAAAGTTTTCAAAAAATAGATTTTATGAATCCTGCTCTGATACCACCTTAAAGTGCTCTGATGGCACTTAAAAGTTTGATAGGGATGTTAAGCCATTCTGAACTAGTTTCAAGGCTAACCAAGAGGGGGGAGAATTAGTATTTTAAAAAATATTTTGATCAAAACACACTCTTAAAACAAAAACGAAGATTCACCATAGAAAACAAAGTGTGAAAATTAAATATGGAAGTAGTAATAAAGAATATAGAAATTTATAGTAGTTAGGTGAACACAATCTACATCCACTCCTCGATGGTGCGCTCAAAGTATTGCACTAAAAATAATGTCTCTCTTTTTTCTCCCACAGTAAGATTGAGAAACCTTTACGAACCTCCTTTCCACCAACCCCGGTGAGGTAGAGAACCTAACTCCTTTTGCTTCCTCTAAAAGCAGGAAGAGAACCGAATTCCTTTTGCTTCCTCCTAAAGCAGGTAGAGAACCTTGATCAGATGTTGAAGTGGACCTCTCTACAACCCCCAAGGAACTAAGGATGATGACTGGAGAAGATGATGATGGATCCTTACTTGGAGAATCCTTTTTCAACCCCCTCACAAACTCCCCCTCACAAGATCCCCTCTCTCTCTCTCTCTCTCTCTCTCTCTCTCTCTCTCTCTCTCTCTCTCTCTCTCTCTCTCTCTCTCTCTCTCTCCCTTGCTCTCCCTCTCCTCTTGGCTCTCTCAAGTCAGAACAGTAGTAAAAGATACCCTCATGGGTGATACAAGAGATCTTATATAGAAGAGCTTCAAAATAGCTCTTAATTGCAATAAAACAACTTTATCATCTAGGACGATATAAATATCGTCCTATATATCATCCTATACGATCAGTACAAATTAAGCTCAATCAGAAGAATTTTGTTCATATTGTCCAGGATGATTAAATATCGTCCTATACGATTAATATAAATCATTAAATATTGTCCAGATATTCGCACTGAATGGATGTCTAGACGATGGAAAAATAGCTTGATCATCCACGCTGATCTCACGATCGTCCTGAACGATTAGTTCAAATCTATGCAAATTGTTCAGAGCATCACCCTAAATAGCAGCTAGCAAATGTTGATCGTCTAGGAACAACTAAAGTTTTTTGAATGGATAGTCTCGACTGATACTGTGATCGTCCAGGACGATATGATCGAGCAATCAAACCTTAATTATTCTCCTTAATTACTAAATTAATTTAGGCATAATTGTGTTGCATCATCCAGGACTATCTCCTAAATAATGTCCAAAAATAAATTATACCTAAATAGATCTGGCAGCTGATTCTTTTTTATTTGAGCCTATTATCCTGGCCGATATAAATATCGTCAAGGATGATGTGCTTAATGATGGCTGTCTAAACCAGGATGCCCTAATTAGGGTTTTTGTTTTTAGCTGATCGTTCAGGATGATTTTTGGATCATCCTAGATGATGTGAGAGAAAATAAAAAACTTTAAATCAAAAAGAAAAAATTATTGAGAGTGTGTGTGCGCAAGGTTACTTAGCATCATAAATAACATCATTTACAAAAACTCAAGAAATGGAAAAGTGTACAAACTAACTCAGACCTATTCTACCCAATCTTGAGCTGGTTCAAATTGTAGTTTGATCTTGTGGACCTAAAATGTTAGTAGGAAAGGTAGTCATAGAGAAATAGAAGAGTTTTCTATCATCAAAATTATATTCCCTAAAAAATAGATTTGCAACAGGTTCACATACCTCTTGTTGATCAGATTAACCAAGATGATTTCCCATTAGGCACAAACTTATTATCTCCTCTTTAGCTTCAATTTCAAATGAGGCAGATACATAATCTGCCTAGAAATCTTTTTGGTACTACTTCTTGTCCTTCCAGTATTTGGTTTCTCCTCACCCTTTTCCTTACTAGGGTGCTCCTTAAGTGTAGGACAAACAACTTTAAAATGTCCAGGCTTCCTGCATTCAAAACCAACAACATCAGAAGAATTTTTATAATTTTTATTATCCTTACCTCTTTTCCACTTCTGATGATACTTGTTGTTCTTCTTTAAAAAGCTTTTAAATTACTTAGTGATGAAGGCAACATCATTATTTTATGACCTTGAGGAATTATTGTCCATGTTGTTGGCCTTCAGTGTCATAGTTTTCTCCTTCTTTTTCTCACCTACATCAAGATTTCTTTAATTCACTACTTTCTTGTGAGTAATTAGTGATCCAAGTAAATTATTAATATAATAAGTATTTAAATCTTTATATACAGTAATTGCAATGATCTTATCATCAAAGAAGAAGGCAAGCATTTCAAAATTTTATTGACCCTTTTATAATTAGTTAGCTCTCTTCTTAATGCATGCAATGAGGTGATAATTTGAGTAAACCTTGTATACATATTAGAAATTTTTTCAGAAGGTTTTATATGAAAAAGTTTATAGTTATGAAACAAAATATTAAACCTTGATTGTTTAACTTCATTGGTTCCTTCATAAGTTACACACAATCTATCTGAAATTTCTTTACTAGTTGCACAAGTTGAAACATGCGTATAATCTTCAGATTTCAAAGCACAGAAAATATAGTTCAAGCATTTTGCATTAAGTTGTGCTAAACCTCCTTCATTAAAAGTTTATTTAGTAAAAGGAAGTTAAATTTTAATGCCATTAATTTCACGAGAAGGTGTATAAACTTCTTTAACAAACATCCACATACGATAATCAAGCGATTGTAAAAATATAGACATTCGAGTTTTCAAAAAATCAAATGGAATATTGTCAAACAAAGGTGGTCGTGTAATAGAATATCCTTTTGTTGTATTATGATTACCAAATTTATCCATTGATCAAAATTTAGAAGTTTTCAAAAACTTGATTTTATGAATCTCGCTTTGATACCACTTGAAAGTGCTCTAATGGCTCTTGAATGTTTGATAGGAATGTTAAGCCCTTATGAACTAGTCCATAGGCTAACCAAGAGGGGGGGGGGGGGTAAATTGGTATTTTAAAAATTCTTTTGATCAAAATACAATCTTAAAACAAAAACTAAGATTCACCATAGAAATCAAAGTGTGGAAATTAAATGCGGAAGCAGTAGTGAAGAATACAAAAATTTATAATGGTTCAGTCAAAATGACCTATGTCCACTCCCTAGAGGCGCCCGCACTAAACTCAGTGTCTCTCCTTTTTCCCCTACAGCAAGGCGGAGAAGCCTTTATAAATCTCCTTTCCACCAGCCCAGGTGAGGCAAAGAACCCAACTCCTTCTTCTTCCTCCAAATGCAGGTAGAGAACCCAACTCCTTTTGCTTCCTTCTGAAGCAGGAAAAGAACCTTGATTATATGCTAAAGTAAACCTCTCTAGAACCCCCAAGGAACTAAGAATGATGACTAGAGAAGACGATGACGGATCCTTTCTTGGAGCAACCTTTGTGAATCCCCTTACAAACTCCCTTCATAAGATTCTCTCTCTCTCCTTTGCTCTCCCTCTCCTCTTGGCTCTCTCAGGTCAAAACAATATTAAAAGATACTCTCTTGAAAGGAACAAGAGGTCTTAAATAGAAGAGCTTTAAAATAGCTCTTAATTTCAACTAACCAACTTTATTATTGAAGACAATATAAATATCGTCCTTTATGTTCAGTGCAAGTTAAGCTCAATCAGCCAGGATGATTTGGACGATCAAAAGGTTTTTATTTATATCGTCTAGGTAGATAGAATATCGTCCTGTATGATTAGTACACATCTTTGAATGTCATCCAAACAATCATACTGAATGGATGTCTTAACGTTGGAAAAATAGCTTGATCATCCAGGACGATCTCACGATTATCCCGAATGATTAATTCAAATCCATGAAAATCATCTAGAGCATCGCTCTGGATAGCAGCTGGCCGATGTTCGGTCATCCAAGAATAATTAAGGTTTGTGAACTGAACGTCCCGGCCGATCCTGCGATCATCCAGGATGATATGATCGAGCAATTAAATCTTAATTACTTTCCTTAATTACCAAATTAATTTAGATATAATTATGTTGCATCATCTAGGATAATGTCCTAGATGATATCCAAAAATAAATAATACCTAAATTAATTTGGAGGCTGATTCTTTTTAATTTGATCCTATCATCCCAACTAATACAAATATTATCCAGGATGATGCACTTAATGATGGCTTCTTTAACCAGGATATCCTAATTAGGGTTTCAATTTTTTACTTATCGTCCAGGCCGATTTTGTGATCGTCCTGAATGATGTGAGCAAAAATAAAAAACTCAAAAGTAATAAAAAAAATTCCCCAAAATGTGTATGTGCAAGGTTACTTAGCATCAGTAATCACATCATTTCCAATTGACTCAAGAAAAGAAAAAAGGTTACAAACTAACTCAGACCTTGTCTACCCAATCTTGAGCTGGTTCAAATTGCAGTTTGATCTTGTGGACCTAAAATATTAGTAGGCAAGGCAGTCGTAGAAAAATAGAAGTTTCACAACATTCTCCTTTCATTATTCTCCTACATCAATCTTCCTTTAACCTCACTCCTTGCTCGTAAGCAATTTGTGATACAAGAAGATTATCAATAGAGTAAATAATTAAAGCCTTAGAATCTGTAATTGTAGTTAATTTAGCATCATAAATAGTAGGCAAACAACAAATAATTTTATTAACCATTTCAACATTCGTTAGATCCCTACCTAATGCATACAAAGAAGTGGCAATTTGGGTGAATCATGAGTATATATCAAAAATAGATTCATTAGATTTCATACGAAACAATTTATAGTCATGAAACAAGATATTTAATCTAGATTTCTTTACTTCATTAGTCCCTTCTTATGTAATACAAAGTCTATCCCATATGTCCTTTTCACTTTTGCAAGTGGAAACCCACATGTAATCTTCTGACTTAAGTACAGAAAAAAATTATTTAAAAATTTTGTATTTAGTTGTGCTAAGTTATATTCTTCTATAGTCCTTTTAGAAAAAGGTGTTTTAACTCTAATTCCATCTACTAGTCTAGTTGGCCAAGTAAACACTTGTTGAACTAAAATCCACATGCGATTGAAGAGAGGTTGACATGCATATTTTCAAAAATGAAAAGGGATATTATTAAATAACAAAGACCTAGTGATCGAATATCCTTCAGTTGTGTTTTGATTTCCAAACGTAGCCATTCTCATTTTTCATAAAGTAGTCTAAACATATGGTATTGAAATAATGCTCTAATGCCATTTGTTAATTCCTTATAGGTTGTTAAACCTAAGTTATTATCCCAAGGCTAACCAAGAGAGGGTGAATAGATAATTTCAATTTTTTTCTTTGATTTTTTATAGAAAACCATTTTAATTATTTTTTAAATATGATTAACTTTAAAAAAAACTTTCAACCATAAAAATAGAATTGCAAAAATTAAATTGAGCAAATAAAGGCCCAAAGATTTATAGTGGTTCGGTCAAACATGACCTTTATCCACTCTCTGAAGACTCCCTCTTCAGGTATTACACTATTACCAAAGTGACTCTGCTTTTTCTCCCATAGAAAGATAGAGAAGCCTTTATGAATCCTCTCTTCTACCAATCCAAGTGTGGCAGAGAATCATTGCACTTTCACACTCTCTAAGTGTCGGCAGAGAACTATCAACTATTCATACTCTCCAAGTGTCAGAAGAGAACCGTCGTCGTTTCATACTCTCTAAGTACAGTAGAGTACCATCATCTGTTCACACTCTCCAATTGTTGATAGAGTACCATCATCTATTCATACACTCCAAGTGTTGGCTGGGTACCAGATCTTCTTCAAAGATCTTCCCATAAGCAACTAGAAAAAAGAAAGGAAGAGTGATCACAAAAAAACCAAAGAGATGTTTACCTTTGAGTAACCTTGTGAACTGTTCACACTCCACTTTCAATAAATCTCTTTCAAACACTCTCCCACACTCTATCTTTCGCTTGCTCTTGAAAATTCATGAAAATGGACTCTTTTCATATTAGTTTTAAAGGACCTTTTATATGAAAGACAAAAAACTGTCAAAAAAATTAAAATTTTCCATTTTGTGCGTGTATGATCATACATTACAATCGTATGTTTGTACGTACAAATATTTCAAAAACTATTACGTACGAACCTGTTGTGAATTTATATGTTATGACTTGTAAATGATGATCATCCAATATGAATCAGGTTTGTACTATACAAATAATTAGAAAATTTTCTACTCTGGATGGCGTACGTATGATGATGATATCGTACGGCACGATCATTTCATAAAACTTTCAAGTTCATCGGGATGAAAAGGGACCCGTCTAACACGTACACTGGAAAACATTTGTACGATGATGACATCATACTATACGAACCATTAAGAAATTATTCAAATTCTTTGGGACAAAAGGGACCCATCCAATTCGTACACAATACGGCGTACGCACAATGATGACATCATACGGTACGAACTATTTTGAAATTTTCCAAGCTCATCAGGATGAAAAGAGACCCATCTAATTTGTACCTTGGATGACATACGTATGAATGGGATGTCATACAGAACAATCCATATTTAGAAAAAATTTCTACTTTATGTTCGTTTGATTATTCGTAAGGGAAATTATCGGAACAAATTGTCTCGTATAAAATGACTTCGTACAATATGATTAGTTTAAAAAATTGCAAATTTTAAACACTCTCCCGGTGTGTGTGTGAACAGTTACTCAATTACAATCACACTCTCTCATACTTAATAAATGATAAATATAAATTTCATTTATAGTAAACCCTAAACTGATCTGATTTAAAGTCTTCAATAATCTAGAGTATGATTTTTCCTGAAATGTTAGTACACACAAACGACAAAAATAATACATCCAAAATATATTAGGAGAAATTATAATTAAAAATAATAATATTTGGAATAATAAAAAATATACATGTTGGAAGAATATCAACAATCAAATTGCAACTATCTCAATAATTTCTTGCTTTCCAATTAAAAACATAGCAGAAACTTATAATCTTGCAAGACGTGGCTTTACATCTGTTGCATTTTTCAGTACTTCATAGCAAAGAGACAAAGTTTGGAATTTGGGTACATTAATACCCCAAAGTATCAGGATATATAACACTTATTCAAGTTTATTACAATGGGTAGATATATGCTCCAAGTCTTCCACTTTATCACAACCTATTGAATAGCAAGAGTTGTCATGTAATTTCCTAGAATTCAGCCAAACATTTGTTGGTAATGCATCATTAAAGAGTCTCCACCATAAAAAAAACTCTGTAGGAGAAACCTTTAATTTTTTCATCCAATTCAACTCAATTTGATTTACATGATTGTTTTGATCATGAGCTTCAAAAGATAAACTAGTTATAGACCTTCCTGGATTGAAACATATTAATTACAACATATCCTCATCATGAACAGTTGAGATAAGATTTTGCAAAATAAGATTTACCATTTCTTTGGAGAAATGGACATTCAAGACCTCCTAATTTGAACTTCGATCATCCATATGGAGATAAAAAACCATTTTATCTTGAAGCTTCAAAAGATTATAGGGTGAAGGACATTTATATAAACATCTATCCATCTACCAAACAACATTAGTAATGTCAATTTTCTTGCCATTAAATATCTTCCATCTCGTAATGGGTTTAAGGAAATGAGCACATTCTTTAATGATACGCCAAGATGGGGAAGCATTCCTTTTTGTATATTCATCCTAAATCTCATCACAATATTATTAACTAGCAAATTTTGATTCTGAATAAAACTTTAAGCAAGGAAAGCTCTAGGTGGACCTTGCGTATCAGGAGCACCATGAATGCAAAATCCCTCCATATTTGTAGGTAAACACAAAGTATTCCACAAAATTTAATGTATACATTTCCTTCCTTGTTCCATATGCCAAAGAAAACCTTTTCCAAGTCTGTATTATTCCATTAACACACTCTTTGAGACCAAAGAATGAGTTGTACTGAAAGAAGGAATATAAGAAAACACAGTTTTGATTAACAAAATTCTCCCAGCCAGGAAAATGATCGATAACCCCATGCATTTAACTTATCCACGCCTTATCCAAAATTGATTACAAATATGAAACTTTCATCCTTTGTTAGGCCATCTTAACCCCCAATTATGTAATCTCTTCAACTGAACAAAGATCCAAAACTTTGTTTAATTTTCTTCTCCTCTTGGTCGAGACATCTTTCCCATAAAGCATCATAGACTTTTAAAATAAATCTTCTTGCCAATCCACTTATAATAATCATTCAAAATTTTTATTAGCAGCTTCATATTCCATATAGAAGCTTCAGTAATAACTAACACATTATCAACATAAAGAAGATGTGATAGAAAATAGTTAGCTACCAACTTGACACCCAACTTATTAGCAACTCCTTAGAATGCTTTAGATTAAAGTTTTGAGCACAAAATAAAATTGCAAGGTGAAAGAGGACATCCCTGCCTAAAGCCACATATAGATTTAATCCATTAAGACCTACTCCCATTAATCTTAATAGAGAATTTCGGAAACCTCACATACTGCATAATCAACTTTACAAACTTCTCCAGAATACTCATGGCCTTCATCACTTGATACAACGATTCCCAAATTAAACTTCCATATGCTTATTCCATTATAAATTTAAAAATAATTAGCCAGGTTTAACTAAGGAGAATCTCATTTCATTCACAATCTCTTGAGCTAAAATACAATTTTCAGAAATGTTTCTACCTGGAATCAAGGCTCCCTAAGTCTCAGAAATAATGCTAGGAAGACAAACTTTATGTTTTGTTAGAATCATACCCACAACCTTTTTGTAGATAGATTTACATAAGCTCATTGGATGGAGCTTTGAAAATTCAAAGGAATTAGGAACTTTAGGAATAAGTACCACAATCATTTCTTTCCAAAAATTAGTCATACAACCAGAAATAAAGAATTCATTAATAGCATTCCACGTATCACTCTTCATAATACTCCAATAGGACTTGAAGAAGTAAGCATTTGCATCATCAACACACAATGATTTGTTGATACTCATTTTCATAACAGTTGAATAAAGATCTTCATAGGTAAAATAACCATTCAAGGCTTCTTTCATGTCATTAGTAAGTTGATTTTATACTCAAAACTTTGGCCAATTAGAAAACACACAATTATGCTTCTTCTACTTATTCATAAAGAATTCTTTAAAAGCTAAAAGAGTTGCCTTTGGATTTGTCTCAATAGATCCATTATGATATGTAATTTGGTTAATCATATTATCATTTCTTCTAGAAGTAGTATAAGCATGAAAGAAATGAGAATTTGATCACCTTCTTCCATCCATTATATTTTTGACCGATCGCTCGACCATGTAGAAAGCCTAACAAAAGTCACATTCAATTCATTGACTTTTTTCCTTAAGAGCAGCATATGTTTTTGACTCAACATTTCCATATTAGCTTCTTCCTCTTGTAGAACCAAAATTTTCCTCTTTAAAGAGAACTTTAGAATATTCAGCTCTGTTAACTTGCTTTTCCTCTAATAGAACTAACATTTGAGGGGACTGTTAATCTTCTTCTTAAGGACTTTAATAGCTAAACCAAAATCTTTTTTACACCAAGCTCTAGAAAAATACCCTTTGAAGCATCATAAGAACACCATATATTCACCAATTTAAATTCGATACGCTTAAATGCACAGGACTTAAATAAATTAAATAACAATGGGTAGTGGTCAGAGGGCACTCTTAGAAGATGATGAAAAACTATAAAAGGAACAAGCAAAAGAGCTTTAGAGTTTAGGAAAACTCTATCAAGTCTTTCCCAAATCCTTGAAAAGTCATCCTTATTATTACACCAAATGTATTTCGGACCTTCAGTACCATTGACATGAATTTCATTTCTAGTTATAAACTATTTCATCTCTTTGGGTCCTCGGGAGAACAAGAATTTCTTACAACATCACTTTTCTTCCTTAGATAAAAATAAATTGAAATCCCTTCCTATAATCCCTTCCTTTAATACACGTGATGTCACTAGAAGAATAGTCATCTATCAACTTCCATAATTTCCTTCTTTCGTAAAGGTCTTTAGTCCCATAAATAGTAGACATATTCAAAGAGAGGCCTTTAGGAGAGGTTATGTTACCAATTAGCTATTTATTTGAAGAGTAAAGAATGGAAAAAAGATGATTAACTTCTTATTCCAAAGAGCTAGAATACCATCTGAAGTACAAATAATAGCATAATGATAAAAATCCTAGTGATCTCAAATAATTCTACTAACATCAGTAATATTTAAACTTTCTAACTTAGTTTCCATTAAACCAATGAACAAAAAATCATTATCATTAACCAAACTGCTTAAGTAATGGGTAGCTTCCTTCTACTTAGCTCCCTTATAGTTCCAGATCACAAAAGAAGACATTATTAACATTATGGGGATAAGGAACCAACCCTATCTTCACTTCCTTCTATTTTCCTTGATTTGTGATTTCCCTTGATGGGACCAAGCTGCTTAAATTTCTTAGAGAGCTTCTCCTTTTGGATAACAGAATTTGGTGTTTTACCACCCTTATAAGCTACATGATTACCCTCTCCTATATAAATTTTAATATTATCATTATTAGAAAAAATTGATTCTTGTATTTTATGATTGATCACCTGAATGTTTCCACCTAGTCCACCTAAGTCAATAGGTTATTCATCTCAAGAATGAACTAACTCTAAAACTGTATGGGGTTTAGAAGAGTCCTTGATAGAAAAATCAATAAAGTCTCCACTAGAAGCTACAATCATAACACTATCTTGATTAAAAGTGCCAACATTTTTGGTATTCAAAATTACAACATTATGCTCTTCCATTGTATTATCCAACTCTTCCTTCATTCTATGTTATTCAATAGTAGTAGCCTTTACTAGATGAACATCCTTGACTCCAGTCGGTGCTTCAATATCATTGACTATAGAAGATTGTTTCTCATGAATGAATACTTTTCCTTTACTAGATGACTTAAAGAATCTATTCTTAAAACTTACATGTATCCATGGTCCATAAGAATTAACTTCATTACCATCCTTACAACCATCAGGCTGAGCTGAGGTAGAATCCTTCAACACATCAAAGTGATCTTTATTAATTTCTTCTTCACTTATAATTTGATTCAAAGGTCGAGAGGTGGGAATAACCTTTGATTGATTCCCAACACTCCTTTTTACTCGTAGAGTGGATGTGGCCAATTCTACCCCACTTAAAGAAAAATGATGAAATCTTTTCATATTCAATTCTTTGGAAAAATCTCCCATGAGATCTTATAATTCAAATTCCTAAAGGAATTTGAGTATACAAATTAATTTGGAAACAATTCCTAGAAAACTCCCTCCATCCCTAACTAAACATATTGCCAACTAACAATGGGGGAGTATATATCCTTCAAGCAACCTTGATGATATTTTTCTCATCCCAACAATTAAGTAGGATATGTGGTAAACGGATCCAATTGGCAAGAACAAACCGTTCATTATTGTTGGAGAGAAATTAGGATTCTAGTTTTCCATAGCAATAATGTGATTACCAATGAACCAAGCCCTCCACAAATAACTAACTCCTTCACCTCCGAAGATTGAAATGAATAGAGTACCCAATCTAGTCCCAAATAAGATAGCTGAAATGAATCAAATTTGCTTGACTTGTTCCTTAACACTTTGCTGGTTACAAAAAAAGGAATTGAATTACCAAACACCTTAATTACCATAGAATTTTGAAGTTTGTGAATATTTTTACTTTCACTAGTAGAATCTAATAAAATAGTAGCTCCATCCTCAGATAATTTAGCATTAATATTAGCATCAATAACTTTTATATTTAGAAGCCCTTTCCAAACATTAGGGATAGATTTACCTCCAGAAGATAGCAATCCAGGTAATTATGGAATTACTACATCTTCAATGATAGAGTTCTTCAAACAGTTATTTTCCTTATTAAGATTGCCAGTTTCCTCTACAGCAGAATCAATTTCACCATCTTTTAGCTCCGATACTTTAGTGACATACACCAAATTAACCTACCTAATAACCTTCAAAAATGGTCCAACTGACAATGAGGCTTCATTATCTAAATGGGATGAAGTGTTAGAGACATAAATATGGGACTTATTAGAGATAGGGGAGGATTGCTAAAACAAATTCTCCACCATAATCTTCCCCTTGCCAACATACGAAACTACATTTAATGTAAATTGCTAAAATTTTGTGGTGAGTGGTGAGCTTCTCTGTATAGAAGAATTGGAAATGTGTTAAATGCTAGGGGATAACATTTTTGTTGTGGTAAATTCATTATAAAGTGTAAAAATTTTGTGGTGAGTGGCCTGCGGTATGTTATAGCCGATGGTCCCTAGTGGCAATGGCCAGTGGCTTGTGGTGGATTCTATGAGCAGTGACTATGGCAGTGGTTGGCGGCAATAATGATAGGTAGCATTAGCAATGGGCAGAGGTTGTTTATGAAAGGAGTTGGAGGGTTGTGGTTTTGGTGGCATTGAGTGGCGATGGTGACGGTGGACTACTGTTGGCGGAAGTAAATGGTTTTTGGCAGCAAGAGGCGTTGGTGACACTGGATGGAAGTGAGCGGTGGTGACTAGAGGAGGTGGTCGATGATGGATGGTGGTGAGTTGAGGCTTGTAGCGAGGTGGCAGTGTTAACGATAATTGTCGGTAGTGGTTCAAAATACACTGTATTTATTTTACTTTATCATGGATTTATCTTTCAACCAACAAAATTCAAAATATTTTAAAACCCCTATATTCACTTTACCTTACCTTTACTTTACTTATAACAAAATAACCCCTTAATATGTTTAGTATCTCTAATGTTCTTTTCTGCTATTATTCCTCAACATTGGTGTAGTGAAGGGTTCCAACATTTTGTAATTTAAAATTAAATAAAAAAAATGAAGTGCAAACATCTTGATAAGATTGATGCAACCTTTTTATAAACCATCCATTAAAGCTATAAAAGACATGTGAATGATTTGAAAGCTATTTCCTCCTATGATGAACTAAGGAAAATTGAGGTTTATTTTTGTTGAACAACTTTAGCAGTAGCAGCTCTAGCAACTAATGACTGCTGCAAGGAATATGCACATCGTGCATAAATTTTAGAAAAACCAGGCCCCTCCATTACAGTAGTTGTAGAAAACTCTAAGATACCTAATTGTACGGTGGCATCAGAGTCTCCAGTATTAATAATTTCATAGATAGTTGAATGTTAGTGCCACGTACCAATTTGACAGTAAATGGAGTATTATGTGGTTCCATTCTGCACAACACCATACACTTTCAAAATGCAGAGATTAGATATAATTAAATAATATATACAATAAATTTTATTTAATTTTATTATTCTTAAACCCTAATTTTAATGAGTTTATTAAGGTTTAAAAAACTTTGTTGCTATTACAGTTTATGTATAATTACTGAAAGATGGAAAGAGAAACCAATCACCAAGTTGAGTTGCTAGAAATTTATTGGCTCCAAAAATTACATGAGCCCCAACCTCTGTATGTTGTCTCTTTTCTTTTTGTATATTTGTGCATAGCGAGGTGAGTATTAATAAGAACGGCTCTTCCATTATATCAAGAGAAATTATATATTTTATCCTGAGAACCCATTCAAACAACTGGTTCAATCTGCCACGATTTTTAATAATCGGTCGGTTCAATTCATAATATATTTAAATAACTTAATTTAATATAAAATATTTTTTAAATATTAAATAAATTTGAAAAAAATATAATTTATTTAATAATATCATTTTTAAAGTTTCATTATAATATATATTAAAAACTAGTTTAATCATACCCCTATGATTCCACCACGCGATGTAGGCTCTTATCCAACTGACACAAGAAAAGGTATATAGAAAACACAATATTAGGATCCTAAGTAGCTTGGGACTAAACTACTAGTAGTTTCTATAATTTGTCTTTGGTGGATGCTTCATGAGAACAATTTGAAAAAAGTTTCTATAGAATATTCAAATAAAAAATGATTATAATAAATTTTAATATTTTTCAATTTATAGTTCTTGGTGTATTTATAATTATTCAAAAAAAATTTATTTATATGAAATTAAATAATAATTAAAAATTAAAAATCTAAAATAATTAATATTGTATAACGTTATAAAAATAATTTGATATTGTGAAATTTATATATAATTTATAGATGAAAATTATACCTAAATATATAACATAAATTATCTATTATTTATATTAATTTTATGTATTTATACATATATAATAAATTTTTATAAAATATAAATTAAAATTGAAGATATGAGATATTTAAATTTAAATTCAAATTTAAAAATTATTTATATTTAATTATAATGTTATGAAATATAATATAAATGTTTGAATTTTTTTTTACTCTGAAAATTCTAGAATTATGAAATTTTGAATATTAGATTGTCATCATAAATATTTTGTTAATTTTACTAATATTTGATAATATTATTATTTTTTAGGTCATCTAGTGAACCTCTCATGCTTCTGGTTTTTTATCCGGTCTGATTTTTGCAATATTGATTATCATATTTTTATTTTATTAAGAAAATGAATATCATGCAACTTTATTTTTTTGGGAAACTATTATGCAAAATTATTACTTATGAATACAAAGTTAATTTTGTCTTATTTCTCTTAAACATATGAATTTTCAAACCTTCTCGATTCCACACCTTAAGAATGGTCAGCAGTAGCAAACAACACCGTACTTCAATGGGATCATCCTCTCAATCTGGTACGGATGACACCTTTCTATCAAAAGTGAATGAGGAAGCTTTTGATTGGTATTTTGCAGCCAAAATAACTTCTTCTCGACTCCACATTCAGAGTGATATCAAGTTTTCTATCATGCCCTTATTTTCCTCAACCCAATTATCCTTCATCCTTATCCTGATTTACGCCTACCATCATTGAACTTTTCAAATGTTTCTTGTAAACTTGAAGGTAAACCAAGATGACCTAGGAATTTCATCCTTCATCTTTTAGCAGCATCAATAAATCACTAAGGAAGATCTAGGCAACTTCCTTCACCTTAGAACCCAAGGAGTTAGAGCGCACACCTTAACCTCTAGAGTAAATTTTAAATAAATAGAAATAAATTAAACTCTTAGAGGTGTTTCCAAAGTAAGCCATCTTCCTTGTATGCACTCTTAATCAAAATGTCAGGATTATCCAGCATGTCTTGAGAACCTCTAACATTCCCTAAGCTGGTGATCATATAAACCATACTCCACATTTTTTCACTATTACATATTTGATAATGACTAAAACTCCTTCTGATGAAGCCCAAACTATCAAGGACTACATTTACAAACATTTTGATATTGGACTTCCTCACATTAAGAGGAAGAAAAATGTGGCTTTAGGATACTTAGTTGCTTATGTCTTAGAGAAAAGGTACAACCTAATCCATCCTCATCCACCCACTAAAATTCCTATTTTCTTTACAGATGCCTTTTTTCAAGCACTCTTTGGCGGGATCAAAGTTCTGAGGGAGAAGATTCCGAGGGAGGAGGAGCCCCAGCACCATCATGTGCACTTTTTACCTATACCCAACAAAATTTATAACAAGAAATGGTCCAACATTTCAACAAAATGGAATCTCATTTTTATCAATGCTTTGATCAAATTAAGAATCACCTAAATCCGTAAGATGCTAGATATAAAGAGGACATGGGTTGGATTCGAGGGAAATTTGACTCTGTTAATATTAATGTAGCTACGTTTAGTAGTTACTTTATAACGTTCAAGCCTCCCCCACCTCCAGATCAAGGCCCCTTAGGATATCAGTTCTACTTTTGTGTTGAAGTTATTGTTGAGTTTATGTATTTGTTGTTGAGATGTTCTCTTGTGATTTCATGTGTTAGTGTCTTCATGTTGGTGTTCTTGTATTTTTCAGATGATATTATATTAAATTTAAAAATATGTTTGTATGTGTTTCGAAAGATGAATGAAATGATCGAATATTGTGTTAACGTGCAATGAATTTTATTTCTTGAAATGTTTATATTTTTAGAGAAAAATCATTTATAATTGATCTCTAGAATATAATTTTGAAATATTTTGTTATTCAAATTAATTTTCTTGAAAAATTTAATCTCTTAAAGTTTTAAATTACATTATGACTGGATATAGATTAGAAGATCAACTTCAAGTTCTTATAGAAAAGTATTATTTAGCTATAATTGTTGCAAGATTGATATGTTATTTTTATTTTATTTCTTTTTCAATTTGTTAATTATTAAAATTTGAGTTAAGATTTATTCAAATTGGAAAGAGCAAAAATATTGAAAGATGTACAAAGGGTGCCAAAATTTGAAAAGATGCACAAAATGTGCCACTTGTTTAGAAAAGATGCGCAATATTTGCCAAAGTAAAAAAAAATGAACAAAATTAGCCCAAATAGAAAAGATGCACAAAGTGTACCACAAAAATATATACTATTCTTTCCTATATCATTCTATCTCTTATCCAAATCTACATAATTGACAATAATCTCTACCGACACCAGGAGGGTGTGAAAGGATGCAAGTTATCTGCCATCACCAGGTGGGTGAGACAGGACGAAGGTACTCTGCCGTGGTAGGGTTTTGTGGAAGAGAGGTTATTATAAAGGCTTCTCCGCCATGCTTTGGGAGCAAAATGAGAGTCACTTTGGTATAGAGCAATGCCTGTTGAGTGATTCAACATGGAGTGGACATAAGTCTAGTTGGACTTAACCACTATAAAATTCTATATTTTTCTATCTTTACTTTTACTACATTTAATTTTTTGCAATTTTTAATTTTGTGATTGGTTGAATTATTTTGAGGAAATTGGTCATTATGATAAATCTAAAATTGAATTTCAAATTTTCTAAGAGAAAATTACTAATACATCCCCTCCCCCCCCCCCCCCCCCCCCCCCCCCCTCCTCTTAGTTAGCCTAGGGACAAAAATTTAGGTTTAATAACCTATTTGAATTTTCATAAAGAAGCTTTTGAATTGGTTGAAAATTTTACCACTTGCAAGCTAAAATTTATTAAGAATACTTAAAAGGGAATTAAAGTTTTTATGGAGCCATTCATAAAAATAATAAAATAATAAACAAATCTTAGATGGGTAATAGGAAAGTCACCAGTAGTTCTAAATTACAAATTTGGGTGAAGCATAAATTATTTATGAAAACCTAAAAATAAGTATTCCACAACAATGATGAAAAAGGTAGGAGATAGAGGGTCCCCTTGTCAAAACCAATGAGCAGATTTCAAATAACATTGAGATTTACCATTAATAATAACAAAAAGGAAAGAATTTACAATAGTGTTCTTGATAAAGTTAATTAAGTTCATATTGAACCCGAAAAGCCTTAGGATAGTGTAAAGAAACTCCCAACTCTAGTTGTCCTATGTTTTGGTGATATAAACCTTAAAGATAATATGTATATTAATGAAATGATTCCAAAAATCCAATTTTTATTAGTAAAATCATCGAATGCCAAATAAAAATTAATATTTTTATTAACTGAGACCTGCTCAATAGAAGAAATTAATGGCTCAATCAAGACAAGCAAAGTGATATTATGAATCCTACACAAATTCTTAACCCTGTCCTAAGACAAGGGGTTCCCCGCACCTCTGACATTCCACAGAAGAGCTTTAATCCTTAATAGAAGAAGACAAATTTGAGCTCGGGTAATCCTAGTGATAAAACTTACCTTATTCCTAATCAACTTGTTTTTATTTTTGGAAACTTTAATAAAACCTTTTCATCTTTACTCTTAGCATTATCATCAGGAGATGACATAGAGATATTATAATTACCCTCTTGAAAATTCTTATGAGTGAAAGTATCCAAGGAACAAATTTCACCCTCCAACACAGCATCATTTCTAAAAGAAATGCGAGGGAAGATTTAATAATTGATCTGTATTAACACTAAAAATCTCCCCATTTAACAGGTTTAAGCCACATTACTTATTATAAGTTAATTTATATTCCACATTTAGTTGTTTCAATGAGTCCCCCCCCCATCCATGTTGTTGAAAGTGCTCTGATACCAATTGAAAGTTTGTCAAGTATGTTAAGCCCTTGTGAACTAGTCTTGAGGCTAACCAAGAGGGGGGTGAATTGGATATTTAGAAAACTTATTTAACAAAAAGAAAAATCTTTTTATATTTTACAGCAGAAATAAAACAAATCAATAATAAAATGATTAAGGAGAGATTTCACCCAAGCAGTTAATCATAATAAAAGTAAAGTATTGAAATAATAATGGAAAAAAAACAAACCAAATTTATAGTGGTTCAGTCCAACTTTATCTACATTCACTTCTTAGAGGCACACTTTGAGTATTGCACTAAACCTTTAGTGCCTCTCCTTTAGCCCCCATAGCTAGGTGGAGAAGCCTTACAAAATCATTTCCACCTTCCCCGGTGTGGTAAAGTAGCCAGGTCCTTTGACACCGAAGAGTTCTTCTTCTTCCGAAAACTTCCCTCGAGATGAACCTTGAATTTGATGGTACTAAGGTACAATCTTTTCAAATAAATTGTGTGAAACTCCCTCCACACTCCCTTGAAACCCCCTCCAAGGATCTTCTCCCTCACTCAAACTCCACCCTTTGCTCTCTCCCTTTCAAGTTCTCTCTTCAAGTTTTCTCCAGAAGAATGAAGCTTCAATGACTGCCAAAGACACATACCTAGTTCCCTTGATAAATATTAAATAGAGGGCTTTAAAAAACCCTAAAAATTAATCTATGCAGCAAAAATTGTCCACGACAGTAACAGGATCATCCTATACAATGTGCTTAAAAGAGTGCTTCAGAAAACCATTAAAACACTATTTTGGAGCCAAATATCATCCAGGATGATCGAAGGATCATACCGTATAATATTTTTAAAAAGAGCGCTTCAGGAATCCATAATAACTAAATTTCGGTGCCAAATTTCATCCAGTACTTTCTCGGGATTGTCTAGGATGATATACAGAATTTGACCTGAGAGTCCAACAAGATCACTTGGATGATATGATCAAATTTCTACTGATCCTTTAGGATGATATTTTGGATCTTCCTAGATGATTAGAACAAAAATAGTATCTTAAATCCTTTCCTAAATTATCATTGGCTGCTATTTTCAAAGATTATAAAGGATCATCTTAGACGATCCAAAATTGTCTAGTACGATTAGTTCAAAAATTAAACTTCTAGTTATGACTAGATCTCACTCCCCTGAGTGTGTGTGTGCATAATCACCAAGCAAGCAAACTCCCTTACAGGACTTCACAGCATATCCTTTTTCAACCCAATCTTGAGCTCTGATTCTTTGTGTGATGTTGCAAGGTATTCCTGAAATGTTAGTATACACAAAAACAAATACAAAATTATATATATATATATATATATATATATATATATATATAATGAAAAATACTATCAAATATAAAGATGTTTATTATCATCAAAAACATAAAATTCGTGAGATCAAGTCGCAATAATCTCCCCCTTTTTTATGATGACAATTATTACTGATGAAGTTGCAAACTAAAAGTATTTTCTCCTAAACTCCTCACACTAAGATAAAACTTTAAAAACAAGGGTAAACAATACTTATCTCCTTTTTTTATTTTTTTTAAAGTAAAATAAGTAAAATAAAATAAATAACTAAATTAAATATAAAAACAATAGTACGTTCTCCCCCTTTGATATTATCAAAAAGAAGAGGAGCACAAAAAAACTAAAATAGTAAAAAAAACTAACTAATAAAACAGCAAATGATCCCTGATCTGGTGAAGAAGATGTTAATCCAAGTTCAAGTTCTTTTAAAGACTCAAAAACTTTTTACTCCAATATCTAAATCAGTGAAAAAATTAGAAAAAGAAATAGTAATCTTTTCAAAACTCCTTTCATAAAATATATCTAATAAAAGATTAATGCAAAAATTGGTGAATCAAAAATCATGATTTGCAAACTCATGTATCGAAGATATCAATCATAAAAGGGTTTTCTTAATAGTTAAGAAGTACAGGAAAGGTAAGCTTACTTTTTGTGGGCTCATTTTATGCCTCTCGTCAGTTGTTTGGCACACTTTATGCATCTTTTGATTTTTGATACAATTTATATATTTTTCTAAAATTGGCATCATTGCGCATCTTTAAATTTTTGACACACTTTATGTATCTTTCTAAATTTGGCGTCATTAGCCTTTTTTTATTTTCACCAAATATGCTTCCTTTATGTAATTTTTAAAATAGTAAAGCAAACACATTCTATTGACAAAAATGAACTACTTGATTAAGAAAATTATGAGGTGGATTCAACAACTTAAAAAAGATCCCTTTGCGATAGAAAAATGTAAGGAGATGAAAAAGTTCAATTTTAGAATCCAATTTATAATTTGATGAAGATTTTGAATCTAAAGTAAAATATCCTCTTTAAGAAAAGAGATATAGAGACAAAATCATGAGTTTCTTTCCTTTAATTGTTTTTATAGAAGTCAACCATAAATTACGTGAAAATTTAAGAAAAATAGGAGGTAAATTTTTCTTTTTTAGAAAAAACAAATCTTTAAAATGATTTGATTTTCTAAAGTATATTGGAAATAAAAAAGTGATGTGTGTGCTGAGAAGAGAAAACTTCGCAAAAAAGTATAAAACCTAATTTAAAATTTTAACGTAGAAATAAAAATAAAGAAAATATTAAACCCAAAGAAAAGAATGAAAATAAATAAAAACATAGAAAATAAATAAAAATATAACGAACAAAAAAAACATGTATACACAAATAAATAAGCACATAAATAAGGCTTTAAACATCATCATGCTCCTGATTTGATGATTTAGAAGCTAGGTTTCCTTATGAGATTTTTTGTTTTTCATTATTTTTCCTTTTTATAATTTGCTTAGCTTTACCCTTTTCCTTTGCAGGAGGAGTTCTCAAATTAGGGTACTAATTTTTCAAATATCTAGCTTTTTTACATCCAAAGAAAATAATATCAGTGTAAGTCATAATATTCTTACCATTTTTACCTCCGCTCTACTTTTGTTGAACCTTTTACTTGTGCTTTAGTGGGCTTTTTAATTTGCTTGTTATGTCATCACTTCCGTCACATACTAACCCACTTTTCTTTGTGTCTTCAATATTTTGCACTATCGTTTCACCTGCATCCAAAAGTCTTGGACCTAAACTTTGCTCGAAGGCAATGAGTGAGCCAATAAAATTATCAATAGAATATTCATTCAAAATTTTTGATTCACAAATAGTAATAACTTTGGCATCAAACTTATCAAGTACACAACATAGAAATTGAATAATTTTTTTAAAGTTTAAAAATTCATTACCTAAAGTATGTAATGATGTCACAATTTGAATAAACCTATTATACATGTCTAAGTTCATCTCAAAAGATTTCATGTAAAAAATTTCATAATCATGCATTAAAATAGTCAACTTGGATTGCTTAATTTCACTAGTGCCTACATATATTTTGTGTAATTTATCCCAAATTTTCTCACCAGTAGTGCACATTGATACTAACATACAATCTTAAAAATTTATTGCATAGAAAAAATAGATTAATGATTTAGCATTCAATTGAGCATTGATTTGTTCTATCATATTCAATTGATTAAAAGGAATATTAATCTTAATTTCATCTATAACACGTGATGGTATAAAATAACCAGTTAGAACCATATGTCACATTCGATAATCAATTGATTACAAGGAAAAAGACATGCAAATTTTTCAAAAATTAAAAGAAATAGTATCAAATAAAGGTGGTCGAGTGATGAATATCATTCTGCAATATTACAATTACAAAAATTAGCTATTGATCAAAACTCAAAAAGTTTCAAATTTAATTTTATGAATCCCGCTCTAATACCACTAGAAAGTGTTGAGTCTAGTGAATAGGTTGTTAAACCTAAGTTAATATCCCAAGGCTACCAAGACGGGGGGTGAATTGGTATTTTAAAACTTAACCCTCTTTTTAAATTTTATTTGTACCAAAATTAAACTTTTAATGAAATTTTTATAGAAAAGTTTTTCAACCACAAATTTTTTAAAACAAAAGTGAAATGCGGAAAATAAAAAGCAGTAAAGTAAACGACACAAGATTTATAGTTGGTCGATCTAAACCAGACCTACATCCACTCCCAGAGGCACCCTATGAGTATTGCACTAATACCAATAGTCTCTCCTTTTGCACCCACAGCAAGGCGGAGAAGCCTTTACAAACACTCTTTTCACCACTACCCGGTGCGGCTAAGAACCGTCGTCCTTTTACACTCTCCTAGTGTGGGAAGAGAACCTTTCATCCTTTCACACTCTCCTAGTGTGGGCAGAGAACCCTTCATCCTTTCATACTCTCTAAGTGTTGGCAGAGAACCCTTCGGCTGTTCACACTCTCCAAGTGTGGGAAGAAAACCCTTCGGTTGTTCACACTCTCCAAGTGTCGGCAGAGAACCGGATCACCTTAACAGATCTTCTCACAAGAAATCTAGAAAGAAGGAAGAAAAGAGTGAAGTAATTCCAATTCATAAGTAGAGATTCTTACCTTTAAACACCAAGTGAAGCCTTCACGCTCCAATGGTAGGAATCCTCCTTTGAATGCTCTCTCACACTCTCTCCTTAACTTTTCTTTCAATAGGCACGGAGATCAAATAGCAAACAGATTGGGTGGCAGTCTAATTTGAACTATATATACAAAAGATAAGAAAAACCGCCCAAAAACTTCAAGTTTTCAATTCTATAGCTAGTAGATCGTCCCGTACGATCGTGGATGATCCTGGACGATTTTAATTAAAGTGCTGGAAACGAACCTAATATAAATTGGTACGAACTATGTTCATACACGCTCATCATCCCATACGAATTATGTTCGTCCGGTACGAAACGGTTATTTCATAGGTCGGTTTCCAAAAATTCTTCAGGAGGTAACCAACTGACGTAAGTCGGTTCAATTCGTCCTGGGACGAACAGGTTTCGTCCTGGGATGATTTTAAACAGAGAGTTTCGTCCAGGGACAAAAATATATTTCATCTTGTACGATCTCATATAGAGAGTTTCGTCCCGGTACGAAAATTAATTTCATTCTGTACGAACTCATACAAAGAATTTCGTCCAGGTACGAACCTTATTTTTCGTCTCGACGAACATTGTGAGTGAGAATCCTGAGAGTTTTATCCCGAGATGAATATTAAATTCGTCCTGGACGATTAGGACTTAAAAAAATTTCTCCTCGCCCGTTCGAACTAGTGCTCTTCTGAGGGTTAATTGACATGATTGTCTCGTACAAACTATGTTCGTCCCGTACGATCAGTTCATAAAAATTATCCCCCAAGAGTGTTTGTTGTGATTTTTCACTCAATTACAATCACTCCCTTTCATTTAAAAAACTTATAATTTACAAAAGAATAATTTGAAGACTTCATCGCTTGGAGTTGATTTTCCTGAAATGTTAGTACACACTAGAGCAAAAAATAAAACTTCTAAAAAGTGTTAGGAGATATATAAAAACAATAATATTTGAAATCATCAAAATAATACAAGTTGCAAGAATAGGAAACTTGCAAATAGCAACTCTTTCTATAATCTCCCCTTTTTGATGATGGAAAAACAATTATTGTTTGTAGGGTTTCAAATTTTAAGTATCTCCTGAACCTCCACTTGAATTGATGAACTCATGAAAATAAGGAGGCATTTGAATTACTTAAAATTTTTTTTTATTTTTTCAAAAATTTTATACAACACAAAACAACACAAAAGATAAAATAAAGAAAACAATCAAATACTACAAATACAACACATACGAAAATCAAACACTACAAAAACAAATCAAACACTATGAAAACAAATCGAACACTACGAAAATCAACAAAAAATTTCTCTCCCTTTTTGACAACATCAAAAGGTGAAGAAGAAAAGAATGTTAGAAATATAAGTAGAAATATGAAATTCATTTGATATTTTAATATTCAAAGTGATTGAAAAAAGGTATGCAAATAAAATTGAAAAACATTAGAAAAATATAAAATTTCATATAATTTAAGAAGTAATATAACTTAGAAAATAAAAAGAATTTTTCAAGGGCATGTGTAAATTTAGACATGAAGATAAAGAGAATCATTGCACTAAGGATGAGTAAAAAATTGTATATTTCAAATTTTAATATAAATTATAAATGGACATTAGATCAATTTGAATTAAGAGATTAAAAGAGTCTGGAAAGAAGTAATTACCACATGTGGCGCTTTGCGCATCTAGTTCTATTTTTATACCAGCACATTTTTCTGCATCTTTTTGATTTGGGCTTATTTTGTGCCTCTTTTTGTCATTGCAAATTTTTTGCATACTTCTTTTGATTTTTTGTACATTTGTACAATTTTTCAAGAGTATTTGAATTCTTTCCAAAATCAATAATCTAAAATTTCAAATTTTTCTAAGTGCATAAATACTAATTGAAAAAAGAAATACAAAATAAGAAAGCATCAAAATTGCAATAATAATACCAAGATAATGTAGTCTAAATAAGAGACATGAAATTGAAAATTCTAAGAATATCAAGTTATAAGCATGTCTTAAATTTTGAAAAATCATATTTTCTAATGAAATAAATTTAAATTTACATGTTAAATGAAGCACTATTAAGATTAAAATAAAATGAATGTCATAAAATCTAACACACATTTCTAAAATATTTAATAACAAAACATTGAAACTTATATTGATATCAGATAAAAACTATTACAATTTAAACTCTTTGATATCAATATTAACTCAACTAAAACATGGAAAGATAACACACAAAAGAAAATCACTAACACAAGAATAATACTGAAGTACAGAATAGATAGAGCAAACACTGAACAAACATAGAACAAACACTGAACAAATAACTCAGATGGACCCTGATCTGGAGGAGGAGGTGGTGCTGTACCAAAAAAGCTGAAGTAACTACTGATCGTGAACATGTTGGAATTAATGGCATTTATTTGTTCACGCATATTTCCCATATCCTAATTATGCTGAAAATCTTGCTGCTGCAGATGAGTTTCAATTTGATCAAATCTTTGATCAAAATGAGCCTCTAAATTTTCAAATCTTTGAACCAAATCCTCATAATTTGGTCCAGCAGCATGTGAAGGTCCGGCTTCTTCTTCTGTTTCACATAGAACTACATGAGTTCTACTGGGCTCATCCTTATTGAAGATAGCTCTAAAGGATGCATCATTGTAATAGAGCGGTTCTGCAAAGTCTTGTTCAAGATGAGTTAAATTATACTTCTTCTCAAGAATATAAGCAATCAGATGTCCTAAGGCTATGTTCTTCTTCCTTTTGTGATCAACATGACCAATTTCAGAGAGACTATAAATGTAGTCAATTAAGAGTTGAGCCTCATCTATAGGTTGTCTGGTCATAATTAAGTAGGTAACAGTGGAAAGAAGAGGAGTGATGTTGATTCTATCACCAGCTTTAGGGATAATGGAAGTTCTTAACACATGCTGAATGATACGGGCATCACGCACTAAGGTTCAAACTTTAGGCAAATGATCCTTAGTTCTTCTATCTCTAATCACCCTATTGACTTCAGTCCAGTCAAAACTTGAGTTTGTTAAAGTGTGTGCTCTTAAGCCTTCAATCCTTAAGTTTAGAAAAATACCAAAGTCATCTTTGGTGATTTCAACTTTCTTTTTGAAAACAAAAGAACCGATAACAGAGTGGTCGGAGATGAATGATATATTTGCCAGAAAATAGTGGAAGGTTTCTTTATTGTAGAAGTGTTATAAAGTGAGGATTAAACTAAATTGAGTATGGGCAAACAAGTGCATTACCTTGAAGGTTAAATGATCCTGTAGGAGAACTCTAGATGGAGTGATTTTTGCAGAGACAAACCTAGGAAAAGATTCTTCATTGGCTCTAGATAAGAAGTTTTCGGATGTATTCCTAGGAGGCCCTTAGCCAAAGTCTTTTGGCGCTTGCTAGAACTTGCCATTGAGGGATTTGAGAAGATGAAAGCTTTGAAAGAGATGTGTGAGAGTGACTGTTCAGTAAAAATTGCCGTCAATTTAAAGAAAAATGACTGTTCGTACCAGACAAAATTTTGGTTCGTCCCGTACGAATTCGATTCATCCCCGTATGAAAATATTTCATATGGATGAACGAGTGAGTTAAAAATATAACAGCTTTTCGTAATCATACAATTTACGAAGCGTCCTTTCGTACAGACTTTTGACCAAGACGATCGTACAGACGAACACGTGTTCGTACAGACGATCAAAAGTTAATTCATTTTAATGGCAGTTGAAAACCGTCCCTGCTATGAATTGACATCTGTTCATCTGGACGAACCAAAGGTTCATACGGACGAAGTTCATAATAAAAACTGTCTTATCCGTTCAACTGCTGTATCCAATCATCCTATCGTTTGAGGAAAAAAAATTTCATCCTGGACGATCGTTAGGATTGTACAGACAAACTACATTAAAAACTGCTCTTAAGATGATTTGAAATCACGCTGATTGACATTTTATACACATCGTCCTGTACGAAAAAATTTTCGTCCCGAACGATTAACACAAATTTTTGAATTTTTGTATTTTTATCAAAGAAAACTAAATGAACACACAAAACACAATAAATAACGACAAATGTACAGACTCTAAATAAAAATCACTCAAAAACAAACAAAAATCACAAAAACAAAATCATAAAAACCTAAACTATGAAAACAAAAACATCAATGTTGCAAAAAAATTTTAATTTAAGCATTTAAATCAATTACACCAAGCCTTGTTCTTAATGCACTGAAAGTATCAAAGGCTAATGGTTTTGTAAAAATGTCTGCCAGTTGATTTTCAGTTGAAACATGGATAAGTTCAATTTCTCCCTTGGATACATGATCCCTTATAAAATGATGCCTTATGTCAATGTGTTTGGTTCTTAAATGTTGAATAGGATTTTTGGAAATTCAAATAGCAATAGTATTATCACAATAAGTTGGAATATTTCCTATAGTTAATCCTAAATCAATCAACTGTTATTTTAACCAAAGTACTTATGCCACACAACTTCTTAATGCAATATATTCTACTTCTACAGTAGATAGGGCCACTTAATTTTATTTTCTACTAGACCATGAAACTAATTAATTTCTAATGAATTGACATGTTCCAGAAGTGCTTTTCCTATCAACCCTACAGCCTGCAACGTCAGAATCTAAATAACCAATAATTTCAAATGAAGAGCTAAACTTAGGATACCAAATTCCTAAGTTCTGAGTTCCTAGTAAATATCTTAAAATCCTTTTCACTACTGTCAAATGTGATTCTTTTGGATCTGATTAAAATCTTGCACATAAGCAAACACTGAACATAATATCTTGTCAGCTAGCAGTCAAGTAAAGTAAATATCCAATAATCCCACTATATTTATTTTGATCAACAGATTTTCCCTTAAGGTCCTTATCTAACTGAACTAAGGAACTCATTGGTGTACTAACAGGTTTAGCATTGTCCATTTCAAATTTTTAGAGGATTTTCTTAACATATTTAGTTTGACTAAGAAATATACTTTCCTCAAGTTGCTTAATGCTAAAACCTTGAAAGTAATTTAAATCTCCCATTAGACTCATTTCAAATTCACTACTCATTGTTTTAAAAAAATTATCACAAAGCTTTTTATTTGAAGATCCAAAAATGATATCATCCACATAAATTTGAACAATGAGTATATCCTTTCCAAATTTATTTAAAAAGAGAGTTGTATCCACACTTCTTTTTTCAAAAGATCTTTCAAGTAGGAAGGTGCTCAACCTCTCATACCAAGCCCTAGGTGCCTGTTTCAATCCATATTATGCCTTTTTTAACTTGAAAACATGATTTGGGTATTTAGAATTTTCAAAACCTAGAGGTTGTTCTACAAAAACATCTTCTTCAATTACCCCATTTAAAAAGGCACTTTTCACATCCATTTGAAATAATTTAAATCCTTTAAAACAGGCAAAGGCTAGTAAAACCCTAATTGCTTCAAGACTAGCTACAGGGGCAAAAGTCTCCTCAAAATCAATTCTTTCAATTTGATTATACCCCTTAGCAACTGATCTGGCCTTATTTCTAGTGACTACTCCTGAGTCATTCTTTTTATTTTTGAACACCCACTTGGTTCCAACAATACATTGATCTTTTGGCCTTGAAGTTAATTCCCAAACTTTATTTCTTACAAATTGATTAAACTCTTCTTGCATGGCCAATATCCAAAATTCATTAGAAAGTGCTTGATCAACATTAGTGGGTTCCATAGTTGAAATAAAGGCTGAATGATTAACTTCTTTGTTTAATCCATGCCTAGTTCTAACACCCTCACTAGGTTTACCTATAATCAATTCCCTTGGGTGGTTTTTAGAAAATCTCAAATATCTAGGTAAAGGGTTTTCTAATTCCAAATTTTCTTCCACATTTTCTTCCAAATTTATTCTATCAATTTTTTGGGAGTTTTCCTCAATCTCATCTTCAACAATATTTGGCTCTTCCAAATTTCCAGATTCATCAAATACAACATGTGTGGTTTCTTCAATGACCAAAGTTCTTCTGTTGAATACCCTATAAGATTTTCCAACACTTGAATATCCAACAAAAATTCCTTCATCTAATTTCAGATCAAATTTTCCTAAGGCAGATTTTACATTATTATGAATGAACACCTTACAACCAAAAACATACAAATGAGACAAATTAGGTGTTCTACCTTTTAGCAACTCATAGGATGTTTTATTTAAATTCGATCTCACATTCACCCTATTCAGAACATAACATGCAGTGCTAACCGCCTCAGCCCAAAAATATCTAGGAAGTTAGTATTGTGCCAACATTGCTCGGGCGGCTTCTATTAATGTTCTATTTTTTCTTTCGACTACCCCATTTTATTGAGGGGTTCTAGGTGCAGAAAAATTGTGATCAATTCCTTTTTCTTTACAAAAATTTTCAAATCTTTCATTTTCAAATTCTCCTCCATGATCACTTTGTATAGAAATTATTTCACACCCTAATTTTCTTTGAATCCAAGTTAAAAAATTTCTAAATTCCTCAAATGATTCACTCTTATGAAACAGAAATCTAACCCAAGTGAATCTTGAGAAATCATCAACTATAACAAATCCGTATACCTTCCCTCCTAGACTTATAGTTTCTATTGGTCCAAAAAGATCCATGTGTAAAATTTCTAATGGTTTACTAGTCCTAAAATCCTTATTGGACTTAAAAGAGGACTTCACTTGTTTTCGTAATTGACATGCATCACAAAGGTGATGCTTAGTAAAGTCTAGTTTTGGTATACCTCTCACTAAGTTCTTTTAGATAATTCTCCTAAGATTTTTCTTACTAGAATGACAAAGTCTCCTATGCCAAAGCCATGATTCATCAAAAATAGTTTTCAAACAAAAAGCAGTAGGAGATTGAATACAATTTAAATCTAGCATATAAATATTGTTTACCCTTTTTCCATTTAAAACATCTTTCCCATTTAGGCTTAATATGCAGCTAGTAGGTAAAAATTTTACACTATAGCCCTTATCACATAGCTAACTTATACTTAACAAATTATGTTTTAAGCCTTCAACCAATAACACGTTGTCTATAAAATTTTATTTCAAATTTTCAATCATACCTGATCCAACCACTTTCTTTGTGGTATTATCTCCAAGTGTAACCTTGCCTCCACTCCTAGCTTCCAGCGTTATGAATTGAGCAGTATCTCTAGTCATATGCTTTGAACATCCGCTGTCCAGGTACCATATGCTCCCACGAGGTCTTGTGTGAGAGCAACCCGCTTCTTGATCTGATTGATCTATGCTATCTGCCATCAAGCAAAGATTGGTGACTTCTTCTTCTTTTTCAGTTTCTGATAAATCTGAAGCTGAGTCTGCCCAAAAAACCCTTTGAAACTTCTTCTTGCCCTTCTTTACAATTGGTTTCTCCTCTACCTTCTCCTTGCTAGGAGTGGCTTTGAGTTTTGGGCAATCAGTCATGATATGACCTGGTTTCCTACATTCATAACAAATTACTTCATTAGAAACCTTGACATTTATGTTAAACTTACCTCTATTTCATTGCTGGCATCTCTTTTGCTTCCTCTTCAGAAAGCTTCTGAATTGTCTAGTCATTAGTGCAATATCGTTTTCATCCTTAGGTTCTGAGTCTTCACTCTCAGACTCTTCAACTTCTAGTACTATATTCTTCTCCTTTCGTGGTTCACTTGCATCAATCTTTCTTTGACTAACTCCTTGCTTGTAAGCAATGAGTGAACTAAGAAGATTGTCAATCGAATAAATGTTTAGATCTTTAGACTCTATAATTGTAGTAATTTTAGCATTATAAGCAGTAGGTAAACAATGAAGAATCTTATTAACCATTTCAGCATTAGTTAATTCCCTACCAAGTGCATGCAAAGAAGTGACAATTTGTGTGAATCTTGTGTACATGTCAGAAATAGAATCATTTGGTTTCATGCAAAATAACTCATAATCATGTAACAAGATATTAAGTCTTGATTTCTTAACCTCATTTGTCCCTTCATAAGTTATACAAAGTCTATCCCATATGTCCTTTTCACTTTTGCAAGTGGAAACTCGCATGTAGTCTTCAGATTTTAAAGCACAAAAGAAGCTATTTAAACATTTGGCATTTAGTTGAGCTAAGTCATATTTTTCTATAGTCCAATCTACAAAAGGTGTTTGTACCGTAACTCCATCAACTAATCTAGTTGGTTTTGTATAACCTTCCTGGACTAGGATCCATATACGATAATCAACTGACTGTAAGAAAGTAGACATGCGTGTTTTCCAAAAATCAAAAGGTATATTGTCAAACAGAGGAGGTCTAGTAATAGAGTAACCCTCAGGTATATTTCGGTTTCCAAATGTAGCCATCTACGTTAATAAAAAAGTAGTTTAAACTTATAATTTTGAAACGAAGTTCTGATACCACTTGTTGAGTCTAGTGAATAGGTTGTTAAACCTAAGTTAATGTCCCAAGGCTACCAAGAGGGGGGGAGGGTGAATTGGTATTTTAAAACTTAACCCTCTTTTTAATTTTATTTGTACCGAAATTAAACTTTTAACAAAATTTTTATAGAAAAGTTTTTCAACCACAAATTTTTTAAAACAAAGGTAAAATGCGGAAAATAAAAAGCAGTAAAGTAAATGACATAAGATTTATAATGGTTCGGTCTAAATCAGACCAACATCCACTCCCTAGAGGCACCCTCTGAGTATTGCACTAATACCAATAGTGTCTCTCCTTTTGCACCCACAGCAAGGTGGAGAAGCCTTTACAAACACTCTTTTCACCACTACCCGGTGCGGTAGATAACCGTCATCCTTTTACACTCTCCTAGTGTGGGCAGAGAACCTTTCATCCTTTCACACTCTCCTAGTGTGGGCAGAGAACCCTTCATCTTTTCACACTCTCCAAGTGTGGGAAGAGAACCCTTCGTCCTTTCACACTCTCCAAGTGTGAGCAGAGAACCCTTCGGCTATTCACACTCTCCAAGTGTGGGCAGAGAACCCTTCGGCTGTTCACACTCTCCAAGTGTCTGCAGAGAACCGGATCTCCTTGACAGATCTTCTCACAAGAAATCTAGAAAGAAGGAAGAAAAGGTTGAAGTAATTCCAATTCACAAGTAGAGATTCTTACCTTTAAACACCAAGTGAAGCCTTCACGCTCCAGTGGTAGGAATCCTCCTTTTAATGATCTCTCACACTCTCTCCTTGACTTTTCTTTCGATAGACACAAAGATTAAATGGCAAAAAGATTGGGTGGCAGTCTAATTTGGACTATATATACAAAAGACAAGAAAAATCGCTAAAAACTGCAAGTTTTCAATAATGTACGCAGTAGATCATCCCGTACGATCGTGGATCATCCTGGACGATTTTACTTAAAGTGCTAGAAATGAACCTAATGTAAATTGGTACGAACTATGTTCGTACACGCTCATCATCCTGTAAGAACTATATTCGTCCGGTACGAAACGGTTATTTCATAGGTCGGCTTCCAAAAATTCTTCAGGACGTAACCAAGTGACGTAAGTCGGTTCAATTCATCTTGGGACGAACAGGTTTTGCCCTGGGATGATTTTAAACAGAGAGTTTCTTCCAGGGACAAAATTATATTTCGTCCTGTATGATCTCATACAGAGAGTTTCGTCCTAGTATGAAAATTAATTTCATCCTGTACGAACTCATATAGAGAGTTTCGTCCAGGTACGAACCTTATTTTTCATCTGGACGAACGTTGCGAGTGAGAATCCTGAGAGTTTCAACCATGGATGAATATTAAATTCGTCCTGAACGATTAGGACTTCGAAAATTTTCTCCTCACCCGTTCGAACTAGTGTTCTTCTGAGGGTTAATTGACATGATTGTCCCGTACGAACTATGTTCGTCCCGTACGATCAGTTCATAAAAATTGTCCCCCTAGAGTGTGTGTTGTGATTTTTCACTCAATTACAATCACTCCCTTTCATTTCAAAAACTTGTAATTTACAAAAGAATAATTTGAAGTCTTCATCACTTGGAGTTGATTTTCCAGAAATGTTAGTACACACTAGAGCAAAAAATAAAACTTCCAAAAGGTGTTAGGAAATATATAAAAATATTAATATTTGAAATCATCAAAATTATACAAGTTGCAAGAATATGAAACATGCAAATAACAACTCTCTCTACATAAAGTTTTTAAAAAATGTTAAGCCCTTATTAACTAGTCACGAGGGTGACCAAGTGGGGGGTGAAATGGATATTTAAAAAAATTCATTAACAAAAAGAAAAATCTTTTTATATCTTGCAGCGAAAAAAATAAATCAATAATAAAAAGATTAATCAGAGATTTCATCCAAGCAGTTAATAATAATAAAAAAAAAGTACATAAATAATATAGGAAAGAACGCACCATATTTATAGTGGTTCGGTCCAACTTGACCTATATCCACTCTTCAGAGGCACCCTTAGAGTATTGCACTAAACCTTTAGAGTCTCTCCTTTAGCCCCTATAGCTAGGCAGAGAAGCCCTTATAAAATCACTTTCATCTTCGCTGGTGCGACGGAGTAGCTGGGTCTTTTGACACCAAAGAGATTTTCTTCTTCCTAAAAATTCCATCAAGATGAACCTTCAATCTTATGGTACTAAGGTGCAAGCTTGCCGGAGCAATCGTGTGAAACCCCCTCCACACTCCCTTGAAACCCCCTCCAAGGATCATCTCACTCTCTCAAACTCGACCCTTTCATCTCTCCCATTCAAGTTCCCTCTTCATGTTTTATCTAGAAGAATGAAGCTTCAATGGCTGTTAAAGGCACTTACCAAGTTCCTTGACAATGCTTAAATAGAGAGCTTTGAAAAACCCTAAAAATTAATCTCTGTGGCAAAAATTGTCTAGGATGATCGCAGGATCATCCTATATGATGTACTTAAAAGAGTACTTCAAAAAACCCTAAAAACTTTATTTTGGGGCCAAATATCATCCAGGACGATTGAAGGATACGATATGCTTAAAAAGAGGGATTCGAGAAACCCTAAAAACTCAATTCTGGCGCAAAATATCATCCAGTATGATCTCGGGATCATTTAGAATTATGTACAAAATTTGACCATATAGTCCATGATGACCACCTCCATGATCATCTGGATGATATGATCAAATTTGTATTGATCATCCAGGACAATATTATGGATCATCCTAGATGATTAGAAGAAAAATTGTGGTATTTCATCTTTGACAATTTAAGAAAATTAAATATGTCGACAAATATCATCCAGGATGACATACAGATCGTTCAAGATGACATGATTTAGAAAATTAGCCATAATTAGTCCCCTAATCACATGATCAATTTAGGCATGATTAGAATTGATCGTCTAGGATGATCCAGATCATCCGAGATTATTAGAACAAAAAAAAGAATCTTAAATCCTTGCCTAAATTATCATTGACAGCTATTTTAAAAATCATATAGGATCGTCCCAGACAATCAAAAATCATCCAGTTCGATTTGTTTAAAACTTAAACTTCTAGTTATGACTATATCTCACTCCCCTGGGTATGTGTGTGCAGGGTCACCAAACAAGAAAACTCCCTTACAGGACTTAACTTAAGAAATCAAAATTACATCAAAGAATATTACAGACTCTTTATAGCATAACCTTATTAAACCCAATCTTGAGCTTTGATTCTTTGTTTGACGTTGCATGGTATTCCTAAAATATAAGTATACACACAAACTAATATAGAATGAAAAATACTATGAGATATAAATATGTTTGTTATCTTCAAAAACATAGAACTCGTGAGCTCGAGTTGCAACAGTTGTTAACCACATTGAGATGTTCCACCATTGTTCCAACTAAGTTATGATTATTGTATTCTTGAGATTTCCCCCCAAAGATGGCACAATCAAATAATCAACAACAGGACTGTTACTAGATTTATTGATATTAACAAGTTTTCAGTACCTTTATTTCCTTTTGTCAATTTCTCTACTTCCTTAACAATTTAATCAGTTGGGCCAGTCTCTATGTCATTCCCCACATGCCTTAGACTCCTCAATGTTCACCATATGAGAATTCTCATGTGTTTGAATATGAGGTCCCTTATAAGATGATTCCCCCACACGTGATTCAATCATAGGTTTGGGACCCTTGTAATTTTTTTTTTAAAAGATTAGGATTAGCTAGAAAATAATCATTAAATGAGTAACCATGAACTTTATAATCCACGCAAAAATCTAAAACATTTTTAAATTCCACTTACTATAAATAAAAAGATTTTTTAGAACCAAGCCCAACGCCTTTTAGATGCTTCTTAGTGATATCCACTCCTACAAGAATCCAAGCCATTTAAGGCCTTGAACGAGAGATAATGGCTTTATCCAACTGAAGCGACCTACCAAACATTGATCCTAAAGGATGTAAAACATGAGGATTAACGAAATGTAAGTGCAAATTTGGAAAAGATATCCTAAAGACAATTATAATTAGAATACTGGACAAAACTATCACTAATATAATCCCTATTAATTCTCTTTAATGAGAGAAATAAATTAAGGAATTGAATGAGGTAATAGTAGGTTCAATTGTGCTCAAGAAATTAGT
Source organism: Dendrobium nobile (assembly GCA_022539455.1). Classification (NCBI taxonomy): domain Eukaryota; kingdom Viridiplantae; phylum Streptophyta; class Magnoliopsida; order Asparagales; family Orchidaceae; genus Dendrobium; species Dendrobium nobile. The sequence goes on along the minus strand of CM039718.1, from coordinate 33,125,861 downwards.
AAAAAATAAGACATCATAAAGAGAAATCAATTGCCACTGTATTCTCCACCTAAAATCCCTTAGGCATACAAAAAATACCGAACAAAGGACTAAGGGATAACAAGAAGCATGATGGAAATAGAGCAACTTATCCATGATAAATTCAGCACTGTGAATTTCAGTCCATCCAACCTAGGAACAATCATTATGAAGCTTCTAAGGATTACGAACCTATACAAAATTCCAACAACACAAAGGGGTATGATAAATAATCTTAACCATCATGCAGCCACCAAACCACAACAAAAGATCAGTGATAAATAAAATCTACTAAAATAAGGAAACCCATATAGGAGATGAGCAGTATTTAAAGTTCAAATCAGGATTCCAAAGGATCAAACCATAGCTCAAACCCAAAACAACATAACTGATAGCATTACTGAAATCCAGCTGATCGAGAAGGGAAAGGGACCAAAAATCAGTAAGGTGAGAAACTAAATAGAGGAAAAGTCTTGACATGATAGACCACATCATGGCACTAGAAAAAGAAAATCCAAAATTAACCTCTCACATGGGATTGAAAAACAACAAAGAGATAAAAACTTAAAAAGTTACTTATTCTCCTCAAAAAAAAAACCCAACCCACCATAGTAAAAAATAACATCCGTAATTAGTACAAAAGATGACCATTATAGCAGAATAAGGTTAGCCCTAAGAATAGATGACAAAAATAATGTAGATCCAACCATCAGAAAAATACCAAATCCAAATATAAAGGACACACCAAGAAGGAACATAAAAATTAACATTTGAGTCCTATGAGAAGAACTTTTTTAAAATGGATATAAGGTAGGCTATACATATCCAATCTAGCTAACCCTTTAATCTCCCTAGGTAAAGATTATTATATAAATTCAATGAAACTAGTTAAATAACACCACAATTTAGCCATAGCATCAACAACACATTACCTTTGTGCAAGATATGATAATTGGAATGAGTCATCAAGGAGAGCAAATGCTTAATATCTCTTAACATAAGAAAATTGGCATGATTGGAAATATAGTTGCCCTTAATATACTGAATCAAGAGCATAGCATCTACTTCCATCGAAATATTAGTAATGCCTAAGGAAATGCATATATGAATAACATAGAGACGACTCCAATTTAAGCTTTAATAGAAGTATTAGCATTACAAGGACCATCAAAGATAGAAATAACATAGCCATTAAAATCCCTAATAATACCACCACAACTTCCATTCAAATTATTCTTAGCCCCATAAGTATTAAGGTTATAGAAGACTTATAAAGCTTTCTCCCAATTAATAATTCTATCTTTTATAGTAGATGAAGGGGGGCTAAAAACAAAACCAAACTAACAAGCATCATGCTAACAATCTTTATAGGAATAATGTTAAAAGCATTCATTTTAATTTCCTCATGTTTAGAATTGTTACTACTTCTCCAAATAAACAAAAAAAAAATGACAAGAAGGATGTTCCTTGTATAAAAAAAAGAAAAAAGAAAAAAAGGATGTTCCTTATATGACCTCTTGTAGGAACAAACCATTCCATTAGAAGTGTAGCAATAGATTTTTAAGAGGTAGATGTTTGCACATTAATCATGTTGTCAAAATGTACCCAAACTTTTCTAGAAATCGGGCCTTGAATAAAGCATGATTCATATTTTCAATATGTTAGTAACAGACATTGGGTGACAATATAAGAAACTTTTCTAAGTAAAATAGAATCTAGCATCAACTAAATTTGTAAAATCCTCCAAAAGAGAAGTGAATACGAGGGAGGAATGATTGCTTGCCAGATGGCCAAATGATGAGAATCATTAGGAAATACTTGCCTAGTAGATTTCCAAACTAGTTTAATAGTAAACATACGATCATTAGAGAGATTAAAAAAAATACATTCAACACTATCCAAATGAATACGAATATTGTTACTAAGATTGATAATAAAATCTAGCACATAATTAGTAAGCAAATCAATATTCTAACACCCATTAAAAAAAATCGTAGACTTTGTAAGAGAAAGTGGAACTAGTATTTAAAAGATTTTCAATGGAGAAATTACCTAACCATTTATCTTTCCAAAAGAAGATGTTGCTATCTCATAGACCCCATTGGATAAGCTCCTCAACTTCACATTTAAAATGACATAATCTTTTCTAGATAGAATAGTCACCTTGTTTAAAATAACAAATGAGAGGATATTTACCAACACAATATTTAGAGGCTATGACCAAGGCCGGCCATGGCCCATAAACTTTTATTATGTCTAAAAGTGTACCACAACTTATAAGAAAAAGTTGTGGTCATGTCCTACAAATTTTTAAGGCCTAATCTCCCCTCATCAATAGCCCAAGAATAGTTTTTCAAAGACCCCTATAAAATGGCATGTTTACCATCTTTGGAACCCAAAAGGAATTTATTAAACATCATATCCATTTTTTTAGAAACAATTAAAGTAGGACAAAGAGTATGAAGCAGATAAAAAATAATTGAGAAAAGAAAATGTTTAATAAGAACAAGGCTATCACCAAATTAGAGAAAATTGAAAGGCCAAAAAGAAAGTTTCTTAAGAATAGTAGTAAAAGTTACCCAAAATAAATGAGAACGTTTCTAGCCCTTGTGAAGAGTATTACCCAAGTACTTCAATGGCAAATTTATTTTTTTGAATCCAAATTTTCTTTCAATACTAACAACATGTATAGGGGATACAAAATTAGTGGGAATAAAGCAACTCTTAGAAGGGTTAAGAAACAAACCACTAGCCTTCTAAAACTTGGTAAGAAATTTAATCTAAATGTATAACATTTTAATACAACCATTAGTGAAAATGATAAAATCAACAACACAACTAAAAATGTTAAATAAGAAAGCCACCAGCAGTTCTAAATTGAGGGTTAAGGTGATTTATAAAAAGTTCATTTATACCACGAGATAAGAACTCCTTTGCAATAATAAAGAGGGCATGAGAAAAAGGATCACCCTATCTCAAGCCATGCGAGGATTTGAAATAACCATGGACCTTGCCATTGATAATACTAGGAAAAAAAATTCTCAATGTTATTCTTAATCAAATTAATGAAATGCATATTGAAACCAAATTCTTTTAGAATAGTATAAAGAAAATTTTAATTCAGATTGTCATGTGCTTTATAAATATCAATTTTAAAAACATTAATTTCACCAATAACGTTATCATGCAAATCATGAATTAATTCTTGGGCAAGTAATATATTTTCAAAAATAGTCCTACCTTTAGCAAAACCCATTTTCTCTAAATATATAATATTAGGTAAAAACTACACTAACCTACGCATAATGATTTTGACAATAAGTTTATTAAAAATAGTGCATAAACTAATGGGTTGATAATCATTTCAAATATTAATGGTATTAGACTTAGGAATTAAAGCTATAGAAGTAGAAGTGAAAATTTTAGGGATAGGGTTACCCAAAAAGAAATCCACAATAGCATTAAAAAGATCAAGTTTGATAATTTCCCAAGAATTCTAAAATAATTTTGTTGTCAAACAATCAGAACCAACCACTAAATTTGAATTCATACCTTTCAGGGTCTCACTATTTTCCTTTTTGGAAGGAACCTTAGTCAATGACAAGTTGTCCACTTTAGTGGTAATAGTAGGAATAGAAGACAAAAAATTTAAGCTTGGACAAAAATCATGATTTAATGCATTTTGAAAGTACTTAATACAATAAGAAATAATCAAATTAAGGTCTTTAAAAACATTACCATTAGGGGAAATAATCTTATGAATCTCCTAATTATTTTATTATGGTTATCCTAATCACCTTATGCAAGAAATTTTAAATTCGCTTTCTGCCTCCAAAATAATTCTTCTTTTCTTACTATTTGAATAAAGTAGCCTTAGCTTTATTGTGTGTGCAAAAATTCACATAAGTAGAATCATTCGTATAAGCCATATAAGCATTGTCTACATCCTTTTCAACAAGCATAATACTAGAAAATATATTCTTAAATATGCATTAATTCCACCAGGATATTTTTCCTTTAAGTCTCTTAAGTCTAAATAACAACCAAGTCATACCAAATATATTTTTAGAAGGAAAAAGAGGAGCATGCCAATTGCTTTTCACAAGGTTTAAAAATGATTTATCGAAAAGCCACATATTTTGGAATCTAAAAGGTTAAGTTATATTAGTACTATTCAATGTAATACCTACTATCAAAGTAGTGTGATAAGATACAGTTCTACTTAATTGTTCAATATGAATTATTTCAAAATTATAAATAAAAGAATCATTAAAAGAAAGAGATCTAATCTTTGCCATATGGTACCCCTATTACAATAAAAACCATTAAAAGAAAAACCAATGTCATGAAGATTATAATTCATGATTTTATCTTTCAAATCCTTCAAAACATGATAATTAGGGGGATTGCCTCACTACATGAAAAACGTCATTTTTTGGTGTTCATTTTCATCGGAAAAATGGCTAAAATTTGTTGGAAATGAGCATTTTCGGTAGATTTTCGGCATAAATTATTTTGATGGTAAAATGCTAATTGGAAAATCCCTTCTTGCACTAAATAATTTGCCGGAAATATTTCTGACGGATTATGTTTGCACCGAAAAATAAGAAAAAATAATTAAAAAAAATTTCAATCTTAGCAGCCCACCCTCCCTCTAGCTAACCTGAATAGTCCCACTAAGCCAGCCCAAGCGCCCCACTTGATGATATTTCTGCCCCAACCAATAGGCAAAAGAGCAAAAGATGCTTAAAAGCTTACTTTTTTATATTTAAAGTGTAACTGAAAACTAATTAATCTAAATAGTAAAATAAAATCTATATTAAAAATAATTAATATTAAAATATATTATATTAGAATTTTAATTACAACATAATTAATAAAAATATATTATTATATTATAATTACAACATAATTTATAATAATATCTAATTAAATACAACATATCTAATAATATCTAATAATTTTATTATTTCATAATATCTACTAATTTAAAAAAATATCTAAATAATTACAAAAGAATTTATAAAAAAATATTATTATATTATAACATAATTTTAAAAATATATTATTATATTATAACATAAATAATTTAATTTGATAATAAATTACTATATTAACAAAATAAATAATTATAAAAATTTATTACAACTTGTTTAAAAGATATTTAATTTTTGTCGGAAGTCCACCAGAAATTCTGTTGAAATGAAATCCGTCGGAAAGCCAATCGAAAAATATGACAAAACTCCATCAAAAATTTTCTATCGGAAATCTGTCGGAATTTCTATCGAATTTATTTTTGTCAAAAATTAGCTGTTTTCCTGTAGTGCCTCCTATTATTTTAGATGAATTAGAAACAAAATTAAAATACCTACTAAAAAACCATAGGGTCTTAATTGAAGAAGAGAAATCAATATGTTGGTTACAAAGAGTTTTCCTTCCTAATCTATAGCAAGAAGCATAACAAAAGAACCATAATAGGTGACCTGATTAAATGTATTGTTAGTATGAATGATTGGGGAAAATCCATGATAATATCTAAACAAAAAAAATGTTTCCAGACAATCAAAATTTTATTAGTATAGTTTCCAAAAGCCAGAACAAATCCCAACATATTAAGCATAAAATCTAATTTAGTAATAGTAATTAGAGGCTTATTAAAATAAGAGGATCCATATTATAAATCCAACAAATGTTTTTAACTCTATCCTTAGAAAGAGAACCACCCATACCCTTAATATTCCACCTAAGAGTTTTAACCATTAATAGATGGGTTAGAAGCTCTAGTGATCCATGGGGTGATGACGTAGAGTTGATAATTTTACCTTTGAGACCATCCTTAGGTGTTAAAGTATAATTAGATTCAATTTCCCCTTCCTCCCCGTCATGCACATTTTCCCCACTAGTCATCTGAATATTTATTGAAGCATGATTAGGTCTAATATCGCACTTATCCTTATTAAATTTATTTAAGTCACAAGCATTCTAATCTTTTTCTAAGCATTGAGTTAAATCTTCCTCACCTATGTTATCACCTTCATTTCCAGGATTAAACAAAGAGCTAGTAGTGATATGATTTTGTTCATTAACAACATTCTCCTAAAATTCATGATAATCAAAACCCATTAAAGACTGATATTCAGTAGAGGCCATCCTATCATTTACATAAGGGCCGTCACAGATATTCTCATCCACACTTCTTCACTCCTAAAGGAAAAGTTAAAGGGCCATTCTCTATGTTACCACCATAAGCTTTTGGTTCATCAAAAATCATGTTAGGAGCCTTTTTCTAATTAAAAATATGACCTCAACATTCAGAAGGTTCACCATTTGTTAGCTCGACCACAAGTATAGAGGCTACACTATTCTTTTTAAGTTGAGGATGAACAACAAAATAATAATTAATGGAATGACCATGAACTTTATAATGAATACAAAAAAAATTATAATGTTTTCAAAATCTAGTTTTTATAAATATCCAGAAGTTTTAGAACCAAGCCAAATGTCCTTAGGATACTTCTTAGTAATGTCCAATTCCACTAGAATCCAAGCCATCGATGGCCTTGAATGAGAGGTGGAGGCTTGATCCATTTGAAAAGGTCTACCAAATTTATATCCCAATGCATCAAAAACATGAGGATTAAAAAAATGCAACCATAAATTAGGAAATGAAATCAAAATAGGAACAATTGGAGATTGCTTTTTAACACAAAAAAAATGGTGTCCATTTCAATAATCTCATTTGATAATTTAAAATATAGTAAGTTCTCCGATTGGAAACCCTACTATAATCAAGATCTTTAGATAATTAAATTGCAACATACCTAGCTTCAAGTAATAAAATGGAAAAATTCCTAGATATTTTAAAATTTCTAAAAAAACCATGAATTATGTCTTGGTTAGGTCTTCAGACCGAGAATTTACAAATAAGAGTGAACTGAAAAGAACTCACAAGTTTGATGATACCATTGTCCGACATCAAAAGAGAAGGAAACCCTTAATCATCATTTGCATGAAAGAAAAAATTGGATCCTTTGAAGAAGAATATTTGCCAAGAACATCACAAAATTATTGAGTTTTATTAGCACAACCTTCATTTCCAAAAAAAATCCTTTCAAAGCCACACCAGAAGTCAAAGGAGGCACCCCCCCCCCCCCCCCCCCCCCCCCCCATTGGCTAAGAAGGTTGGAAGACGATCCAACCGCCATGAAATTAAAAGAAAATGACCTACGTCCCAATGGCCTTAGGATAAAGAAAAATTGAAAACAAAATAACCAAAACTCAATATAAGAAAAAAAAATGAACTTCAATATATAGTGTAAACCCGATGAGGCAACAAATACATTTGAATCACCCAATAATCGCTAGAGTGATTTTAAGGTGACTGGATAGCTTTTTTAGGGTTAAATTTACATTACTTATCCTGAAAAAAATAAAATTATGGTCTATTCATTTTATGCCAAAATGAATTAAAATATTTATGAAATTAACTCTCCAAATCAACGACGACATCTAAAACATTGTAATCATTTTTAACATCATTAAGAACAAAGATGAATTTTTTTATGATTTTCAAAAGCTTACTAAACCAAGGCCTTAAATATTATTCTAATGGGAAACCCATACAACAACGTATTAAATAAATTTTTATCTAACCATTACATCATCACACACATTCAACGAAATTTTAGATCAAGAAACCTAGTGGATTAAGTGATATGAATTTTAAAAATTCTAGGTGATCTCTTGACTTCTAACTTTTGAAATTCAATGAAGGAAAATGGACATCTCAAAATTCCTTCAAAAAAATTAAAATATGCATATAACATGACAACATCTCCCAAGACCAATTTAAGACACATCAAAAGTAATTCATAATGATAATAAATCAAATAATCCCGTTATATGAATGATTAATATACTACAATGGGTAAATAAAACATTCCACATATTAATTTGAATAAATACTAAGCAAAATTTTAAATCCATGGAGCCCTAGCATGCAAAAATATGGATAATTATTAAATTAAAAGGGATTTTCTAAAAATTACTGCATCATTTTGGCCCAATTAATTTTTTTTAATTTATTTTAAATGAAGCAACACTTAATAATTTATGCTTTCCACATGCAATACAATAATTAGCTATATATTAAAGTGATAAGCGCTAGTGCCAATATAGATTAGTAGTAGCTATATGATTTTAGATTGGACTTCTTCTATTCATAGAGCTTAAAATAATAGCTTATAATGAATTAAGAATTGGCCGATCATGCCCCTTGAATTAAATAGATAACCAAAATTTTTTTTCAACCAATCACCTTAAACTGAAGCCATCTATGGAAGAAATTCAGATGTATTAGATCAAATGGAAAGATCTTTATGAAATTTACTAGTTGTTCTTCAGGCAATCTAAAGGCTAGATTGCACATCCAATACATAATGTCCCAAACCCTAAAAACTAATGAGTGTGTTAGAAAAATACATAAATTTTGTGGAGAATTATTGAGGATTTCAGTTGCTCTAAGTTACCTAAAACTTAGGGAACACGATAGATGAAAAGATTAAGGATTGATAGTTGATTGACAAGTCTTCAAAAATTTAGCATCTATAGCTCACTAGAACTTGCTAATAGTTAAACCAAGAGGGCCTAAGAGAGTTTGAAAAAATTAGGGATCAAGTGCTCTTACTATGGGGAAACTCAGGGAATTGTTTCTTGGACCTTTGCTCCATCAAATAGGAAATTATTTATAAGTTTTTAAAAGTACAGCTAATCAAAATTTTTGCCACTACTAACCATTGGATGTTTTAGAGATACTTTGAAATCAACTAGTGGGATGTTACCTTGTGTCTAAAGTCGAGCCAAGGGCTTGGGTATGCTAGTTTAGCCATTGTTGTGAGTTGACTACACATACATGGTAGATCACCTATTCATTTGGATTTTTAGAACGGGTTAGGTGGCTTCTTTACCTTGCACACTCTTTGTTCATGGAATTCATTATGCCAAAAAGGCTACTCTAATTTGGGCTTTGTTAGGCTTAATTAAATTTCAACCCATTTGCTTCTAATTGGATTGGCCCAAATGGAATATTTGAGTTAATCCACAAGCTAGGTTAGCTAGGTATGTTGGGTTGAGATATGAGCAACCTATGGCAAAGGCTTGGGTTCACGAGGTTGACTAAATTAAGGTTCAATTTGTCCTTAAAGCACATTTTGGTAATTTGAGTCAACCATGATAAAGAAAGGTTGACCATTAATGGATTGAGGTTAGGTATGTTCAAAGATGGCCTAACATGCTTAGAACCCACCCATAAGACCTAGACAACTCTTAACCTAGGAGAGCAAGTTTAAGTTCCTTTTGGGTAACTTGGGTATTTTAATGGTTTTAGGTCAACTCATGAGCAAGTGGTGTTGACCTTGTGTCTAGGATGAGTAATGTAAATGCATAGAAGGTTTAGAAACAACTAAACTCATGTCATGAGTCAGGGGGTTTGATTTCAACCAAGATGACCCAAAGGTTAAGGAAAGGGTATGTTTATAATTTTCTATCAACTAAGGTTTACAATGTTCAAAGGGATTGACCAAGGACAAACATTGACTATAAATGACTCAAATATGGATTTGGATTGTTTAGGGTCAAGGATAAGATCATCAGGCTGGGTTGCGTCAAAAAGACAATCCTTGGTGCAAATGGCTTTCTAGCTATGGTTTGAGTTTGTTTAAGTTGGGCATATCTTGAAGGACACAAGGGATCATGCAATAGGGTTTGGGATTTCTGAGGCTAGTCAAAGCTATGTATTTTGCTCACCTCCTAGAGTTGATGTAGGCAACTCTTACACTAAGGTTGGGAGACTTAGTTAATAACAATAAACTAGAGGAAAGGTGGAGCACTGAGCTTATTCAAAAATAAGAACAACAATATTAAATTTTTAAGGAGGCGTTAATTGTCAATTAAATTATTAATTGAAGTCCATTGGCTCATAAGTTTACTTGGGAAGATCTAAAGTTTACTCGTGATATCTTGTAATTCTCTCATGGAGTCCTTATAAGATATTAGGTAATGTAAATTTTCTCAAATCAACAACGCACATATGTGACCAAAATATTAGGAAAATCATAAAATAATCAAATTAGCCCTTATAAATATAAATAAATTGTTATATGCACTTTGTAACATTAGAATAGAGTGAATTGATTTCAGTAAGAATGCAAAATAGAAAACTTATTTTCTTGACTTAAATAAATTTAAAAAAAATCATTTCATCTTCAAATGTCTCATATTATTCATGATATGCTCCTAAGGTCACCTTTAACCTCTAAGATTAATATAAAAAGGTTTTAAGATCATATCCGTGAAAAGAAAATTATCAAAACCTTACGGTCAAAAAATGAGAAAATGGCCAACACTTGAAAATTTCCTAACTAAATGCAAAATAAATCCTAAAAAACAAAGAAAAAATTTCATATTATTTTAAGAACAAGTAGAAATAGAGAAAGTTAATGTCAAATAATTATCAAATCAGAAAACTTGCATTCTTAATGTTATCAAATTTAAACCATTAATAATTTGTATAAGTAGAATATCAAAATCTCATAGTAAATGAAAAACTATCATTTTAAAATTTAATAGAATATTGACCGTTATATGAAATTAGTAATTTTTTAATATTAAAAAATTACGTTAACATATAAAAAAATTATTATCAAAATATTAGAAACAAATTTTTTATTTATTAATATTATTTGCTTTTCTTATAAAATATGGCAATAAATTTGTCTTTTGGAATGTAAATTTCAGTATAATATAATAATGTTTAATAAATTATTTAATATAAAAATATTTTATGATAATTAAAATATAAGTTGCACGTCCATAAAAATAGCTTCCCTACCCAAAAGCCAAATGAACTATTACTGACATAATAACAGTAAAAATTTAACTTATTATTTTAAAGAATATATCCTAGTTGTACGACGTCATAGATTATTGTTATTTTGTATTAAAAGCGTGCTCCATTTGTTGCTTGATTTTTGTGCATGGAGCATGGAGTTAGGTTGTGCTTGTGAGTACATCTAACCAGCTGGCGGCGGGCCTACTTGCGGAAGGATGCACAGGTAATCCATGTGCCTGCTCGCTGGATTCTTTGCTTTTCCATTCTCCCTTTTCTTGTTCAATGCCTCCAAGCCAGAACAATTATGAAGGGCCCCGCACTGTTGATTTTTTTTTTAAAATTTGGATAGAAATTAAATATTAGAGACAGAATGATTCCTACATTGCATTCCCTCCTCTGCGGTGAAGAACTGTTCTCTAGAAAAGAGATATCTTTACATGAGCATCTGATTCCCTGTTGCTCTCATTAAGAAAGCTCGCATTGGCGGTGGCTGATAAGGGTGTTGGAAGAGTTTACAGTTACAGGATTCAATTTTGTTTTTGGTAGCTATAATCAATAGAAATAATAATAAAAATAATAATAATAATAATCAACAGAAATAAAAATTTCATATGAACTTATATAAATTTAATAAATTCAAAATATTCATTACTATCCTTTTTTCTGGAGAAGTATGTGGTTAAATTTTGGTCACAACTTTAAGAGAGGGTTCTATGAGAGGGTCATTGAGTTGGCTCCTTTTTATGATGTATTAAGCACTTCATCAATGGCCACATGCGGCAGTCCTGTGTTGTCTCCAGTAGGCTAGGTTGAGACAAGGGTGGATAGTGCTGGATGCCTCATAAAGGAAATGACCTAAGCATTGTTGTATTAAAAGTCATGGACTCTTTGTGGAAAATTTCTAAGCATTTATATCGTAGATTTGATGAGTTCTTTTGTAATTGAGAAACTAAAAAGCGGGAAGGTTCATGACAAGGTAACGCATTAGTTAGTTGTGCTCAATATCATCTATTAGGATATGCTAGAGAACATTCTACTTCAATTTCTTCTACTTTAATAATTACGAATGGGTTTGTTCATTCATAAATCTAGCGAATCGTTACTATAGTAAGAAATAATGATTTATTAAGACATGATAAAACTCTTTATACCTCTTGTTTGTAAGAGGAATACTGAAGAAACAATACCAAAAAATACTTTTTAGTGCATTGTTATTATGACATTTTTAATTAATTTTTTTATAAAATGTCTATTATGACAAAAGAATATATTAAGAAACCAATATATTGTCATTAAATAGTGAGCACTTAAGCATTCTCCCACAATTCAACCGATCAAGGGTTTATGGGCTAGCAAAGTACCTACCTTCACTCGACTCCATTATAGTGTGGTTTCTTCCTCCTAAGTAGGGGTGTCAATTTAGGTCAACGGGTCGGGTTCGGGTCGAACCCGAGTTGACCTGGTTCTAAACAGCTCAACCCAAACTCGACCCATTTTTGCAAACGGGTCGACTATCTAAACCTGGACCCGATCCACACAGGTTGCCGAGTTGACACGACCCGACCAGCAACGGCAGCGCAGCTGCAGAGGCGACAGTGGGGAAGGCAGACCATGCGAACGGCGTAGCCCTAGCGACAGCGGGGAAAAATCATGAGCTATTGTCTTTATCTACTAAAAAATCAGTAGATATTTCTACGAAAAGAATATATTACATAAAGCTATGCTAATGTTTCAGGAAATTGAGATGCTTGAGTCTAGTCCATATGTTGCCATTTATAATGTTATAATTCATTGATTTGCTAGGATGAAAGGATTTTATGATTCTTAAGCCATTTTTTAAAAAATTGTGGAGGATGGTTTATCCCAAACTATTGAAGCGTATATTGGGATTATTCAAGCTTATTGAAGTTGTGGTTTGTGATGATAAGAGTAATTGTGCGAAGAAAATTTTAATTAGTAAGATGCTATCCAAATTATGTAACTTACAATATATTTACTCAGGAGTGTTCTCATGGTTGACTTCTTAAAAGGATTGAGATGTTTTATATAATTATACTCAACAAAATGATGAATATGCAATATTGCACATTAATCACCATGCTTGAGACTTATTAAAACATGGAAGTTTTAGAAATGATAGAGAAAATCAATTACGAGGATTTTAAGTCAAACAACTATATGTAGGATGGACTTATCAGAAAATGGCCATTGTGTACATTGAAAATCATAGACTTGACCGGTTACAGGGGTTTTAGATCCCCCACTTTCACTATTTTGATATGGTAAGATGAATGTCGGATTCTTTAAATCTTTTATCTCTCCCTTTTGATATGGTTAGGTGAATGTTAGATTCATTAAATTTTTTAACTTTGAATTTTTAAATGGTTATACATACATTAAATCTAATAAATATGATTCACATCATTTCGATAAGGTCAAGTTAGCATTGTATTATCATTTTGTTGAACTTAGGTATGGTCAGGCAACGATTAAATATTTCTCTCTTCCAATTAAATATTAATTTTCTTTAATATGCAATTTAGGATATATCATACATTAAATTTATTTTTTTAGTTTAAATTGCTTGATGAAAAATGTGTTTTATTTCAATCAACACCAATATGTGTGAATTTCTATTCCAAGTTTGTCTCATAGGTTTGTTGACCTCTTTTTTTAGCAAAGGTAATTCAAATCCTAAATCTTTAAAACACCATCTCCAACTAAACACCACATTGCTATTGTGTAACATGGCCTCTTGAAGCAATAAGAACCTAGTCGTAGGTCACTAACCTTGGCCAATTAAACATTATAATGCCTAATTCTCTAGTATGCATTTTATGATTAGTCTATATTATCTATGCTAAGCCATTTGATCCAAGACATCTTAAACTCAATTTTAGTACCTTCACATCAGTCAAAACTCTAGACCCTTCTATGGTTGATTTAGTAGCCAATGTATAAACCCTAGTCAATATTGAAGCTTTTTAATAGATTACATCATGTATAACACTGGCCCATGGAACTCAAACCCTATCAAAATTTCTCTCTTAGGAGCTAGATATACTAAACACATCTACCCTAGCTCTTAAGAATATATGTAAACCTTGTTAACCAAAATGGAACAAGTAAAACAACCTTAATAGATCAAACCCTTCGATGGAACTTCTAAACCCTTCATCACTCCAAAAAACTTCTTTAAATTAAACCTATCAAAGCTCATACAAATTTGACTTGTTTTGTCCATTTTCTTGAGTGAAAGGTTGACCTAGTGAAGTCAACGAAAGACTAGTCAAACTAGTCTAGCTTAGTTGAATCCTAATATGCTATCAATTGGACTTACCCCATAATTCAATCCTAGTCTATTTAAATCCCTCGATACACCTAATCCAATGCCTAGTATCCTCATGGTGAGTTCACTTGGTTAACCCAAAATAAATTATTAAACTAAGGCTAAGTATGGTCTCATTATTATAAGCATAAGTCAATTAAAAAAACTTAATATACTTGACTCAACCAGCTTATAGATGACCCCTAAAGACCAATATATGTTGATTTACCAAGGTTAACAAGTCATTGTGGCAAATTTCATTAAAAAAAGACTAAATGGTAACACCACTTGAATCTCTCCAATTTTCTAAATATTAGCCTTCAATTCTAAAGGAAAGAACTCTAGAATATCCCTAGAGCACACTAAACACAAACCTATGCCCTTTTATAGTGTTGATATGGCCGTTGTGGTCTCCTGTAGAAAATGACCCAAAGTTATTTTCTCTCTTTTTGAACCATTACCTTGCTTACCAACATCTTAGAACACTTAGCTAGCATCCATGGAAGCCCTCTATAAATCCAAAGCCATTACACGAATCCTCATTACTTGGAATAAGGATAAAATAGTTAAACATTTTATTTAATTTTTTCACTAACCAGAGCTCCTCCAAGAAAGAACTTATTTCATTTTTCCTCCCCATCTCCATTTTTATCAATCCCCTTGCAATTTGGAATCAATTGGAGGCAACATTTAAGGAGTTTAGACCGTTATCCATCAAATTATTTCAAAATTTTCAACCTAAACCTCTTCTAGTCATGAGTTCTATAGGGAAGACCATCCACTGGAGCTAAATAGCAAAATAATCCAAGATCTATTCCCTAAGATCACTTCAATAGTGGGAAATTTTAAACCCTAGACTAATCCAATAAAGTTAAAAAAATTAAGGTTTCCTTCTTTGTGGGTAAGGAAGATGGAACCTCGATTGGCCAAGCAGTGATAATCACATCATGTCAATGCTCCTTTCAACCCCTAAATAGCACATAAAACAAGATCAATTCTTAACCATTAAGCCAATCTTGCATGAGAACAAATAGTTACCTAACATGCTTGTAAGTAGAAGAGGATAACCTCTTTCATTCACTGTGCTTAATGGTACTTTGCCTACTAGAATGGCCATGCCATTTGGTGAAGCCAATCTTATTTTCTACAAATTGATTAAAAATTAGGTTTTTATTACTAGAGCTTCATAAAATCATATAAAATCATCTTCTAAACCATTTTACACATTCTAAGGTTCCATGGATTTAGAATTAGATACTCAACCAAATCAAATTAAAATAAAGTGGATTGGTTAAGTGAACTTGAAGTAATTTAGGTTTGAATGTTTATAATTTTCCATTTTTTATTCCTTACAAACACATCCATTTTGCTTGAGTTTTAGTTGAGAAAAATAATGCAATGTGGCCTAAATCCTATAATTTCTAAGATAAATTTTGAGGCTCCACTATCCACACTAGAATTTTTAAAGGTATCGATCATAATATGTACTATGACCAATCCATAGCACATCTATATCTCATCTTTGTGTGGTTTGTATGTATTAGTATAAGGAATAGAGATAGTTAATTACAAGCATTGATGAAAAATATGGACACCTAGGTAATTAAACTTTTGTTTAAACACAAACATACTACATTTAGTGTCATTATTAAACCTAGGAAGTAATTTGAGATTAGTTAAGAGTCATTAAGTTACTCAATTAACAAATGCTAAAGTTAGCCCCTTTTTTATCCACAAAATTTCCAAAATTCATAATAAATAAAGAGAAAAATTTTAATGTTTTAAAGAGAAATGAATTAGATAAAAATTAAATATCAAATAAAAAATAGAATAAAATTTACTTCATATTTCAATTTAGAAAAAAATACTTTTTAATTTAATGTTTAAATGAAATAATAATTATATTAAATCATATAAATTCAACCATTAATCAAATTAATGTTAAAATTTTTATGATTGTGCCTTGGGTTATAAGTAACATAGGACATCAATCATTTCATAACATGCGATTATTCGATTGATCAATCAAAAACCCTAAATGCCTTCAATAGGGAAAGAATTTAAAAAATGTATTAAATATTAAAATTTCATAAATAATTAAATATAAATTATTGTAATATAAAATAAATTACGTATTATTCAAAATAAATATATAATTCATTTAGTTACGCAATCAAGCGTTGGCCAAACCAATATGAAATGGTTTAAAATTTTAATAATTAAATTAATTAATTAAATAGTAAAAAAATTAAATAAAAAAAAAATCTAAATTCTAATTTAAAATAAATTTAATAATAAAACTAAAATAAATATAAATTAAAATTTTAAATAAATTCAATAATTCAATTTAAATAAATTAAAAAAATTAATCCAAAAGAAATGAAAATTTTAACTAAATATTAAAAGTATTAATTTTATGAAATAAAATTTGAAGAATATTTTATTAAATTTAAGTGATTTAAAATAAATTTAATTTAATTATAAATTAAATACAATTAAAAAATTATTATATAAATATATATTAATTAAATTTAAATAACTAATTATTTAATAATTAGTTATTTTTTTTAACCAGCCAAATAATTAGTAGGCTTAATGAACTTGCACTATCCCTTAGGGACGAATAAATACTTGAAATTAACAAGCATTAGACTTATTAATTAGAGTTTCCAAAGTAATTTGGCATCCTTAATTACCTTGTTATTTAAAATTAAAATAAACATTTAAATAAAATTCAACAGATTCAATTCACTTGCTTTATCCTTTTTTTAAGGGTCGTGGATTGCATTGAAGATAGAGAATACAAATATTACAAACAACAATCAAACTATGAAAAATACCTTTCCTTTCAAAAAGAGGAAAGAAGAGGGTTTTATTTATAAGAAAACTAAACATAAAAGAAATAGGAAAGACACACGCACCTAAACCACTATATCCCTGACTTATCTTATTGACTTCTTAAATTTTATTTGTCATCCTCCCAATGTAAAGAAGATAATACTTACTATAATGGATGTGGAACCATTATTGCACACCTTGGCCTAATTTGAGAGTTGGAGACAACAAAGGTTAGAAAATAACTATATTGGTATATTAGTGTCACTTTTTTTTCCAAATAGTTATAAGATAAAAAATAAAGATACTGCTACTACACATTATATGAATTCTAGAATAGAAATCATCATTCTTCAAGAACTTGTTAGTTTCCTTTGACCCAGGCCCCCCTCCTTACTCCAAGTTACCATCCAACTAAAATTTAGCACCAACTTACTTGAATAAGGAGGTCATAACGCCTTCCAAACAATTTCCAACAATTTTTGTTTTCAATTCCTCTTGATGTCTTAAATTTAATACAACAATTTGAGCTCCTTATTCATCCTAACATAAAGCACAATTGATTTTGCATCCAATATGAGACCGTTCTACTTATCAACCTTACAACTATCTTATACTCTATAATTCTTTACAAAACATCTGTTTCATAACACATACTTTATCCCCTTTATGTTTTAGGGAACTGCATTTAGCTTTTATTAAAAAAAATTAACAATGTGATGACCCTATAGTAATCATTCTTTAATACAAAAAAACAAAAATGTTGAAGGAAGGTTTTTGTTTAATACATTATCCCATAAGAAAAGTCCTAGCCTAGCATAGGAAGTACAAAAATTATCTAATCTATTAAAATTTCTAGGCCCTGACTTATCTTATTGACTTCTTAAATTTTATTAGTCATCCTCCGAATGTAAAGAAGATAATTCTTACTATAATGGATGTGGAACCATTATTGCACACCTTGGCCCAATTTGGGAGTTGGAGACAACAATGGTTAGAAAATAACTATATTGGTATATTAGTGTCACTTTTTTTTCCAAATAGTTATAAGATAAAAAATAAAGATACTGCTACTACACATTATATGAATTCTAGAATAGAAATCATCATTCTTCAAGAACTTGTTAGTTTCCTTTGACCCAGGCCCCACCTTCTTACTCCAAGTTACCATCCAACTAAAATTTAGCATCAACTTACTTGAATAGAGAGGTCATAACCCCTTCCAAACAAATTTCCAACAATTTTTGTTTTCCCTTCCTATGGATGTCTTAAATTTAATACAACAATTTGAGCTCCTTATTCATCCTAACATAAAGCACAATTGATTTTGCATCTAATATGATACCTTTCTACTTATCAACCTTACAACTATCTTAACTCTTAATTCTTTAAAAAACATCTGTTTCATAACAGATACTTTATCCCCTTTCTGTTTGAGAGAACTACATTTAGCTTTTATTAAAAAAAATTAACAAAGTGATAACCCTATAGTAATCCTTCCTTAATACAAAAAAAATGTTGAAGGAAGGTTTTTATCTAATACATTATCCCATAAGAAAAGTCCTAGCCTAGCATAGGAAGAACAAAAATTACCTAATCTATTAAAATTTCTAGGCTCATACTATAAAAATTGCATTCTTAAAGTCTCAAAGAAATGAAATGTCTGGATCGAAGAAACCTTTATTGCTCAATTTGATGTTGGTCATTATTTTTGAAGTAGTGTGATGACATTTACATTGTTATCTTCAATACAAGTACCTTGCAAGTCAAGCATCCATCCTTGCATTAAATCTTTTATTTTAAGCTGAACAATCAATTCCAATTTAGTAATATCCAAATGTAATTTTTTCCAAATGATAATTTGAATCTTCCTTTGTGGTCTCTAATTACTCTTCTATTTTTTCTTAATTAGAAAGAGTAATTGAAGAATCCATAATAACCTTATTTCAATATGGAGGTGGGGGGTTCTAAAATAGATTTTGAAACTCAAAATGTAGATTAGTACTGAAGTTATCTAAGATTAGACTTTTGTAAGGTTATGTGTTTGTTGTCAACAATTGAGAAGCTGGAACAACAATAGAACTTATTGGATTTCCATACTTTCAATCATTCCTGGCCTTCCAAGAATAATATACTAATGAATAATATTTTGTTCCCATTATAGTATTTCCTTTAGATTTGTATTTGAAATAAATGAACATATCTATTATATATTGGAATAAAAGAAATATAAATCTCCAATGGTTAAGGCTTTTAATTACCTCAATAAAATTATTCCAGGTTGCTAAAATATGAATAATAGATTCAATTTGATGGCATCCTTCCATGTAATAAGATGAATCTTGAATTTTTTTGTTTGCCAAATATTCACATGTAGTTAGAGCTCCTCTAAAAAATCTTTAATAGAAAAATGTTGTTGATGGCAATAATCTCATTTTTCTAATCCATGTAGCATTCTTGTGCACATCAAGTGTATTATATTTCATTTCTTGAATAATGTTTGATTTGGATTTGAACATATTAGAATGAGTCAGCAACGCTTTACCTGACCCTATTAGAATGAATGGGAATTTATTTATGATATGGGTTACATGTTCACTTAACGAAATTTGTAGATCATTTTTCTTTAAATATCTATTTTTATGAAGTTGGTCTAGCGAGATTTATTGCATCACCAAGGTGTTAAGTTGAGTTGGCCAGCTGCATAATGTTTTATCTAAAATCCAACACTTTGTGATTATACTAAACTTCTATTCATTTGTAATATTTAATATTAATAGTTGCTTCAAGTGTTGGTCACCATATAAAATTATTTTTCGGGAAGGAGAAGAACCTCTTCTAGCTGAGCTATTATATAGTTTTTTTTAGATATTTTTCTATTAAAGTTTTGTTCAGCAAAGAATTTGGGTCTGAAATAAAATCCCAATCCAACCTAGCTCTCAAATGTCCTTCCAGGTGGATGAGGAATGAAATCCCATACCACTCATTCATTTTGGAATGCAAAGATCATCCCATGATACGTAATGTAATCCTTGCTTACCTTTATCCTAGTTCCACAAAAATTTATGCATGATTGATCAAAATCATTCAAAATTCCTTTGGGCACAAGAGACGAGGTTATTTTGAATCTATGAAAGGTTAAGAGTGATGATTTTATATGAATAGAACTTCTTGAAAGTTACAAAGATTTGCTGCCCCATGAATTAAGTTTTTCTAAAACATGTTAAATAGGCAGTTGGAAGTCATTAGAGACATATCTTCTTAAAAATTTCTTCACACCCAATTAAACTAGGTCAAGAAAAAGCTCATACCCCATTCTTGCATCATTTTTTTTCTTTATTTTCTGTGAGATAAAGATTTGGACCAAACTACCATTGATTGGAATTTCTTGATAGATTGACCCATCCATAAACAATTATTTGAAAGGGATTTTTTACAATCCATTGCATCTTTGGGAAGGAAACAAAGATAAGAATTTCATATGGATAAAAAATTGTGAGAAATAATTTCAGTTAAAGGAGCCACTTTGATCCTATGCCCCAAATCTTTTGAGGAGAGATTTTCATAGAATTTCCAAACAGATAATAAAATGGTATGGAGATAGAGGGTAGCCTTGTCCAAATCCAAACATACATTTAATTAAATATTCTCTTCTTCGATTAATAAGTAAAGAGATTTTTTTAAAGAAAATTTAACTTGCATTAAATGAAATAACTAATTACAAAATACTAAAAGGTAAGCAACCTATTGTAAGTGGAAGTTTGAAAGTGAGTTTTGAAAAAGTTAATCTTATTTGGAAAATTTGATTTTTAAATTTATAATCTCAATATCCAACACCTCATTATAAATGATATATTTCCCCTTAAGGCAAATATATCACTTGATAACGGCTTAAGATGATGAAACTGAAAATTGTCATCTTGATTATAGTAGTTGTACTCAAGTAAGATCACATATAATCCCGAAGGGGAAAATGAGATTTTATCAATATTAAAAAACTATAATCTGGATGAGAGATTATTAAATTCATATTCCATATCATAATAATGAATGATCTTTCTGTCTACGTAGAGAAAATATCACCCATTATCAATCGATGAAATTTGACGATAATGATCATTATTGACTTCATTTTCCCAAAGAAGATTAATTTTGAATTTTAAAAAGTTGGATGTATATTATAAATCTTCTACAAATGCAAACCCTCATAGTTAATTACAACATAAAAAATCTAAATTTTCTGCAAATACTCTCGATTAAAATAATGGTGAATTTTTTGCTTAGAGATTTCCTAAGAGTGATATCAAATATGTGTAAGTGGAATTTCAAATAGCATTGGAACAAGAATGAGCTGATATTTTTGGAGTCAAAGGAAGAAGTGTAGGAGAGAGTTTAGGATTCCAAAAATAATTCTAAAGTATCCCAACCTAAGTAGGTGTTGGGCTTTAAATTTTAGGTTGAGGACAATTTTAATTTGAGTTGAATGATTTATTAGAAAATTGATATTATATTCTTTGAGGTAGGGATCTTATAATTCAGAGTCCACCATGGGTTCTAAATCTAAATTGGTCACCAAATAATTTTTGCCTTAACTTAACTAATGCAACGCAAAATTTTAATTTACCCTCGTCTAGATTAGGGAGCCAGCTAATTGCCTAGTCAATTTTAACCCATGAGACCAGTCATTTTTATGAAAGAGTGGTAGGGAAATATTTTTATTAATGTTTTGGAGAGCTGGGGCCGATGTCTAGAGATTGTCCTAAGTGGCCCCTTAACTTATGTTGGATGAAAATGCTAAAGATAGATGCAATCAAAATTTAAACTCTTCTAAATTTATTTCTAATGCATGTATGCTGATCGACTTGATTAATACTCAAAATTGGAATGCAATAATTTTAAAAAAGCATAAAATTTTTTTTTATCCTAGAGATTGCATAAGTTACCCTTAACAGATCTGCACCCTCATAGGCTAGGTGGTATGCTAAAACCCATAGGTTGGGAGGTGCCTAACAAAAGGAAGAGAAGAATACATCAAAGATGTTATGCGAACCCCCGATGATACCGGCCTTACTTTTTATATTGTTAGAATTTCTATGTTATCTTAAAAAAATTTATTTAAATTTAAGTAGAAGAATTTTTCACACCCTCACGAGTCTCGTGTATCCACACAAAATCCAAATTGGCACACAATCACTAAAAAACTAAGAAGAATAGGAAATCATATACACAATCATATCAACAAACAAATTAATATAATTAATTACTTAAAGCAAAGTTTGTATACAAATGTCCCATTTATTATAAACCAAGATCTATAAAATTAAAAGTGGTTGGGCACCACTAACAATAACCTATATTCTAACTCTAGTACAGATGTAAGTGACTTTGAGTGGGATACTCTTTATCTTTGATTCTTCGATCTTCTCTTCTTTGAGCACTTTAAATTCTTTGTACCTGAATATCAAAATGTCAAATAAAACTCTTTCCCGAAAGATGAGGTTATTCTTTCCACTTTGGGTTTGAATGTGATCCTAATTTGGGCTTCTAAATAGAAAAGGACAATCCCCTTAAGGGGTCTCCTTTCCTATTTGGAATCCAACTTTGGGTATGAGTATCCCAAACTCAAAGTGCAACTTATAAAATTTAATATAGAAATAAATTAAATTAATAAAAAATGAAAATTCTAGATTCCCCTATAAGGTTATCCTAAACATTTAATAAATAAAATTAATTTTAAACCAATTATATATGTGTATACAGAAAAGTAAACACAATTGATCACGTTCTTTTTATTTTGGGTTTAAGCAATTGAAGCAACTATAACAGTTATATTAATTATTTATTTAGCACTCTTTATTACCTTGCATGAGTGTGGCCACCCATAAAAAACTCAATGAACATCTAGATCACTCCTAATCTATGGGTATTCTAATCTCCCATCACATCATCCCATAGACTGCAATAAAAGTAAGCAAACACATTAAGTAATTTTAATCAAAACATGTAATAAAATCTCAAAAATTTGGTACACAACATAAAATTAAATACTTCATATCGTCGATCTAGAGCCAGTTGTCATAATAAGCCATCTAAAGTGTATGCAAAATGTCGTGTGGCTGGGTAGATCTTAAATTGGGATGTTTGTTGGAGTTGTTTAGTGTTTGAGTTTGTTAAAGGATGAAGGAGAACTTTATGTTTGAGTTTAAGTATTAATATGTTAAAGATTGATTTGGATTTATTTTAGTTGTTAGATGATTGCTACCTTTGCTACTCACCGAGGCTATGAAGTTTATTTCATTTTCTATGGGGAAAAGTTAATAGACTCGAAGGTTTGGGTTACTAGTAGCAATTGCGATTGATTTAGTTGGTTTGAAATTTAGGGTGGATTAACATTAAATAATTTAATTAATTATTGATTTAAAAAAAGTATTTTATATTTTCTATCAACAAGTTCATGGCGTTGTGCCATAATGATCTAGGAACCAGGCCTCCTTAGGACATGTTGCCCTGCAGCTCAGTGAAGATTAGCCAATAAACTTGATCTAATGAGTGGTTGTTGTGAATTAAAAAAGTAGTTAAGTAATTTTAGTAATAAAATTAAAATTTTTAAGGGATTTTAATGAATTATTGATTTTTTTCTTATTGGAATTACTTAATAGCTTTCATTAAGAGTCTAAAAGTTAACTTTCCAAATCAAAGATAATTTTGAAATTTTTAGATTTTTAACAAATATTAAACCTTATGATGAGTGGTTAGACAATTAGTACACTAAATTTTGAGTTTTATAGAGAAAGTTAGGAATTTTCGAAGTTTTAACTTAATTTAGACTTAATTTTTTCTAGTTTGTTCTTTTTGACTTTGATAATTATTGAAGGTTTAACATTTTTATAACATATTAGATTTTAATTTGAGTTAAATTTTTTCGTGTTTGGTCAATTTGAAATTTTCTAAAATTAGCTATCTTTTTTGGTAGTTTGGTTATTAATTGAATTTTGAAATTTATTTTAATTAAAGACCTTCTTAATTATTTGAATGCAAATGAACTCCAAACTTCTTGAAATCATCTTTAAAGATTAGAAATGATTTGAGGGATTATTAACTATTTGATAATTTTTTAGAAATTTTAATTAATTAAATTATTTAAATATTAATTTTAAATTAAAATTAAATTATTCTTAAAAATGATGTCAAATTAAAGTGGTTTTAATTCTCTCAGATTAATGATTAAATTATGGTTAGTTAGAGGTATTATATGTAATTTTTAGATTTAATTTTGATTTATCCAAATTTTTGGAAATTTACATTTTTAATTAAGGGTATAAACTTAAGTAAATTAATTAAGGGACATAATGACGTTAAAAATCAATGAAACATTTTGTGTGGGTAGGCAATGTCAATATGTTTATGTGTTCAATATTTCAAGTCAAGGGCATATGAATCCTTATTATTAGAATTTTCCTAATTTATTTGCATAAGTCCTTAATTATTATCCTTAATGAAATTAATTTTAAATTAACATTTATAAAATTATAAAACTTTTGATATAAAACATTCAATTTTTAGATTTATATTTATTTTCTAATTGATTATTAATTTAAAATATAAAATATTTAATTAAATGAAATAATTTAAAATATATTTAATATTTTAGCTTAATATTATCTTTAAATTAAATTTTTTTATTTTTTATAATATTTATGTAAAAAAATATTTTTTGGAATTTTAAAATAAATTTTTAAAAGGTTTTATTTAAAATAAACTTAAAATAAATGAAAAGAAAAATTTAAATAAGAGTCGACGGTGATGCCTCGTGGTACTTTCAGACTTGACTAGAGAAGACAGCAGTTATGGCAACACACCACGTCAGGCCATGCAGTGGTAACCAAATGAACCTCATGTCGGTGCATGGTTGTTTACTTTACCTTGTCGAAAAGGCCTAATGACCATCAAATCTGCTTAAATTCCAACTGATGATCTATATCAGGTCTCGAGCTCGATCTCGATTAAGACTCCTTAGAATGCATGAAATTGATCCCGTGGTTGGGATGGAAGGTCCAGATCAAGCCGGATGAAGAGGTTAACTATGAGATTTGATCTGCGGTTATCTGAAATGAGGAATGGCTCGATCTGGGCCATTGTTTAGAGGATCAATGGGCAAAAATCATACATTTTGTACATGTTGTGTTAGAAACCCTAGAAACACTTCTCTGGCTTATTCCCATGATCGAGTCAGTTAAGTGTAATGAAATTTTAAACATATTCTAACAAAGTGAACATAAACCATGGGGGATCAAAGTTTAAGCCAAAAATATACTATGTCAAAAGTTAAATAACTCTATATGTAGTCAATTAGGTTCAGGGTTTTAAGGGAAACTAATTGGTGGATTGGATCATTTTTTGTGTCTATCAACTTGTAGACTTCCTTGTATAATTCTCCTTTAGGAACTATGGTACCAAAAGCTCCTGATCGATGGGTATCAACATTGGAAGGATTTAATGCTTGGGTGCCTGGAGGTTTGTGGCCGATAGCTTTGACCGATGGGTTTTAGCTAGAAAAATGAAGATGGATCTCTAGAGAAATCAAATGAAACAAAGTTTTAACTAGAGGAGCTTTGGAAGGTAAGGTATGTTAAAATGACTCAAATGAGTTTTTTTGATAACTGATTCTCTAAGGTTTGAAATAAATAGGCTTGATCGATCAGGGACGTTCTTTTGGTGCTATACACATGTCCCAGATACTTGGAAGGTTGAGCCAAAGCATGGGTTGAGCCATGATTCCATTGGATAGTTTTGGGGTGAGTGGGTGGGGACCACTGCTCTTTTGCGTTAAACCAGGGAATGAGCTTGGTTAAAGAGCTCTTAAGAGAGCTTTAGCCTCATTTGTAACTAACCCAGTAGCCTAATCTAAGGGATAAGACCACCTTTAGTATGGTTTGACCATGAAAAGAGTTTTAAGCATGGATTAACTTCTTTGTTAAGTCCAAGGTCAAGTATTTGTGAGGTGGAAAAGGGTAGGATAAGAGCTGCTGGTTGAGAAGGTTTTAAGCTTTAAAATGATGCAGTTAGTTTTGGAGAGGGAGTTGACAATTTTAAAGAATGATTTAAATGCTCAAGTTGACCATTTGACTGGTCAAAGGATTTGATTGACTTATGAGGTGGATTATAGGGAGTGTAAGTGTTGTTGAGTCAAGTGGGAAGGATTAAAGGGGTTAAAATAGTGTACATGGGCCTTGGAAGGGGATTTAAAGAGATTTGACCAAGTTTGATTAGTTGATTGGTCACCTTGACAAAGGTTTGACCCAGTTTTGTAAACATTCAAAACATTAAATTGGGTGGATTTGAGAATATGATAACATTGATTTGATTAAATAGGTTGGATTAACCTATTAAAACCCTTTAAGGTTTAATGGGTCAACCCAGGTGTTGGCACATGAAAAATAGCACAAATGAATGAATCCCACTTTGCAGCCATAGGATTCCATTTTTGTTAAGTCAGATTGTAGTTAACCAGATTTTCCCTGAGGGTAGTGTCAGTGTTTAAAGATCTGGGGTCCTCACTTCCTATGAGTGCAAGCACTCATAGATAATTATCCCTCTTAACATGTAAGAGAGAACTCTCAATTATAGATGAATAATTTTTATGTGTTTTTAGTCTCAATAGTGGGAGAAGTGAAGGTAAACCCAATTAAGATCCCATGGTTCCTTCATCCCTGGTATACCGTATAGCAGTCTACCAACACTAACAATCATTGACTGTAGTATCCAAAAAATATGATTAGCAGCCATGGGTTGCCTTCCCTCAGGGATCCCAAGTAGTCTGAAGTGGTTAGATGTATGTTTTAGTTTTAATTTTTATTTAAGCTTTGAGGTTTACATCTATTAGAATACCAAAAAATTAATTTAGTTTGGTAATTATTACTTTGTTTAGAAGTAACCGAAGAATTTTTACTAAAGTGGGTTTTATTGATTCTTTAGAAAGTATCCCAAGGTATTTAAATTTAAATTAGCATTTAAGGCTTTCATAGAAAGTAACCCAGGTAGTTAGATCTAATTTAGGACTTATAACTTTCATAGAAAGTAGCTTAGGGATTTGAATTTGGACTTGAGGCTTATCACTCTA
Source organism: Dendrobium nobile (assembly GCA_022539455.1). NCBI lineage: Eukaryota > Viridiplantae > Streptophyta > Magnoliopsida > Asparagales > Orchidaceae > Dendrobium > Dendrobium nobile. The sequence goes on along the minus strand of CM039718.1, from coordinate 33,098,672 downwards.
TTCATGAGTGGCCTAAGGATGGGTCTTATAACCTAACTCTACAGCGAGTTTCCTCAAGAATTTTAATTATTTCGGTAGGACTTATGGCTTCCTTTAAACGTAGCCTAAAAAGCGGTTCTTATAACTTAATCGTTTAGACTAAGAAGTCCATAAGTTTAAATTTAATTATTTGGGTTTTATGGTCATTATAATTTATTTAGTAATTTTCCTAAAACCAGAGTCTTACGACTTCACTTAGAAATAGCCCGCTGGTGGGTCTTACAACCTAACCCTATATGCCAGGATGTCTGTAGTTTTAAATTTGATTATTTGGATTTAATTTGAGTTAGGTCTTATGATTTTCCTTAGAAAGTTGCCAGTTATTTGTAGGATTGTTAGGGTCGATGTATTTCAATTTAAAAAGTTTCACTAATGCATGAGACTTATGACTTCACTTAGAAGTGGCCCGATGGTGGGTCTTACAACCTAATGCTATAGGCTAGGATGCTCGCGTGAGGGGTCTACGGTTGTATTATCACCTAAACATTTCCCTCATATGTCAGAACTATGACTTCTATTAGAAGTGACCGAGGGTTTTAATTGGGGGTTAAGAGTTATGTCAATTTTTATCTAAAACTTCCCTCTAGGTCAGGATTATGACTTTCCTACGAAAGTTGCTGGGTATTGAGTCTTACAACCAAGTTCTTATAAACAAGGATGCCCAAAGATTTTTGAATTTGATTGATTGTTTGTTGAGTTGACAATATTATTTTGAGAGGTTTGACACTTGGGTTAGTGTTTTAATCTTTCTATTCTCGTAGTCTCTTTCCTAGTACAGTAGTCCACTACTCTATCCATTTTTTTGGCACTATTACTTTATTACTTTTTTAGTACTTAGCTTCACTTATTCTTTGTGTACTTTGTTTTACCTACTGTAGCTAGAATTATCATTTTCTAGTATTAATTTAATTTAGTTATGATGTATTGATTCTTATTTGCTTGTTTATAGGAACATTGTACTTATAGTAGTTCAACAAGCTCAAAGTGGTTGAGGCTACTACTAAGGGATATAGAGTATGTTTGTTTGGAGAGCTTGTACAATTTATTTGAGAGTTATTATTTAAAGAAGATTTTGGAGAACTTGAGAACCTGTATATGTTAAATAGTGGAAAATATTATTCCCCTTCTTCATTTTATTTATTTCATTTAATTTTAAAAATTATCGCAATTGATTAATAAAAATGCTTTCAAGTTTGAACTCAGATTTTAAATTTCTTTTATATTTAAATTACTTTAGATTTTTAAAACATTTGAATTTACAAAAGGTCACCTATTTTAAAACTCTCAAAAAAAATTTTTTAAATGCTCTCGAATAACAAATTTAATTGAATTTACCAATCATATAATTTAAATTAAGAAATTTTAATAAGTTTTAATTTACTTAAATTCAATCAATTAATTCTTTCAATTAATTAATTTTCATTAATTTTAATTGAAAATAACTAATTAAAATTCACTCATTTCTCTAATTATTTTAAAGCAAATTTTTAAGAAATTTTGGCAGCCTCTAGGCGTCTCCTCCCCACCAAAGGAAAAATAGGGACGGCACTGCTGTAATTTGTTCCTACCCAAAATTAAGGTTAGTGGTGTTGGGTCTTTGATTTTAAACCATCCCACCAGGATCTAAGATAATCTGCGTGGTGTCTTCGTATTAATACCATCCGCCCGGATCTAAGATCACAGCATAGGTCTTCAAATTGTGAAACCATCTGCAAAGATCTAAGATCGATGGCGCGGGTCTTCGACACCTGTTTGAAAGTCTTTCCTTTTTATTTACTTCTTCTTCTTCTTATTATTTTTTAATATAATATTATATAAATTATAAAATAATATATTATGATACATTTATATATAATATATATATATATATATATATATATATATATATATATATATATATATATATATATATATATATATATATATATATATATATATATATATATATATATATATATTTATATTTTATATTATAATATACCTAAAAAAATGGGAATCAATTCAGGCTAGATCCAGTTCTACTAGGTTAGTTGTCGAAGGAGTTTAGTCAAATAATCACAAAAGAGTCAAGAAAATGACTCTTATAATCTCTATATCTCTTATGAAGCAACAAAGTCCCACAATAACAAGGAGTCACAGATGCTTCCTTTGCAATCTTTAACCCTCCTGCAAAGCAAAATCGGATGGCACGAAGGAGCCGTAGAAGGGACTCGAGCATTCTCTGCCTCGCACGAAGCAAGGAAGGTGGACAGTAATAAGGAGCTGAGGAAGCGACCGTGCACTCCCTATCCTCCTGCAAAGCAATATAGCTGAATAGCGATGATAGAAAGAGAAACATATACGCCTATTAAGAAAATAATGAAGTCGAACAACAACATCCAAGGAGTCCGAGAGAGAGTGGCGTGATTTTGAGTGATCAAAGCAGGTGGGCTGTAGTGGTTTTACGGCATGAGGGAAGTTAGAGAAGTAAATGTTTGCATCATTTGGGGAGATCACGAAGCGGGGCTAGCCTGAAGGCAGGTATGTTTCTTTGTCATTTTTTTGTTATCTCTTTTTTTTAGTAAACAAACAACCTCCCGATGAATTTATTGTGTGACTTTTACATAATGAATTTGTTGCAATATCTTTGGACATTTAGCATATATGTTCAACACTATTACTTTCTCTTTTCTTTAAATTATTTAGATTGGTTTAAGTATCTTAATCCTTAGACTTGTGAGCATAAAATATTTTAATGTTTGGCTATCAGGCTTATTGAACTAATGGATTTTAGCTCAATCCTTAGGTTTATGAGCATAGGAGATATTAAACTTCTGCCCTTAGGCTTATTGAACTTTATGGGTTTAGCTCGACCCTTAAGTTTATGAGCATAGGAGATTTCAAAGTTTTGCCCTTAGGCTTATTGAACTTTATAGGTTTAGCTCAACCCATAGGTTTATGAGCAAAGGAGATTTATAAAGTTTGGCCCTTAGGCTTATTATACTTTGGGGATTTAGCTTAACCCTTAGGTTTATGAGCATATAAGATTTTTAAGTTTGGCCCATAGTCTTGTTGAACTTTATGAATTTTGCTCGACCCTTAGGTTTATGAGTGCAGAAGATTTAAAATGTTCAGCCCTTAAGCTTATTGAACCAATGGGTTTTAGCTCAACCCATAGGTTTATGAGCGTAAAAGATTTCAATGCTCATCACTTAGGCTTATTGAACTTCATGGATTTAACTCGACCCTTAGGTTTATGAGAATTGAAGATTTAGAAGTTTGGCCCTTAGGCCTACTGAACCAATGGGTTTTAGCTCGATCCTTATGTTTATCAGCTTAGAAGATTTCAAAATTCTCATTTTTTTTTTTTGGAAAAAGGGGATAAAATTACCTCCTAATTTTTCAGGAGGGGATTGAATTTATCTCCTATATTGCAGGAGACTATAAAAATTGCCTTCTATCTTTCAGGCGGGGAGTGAATTTTATTTTGCTCCTTATAGGGGAAATATAAAAATTGCCTCTTGTCTTTTAGGAGGGAATTTAGATGACTTTTGCATGGTAGGAAGATTTTCGTACATAACATTTTCTTATGTATGATATTTCCTTAGATATTGACTATTAATTAGTGGCATAGTCCTTTGACCTTTTAGGTTTATAAGTTGGTAGGGACCTCCTTCATATACTATTTCAACGATGAAGGGTCCTTCCCAGATTGGGTCAACTTTACTACCAAGGTGACGGTGAGGGATTATAGGTCTTCAGTGAACCAGAACAAGTTCACCTTCTTTGAAGCTTATAAGATGAATTATTCTATCATGGGCCCTAGTCATTCATGCTTTATAGGATTCTAGACTTCGCTGATCCTGAAGTCAAACTTCGTCAAGAGCTTCAAGCTCTTCAAGTAGTAGAAGATCATTTTCTTTTTTGATTAATTCATATTAAATAGCAATACAAAAAGATAGCAACTCAACTTTTAGTGGTATTATTGCCTCAATTTTGAAAACTGGCGAATATGGGGTAGTTTGCGTTGCAGTTTTATAAGTGGTAACATATGCCTAAAGAGCTTCTGTCAATTTTTCATGCCACTCTTTCTTATTTTTAGAGAGAATTTTCTTTAGTAATTTTACCAAGGTTTTATTAAAGACTTCCGCTAAACCTTTAGCTCTTAGGTTGTATATTGATGAATAATGCTAATCTATCCTATGTCGTTCTATAAATTGATAAATTTTGGCACTTTTAAAAGTTGTATCGTTATTTGATATAATTTGATGCGGCATGTCAAAATGATAAACAATGTTATCTCGAGAGAATTTCATCACATTATCCACTTTAACTTCTCATTAGGGAATTGCTTCAGCTCATTTTGAAAAGTAGTTAGTGGCAGCTAAGATGAATCGATATCCTAAAGAAGATGGTGGTTATATAAAACCTATTATATTGGTAACCCAACTTTCAAATGGCCATGATGCTACTATAGGATGTAGCAGGTTGGGAGTTCTATGCATGATATCTCCATGCACTTGACATTGATGTCATTTCCTACCATGATCATTGTTGTTTTGAACCATTCTTAGCTAATAGTATCTCATATGTTTAATTTTAATTTTTATTTTTAGTCCAGATTGGTGTGCACCACACAATCCTTCGTGAACTTTACTTATGACCTTTTGTGTTTCATTTGGACCCAAACATCATAGCCACATTTGATCAAATGATCTATGATATAATATATGATTCACAAAAACATATCTTAATGCTCTTCATGATATTTTCTATGTCATAGATTTATTTTCGAGCAATCTCCCATCCTTGAAATATCTGATGAATGGATCCCTCCAATCATTTTCATCACATATAGCCAAGCTCTTTTGCATAAGTTTTCTTCATCGTCTTGTATGATAGCTGGAGTTAACACATGCTTGTATTGAATAAATATATGGATTAGTTCCTTATGTGGGTTTTCTAGTTTTTTGTCTAGCTTTTCCAGTACATAAGTGTTGTCATTTTCACTGCATTAATTTTAGTGAGAGTCACCTCAAGAATTTATTGTAGGAGTTTCAATGCATACTCATGATATAAGATTAATTCAGGCATATTGATTTTGAAAACACCTATTATTTGTTTGATTATGAGTTGAGAATCCATATATATATGGAGTTTCTCAATTTTTATATTAATCACCAACTCAAGACCCACTATTAAGGCTTCATATTCAGCCTCATTATTAGTGTGAGGCTCTATTAAGCTATAGGAATATCGAAATAGAGCTCCCATTCTTGTATATAAAGCCAATGCCCACTTGAATTGTCAGAATTTTAGGTGGTCTTGCTAGTTTTTTTTTATGAAGCCCCATCAAAATAGAGCTCCGATTCTTGTATATTCTCTCCTTCTTCCACTTCAAGTGTTTGCTCATCTAGCAATTCATCATTGTGGGGAAAATCTGCAGGTTAAGGATGGGCAGCTAGAAAATCAGCTAGAGTCTATCCTTTCATCGCTTTTTGTGGCATATATGTTATGTAAAATTGCATTAGGAAGACAACCCGTTTAGCTAGATGACTAGTGAGAGTATGTCTAGACCTTAGAAATTTTAATGGATCTGCTTTAGATATTAAAGTAATTTTTTGGGATAACATATAATGCCGTAGTTTTTGAATGGCAAAGATCAATGCTAGGCATTACTTTTTGATTAGTGAACATTTATATTCTACCCTTATTAATCATCGACTCATATAATAGAGGGAATTTTCTTTAACATCTTTATTTGTTTGTGCTAGCAATGCTCTGAGCAATTCTTCAAGAGTAGCTATATATAAGATAATGGTTTCCCTGAGATTGGTGCAGCAAGGATAAGAGGATTCAACAGATATTGCTTTATTCTATTAAATGATTCTTGACAAGCATCATCCCACACAAAATGAGTATCTTTCTTCATCAACCATGAAAAGGGTTGGCATCTACCAGAGAGATTACATATAAATCTTCAGATATATGCCAATCTTCCTTGTAGCGAATGAAGTTGACTTAGGGTTTTTGGAGCTGGCATTTTCACTATTGCTTGAATTTTATTGGGATGAAGTTCAATTCCTATATGGCGTGTAATAAATCTGAGAAATTTTTCGGATGACACACCAAAACATATTTAAGTGGAATCATTTTCAAATTAAATTTGTGAATCCTTTCAAATACAATTTTGAGATCATTTACATGTTCATGTTTATCTTTTTTTTTATAATTGAATTATGAATTTAACATTCTACATGCTTATGGATAAGATCATTGAAGATTCGGGTCATCGCTCTTTGGTAGGTAGATCCAGCATTCTTTAAACCAAATGACACACTTTATTGCAATATATGCTAATGGGAGTTCGTAGTGAGGTATGTTTTTTTCTCCTCCGCATCTATTTTGATTTGATTATAGCCTGATGATCTATCCATGAATGAGAACATGTCATGATTCAATGTGTTATTAACTATAACTTCTTCATTAGGCAGTGGAAAATCATCCTTTGGTCATACTTTATTCAAATCCAGGTAATCTATACAAACACAAATTTTACCATTCTTTTTCTTTACTTGAATGATATTAGTGATCTAGTCAGCATACTTTTCTTCTTGTATAAAACCAGCTTCAATAAGCTTCTTGGTTTCAGCAATGACTTGTTCTTCAATTTTAATTTATATTTGCCTGGGTTCTTACTTAACAGGTGATATTTTTTTACTTATAGAGAGCTTATGCACTTCCACCTTTAGAGATAATCTAGGCATTGCAGTGTAGTTCCATGCAAAATGATCATTGTATTCCAGAAGTAATATTTTTAGCTCCTCTGCTTTATCTTGTGAGAGCTTATAGCTGATGAATGTAGGTTTTGGATCTTCTTTAGTACCCAATTTTCTTTCTTTGAGCTAATCCATAGTAGCTTGGACACCTTCTTTGAATTCTTTTGGAGCTTCTTTTAGATCCACAATTAAATCTTTTCCTTGAATTTTAGACTTTGACAGTCTCTCCTCCTTGTTTGTAATATTATAGGTGGTTTCATATGTAAGACGTGGATGTTAAGGGTACTCTAGATAATAATAGGATGCTACTCATGTGAGATATGAATGTCGAGCATATCCCAGCCCCTATGTTATAGACAAACCATTGCCAATAGGCTTTTGTGCTTGCTCGTTTTGCCAAAGCTTTTTGAAGTAATGAGCTTGCTTGCGTATTTGAACAAAGAAGATTCTTCTTTCTATCAGCTTTCTCATAATGGGTGAAATATATAATGGAATTATTATCAACATATCTTCATATTTCCCATCATCTTCATTTCCTATTCCATAGACAGCATAATATGGTTTCACCCTTGATTCATAGAAAATGGACCACGTTCATTAAGACCTCTTTTGTGGGGAACATAGAAAGTTTTTAACATTTCTATATTTGTATTTGGAGAGGTAGTCAATGTTTTGGAATATGCTGCTTGATTCATCTATACCTTTATCATTGAAATTGATACTTTATGTAATTTCTTAGATATGGAACTTGATTTTTGGTCCCTTCCTCCTAAGATTCCATAGTACCCTTGGACTGATAAAGGAATTCTTCTTCTCCTTAAATGGTTAGTTTGCTTAAACACCATACCTTATTTGTGTGATTAGCTTCATAATCAAAAGGGATAGTTTATAGTTCATTCGTTCTTATTCTTTTGATCAAGGTTTTGAAAGTTGTAAGGATATCAACCTTTTCAGTATCACTACTGAGATGAGGTACTGAACAAATTTGCTTTGATTTATTCTTGTCTTTATCTTTAAGCTTTTTCTTATCCATTGTAAGAGCCTGAATTTTTGAAAGTTCATTGCCTTTTGACTTTTAAGCTATAAAGTACTTAGCGTCATCATAGATTTTGTCTTTGTGTAGCATGAATGGTTGTTCATCCCCATCAATGTGATATTCTTCATTATCTTGATTGTACTTCAAACATTGATGAAGTGTTGAAGGCATGATACCATACTCGTGGAGCCATTATCTTCCGAGAAGTGCCTTGTATGAGGTGTTGGAATCAATGATATGAAATGTTGCCTCCATATTAAGTTCTCTAAAGTTTAGAGGCAAGACCTAAGATCTTAGGGTTCTTTTCTTTTATTTATTGAATCCTTGTAGAAACACCAAGCTTCTGTTCAAATAATGGAAATCCAGGGCAAATATTTAAGCATTTTGAGGCTCATTAGATTAATAGAGGAACCTGGATCAATAAAAAATTTATTTATTTCAATGTTGTTACTCTCTACAGTAACATATAGTGGCCAATTATGATCTGCAGTTCTCGAGAGTAGATCGCTATCACATAAAGTGATTGAAGCAGTGTTCTACGTATGCAAAGCTTCTTTCAAATTTTGCTCAGCAATGAATGCCTCATACTATTTAGATTTCACAAAGCCTTAATGAGTGTTTCTCGAAAGCTCTTAGACATCAAAAGGGCATCATAGACACTCAATAATGCGGGTAATTATTGAGATGAGTTAATATGTTGTTATCCACATTTGCATTGGCCACCTCGGGTTTAGGAGGCTCCTATGGAATAACAGCCTCATTGAGTACAATATTCTTCTCCTTATCCTTTATTTTCTTTTGAGGTGAGGTAATCTGCTTTCCACTTCTTAGCTTAGATTTGTGTTTGTTCTTAAGATGAATTAGCTTCAGCATGAGAATTTTTTGAAATTTTCATATCATCAACTTCCTTGGAGTCCGAGCCGCTTTTGAATTTTAGACATTTTTCTTTAGGCATGTTCTTTCAATTGTGATCACCTTCTTCATCAGGAAAATATAATGCTTCATCTGAATCAGTATAAGGTGATGGTGTACGATGTACTTCTTTAGAAGGCATTTTGACGTCAGCTTTATAGATAATTAAAAGTATATTATATCCTCTTGTAGCCCTTCCACTTCGATGATTTATGACTTTGTAAGTCTCTATTGGAATGCCCTCTTCGTTTTTTGTCTTTGAGTCAAGAAATAAATCAGACTTATATTCTTCTAACTTGATAGGACACCTTTGAGATTGTTGATATTCATCGATGGAGTCGATGTAATTTTGAATCATAATTTTCTTCCTTATTAACTTCTTCTTCTATTCTTTCTGATATTTTGATCCAGGTTTACTATTTCCTTTTTTATCTTTGAAATATTTCAAAGGTTTCTTCTTGCTTGAACTAGGCCATCCTACCACTAGGTTCTTTGAAGAAAGGAGTCTTGGATCAACTTTCAATTATAACGCACTTTTAAAATGAATGCCTTTAATGGCCAATAGGAAATTAATCATCTGTTTAAATTTCTTAGAGAGAAAGGTCTGCAAACCTCCTTTATTTTCATGGGGTTCTTTTCCTTTCTCGTTCTTTGTACTTTTGCAGGGTATAGAGGATATAACATTGGTTTTCTCCCTCTTGGGATTGTTAAGAACACTTTTAAAATATGTAAGTTCACCATTCTGATAATTTCTTTTGCAATCTTTGAATATGAAATAGTCTTCGATTGGGTGACTTATGATCCTATGATATGGATAGTAATTTAGATCAACACTCATGCCAGAATGCTCTGGTCGACGGGATTTTGGCAATTGAAGGCCAATTTTTAGGGCATAGCTAAAACTCTTTCCCGTATATTCTTTTTTGAAAGAATACGGCTTGTTAATTTTTTCCTGTAAGGTAGGAGACTTTTGCCTTTCTCTTATTTGTTTAAACATCTTTAGTGGATTCATCAAATTTTCCTTTTCTTTCTTATCCAAGGAAGACGAGAGTGTAGTATTCACCTCACTTCTTTTTGGATCAAATATCTTGATATGTTTTATTTTACCTAGCATATTATTATTATAGTTGAAGCCGACACTTCTAGGCCAGAGTAACCTTTCAAATTTGGCAACAGGATTAAGTAACTTCTAAAACGTATTGATTATATCCATCACCAGATATGGAGCCATATAAACATTTATGTTTCCCAGTAATAGCTTGAAAGCATGCTTCTTAGTAAGTTATTGCTCATATTTCATGCTGAGATTTTTCCACCTGATTATGTACTTGGTGACTAATTTCACTCTTCTTCTTTTCAAAAGAGTGAGGTCATCGATAATCACATTCTTTGTTGTACTATCAAATCTTTTAATGAACGTCATTTCTAATTTGGCGAACGTTCTTACTAAGTCGTTGGGTAACTTAGCATACCATTCTAAATTTGTACATGTTAAACTACTGCCAAATTGATGTAGTAACAGAGCATCATTGCCTCCTGTATTTCCACATGTATCTTTGAATAGTGCCAGATGTTGAAAAGGATTTGTAGTGCCATCAAATAAATTGAACATTGGCACTATGTACCCCTTTTGATACTTCTCTTGGTCATATTCTACCGGATATGGATGACATTTCCCAACTAAGGCTTTGACAGCTTCAGAAGCAATAGCTGCTTTAACCTTTTGACTATTTAGATTCTCAATTTGAGATTTGTTGACTACTTTATCTTCCTTATAAGCTATCAAAGTTGGTTCCTGTAACTCTTCTAATCTTCTGTCAGAAGTGAGAACCACATCAGAAGTACTTTGAATATTACCTTGAGAATTTCCTATGGGTGGTTAACTAGTTATAGCCATCATGCCAAGCTGTCCAAATAACTTCTTCATCATATTACTCATCTCATCAAGATGAGCCTTTAAATGATGGATTTTGTGATCATTCTTCAGTTGCATTGATTATATTTCTAATTATAATCTCTTTAGAACTTGTTTAGCTTCTTCCTCTTCAAATTCTTTTAGTTGTGGAGCTCTAATCACAGTTGTTAGTTGTTCTTGATCTTCTCATAGTTATTCTTTATTTTGCAAATTCAATGCTGCACTCCTACAAGTATATCGTTGATTAGCTCGATCAGGTATATGATCAACCGTCAAGACTGCTTCAATATCCATGGGACCAACACAATCTTCTATTTCTTCATCATTATCAAAGTCATTATCATCTTCATCCAACTCATGATCCTCTCCAAGTTGTGATCGCCGCTTCCAATGTATGGCTAGAGAGTCATGGGATTCATTATAAATATGACAGCTTTCCTCCTTTGGTGTAAACATATCAATAGAAGTCTCTTTATTAAGGGACAACTTCTGGACATGAGATTTATGTCGTCATTTTTAGATTTCTTTATCATAACCATCTTTCTGAGCTCAAGGAAATTTGGGTCTTTTTGGAACCCAAATTTGCTGTCTTCTTGGAGTCATATACCGATGACCACCAACATCAAAATATACCTTTGAATAGCTAGATTGTGATACCATTGTTAGGGCCTTTTTTACCATATCCTCTATTATAGCCTCTTACATGTAGATTATCAGAAGGATCTCCCAACTATTTTCTTTCATAATATGGGTATCGACCCAAATTAGGATAGAATTTTATTAACTCTCGATATTAGGGAGGATGTTTAAACTCCTCTCTATAAGGTCTTGTTGAGAATTTTTTATTCTTAGGATAAACAACATTTGAGGAAATAACTTTAGTATTAGATTTCCTCATTCTTTGTTGTAGATTTCATTTTTGATAGCCTTTAGTATTTTGTATATCTTGGAAAAGGCAGATTCTTCCTTCTTTGGCGGTTATGGCTATTGGTGTGAAGGCTCCCATAAAGAATTCTTTCATTTTCCTTTGTCATCATTTCTCTTTACCCACTTTAAGGGTTAAAAACCATTATTTGTGGGTACATTTGCCTCTAACTGTGGTGATGACTCTTGAAGTGTATCAGGCACCCATCCATTAGCTCATAATCGAGGAATAGCCTTCCTTCTTACTTTCCTAGAAAGTTTAGCACTTGAATCAAGAACTTGAGCATTGTACTATTTAAGCACTTGATCCTGAATTATGTTCTAACTAGTTGTATTTACACAAATAGATTGCAGCTTCGGATCAAAAAAATTCTTTTTAATCACTAGAGCAGCAATACGTGCCATATAAAGTCTTAAAAAATATAGAGGCCCTCTTGGGAGCCTGCTCATCAACAACTTCAATGTAGGCTTGTTAGCGGTACCTTTGATAGTAGGTACGCTAACATTATTCTCAGGAAGAAATTGCTGGAATTGTATGACTTAAGAAATAGTTTCGAACTGATTTGTTGCTCCAGTATAGCCTGTGTTAAGAATAATTTAAGGGAAGTACACTCTAGCTCCCTCACAAAGGTTCACAGTTGTGAAACTTCAACGGTGTCATATTGTCAACCTGAAAATAGAACATACATGGATGGAATCAACCTGAATTCTGCAAGAAAAGAAAACATAGAACTGCATTGAATAAACATTAATATTTATTTTTAGATGTTTTGTTATTTAAGACTAATTATGAGTTCTCTTTTCATCCTAAGATGGAGAGAAAAGTAATCCCCAATAGAGTCGCCAGAAATACATTGGCTTAAGGAAAATGTCACAAATACATGAATCCCACTTTACAGCCATATGATTTCATTTTTCTTAAGTCAGATTATAGTTAACCAAATTTCCCCATAGGGTAGTGTCAGAGTTTAAAGATCTGGGTTCCATACTTCCTATGAGCGCAAGCACAAATAGTTAATTACCCCTCTTTACATGTAAGAGAGAAGTCTCAATTAAGGTTGAATAATTTTTAGTTGTTTTTAGTCTCAATAGTGGGGGAAGTGAAGGTAAACTCCGTCAAGATCCCATGTTTCCATCATCCCAGGTATACCATAGTTCCAGTCTACCAACACTAAAAATCATTGACCGTAGTGTCCAGGGAACGTGATTAGTAGCCATGGGTTGCCTCTTCTTTGGGATCCCGAGTAGTTTAAGTAGTTAGATGTGAGTTTTAGTTTTAATTTTTGTTTGAGGTTTGGGGTTTACGTCTATTAAAATACATAAAAAAAAAATTAGTTTGGGAATTATGACTTCGTTTTGAAGTGACCCAAGAATTTAGACTAGAGTGGGTCTTATGGCTTCTTTAGGAAGTAGCCCAAGGTATTTAAATTTAAATTAGGATTTATGGCTTTCATAGAAAGTAACCGAGGTAGTTAAATCTAGTTTGGGACTTACAACTTTCATAGATTGTAGCCCGGGGATTTGAATTTGGACTTGGGGCTTATTACTCTATTCATGAGTGGCCCAAGGATGGGACTTAAAACCTTTCCCAATAGTGAGGCTGACCAATAATTTTAATTATATGGGTAGGACTTATGGCTTCCCTTAGGAAGTTGCCAAAAACGTGGGTCTTATAACTTAGTCCTTTAGACTAAGTTGTCCATTAGTTTAAATTTGATTATTTGGATTTTAGGGTCATTATAATTTAATTAGTAATTTTCCTAAAATCTGGGTCATACGACTTAACTTAGAAGTAGCCCGGTGGTGGGTCTTACAACCTAACCATATAAGCTAGGATGCCCGTACATTTAAATTTGATTATTTGGATTGGATTTTAGTAAGGTCTTATGACTTTCCTTAAAATGTTGCCAGTTATTTATAGGATTGTGTGGGTCGATGTATTTCATTTTAAAAAGTTTTTCTAACACATGAGACTTATGACTTCACTTAGAAGTGGACCATTGGTGGGTCTTACAACCTAACCTTATAGGCTAGGAAGCTTGGGTGAGGGGTCTAGGGTTGAATTATCACCTAAACATTTCCCTCAGATGTCAGACTTACGGATTTTATTAGAAGTGGTCGAGGGTTTTAATTGGGGGTTAGGAGTTATATAAATTTTTATCTTAAACTTCCCCCTAAGGTCAGGCTTATGACTTTCCTATGAAAGTTGCTGGGTAGTGGGTCTTACAACAAAGTTCTTATAAACAAGGATGCCCAAAGATTTTTCAATCTGATTATTTTTTTATTGAGTTAACACTAGTATTTTGAGAGGTTTGACACTTGCATTAGTATTTTAGGCATTCTGTGCTCGTAGTATCTTTTCTACTGTAGTAGTCTACAACTCTACCCATTTTTTTGCACTACTACTTTACTAGTTTTTAATACTTACCTTTACTTGTTTTTTGAGTACTCTGTTTTATCTACACTTGCTAGATTTATCATTTTCTAGTATTAATTTAATTTAATTATGATGCACTGATTCTTATTTGCTTGTTTGTAGGTACATGGGACAAACAATATTTTAGGAAGCTCAAAGTGGTTGAGGCTATTACTGAGGTATAGAGAGTATGTTTGTTTGGAGAACTTGTACAATTTATTTGAGAGCTATTATTTGATGAGGATTTTGGAGAACTTGAGAGCCTGTATATGTCAAATAGTGGAAAAATATTATTCCCCTTCTTCATTTTATTTATTGTGTTTTATTTTAAAAACTACTCTAATTGATTAATAAAAATACTTTCAAATTTTAACTTAGATTTTAAATTACTTTAGATTTTTAAGACATTCGAATTTACGAAAGCTCTCTTATTTTAAAACTCTCAAATTTTTTTTTAAATGCTCTCGAGTAACCAATTTAATTGAATTTGCCAATCAATTGATTTAAATTAAGAAAATTTAATTACTTTTAATTTAATTAGTTTCAATCAATTAATTCTTTCAATTAATAATTTTCATTGATTTTAATTGAAAATAACTAATTAAAATTCGCCCATTTCACCAATTATTTTAAAGCAAATTTTTAGGAAATTTTGGTAGCCTCCCGACGTCTCCTCCCCATCAAGGGAGAAATTGGGAAGGCACTGTAGTAATTTCTTCCTACCCGGACCTAAGGACGATGGGGTAGGGTCTTTGATTTTAAACCATCCCACTAGGATCTAAGATCGACTACATGCGGTCTTCGTATTAAAACTATCCTCCTAGATCTAAGATCACGGTGTGGGTCTTCAAATTGTGAAATAATCCGCCCAGATCTAAGATCGATTACGCAGGTCTTCAACACCTATTTGAAAATTTTTCCTTTTTTTACTTTCATCTTATTATTATATTTATTTTTTAATATAATATTATATAAATTATAAAATATAATATTATGATACTTTTATTTTATATATATATATATATATATATATTTATTTATTTATTTATATAATATTATATTTTACAATATACATAAAAAAGGAATCGATTCAGGCTAGATCTAGTTCGACTAGGTTAGTCGTCGGAGTTTAGTCGAATAATCACAAAAGAGTCAAGAAAATTACTCTTATAATCTATATATCTCTTATGAAGCAAAAAAGTCACACAAGAACAAGGAGCCACAAAAGCTACCCGTGAAATCTCTAACCCGCCTGTGAAGCAAAGTTAGATGGCACGAAGGAGCCGCAGAAGCGGCTTGAGCAATCTCCGCGTCACGCGAAGCAACATAGGCAGACAATGAAGATGGAAAGAGAGGATCAAAGGTGAACCCTATATGCCTCTTATGAACACAACGAAGTTGAACATCAACATCTAAGGAGTTTGAGTGAAAGTGGCATGATTTTTAATGATCATAGCAGATGGGCTGCGGTGGTTTTATGGCATGAGGGAAGTTAGAGAAGCGAAGGTTTGCGTCATTTGGGGAGATCAAGCAATGTGAGGTCGGCACGAAGGAAGGTACGTAGCTTTATCATTTTTTTGTTCTCTTTTTTGTTATAGTAAACACTAGGTTAGTCCAAGACCTAGTTTTGGGTCCAGTGGGTTTGTTTGGATATTTGGAGTACAAGGGAGGTGCTCTCATGATCTGGAAAGCTTATTTTGGTCAAATGACCTATTTTGGCCCTTTATGTGTCACTAGGTCAACCTAGGTTAAGCCAGGGGTTTGCTCTAGAATCAATAAGTTTGAAATGATATTTTGAACTGCTGGGAGTGGTCCCAAGGCATGGGGAGGTTATTTCAGTCAAAATGTCAATTTTGCCCTTTAAGGGACTTTTATGTTATCCTATGTTGACATTATCAACCAAGTTTGCCTATTGTATTGTTTTAAGTATAACAAGTCCCAAATGATATCTGAGATTGATTGAAAAAGGTTTCAAATATTAATGAGAATTAACCAAGTTATGTTTTTATCAAAAGTCTAAAAATCCCGTTTAGGGTGTGTTGGTCATCCTGACATGTAGTCAATTTTGGGTGAATGTGAATCCAAAAAAATATAGGTTAATGATTGACATATAAATAAAAACAGCCTTTAAGTTATTAAAGGGTTTTGAGGAGGCTCCAAGGTCAAATTCCACTAGGTTATTGGTCTTGTTGCATATGCCATTTAAATATTTGGAGATTTTGCAACTTTTAGGTTTCAATTAAATTTCAAGGATTAGAAGTGTCAAATTGATCTCAAATTTAGAGGGTTAACATCAGAGCATGTCTTATTAAAACGCAATTGGTAGACTTTGAATAATATATTGCATTACTAAATTTTGAAGTGTTTAAAAAATTACCTAGAAGGGGTTTCAGAGCCTAGGTCCTTAACCCAAAGATTTGGTTAGGAATGTTGGGTTAAGATTGGATTCAAGAGTTGAAGAGTTGGACATGGCTCATCCACATTAGTGGAGGTTGATTAAAAGGTTGAGATTGATTGGATGTGATTTGGAAGCTTGCTGAATGTGGATTGGTAGTTGAACCAAGGATTTAATTGGAGGGTGAAGTTGAATTTTATAGGGATTAGATTGGGTCTTAGTGACCTCATACAAAAATGTGTTCAAAAAATGGACCCCTAACATATGCGGTAGGAAGTTCTAGTGCATATGTTAGTGTTGATCGAATGGAAGGATGGGATTAAAGATCTTGATTCTAAGGAAAGGGAGGGCCAAATGTTAGGGAACCAGGGTTGAGTGGAAACTAGGGTGGTGCCATAAAGAGCGTTCTCCATTACTAGTGATTCTAATCCTAAGGAAATGGATCACCTATTCTAAAGGAGAAGAAAGGTAGAAGGTAAAACTAGGATGGTGCCTTAAAGGGCGTTTTCCACCACTTGTGGTTCTAATTCTAAGGAAAGGGATCACCTATCCTAACGGAGAAGAAGGGTAGAAGGTAGAACTAGGATTGTGCTGCAAAGGGCATTCTCCACCACTAGTGATTCTAATCGTAAGGGAAGGCATCACTTAACTCAAAGGAAAGGAAAGGTAGATGGTTGAAGTAGGATGGTGCTGCAAAAGGCATTATCCACCACTTGTGGTTCCAATCCTAAGGAAAGTCATCACCTAACCCAAAGGAGAAGAAAGTCAGAAGGTAGAACTAGGATGGTGCCACAAAGGGCATTCTCTACCACTAATGATTCTAATCCTAAGAAAAGGGATCACCTACCCTATTGGAGGAGAAAGGAAGATGGTAGAACTAATATAATGCTGTAAAGGGCGTTCTCCACAATTATTGATTCCAATCCTAAGGGAAGGCATCAACTAACCCAAAGGAATAGAAATGTAGAAGGAAATTTAAAGATTATTATTGGACTTGAAGAAAATGGAGGTAAACTATCTCTAAACTCGAATACATAATATTAATTTAAAAAAGCAAACTACATCAATCATATTATTTTTGAAGAAAATACCTACTAATAGTTAGCATCAAGTTGGTTCCCTTACAATCCACTAGTTGATATGAGCCTCCTTCATAGACAGTTTCTACAATGAAGTGTCCTTCTCAAGTTTGTTCAAACTTCCCACTAATCATTTGGTGGGCTAGGATAGGCCTCCAAAGAACCAAGACCAAGTCTCCTACATGAAAGGTTCTAGGTTGAACAAAATTATCATAGGCTTGAACCATCTTGGCCTTATAAAACTCTAAATACTGTTGAGCTTGGAGACGACACTCTTCAGAGCCTTCGAGTTCTTCTAGATGGAGTTTTGCATTTTTCTCAGTTCATATTTGATTTTGGATTACAACTCTAAGCGAAAGATTTTTTACCCCCAAGGGGAGAATGGCCTCAGACCCACACACTAGTGCAAACAGAGTGGATTGGGTTGGTGCTCTTTAAGTGATTCGATAGGCCCTCAAAACTTCCACCAATTGCTCATTCCATTATATTTTATTATCATTGATTGTCTTATATAAGGTTAATATTTTGTGCATTCAGGAAACTAAATGGGTTGGAGAGAAGGCTAAGAAAATTGATAGTTTAGGATTTAAACTTTGGTATTTAGGTAGGAGTCGTACTATAAATGGTGTAGGTGTTATTATAGATAAGAGTTTGAAAGATAATATCATAAAAATTAATAGGATTGGAGATAGAATTATATCTTTAATGATTGTTGTTGATGATAAGATTGCTAATATTATAAGTGCTTATGCTCCCCCAATAGGTTTGGATATGAGTTCTAAATTAAATTTTTGGAATGACCTGGAAGAATTATTACAAAAGATACCTCTTGAAGAAAGAGTTTTTATTAGAGGAGATTTAAATGGACATGTTGGTAGAGATGTGGATGATTTTAAAAGCATTCATGGTGGTCATGGTTTTGGAACGATAAATGAAGTTGGAAAGACCATATTATATTTTTGTTTAGCTTTTGATTTTTCAATTGCTAATAACTTGTTTAAGAAAAGGAATGAGCATCTAATCAATTATAAAATTGGATATATTATAACCCAAATTAACTATTTTCTTTTAAGAAAATTAGATCATTCAGATTGTAAAGATTGTAAAGTTATTTCGAGTGAAAATTTATGTACCCAACATCGATTATTAGTTTTGGACTTTAAGATAAAAGGACATAAAAGAAAAAATAAAGTAAAATGATATTCTTGGATTAGATGGGGGCTTCTAAATAATATTAACAAAAATATTTTTGAAAGTAAGATTTTATATCTTAAGATTTTATCTGTGCATGAGGATGCTAATATTTTGTGGGAAAACGTGGCTAATGATATTACGAATATTGCGAAAAGATGTGTGCTTGGAGTATCAAAGAAAAAAGCTCCTAATAGTAAAAATAGTTGGTGGTGGAATCCAAATGTATAAGAAAAGATTAAAAATAAGAAGATTTGTTATAAAAATTAGTTTAATTTTAAAAATTCTGATAATTGGGAAAGATATAAAGAGGCTTGTTAAGAATCTAGGAAAGCAATTTGCGATGCAAAGACCTTAGCTTTTAGTGATTTATATAATATATTACATACTAAGGAGGATGAAAGATATATGTATAAGTTAGCTAAACAAAGAGATAGGAGTAGTAAGGATTTAGTTCAAGTGAAGTGTATTAAGGATGAAAATAAAAAAATACTTTTCTTAGAAGATGATATCCAGCAAAGGTGGATGAGTTATTTTGCTAAACTTTTTAATGAAAATAATGAAAGTAAGATTGACTATTGTGACCTTAACACCATAATTGAAAATAAAGATTTCTATTTTTATTGGTTTATTAGTAAAACCGATGTTAGAGAGGCTTTAAAGAAAATGAAGGGTGTAAAAGTTGTTGGACCTGATGATATTCCAATAGAGGTGTGGAAATGCTTAGGAGATGAAGGAATTTCTTGGCTTACTAAAGTTTTTAATACTATTTTGAAGACAGAAAAGATGCCTAACGAGTGGAGAATGAGTGTGTTAATTTCTATTTTTAAGAATAAAGGTGATGCATAAGATTGGGCGAATTATAGTGGAATTAAGTTAATGTGTCATACTTTAAAACTATGGGAGCGAGGTATGGAGCATAGGTTGTGGTGTGATACTAGTGTTTCTCAAAATCAATTTGGATTCATGCCGGGTAGGTCAACTGTGGAAGCCATACATTTATTAAGAGGTTTGATGGAGAAAAATAGAGATAATAAGGAGGATCTACATATGATATTTATTGATTTAGAAAAGCATATGATAAAGTTCCAAGAGAAGTGTTATGGAGAGTTCTTAGAAAATAAACAAGTTAATAATTATTATATTCAAATCCTTAAGGATATGCATGCATGAGCTATTGCTTGTGTTCAAACACAAGGTGGTTTGACCAAGTATTTCCCTATTTTGGTTGGGTTACATCGAGGATCAGCCTTAAGCCAATATCTTTTTGCTTTAGTCATGGATGTTCTCACTAGACATTTGCAAGAGGATGTACCTTGGTGCATGCTTTTTGCTGATGATATTCTTCTTGTTGATAAGAAAAGAGAGGGAGTTGAAAGTAAACTTGAATTATGCAGGTCAATAATAGAGACTAATGGTTTTCGCTTGAGTAGATCAAAAATGGAATATATGGACTATAATTTTAGTAGTAATAGACTTAGTGAGGAGATTGTGGCTTTGGGCATTCAAGTCATTAATAAGAGTACATATTTTATATATCTTGGATCTATTATTCAGAGTAATGGTGAACTAGATGGGGATATTATCAGCAGAATTCAAGTTGGATGGTTGAAGTGGAGGAATGCATCGGGGTTGTTGTGTGATATAAAAGTACCCCTTAAACTTAATGGAAAATTCTATAAGTTGGTAGTGAGGTCTGCAATGCTTTATGGTGCTGAATGTTGGACATTAAAAGAGAAGCATAATACTTAGTTAAGTGTTGTAGAGATGAGGATGCTCAAGTGGATGAGTGGCTTTACCATATGAAATGAGCATATACATGGAAAGGTTGGAGTAGGTTCAGTAAAAGATAAGATTAAATAGAGTCACCTTAGATGGTTTGTTCACATAAAATGGCAGCCTTCTATTGACCCAGTTAGGAGAGTAGAGGTATTAGATTTGACTTATGTTAAGAAAGGTAGAGGCATACCTAAAAAGACTTAGTTAGAAAATATTAGGAAGGATCTTTCTTTATTAGATTTAAACAAGAATTTGAACTTTACTAAGAGACAATGGAGAAAACGGATTCATATAGCCGACTACATGTCGTGGGATAAAGGCTTGATGTTATCATTGTCGATCGTCTTCTTGATAATTTGCACCAAAGTCTTGTTGAAGACCTCATCCAATTTTAGCCTGGGGGTAACATATTATCGAGTATCTTCAATTAATATTATAACATCTTATGAAATTATTAATTTTTGTGGACAGGAATGCAAACCCATTATCATATATGATTATGTGGCATATGCTGAGTAGTATATGATTTAGTCACAAAAGAAATTTAAAATATGATGTGATGTTACATTACGTAGGGGAAAAGCTTCAACCCACTTTGAAAAGTAGTTAGTCTTTGCTAATATGAAGCGATGACCCTTCAAAGAAGGATGGTCAATCGACCCAATTATATCTATGAAAGTTCGACAGTGATGTTAAGCCCTTGTGAATTAACCTAAGGCTAACCAAGAGGGGGGTGAATTAGTATTTAAAAAAATCTTTAATCAAAATACAAACTGAAACCAAAGTTTACCATAAATAAATCAAAGTGTTGAAATTAAATAAGGAAGTACTAATAAAGAACCCAGATATTTATAGTGGGTTCTTTATGTCCACTCCTCGAAGGCGCTCTTCGAGTATTGCACTAAACTCAGTGACTCTCCATTTGCTCCCACAGCAAGGCAGAGAAGCCTTTATAAAACTCCTTTACACTGACCCCGGTGAGGTAGGGAACCCAACTAATTTTGCATTCTCTAGAAGAAAGCAAAGAATCCAACTCATTTTACTTCCTCCAGAAGCAGGAAGAGAACCTCAATCAGATGCTGAAGTAGACCTCTCTAGAACCCCCAAGGAACTAAGGATGATGACTGGGGAATCCGATGATGGATCCTTGCTTGGAGCAGCCTTTGTGAAACCCCTCACAAATTCCCCTATACAAGATCCTCTCTCTCTCTCCCTTGCTCTCCCTCTCCTCTTAACTCTCTCAGGTCAAAACAACAATAAAGATACTCTCTTGGGTGGAATAAGAGATCATATATAGAAGAGCTTTGGAAAAGCTCTTAATTGAAGTAAACTGACTTTATCATCCATGATATAAATATCATCCTGTACGATTAGTACAAAATAAGCTCAATGAGCTAGGACTATTTAGGAATATTATAAGGTTTTTGTTCATATCATCCAGGATGATAGTATATCATCCTATACAATTAGTACAGGTCATTCAATTGCATCTAAAGCATTACCCTGAATGGATGTCTAGATGATGGAAAAATAACTCGATCATCTAGGCCGATCTTTTGATCATCCCAAATGATTAGTTCAATTCACTACATATCATTCAGATCATCACTCTAAATAGAAGCAGACATATGTATGATAGTCTAGGAATAATAAGGATTTTGAATTGATCGTCTTGATCGATCCTGCGATCATCCAGGATGATGTGATCAAGCAATTAAATCATAATTGCTTTCCTTAATTACCAAATTAATTTAGGCATAATTTTTTTGCATCGTTTAGAATGATATCCAGGATGATGTCCTAAAATAAAAAATTCCTAAGTTTATTTGGCAGGTGATTCTTTCGGATTTGAGCCTATCATTTCGGCCGATATGAATATCATCTAGGAAGATGTGCTTAATGATGGGTGCCTTAAATTTGATGCCTTAATTAGTGTTTTTGTTTTTAACTGATTGTCCAGGCCAATTTTTAGATTATCCTAAATGATGTGAGGAAAAATAGAACACTAAAAAATAGAAGAGCTTGTTATCATCAAAATTATATTCCCTAAAATCTTATTCATAATAATCTCCCTATTTTTTATGATGGCAAATGATCAGACAAAAACTAAAAAATAACTCAAACACTAAACACTACTCCCCCTTTTGACATCACAAAAAAGGAGAAAAAAACTAGGAATGAAAAAGTATGAAAAAGAAGAAAAAAAAGCTAAGTTATTTATTTAATTTTAATTAAAGCATGAATATGATAATGTCTCCATATGATTGATTTTAAAGACTTAAAAGACCAACGAGTTAACATTATCAAAATTTGGAACCAGTAGAATATCCGATCAATTGTCTTTCGAAAATAAAAGACCTAACTCAGAAAAACTAATTGGATTAGAACAAGAGATCCATTCAAGACTTGGTTTCAAAAAATATCTTATAGAATAATGTATCAAAGTAATTTTTCACAATCGTGAAATTAGAAATCAAGCCTTTAAAATATCAAGTGACGCATGAATTTTTCTAAGTTTTTTTTTCAACCTAGATTCCTTTTAAAAACTCTTAAATACTCTCAATTATGAGTATATCTTTTAGATATTAAAGAGGAAAAACTCACTCTCTGATATAAGGAAGAATAAACCATGAAATAGAATCAAAATCATTTGATAAATACAATGACAAGACTACAAAAAAGTTTGAAAGTGATATAAAGACTTTGAACATTAAAAATATAAGATAGATTACTTTAACAAGAAATAAAAGATCTCAATCGCAAAGTCAAGTTGTTAATTTGAGATAGACTTTTATTTAGAGAAGAAAATTACACCACTAAAAGAGGTTAGAGGAAGAGAAACAATCAACGATATTTTCTCCCTTTAACAGATTAAGAGATGTGAAATATTGACTTCAAATTTTCAAAACACAAAACTATGGCATAAAATATCATTTCAGTAATGATAATAAAAAATTAAAAACTAAAATAATAAAAAACAAAAAAAAATTAAAGAAAAAAAACTAGTAAAAAGTAAAACAAGCAAAGTGAAAAAAAAGGCAATAAAATAAAAAATTCAGAATTAAGTAAACAACAAGTTCATGCATTTAAGTTAATCACACCCAGTATGTTCCTTAAGATGCTAAAGGTGCCAAATGCTACTGGTTTAGTAAAGATATCAGCAAATTGATTCTCAGTTGTCAAATGGTCTAACTAAATGTATCTTTTGGTCACATGGTCTTTAATAAATTAATGCCTTATGTCAATGTGTTTGGTTCTTGAATGTTAGATAGGGTTCTTAGAGATACATATAGAACTAGTGTTGTCACAAAAGATTGAAATTATTCCTATAGGTAATCCTGAATGCAAAATTTATTGCAACATAGTTTTATTTTCTATTAAACAAGGAGACTAAAGAATATCCTATGAATTGGCAAGTTTTAGAAGTGCTCTTTCTATCCACCCTACATACCGCAAAATTAGAATCTGAATATCAAATAATCTCAAAACAAGTGTTGTGCCTAGGATACCAGATTCTTAAATTTTGGGTCTCCAAAAGATATCTAAGAGTTCTCTTAACTACAGTCAGGTGGGATTCCTTAGGATCAGCTTGAAATCTAGCTTAGAGATAAACACTAAACTTAATATCAGGTCAACTAACATTCAGGTAAAGTATTAGAAATCATGGGAGTATTTATTTGCATAGCTTTATCCATTTCATATTTCTTCATGATATCCTTAATGTACTTTGACTGACGTATAAAGGTTCCATCATCCAATTGTCTTATGCAAAACCACTAAAAGTAAGAAAACTCTCCCATCACACTCATCTCAAACTCCTTACTCATTATTTTAGAAAAAGCATCACATATCTTTTTATCAAAAGATCTAAAAAGTATATCAGCAACATAGATATGAATAATGAGTAACTCATCTCCTATTTTCCTCAGAAAAAGGGTGGTGTCTACACTTCCCTTAACAAAATCTCTCTTTAATAAAAATGTGCTAAGCCTCTCATTCTAAACTATTGGTTCCTATTTAATACATATAAGGCCATTTTTAATTTTAAAATATTATTTGGAAATTGGAAACTCTCAAAACTTGGGGGCTGTTCTATAAACACATCCTCTTTTATTACACCATTTAAAAACACACTCTTCACGTCCATTTGGTAAAGCTTAAATCCCTTATAATAGGAAAGGGCTAGTAGCACTCTAATGGCTTCAAATCTAGCTATAGGGGCAAAGGTCTCCTTAAAATCAATTCCTTTTATTTCGTTGTACCCCTTATCTACCAAACTCACCTTATTGCTAACCAGCACACCAAAATTATTTATCTTATTCTTAAAGACCCATTTAATTTCAACTACACTTTTTCCCTTTGGTCTTTCTACAACCTCCCAAACATCATTCCTAATAAATTAGTTTAATTCCTCTTGCATGGCTAAGATCCAAAACTCATTAGACAAGATTTAATTAATGTTGGTGGTTGCAGTCATTGAGACAAAGGCAGAGTGGTTCACTTCCTTCTTAAGTCCATGCCTAGTCCTAACACCTTTAAAAGGGTATCCTAAGATCAATTCTTTATATTGACTCAAATAATATATCTAATTCCTATGTAAAGTGTGTGTAGGATCAACCTTTTACTCTAAATTTGAATTTTTTGCTCTTTAGGTAATCTTACCTACTCC
This sequence comes from Dendrobium nobile, assembly GCA_022539455.1. Lineage (NCBI taxonomy): Eukaryota > Viridiplantae > Streptophyta > Magnoliopsida > Asparagales > Orchidaceae > Dendrobium > Dendrobium nobile. Next base: position 33,073,559 of record CM039718.1, on the reverse strand, counting down.
TTCAATAATTTAGGACTCAACCCTCATCTCCAAATTTTGAAGTCAATTGGAAATATCTTTAACACCATCTTCATCCTCAATTCTAGACTCCTTAGGATCATATTCATCAAATACTACATGTGTAGTTTCCTCCACCACCAATGTCCTTTTATTAAACACCCTAAAGGATTTCCCAACACTTGAATAACTTAAGAACACACCTTCATCAGATTTTGGGTCAAATTTCCCTATGTGTGACTTCCTATTATTATGAATAAAAACCTTAACAATCAAAGACATGGAGGTGGAAAAGGTTGGGTATCCTACCCTTAATGATCTTATAGGGTCTTTTATCAAGTTTGTCTCTAACATTTATCTTATTCAACACATAGTAAGCTGTGTTTACCACTTCAGCCTAAAAGTATTTTGAAAGTGAATACTCAGAAAGCATGGCTCTAGTAGCTTACTTTAAGGTTTTGTTCTTTCTTTTAGCTACCCCATTATGCTGAGGGGTCATAGGGGCTGAGAAGTTGTGGCTAATCCCTTTATCCTCATAAAAGCCTTCAAATCTCTCTTTTTCAAACTCTCCCCCATAGTCACTATGGATGGTCAAGATCTCATGATCTATTTTTTTTTAATCCAAGTAGAGAAGGATCTAAAGTCATCAAAATGCTCACTCTTATGTTAAAAAAATTTAATCCAAGTGAACTTCGAGTAGTCATCAATAATCATAAATCTATAGACTTGCCCCCCTAAGCTGGCAGTACTAATGGGTTCAATCAAATACATATGAAGGACTTCTATAGGTCTAGAGGTCCTAATGTCCTTAATGAAATAGAAAGATGATTAAACTTGCTACCCTTGTTAGCAGGCATCACAAAGGTGGTCTTTATAGAATTTAAGCTTGGGGATACCTCTAACTAGGTCTTTCTAAGTCACTCTCCTAAGGGATTTCATACTTGCATGACATAATATCCTATGCCACAACCAAGAATCATCATGAATAATTTTTAAGCAAAATAAAGTAGCACATTCAATATTATTTAAGTCAAGCATGTAAAAATTACTGATCTTCTTTCCCTACAAAGTAGTATTATTATCTAAGCTGATAATGCAAGTGTTTGCAAAGAAATTTATGATGAAGCCCTTATCACAAAGTTTATTGATGCTGAGTAAGTTGTGTATCTATCTATCTACAAGTATAATATTTTCAATCAAAAGATTTTTGGAAATTCTAATTATACCTTAGCCAACCACTTTCCTGGTTGTGTTGTCTCCAAGTGTAACCTTGCCTCCTATCTTGGTCTACAGCAAAATGAATTGATTAGCATCTCCCGTCATATGTCATGAGTATTCACTATCCAGGTACCATATGCTCTCAAGATGTCTTTTATGAGAGTTCACCTATATAGTCATCAAATATTAGATTTAGGAACCCAAACAAATTTTGGTCCCTTCTTTTGAAAAAAAGAATGTAATGAATATGTGTTATGCTATGAATCATACAATTTGGGTCTCTACACCCAATGTGTACTACAGTGAATAGTGAAAGTGTATGAAATGTGTAATAGCATGCCACATGAAAAAAATCTATCTCCAAGAAAAATATTTACTAAACTACTTGGGTTGTTATGCTTCCTTTTAACAATATATGATGCATACAATATTGGTTTGTTTGTTTCAAATGCTATGAGATTTGCTTATAGTGAATCATGCTCAATTATTAAATCAGAATGCTTTTTATTCAATTCATCAAACTCATCAAGTAATTTCATGTGATTACTATCAAGTTGAGTGTGATCTTTACTTAAACTTTCATTCTCTTTTTGTAAATTTGAAAATTCTAATTTCAGACTAGCATGAGTTTTCTTAAGTTTCCTATATGATGCATGAATGTTCTCACAAACTACAAGTAATTTATTATAAATTGGTTCATATATCTCTTCTTAATCAGATTGACCAAGATGATTACTCATCAAGCACATGTTTATTGTCTCCTCTTCAGCTTCAGCCTCAAATGAGTCAGATGCAGAATCTACCCATAATGCCATTTGGTACCGCTTCTTGTCCTTCCTGTATTTGGGGTTTTCTCCTCACCTTTCTCTTTGCTTGAGTGATCCTTAAGTGTAGGACAATTAGCTTTGATATATTTAGGCTTCCTGTCTTAAAATAAATGAGATTAGAAGATCTTTTAAAGTTTTTGCGATCCTTACCTTTTTTCCACTTCTGATGATACTTATTATTATTCCTCTGAAAGCTTTTGAATTGCACAGAGATGAAGGAAACATCATCTCTTTCAAACCCTGAAGAATTAGTGTCCATTTTGTTGGCCTTCAGCGACATAGTTTTCTCTTTCTTTTTCTCACCTACATCAAGATTTCTTTGAGTCATGCCTTGCTCGTTAGCAATGAGTGATCCAAGTAAGTTATCAACATAATAAGTATTCAAATCTTTAGATTTAGTAATTTCAACAATCTTAGCATCAAAGGAAGAAGGCAAATATCTCAAAATTTTATTTACTCTTTCATAGTTAGTTAGATCTCTTCCTAAAACATGCAATGAGGTGGAAATTTGATTAAACCTAATATACATATGAGAAATCAATTCAGATGGTTTCATATGAAAAAGTTTGTAGTTATGCAATATAATATTTAATCTAGATTGCGTAACCTCATTTGTGACTTCATAAGTAATACAAAATCTATCCCAAATTTGTTTACCAATTGCACAAGTTGAAACACGCAAATAATCTTTAGATTTCAAAGCACAGAAAAAATAGTTCAAACATTTCGTATTAAGTTGCGCTAAATATTTTTTCATCAAAAACCCATTCAGTAAAAAGGAAGTTTTGTTTTAATTGAATTAATTTCATGAGAAGGAGGTGAATAACCATATTTAACATGCATCCACATATGATAATCAATCAATTGTAAAGATATAGACATGCATGTTTTCCAAAAATTAAAGTACAAAAATTAAATGTGAAAGCAATAATAAAGAACACAGAGATTTATAGTGGTTTGATCAACTTGACCTACGTCTACTCCCCGGAGGCACCCTCTGAGTATTGAACTAAACTCATTGATTCTCCTTTGGCTCCCACAGTAAGGCAGAGAAACCTTTACAAACCTCCTTTTCACTAACCCCTATGAGGTAGATAACCCAACTCCTTTTGCTTCCTCCAGAAGAAATCCAAGAACCCAACTTCTTTTGCTTCCTCGTGAAATAAGAAGAGAACCTTGATTAGATGCTGAAGTAGACCTCTCTTGGACCCCCAAGGAATTTGGGATGATGACCGAAGAAGACGATGACAAATCCTTACCTGGAGCAACCTTTGTGAACCCCTCTTAAGATCCTCTCGCTCACTCTCTTGCTCTCCATCTCCTCTTGGCTCTCTCAGATCAGAATAGCAGCAAAAGATACTCTCTTGGATAGAACAAAAGCTCTTATATAGAAGAGCTTTGGAATTGCTCATAATTGCAACCAAATAACTTTATCGTCAAGCACATTATAAATATCGTCACGTACGATCAGAACAAAATAAGCTCAATCAGCGATAATGATTTGGGATGATCAGAAGGATTTTGTTCATATCATCCAGGATGATATAATTAGTACAAGTTATTGAATATCATCTAGAACATCACCCTGAATGGATGTCTGGATGATGAAAAAATAACTTGATCGTCCAGGCAGATCTCGTGATTATCCCGGATGATTAGTTCAATTTAGGCATATCTTCCATAACATCACCCTGAATAGAAACATGATGATATTTGATCATCTAGGAATAACTAAGTTTTTTAAACTGATCATCTTAACTGATCTTGCAATTATTCTGGATGATATGATCGAGCAATGAAACCTTAATTACTTTCCTTTATTATCATATTAATTTAGCTATAATTGCATTGCATCATCAAGGATGATGTCCTCGATGATCTCTAAAAATAAAAAGAAACCTAAGTAGATCTGGCGGCTAATTCTTTCTAATTTGAGCCTATCAACCCAGTCGATACAAATATCATCCAGGTTGATACACTTTATGATGGTTGCCCTAACCATGATGCCCTAATTAGGGTTTCTATTTTTAATTGTTCATCCATGCCAATTTTCGGATCGTCTCGGATGATGTGAGCAAAAATAAAAAATTCTAAAAATAGTTAGAAATTTTCCCCCAAGTGTGTGTATGCAAGGTTACTTAGCATCAGGAATAGCATAATTTAAAATTGACTCAAGAAAAGGTAAAATATTACAAACTAACCCAGACCTAGTCTACCTAATATTAAGCTGGTGAAAATTATAGTTTGATCTTGTGGACCTTAAATGTTAGTAGGCAAGGTAGTCATAGAGAAACAGAAGTGTTTGCTATCATTCAAATTTTATTCCCAGAAATCAGATTCGCAACAATCTATGCCCCAACTTTTGAAGTGCCACGAAGCTATTGTCTATGCAACAAATTAGGTGGTTGGTGTAAAACCACACCATGAACCTGGCATTGATGACAACATTTTGTAATATTCATGCAATTATCAATCATTATAGGCCAGCAATATCCAAATTTTTTTATTCTCAACATAGTTTTTGGACTTGATTGATAAACTCCTCATAGTTTATAATGGACTTCATTAAATATCTTTAATGGCTCTCATTTATATAGGCAATGAATCAATATCTGATTGAATGATCGGTGGTATAAAATATTGTTAACTAGTGTGTACGATAGGGCATGTTTCTTGACTTGGTTAATAAGGGATTTGTCTTGGGGAAGCATTCTCTCTTGAAGATAGTCGATCAACAATTGTCTCCAGTCACATTCTTCATTAGTTGTTGAAGAGGCAAAAGGGATATGGGAAGATTTCTTATTGATGTGCTCTAAATCTATATAGGAAAGGACCTTACGTCCTTGAACCTCTATAGGGATAGAGTCTTCTTTCGTGCATGAAAATTCCTTTGAAAGCTTTGCTAAGGCATCCACCATAGAATTACTTTCGTAGGAAACCCTATACAAAGTTATGATGGGTATTAGTTCGAGAAAGTGAATAATGTATTGATGATATTTGAGTAGATTAGGATTCAAAACCTTATTGGTTCTTGTAACCTGGTTGATCACTAGTTCAGAATCACCAAAGATTTTAATCTCTTTAATCTCCAGTATGATTACAAGTTCCAAACCGGTTATCAAAGCTTCAAACTCAGAATCATTATTCTTACAAGGCTCTAATAAATAATAGGAAAATGCATCATCCCCTTTTATGGTGTTATAAAATAAGGCAAATTCCTGCTTTTTTAGAAATTATAGATTTTTTTTGGTTTTCCCAATTGAGAGGAGATCATATTTTTAACATATAATTCATATATAGGGACTTTTAAATTTCGTATAGGTTGTTAAACCTATTACAATTGTCCCAATGCTAAATAAGAGGGGTGGTGAATTAGAATTTTAAAAAAATCTTGGTAAATTATAAAAAAATGTTTTATAATTTTTATACAATTTGAATTTTTCAAAATGAACATTTTAACCACAAAAATAAAAGTGCAAAAAAAAAAAATGTTATAAAAATAAAAATAATAGAACACAAAAATTTATAATGGATCGATCCAACAAGACCTACATCCACTCCATAAAGACTCCATTTTTAGGTATTGCACTATACCAAAGCTACACTCTTTTTTATTCTACAATATGGTGGAGAAGCCCTTACAATTAAGCTCTCTTCCACCTATCCCAGATATGCCAGAGTACCTGCATCATTTCACACCCTCTTAGTGTCGACAAAGAACTATCATCCTTTCACGCCCTTCTAGTTTCCATAGAAAATCATCATCCTTTCACACCCTCTTGGTATTGACAAAGAAATGTCATCCTTTCACACCCTGCAGGTGTCGGTAGAGAACCATTGCCCTTTTATAATCTCCTTATGTGAATAGAGAATTGGTGTCCTTTCATACCCTCCTGGTGTCGGCAAAGAACTAGATCTTCTCTCGAGCATCTTCAAAGAAGTAAGGAAGTTATTTGACAAACTTACAAAGAGCTCCTCACCTTTGGACAACCTTGTGAACCCTACATAAATTCCACTTGCAAGATTTATCTATCCATGATCTCAAACACTCTCCCAAAGCACCCACACTCTTACTTTCAAAGAAAATATGAAGAAGCATTCATGACAGTCAAATTTTTAGGACCTTATACATGGAAGACAAAAAAAATTGTATAGAAAACTAAAAATTTCAATTTAATTATCCATGGTCGTACAGTACAATCGCACAACATAAGTACGATTAGTTCAAAAATTTCTCATACGATCCTATATGAATTGGTTTTGTACTTTGGGAATTCTATGTATAAACTATCATCGTATAGCACGATCAATTCAAAATTGAACTAGATCGTTTGGTACAATTCTATACAAACAAGTTTTGTACTCTAGGTAATGTACTGTACAAACCCCATATCATATAGTTTGAACTATTTCAACCAAATCATGCTTCGTTCTGTATGAAAATGGATGAGTCCATTTTGTACTCTTGATGTCATCTATACAAACCTAAGATCGTACATTACAAATAATTCAAAAAATTTACCTGTTTATATGGAGAAAATGATACACACCCATTTCGTACTCTAGACATCATCTGTAGGAGCGTAAGATTGTACAATATAAATATTTCAGAAAAATTTTGAGTTTAGTTAGGATGAACTAGTACGTAGCCATTTCATACTCTAGATGTCGTTTGTATGAACGAAACTTTGTATAATACTAACAGTAGTTAGAAAAATTTTTAAGCATGAATCGAATAATTACTTTTTGAAGAAACGCTCAGGTCAAATCACCCTATACGGTCCAAAACATATAGTATAATTAGTTTTTAAAAATATAAATTTTTACACTCCCCCAGTGTGTGTGTGCCCGATTACATAATTACAATCACACTCTCTCAGACTTAAGAAAAATATAAAAATTTTTGAATTCAAATATAATAAACTCTAATATAATATTTCTTGAAGTCTTTAATAGTATGGAGAATGATTTTTTTTGAAATTTTAATACATACAAATAACAAAAACAATATTTCCAATATATTTTAGGGGAAATAATAATCAATACAATAAGATTTTGGAATCATAAAAAATAAAAATGATAAAAAATATAGTTATGAAAATGAAGTTACAATAATCTCCCCTTTTTTATGGTGACAAAATAATTATTATTTGTGTTAACATTTAAAGCAAAATTTCTCCTTAACTCTTCTTAAATGAATGACCAATTTGAATCAAGGGGTTCCTATAAAGATAAAAAAACAAAAACGCTAAAAATTAGAAAGAGAAACAATAGACAATAACTATAATAAAATATAATTAGAACAAAAAAACACGAACACAAACATTCAAAACATTCAAAACATACACAAATCACACTATACACATTCACAATACAACATGTACAAACACATAAGACACATACATCAATCATCAAACAATATTATGACTCTCCCTTTTAATAATAATAAAAAAGGAAGTACATCTTGAAATGAAATATTTTTATAGAAAAACCTAATGAGTTGAGAAAGAAAAGGATTTTATACTAATATAAATACAATATTAAGTTTGTAGTACTAAAAAGATAAATTTCAAAATTTTAAATTAAAGAACAATAAAGATAAGAAAAGTCAACCAGATTCATTATTCACACTAGACAAATTAAATAAAAAATGATTATTGTAAAAATAAACAAAGTATAGATTAATTAATTTTGAATTCAATATGAATATAATTATTAATTAAATGGATTTTGATTAAAGATAGAATGATAAAGGAAAGATCTCTATAAATATTTTTAATTTGTGACATTGTGAATCTTTTCAAATATATATGGCACACTTTATGCATCTTTCTATTTGGGCTAATTTTGTGCCTCTTTTCACTTTGAGAACCATTGCCCAACTTTTCTATTTTGCATCCTTTGTATATTTTTTTAACTTTTTCGATCTTTTAAATATAAATGATCTAAATTCAAATTCCACTAATAACAAAAGTAAACATATTGAAAAAGAAATGAAAATAATAAGAGATCAATCTTGCAATAATTATAGCTTAGATATATCTGTCTATAAGAACATAAAATTAATCTCCTTGTTTATATCCAATCATAATTTAATTTAATTTTTTGAAAGATTTAATTTTATAAGAAAACTAATTTATAGAATAAAATAGTTGTGAATCCATTCCAATGATCAAATACAAAAGATTTTTTCAATAAAAACATATGCATTTAAAGAAATGAAACTCAATGCAAGTGAACAAAATATTCCATCATTTCTTTGATATTATGGAGCACAAATAAATATATTTCTCATTTCATATCATTCAACTTAACATCATCAAACTAACATCATCTCAAGAATTTAAAACAACACATAAAAACACTAAACTCATAAGAGAAACATCACAATATTAAACACAAAAACTCATAAGCAACAACAACATAGAAGTACATCTAGTAATTTTAAGGGCCCTGATTTGGAGTAGGTGGTTGGTTGAACATTGAAAATAAAAACTAATCATAGCTACATTCATGTTCACCGAGTAAAACTATCCTAAAATCCAGCCCATATCTTCATGATATCTTCCATCTTGCATATTTAAGTGTTTCTCAACTTAATTAAAGCATTGATGAAAACGGGTTTCCAATATATCGAAGAGCCGGATCATTTCTTGGTGGAAATTCTTGTGAAGTTTAGGTCTAGGGGCTGGAGCAGGAGCTCCCCTTCTTCCTTAGAATCATCACTCTCATAACTCTAATCCCACCCAAAAAGTGCCTGAAAAGAGGCATAAGTAAAGTAAATAGGCAGTTTAATGAGTGGATTTGGGTGGATAAGATTGTACTTTCTTTTAAGATATAAGCAACTAGATTTCTTAAAGCTGCATTTTTCTTTCTCTTATGATTTGGAAGTCCTATCCCAGAATGATTGCAAATATAATCCATGATGAGTTGGGCTTCATTAAAAGGATTTTTTAGTCATTATAAAATAAATGATTATGGATAAAAGTGGAGTTATGTTAATGCGACTCCCAGCTTTTGGAATAATTGAGGTTCTCAAACGTGCTGGATGATGCAGGCACTTGAATTGAGAGTATAAACTTAAGTCAAATGACTCACATGGGTGACACCTCTAAGAGTTTGATTAATTTTGATCCAATCAAAGTAAGCTCTAGAGGTTAAAGTATATGATCTAATTTCTTGGGTTCTCATGTCAAGAAAGTTGACTAAATTTTCCTTTATAATTTCTACCAGTTGCTTGAGAACATCAGAGGTTATCCTAGAGTGGTCATAATTTACTTTCATGTTGGTCAAAAAGAATTATAATGACTCTTTATGATAGGCATATATGAGAGTCAGGATAAATGAAAGTTGAGTTAAAGCGAATAAGGGCATGATAGAGAAATGAATATCATCATGTATGAGATGTCAGAAAGGAGTGATTTTAACAGCAGAATACCTAAAGTAGGCATCCTCATTCTCTTTGGAAAAGAAGTTATCAACCCTACCAGCTCTAGAAGAAGATCCCTTAGAGAGGCAGGGTCATTTGCTGCTACTAGCTATTCCTAAGATGTAGGCTCTAGAAGGTTTCGAATGGGTAAGAATGTGAGAGGAAAACAAATCCAAAGACCCTTCTATTTAAAGAAAAAAAACTTATCATACAATATAAAATTTAAATCAAATGTATAATTTTAAAATCATACGGGACATAAATATTTATGTACGTACAAATGGATACGGCCAAGACTAAAATAACTTTTCATAAAATGCCATTTCCAAGGCATCCTTTCGTACATGCTTTATAACCATATGATTGTATGGACAAACATGTGTTTAACTGGGATGATAAAAAAATTAATGATTTTTTGAATGACGATTAGGTTTTATCCCCCTTAAAAACTACCAATAGGATCATACAAATTAAATACGATTTTATACGTATGATTTGCAATTAATAACTAACACCAACTAGAAAACTATCCCCACTTATACTGACAAAATTGCATAAATCGTACAATACGATGACATCATCGTATAATATAATCCCTATGAAAAACTAAGTTTCATGTGCTCAACTTGGAAACTTGTCATGTACAAGCTACGAAATGCATATAGAACAAAACCAATCACCTTACGTCAAATGACATACTTTTAATAAAATCATAAACAAAAGTAAAAAACATAAAAGTAGATACGTAAAAATAAAATAAATAAACAGAGAAGAACTAAACAAACACATATTCCCAACAAATAAAGTTTGCAGAATTTTCAATTTAAGCATTAATATTAATCACACATAATCTGGTTCTTAAGGTGCTAAATGTTTTAAAGGCCAATAGTTTTGTAAAAAAATCTTCTAGTAGATTTTTCGTAGCAACATGATGCAATTCAATTTCTCCCTTAGCTACATGATCTCTAATGAGGTGATGCCTTATACCTATATGGTTGATTATAGAATGTTGAATAGGATTCTTTGAAATGCTTATGATAATAGTATTATGATAAAAATTGGAATTGTGCTAATAGTAAATCCTAAGTTAATCAATTATTATTTTAATGAAAGTACTTGTATAACAAAACCATCTAAGACAATGTATTCTACTTTTGTAGTAGATAGAGATACATAGTTCTATTTCCTATTGGACAAATAAACTAAAGAATTTTCTATAAATTGACAAGTTTTAGATGTAATTTTCCAATCAATCATATATCATGAAAAATTTGAATAAGAATATCTAACTATTTAAAATGAAGAGTTGTGCTTAGGATACAAAATCCCTAAGCTTTGAGCTCCTAAAAATATATCAGAATTTCTTTAACTTCTATTAAATGTGATTTCTTTGGATTAGATTGAAATGTATCATACAAAAAAACATTGAAGATGATATATGGTCTGTTAGTAGTCAAGAAGAGCTATGATCCAATTATTCATCTAAATTTTTTTTGATCAATATATTTTTCCTTGGGTCCTTATCTAATTAAACTAACTTATTGGTGTAGTTATTAGTTTAAGATTATCCATTTCATATTTCTTGAGGATATCCTTAATATACTTTGACTAACTAAGAAAAGTTCCTTCCTAATTTTGCTATATGCTAAAGCTAATAAAATAACTCAAATCTCCCATCAAACACATCTCATATTCACTACTCATTATTTTTGAAAAATCATCACAAGGATTTTTATTTGTAGATCTAAACAAGTTTTCATTAACATATATTTTAATAATGAGTATGTAATCTCCTATCATCTTCAAAAAGAGAGTGGTGTCCACACATCCTTTCATAAAATATTTTTCAAATATGAACATGCTTAATCTCTCATACCAAGCCCTAGGTCCCTATTTCAGTCTATACAATACCTTTTTTAATTTAAGCATATAGTTAGGAAATTTAGAATTTTTAAAACTTTGAGGTTGCTCAACATAAACATTCTCTTGTATCACCCCATTCAAAAATGCACTTTTAAATCCATCTGATATAATATAAAATCTTTAAAATAAGCAAAGGCTAATAAAACCCCAATTACATCAAGTCTAGCTACAAAGGAAAAAATTTCTTCAAAATCAATTCCTTCGATTTGATTTTACCCTTGGCCACTAATATTGACTTATTTATATTCATAACTATTGAATCATTAAATTTATTTTTCAACACCTACTTAGTTCTAATAACACCTTAATTCAAAGACCTTTTAGTTAATTCAAAAATATTATTTCTTGAAAATTGATTCAATTCTTATTACATGGTTAAAATAAAAAATTAATCAGAAAGTGCTTGATTTATATTAGTGGGTTTTATCATAAATATAAAGACAGAATCATTCACCCCTTTGCTAAGTCCATGCCTAGTCCTAACACCCTCACTAGGTTTACTTAAAATCAGTTTCTTAGGGTAATTTTTAGAAAATTTACATTCTCTAGGCAAAGGGTCTTCTTTTCCAAAATCTTCTTCCAAATTTGTCTTTTTAATACATTAGGAGATATTTTCAATATGAATGTCTTCCAACTTTGGATCTTCCAAAATACTAGATTCATAAAACATAACATGTGTGATGTCCTCAACTACCAAAGATCTCATGTTAAAAACTCTATAAGATTTTCCAACACTAGAATATCCAAAAAAAAATCCTTAATCAGATTTTGGATCAAATTTTCCTAAAAGAGTTTTGTCATTATTATGTTTGAACACCTTACATCCAAAATTATAAAATATGACAAATTTGGTGTTCTCCCCTTCTAAAGTTTATAGGATGTCCTATTCAATTTTGATCTAATGTTCACCCTATTCAAAATATAACAAGCTGTACTAACCACTTTAGCAAAAAAATATTTTGGAAGTGAGTATTCTACCAATATGGTTCAAACAGCTTCAATTAATATTTTAATCTTTATTTATGCTACCCCATTTTGTTGAGGGATCCTAGGTGCTAAAAAATTATGATCAATTCCTTTTAATTTATAAAAATCTTCAAATTTTTCATTTTTAAATTCATCCCCATGATCACTTTGAATTGATAAAATCTCACACCTTAATTTCTTATAAATCAAAGTGCAAATATTTTTAAACTCCTTAAATGATTCACTCTTATAAAAAAAATTTAATAGAAGTTAATCGTGAAAAGTCATCTCCTATAACAAATCGAAATAATTTATCTCATAGACTTATAATGCTAACTGGTCCAAAAAGATCATATGAATGATTTCCTATAGTTTACTATTTCTAATATCCTTAATGAAGTGAAAGGAAGACTTAAACAATTTTTTAAATTAATAAGAATCACACATGTGATTCTTAATAAAGTCTAATTTGTGTATTCCTCTAACAAGTTCTTTTTGGGTAATTTTTCTAAAATTTTTCATGCTAGCGTATAAAGTCCCTATGCGATAACCATGATTCATAAAAAAATTATTTTTAGACAAAAAGTATTAGAAAACTTAATACAATTAAAATCAAGCATTTACAAATTATTTACCCTAATTCCATTCAAAATAATAATTTTATTTTGGCTTATTATGTAGCCAGTGGGAAAAAATTCAATACTATAACCCTTATCACATACCTAACTAACACTCAATAGGTTATGTATTAAGCCTTCTGCCAATAAAACATTCTCAATAAAAAATTGTTTAAATTTTTATTCATACCTATGCCTACCACTTTCTTAGTAGTATTCTCTCCCAGTGTAACCTTACCTCAAATCCTAGCTTCGAGTGATATGAATTGTGTTGTATCTCCATTCATATGATTCGAACATCCATTATATAAGTACCAAATGTTCTCATGAGGCCTTGTATGAGAGCATTTCTACAAGATAATCAAATATCAGTCATGGGAACCCAAACATGTTTTAGTTCTCCTATTGGCAAAACTAGTGTAGATGCATGTTTGATATGATTTATTTTATGCATCTTAGGTCTCTACACTAAACGTATTTTACTATGAATAATACAAGTGCGTGAGATATGCCTAATTAATCCACAAGAAAAACATTTTACTCCAGGAAAAGGATTTATCAATCTACGTGTATTAATTTTTTTTTCCTAGATTTTGACATTTTAGGCTTCTGATCAGGATTAAAAAATTTTCAGATGTTGGTGGATTCCTATTTTCCTCAAGTGGTTTCAATTCCACTTTAAAAAATGACTTAGCACTTTCTAAAATAACATTATGAACTTTCAAATAGTGCTCCATATTATTAGATTCATCCAAAAATATTTTAAAATCATTTTCAAGGTCAGCGTGGAATGATTTCAATAGTTCATTTTGTTTGTTTAATTTAAAAAACTCATCTAATAGTTCCATGTGATTGCTATCAATCAGTGCATGGTCTTTCCTAAGAATTTCATGTCCTTTTGTAATTCTAAGAATTCTATATTTAACCTAGTATGCATCTTTTTTAGTTTCCTATAGGTAGTATGAATCTTCTCAGAAATATCATATAACTCTTTATAGGTTAAGTCACAAATCTTTTCTTGATCTGATTGATCAAGCTTATTGGCCATTAAGCACAAATTAGTGACTTCCTCCTCTACTTCTATTTCTGAGGAATTTGAAGCTGAATCTGCCCAAAATGCTCTTTATAATCTCTTCTTGCCCTTCCTTACATTGCCTTTATCCTCGTCCTTCTCCTTGCTATGATTGACTTTAAGATTCAAACTTTCAAATTTGATATGTCCAAGCTTCCTACATTCATAGCAAATTACATCATTATGAGCCTTAACATTTTTGTGAAACTTACCTTTATTCCACTAGTGATGTCTTGTTTACTTTCTTTTAGAAAACTCCTGAATTGCCTTATCATCAAGACAATGTCATTTTCATCCTTAAGCTGAGTCTGATCATTCTTTGAGTCATCCACTTTCAATACTATGCTTTTCTCCTTCCACTTCTTACCCGAATCAATAAATTTTTAGTCTCTCCTTCCTCATAACCAGTTAGTGATCTAAGAAGAATGTCAATAGAATAAACAATTAAGTCTTTTGATTCTGTTATAGCAGATATCTTTGCATCATAAGTAGAAGGTAAATAATAAAGAATTTTATTCACTTTTTTAATATTTTTTAATTTCCTACCTAAAGCATATAATGAGATGACTATTTGTGTGAAATGTGTATACATGTCATTGATTGATTCATTTGGTTCCATGCAATATAGTTTATAATTATGTAACAAAATATTCAATCTACATTATTTCACCTCATTAGTCCTTTCATATATGATACAAAGTTTATCCCAAATTTCTTTTCTAGTTCTATAGGTAGAGATACGTACATAGTCATAAAATTTAAGTGCACTAAAAAATTATTTAAATATTTAATATTTAACTAAGCTAATTCTTTTTCTTCCATAGTCTAGCCAGTAAATGGTGTTTCAGTTCTAACACCACGTACAAGTCTAGATGGTCTAGTGTTGCCTCCCTGTGCTAAAATCCACATGCGATAGTCTAGCAATTAAAGAAAAGTAGACACTTGTTTTTAAAAAATTGAAAGGGATGTTATCAAAAAATGGGGGTTTAGTGATGGAATACCCTTTAGGTGTGTTACTGTTTGCAAAAGTAGCCATGATCATTTTTAAAAGTTATCTAAACCTTAACTTTTATAAGTAGGCTTTGATACCACTTGAAAGTTCATATAGGTTGTTAGACCTATTATAATTATTCTAATGCTAACCAAGAGGGAGGGTGAATTAGTAATTTAAAAAGCTTTTATTAAATTATAGATAACCATTTTATAATTTTAATATAATTTGAATTTTTGAAAATAAACATTTCACCCATAAAAATTAAAAGTGCAGAAAAATAAAAATGCAGTAAAAAAAATAGAAGAACATACAAATTTATAGTGGTCTGGTCCAACTAGACCTACGTCCACACCCTGAATACTCGCTCTTACGGCATTACACTATACCAAAGTGACTCTCCTTTTGTTCCCATAGCAAGGTGATGCACTTATAATTAACCTATCTTCTACCAATCCCTAAAGAGATAGAGTATCATTACTCTTTCACATCCTCTTAATATTAGCAAAGAATCATCATCCTTTCATACCCTCCATATTTTGGTAGAGAATCATCATCCTTTCATCTATGCAGAAATATTTTCAATAGAGAACTGGTGTCCTTTTACGCCCTACTCGTGTCAATAGAGAACTGACATCCTTTCACACCCTCATGATGTGAGCAGAGAACCGAATCTTTTTCAAAGATCTTCTCTAAAGGGTCTTCAAAGAAGTAAGGAAGAGATTTGACAAGCTTACAAAGAGATCCTCACCTTTGTTCAACCTTGTGAACCCTTCACAAGATCCACTTACAAGATCTCGCTATCCACACTCTGAAACACTCTCTAAAAGCACTCACACTCTTATTGTCAAAGAAAATATGAAGCCGCATTCGTGACAATTAGGTTTTTAGGACTTTATATATGAAAGATACAAAACATGTCTAGAAAACTAAAAATTTCAGTTTGAACATCCATGAGCACATAATATGATCACACATCACACGGACGATCAGTTTAAAAATTTCTTGTACAATCTTGTATGAATTGGTTTTGTTCTCTGGCAATCGTATCTACAAACTGCCATCAAACATAATGATTAGTTCAAAATTTAAACAAATCATCCGGTATATTTCTGTACGAACTAGTTTCATACTTTCGATCACATACTATATAAACCCCATATCATAGAGTACAAATCTAATTAAATCATGCTTCATTCGGTGCAAAATGAATCAGTCCATTTCATACTTTGGAAGTCATCTAAACGAACCTAAGATCATACAGTATGAACAGTTCTGTATCTGAACCTAAATTTACTTATTTATGTGGATGAAATGATACGCACCCATTTTATATTGTAGACATTTTTTGTATTTAAACTTAAGATCATACAGTAAAAATAGTTCAAAAAATTTTGAGTTTGTTCAAGACAAATTGGTACATAGCCATTTCATACTCTAGATGTCGTCTGTCGAAGGTAACTTCGTACAGTATAAATAAAACTTAAAAATTTTTCCAAGCATGATTTGAATAACTAATTTATGGAAGAACGCTCAAGTCAAATCATCTCGTATGATCCAAAATCATTCAGTACAATTAGTTTTTAAAAGAATGAATTTTTACACTCCCAAGCGTATGTGTGCATGATTACATAATTACAATCACACTCTCTTAGAATAAAAAAAATATAAAAAATATAGACTTCAAATACAATAAATTCTAATTAATCTAATATATCTTGAAGTCTTCAATAGTCTAGAGTATGATTTCTCTGAAACATTAGTACACACAAACAACAAAAATAACTTTTCCAATATATGTTAAGAGAAATAATAATAAAAAAAAAAGATTTTGGAATCATAAAAAACACACATGATATAAAAAATATAGTTATGAAAACTAAGTTACAAAAGATTTTTGATTCCCTCAAACTCTTAATTTATTCGTCAAGAAATGCATTGTTTAAAAGAGAATTTTCGGCATTGGTTGCATCAGGAGGAAGCCAGCAACTGCATGTCCTTTCATAGCATGCAGAGGAATGAAAGTGATCTCGAATTGGAGCAATATCATAGACCACCAAGCAAAACATCCTAACAATATGGGTCTAGTCATAAGATAATATATGGAATTGACTCTGGAAATAAAAATATTTGAATGAGAAATCATGTAATGCCTTACCTCTTGGGCTGCAAAATCTAAAGCAAGACAATATTTCGCAATTAAAGTGAAACAAATTTTAGTTGAAAGAAGCCTTTTACTGAGGTAATAAACAGCATTCTATTTCCCTTCATCATTGACTTGAGCTAAGAGGGCATCTAAAGACTCATCTAGGGCTACAGTGTAGAGGATCAAAGGTTTTCCTGGAATAGGGGCTACCAAAACTATCTGATTCAAAATTTGTTATTTTATATTATCAAATACATTGTGACACTTCTCATCCCACAAGATTTTAGCATCCTTTTTAGCTGGGATAGTGAAGGGTTAACGCCTTTTAAAAAGATTGGAGATAAACATTCTTATATATGCCAATCTACCTTGAGGAGACCTGAATAGTACAGTGCTTCTAGGAGGTGGCATATCTAAGGTGGCTTTAATTTTTGTGGGATCAATCTCAATTTTGTCGTGCTTCACTACAAATCCTACAAAATTTCTTGAAGTGACATCGATTTCACACTTTAAAGGATTAATTATTAGATCGAAGTGACGCAACCACATAAAAATGACTCTTAATTCATAAAGATGAGACTCTTTAACTTTGCTATTGATAACTAAATCATTAATGTAATACTTGATTTGATTGTGGATTAAGTCGTCAAAGATTTTGTACATGGCCTGCTGGTAGGTTGCATTGACATATTTGAGGCCAAAAGGCATCACCCTATAACAAAAGTTTTCCTATAGGAGTTCCTAATGCAATATTTCTCTCATCTTCTAGGGCTATGCTGATTTGATTGTAACCAGATGAGTAATCTAAAAAGGAGAAAATAATATGCGAGTAGGCAATGTAAATAATGAGTTTAGGTATAAGTAAATGAAATTCATCCTTGGGACATGCCTATAGTCGACATAAATCTAAATTTGACCATTTTTCTTTCTAACTGGCATGATAGTGGCTACATTAGAGGGATATTATCTCTCTAAAATAAAAATGGCCTACACCAACTTCTTAATTTCATAAATGACTTATTGCTTGATCTCTTTGCACATACATCGAGGATGTTCTTTATAGGAATGACATCATGTCGAATTCCAAGTTTATGTATTGCCACATCTGCAGACATCCCCAACATTTTGTCATTTGTCCAAGAAAAGTAATCCTTAAGCTCAGATAGAAGCTGAATAAAATCCAGAGACTCATCTTCACTCAATAGGGTACTAATGAAAGTGGGGAAGGGGCTAACGACAGTTTCAAAGTTGATTTCTCTTAACTCATCTACTGTCGATTTAATCGCTTTCTCAAATTTAGGGGGTACATCCCAAACTTGAAGTTCATCAAGATCATCTAGAGTTTCTAAATAAAGTCTTTCGATTGGACTGATAACATCATTAGGGAAATTTTGAGATTCAATATGGAGTTATCAATAAATAATATTCATCATCATCAAACAAATTAATAGTACCAAAGATGATATTATTGATTGGATTTTTCTTGATCTTTAATTGCCAAATATTTTTGTGGTATCTAGCTTGACCCTTAGTCCATCAATACGGTACAAGACCTTCATAAAATGAATTCCTTATACAAATAGGAAAGTTACCAAAAGGTAATTCCATTAACTCATTAAAATCTTCCTCGTCGAGGGTTACATAAATTTCACCCTTGAGGAGAAGGAGCAAAAGAAAAAGTTCAAGACTTTCCTCACTTCACCACTTAGGTTGATGGCTTTTTTAATTTTTAACCCCATAATCATACCAGCTTATAGTGGGGTCAAAGATTGGGGCTCAATCCTTATAATAATCTTTTCATACATTGTTAATTTAGGCCCATCACTTTTAACCTTTGGAACATCATCTTTGTTGTCTCTATCCTGATCTAAATTGAGATCAAACTTTGGTGGTGTATTTATAGTTTTATAATTGAAAGGAATTATAACACCCCATATTTCTGACTCTACAATAGAACTTGTTTTTGGATCAATATATACGGTGGTTGTTCTTCTTTCAAATGAATCACGGGATCGACCACATGGCCTTAAAGCCATCCTCCCACCTCTTTTTAGCAACATGTTTGGAAGCCTACGAACAATGATATCGAGATCATCTCACTACCTGATTCTATCATTTCTTGATCTTTTTCCCCTTCTTTTTCTTTTGATTCTTAACTTCGGTTGGAGATTTATTTATCCATTTTCTCCTCAACATTGATCTCAAGTTTAGAATGGGATGAGAATCCTTTCAGTATAAAATATGCAACATCCTTGTAGATCCTAATTTCTTGAACTGTTAATGGTTGCAAATTACCCCTAATCACATGTTTAATGTCATCTCGTTGATACTTAACACATTGGTTTGAAGGGTAGATGGAACCATTATTTATTCATGAATCTAAATCCTACCTAAGAGTGAAATAAAGGATATTGATAAATAAATTATATAAAATTTCACTTCAATTTATATCTCTCCTATTTCTAGAGAAAGGGTAATTGAACCTAAAGCCTTCTCACCCTTTTCATTGAACCCACAAACCTCCAACTTGTCAGTTGAGTGCTTGCTAGATACAATTCTAAGGTATATGAGAGTCTTTATATTCATCATATTGACCTATCCACTTGGATCAATGAGGACTCTTGATAACTTGAAATTACCCACATCTGTAGTAAAGTAAAGTGACTGATTGTGGTCGGTAGTGTTGCAAATCTATTTTTCATGGCTTGTGTTTTGATGATTGACAAACACTATTTCTCTTGGACTACTTGTTGCTTCTAACTTTTCAGGAATAGAAGATCGAACGATCAAGAAGAAGCCAAGGTCAGGATTGCGTAGGTTTAGGGTTGAGTCAGTCTGTAATTTTATTTTTCACCTTTTGAGTCTACTTGTAATGGTCAAAGAGACTGATACTAAGTAACCCTACACACACACACACTTGAGAGACTTAGAAATTCTGTTTTTGCTCACATTGGCCAGGACGATATTTATATCGGCCTGGACGATCAGGCTTAAAATAAAAAGTCTAAATAAGGATTCTTGATTAAGGCATCCGTCATTAACATATCGGCCTGGACGATACGTGTATCGGCCAGGACGATAAGTTCAAAATAGAAAGAAGTAGCCGCCATAGACAATTAAGGTATACTGTATTTTTAAATTATCAGTAAGGACGATGCTCTGATCGGCCTAAACGAAATTACCAAATTATGCCTTAATTGATCAGGAAATCAAGGGAGTAATTAAGGATGATTGATACGATCATATTGGCCTGGACGATGTAAGGATCATCCAGGACGATCTTGTCAAAAACCTCAAGTTACTTCAGGATGATAAATATCGGCCAGCTCCAAAACAGGGCGATGCTTAGGACGATTTGCCCTTGATTTGATCTGATCGTCCATGACGATCGTGGTATCAGCCTGGATGATCAAGCTAAATTTTAATCATCCAGGAGTCCATCCAGGGCGATGCTCTGGCCGATCTTCTGTGTTTTGTACTGATCAGCCAGGCCGATGCACATATCGGCCTGGACGATAAAGTCGGCTACTTGCAATTAATGAGCTCCTTTGAAGCTCTTCTATTTAAGAGCTCTTGTTTAATGTTTTTCAAGACTTTTGGCTGCTGCCTTGACCTGAGAAGTCCTTGAGGAGAGAAAGAGAGAGAGAGGATCTTGTGAGGGGGAGCTTGTGAGGGGATTCACAAGGGTTGCTTCAAGGATCGCTCTGCTTCATCTTCGTCTAGAGTTTCTCGTCCGTGGAAGGGTCAGTAGAGGTAAGGAGTTTGCTTTTGGTTTTGGTTCTCTGCCAGCTTCAGGAGGAAGAAAAAGGAGGTAGGTTCTCTGTCTTGCCGGGGTGGCAAAAAGGAGTTTCTTGTAAGGCTTCTCCGCCTAGCCATGGGGGCTAAAGGAGAGTCACATTTCGTAGTGCAATACTTGGAGGGTGCCTCCAAGGAGTGGACGTAGGTCGAGTCGACCGAACCACTATAAATTTCTGTGTTCTTTTTCTTGCTTCCGTGCTTTTAAATTCTGCATTTATTTCTGTGGTGTGATTTTGTTTATGCAATTTTCTTTCTTTGTGAAAAGTATTTTTAAAATACCAATTCACCCCCCCCTCCCCCCTTCTTTGTTAGCTTAGGACTAAGTTCATAGGGCTTAACATCCCTAACGAACTTTCAGGTAGTTCCTAGAAAAAAAATTTCATCTAAAAATATCACCGGGAGGATTTCTTTGAAGTTCAGTGCCTCATCTTTTGAAGTTGAAGCCACCTGAACTAGGCAAATCTTGGTATCGAGATGTGCCTTAATTAATGTTTCCCTCATTTCTTCAGCGAGAAGGAGGGAGTCATAGATGATTAGTTTTTCCGACAACTTCCAAAGATGGTCTAAAACATTATATTCAACCTTAGGAATAACAAACTCTAAACCTAATGGAATTAAATGAAAATCAGATTGTTAAGGAAGCATTAGAATTGCATATTTAAAGATGACTTGCTTTCCCTTATCATGAGGGAGAAGCCTAAGGGGTAAGACCTTACTACCACGAAGTTTCACTTACTCGACATCTTTAGGAGGAAAAATTAAGGTAGTGTTTACACTCGCCATATACATTTGCATCATTTCTTAAAAGGGAGTCAGAATCTAAAAAGTAAATCATGATAAGACTTCCTTGAAGATCAATTTAAGGGAAGTCACTTTCTGATATGGCTTTAAACTTGACTTCTCCATGAAGGGTCAATTTTGGAAGGTTGGATTTTTGAATATTCATATTGTTCTGAATAAAGTTTTGACTTGTAGCTGAAGAATTATCAACTTAAATTTTAGTCTCATGGTTAATCATCAAAATAGTCACAGAAGGATATTTTTAAATAGTTTTATGACCCTTTGCTTTTGATGGGCAAAGTAAAAGTCAGACAAGAAGGGAAGGGAAAGAGTTTTTACAATAACATCCACTACTCGGATACATCTCTCATCTACATACTTACTCTGTGCAAAAATAAATCTCTTTTCTTTTTCATGTAATATAGTAATTCCTATGACTACTGGAGATGGAAGCGGCTCAACATCCTCCAATGAAGTATCAAGGTCAACCCTCCAAATCATTCCATAGGATGTCATTCTTAGCTGTTGATATAGAAGAAAAGATTTGTTAAACGACTTTTTAAATGCTTGGGATAAGGTAATATCCCAACCATCTTCAATGGATAGAGAAGTGTTAGGAGTGTTACCTAAGATAGTTTTGACCGAGGCTTATTTCGAGTCTACTAAATACTCTTTAGGGATGACTTTTTTTCCTTGCTTGAGATTTTTCTCTATCCAATCTTTTAAAATGATATAATTCTCAATCGGGTGGCTGAGTATGTAGTGGTAAGGGTAATACGTGAGGTCATCCTTCATATCTACATCTTTTGGCCTCCTAGCCACTGGTAATAGATTGTATTGCTTCATTAGATGGCTTCTAAATATTTTAATCTTTGATTCTCGCTTTAAAGGATAAGGTTTGGATAGTATATCCTTGTAATGGATCAAGTAAGGCTCTTTAAAGGGCTAGGGTGTAACTTAGAATGGCTAATTTTGAATCGATGGTAGTGGTGGAACACTATGCTGAGTAACAACTAATTATTTCCCCTTTTCAACTATTGAAATTGTGGAATTATTTTCTAAACACTTCACCAGCTTAGGAACTTTCTTTTCATTACACTGATCTCATAAGAATGGCATCCTAGGAGCTTCTTCCTGCAAATTACTAGCCTTATTTATAAGTTTCTCAAAATTTTTAATTATGAAACCCTTAAGGAGAAAAGTAATTGAGCTATGGATATTCTTTAGAAGATTCTCCATGGCATATTACTCTTATAACTAGGGTTCAAACTTCATCGAGAGGTTTTACTACCTCAAGATGTATTCAACCAGAGAATCCCTTGGCTTTTGCTTTTCAATTACTAGATCACCCACTATAATACACTACTATGCTCGAGAAGTCTTTTTAA
The DNA here is from genome assembly GCA_022539455.1 of Dendrobium nobile. Classification (NCBI taxonomy): domain Eukaryota; kingdom Viridiplantae; phylum Streptophyta; class Magnoliopsida; order Asparagales; family Orchidaceae; genus Dendrobium; species Dendrobium nobile. Next base: position 33,050,407 of record CM039718.1, on the reverse strand, counting down.
GAATAAATTTTCTAATTCATTAAACTTTCTCACTGAACCATTGGGAAGATCAGCATACCATTTAAATGTATTGCCAGAGAGACTACTAATAAATTGGCAAAATAATAGAGCATCTAACCCTCTTACATTGCAATAACTTGCTCGAAAGTGGCAAGATGTTGTATCGAGTTTTTATTTTTCGTGAAAATCATATAAGATGGTGGAGCAAAGCGTTTAGGGTAAGGAACCAAATGATATTCCTTTGGTTTAGGTCTACCCTTTGGAATAGATGTAGTTCCTAATGATTGGGCTAAGGCCGCCCTTACTTGATCCTATATAAGTTATTTGAGATCTTTTGGGGCTGGTGTTGTAAGAATCACATAAAATATTGGCTGGACTATTGAAGATGTTAAAACTTGTTATTAAATAGGAAGAACTATTGAAGCTAATTCAGGAATTTTTGGACCAAGTTCTATTTTTTTTTTGACTTAGTCAACAGCTAACTTGGAGACAAAATGTTATAACTGAAGAGAAGCTTGTTGTGATTTATTTATGTGTGCCTGCATTTCCTTAACATGTTATAACATCTCAGTCACTTGTGTTTCCAGGTTCTTTATGTGCTGATCTTTCCTAGCTCTTAGTGACTCATTATAATCTGAATCAACTGCATCTAAACCTTCCTCCTTACTAGATAAGCATTTACTTGGTTTAGTTTCCTTAGTAGATCCATGGGCATGTAGATGCTACCAGTGACTTCATCATCTTCCATTAATAAATCATCTAACTTAGGGTCAAAAGTCATTGTTCCTTCTTTCTTTGAAGGATGTCCTGTATCTCCTGGACTACCTCATCGATTTTTCTATCTCTTACCAATTTAGGATCAGTGGGTAAGTACCCCTTATATTCCCAAAATCAAAATGTTCATCTTGTTGTAGTCTAGAGATAATTGCCTGTAGTTTGGGATCATCGTCCGTCTAAGGTTTTGAAGTTGACTTATTAGTAATATCTTGGTCTAGGTCTATCCCCTCCCCCTCAATAATCCTTAGGCTGGTAGTCAAAGGCGTGGCATCTTTTATTGGGTGATGAAAGTTCGAATAGGTTGTAAAACCTAAAGATTTATTCCAAGGCTAATAAAGGGGCGAGGCTGAAATGGTAATTTAAAAATTCTTGGTAATTTAGAAAACCAATTTAAGATTTTATGCATAATGATAAATTTTTTCAAAATAAAATTTTCAACAATAAAAAGTATATGTGCAATTAATAAAAATATATAAAAAGTAAAGATAAAGAAATAACAAATTTAATAGAAGTTTTGTCAAACTAGACCAAGTCCACTCCATGAAGACTCCCTCTTTAGGTATTATACTATTCTAAAGTGACTCTCCTTTTACTCCCACAATAAGCCACAGAAGCTCTAAAAATAACCTCTCTTCCACTAAACCCATGTACAGTAAAGTACCATCAGCCTTTCTTGTCCTTCTGGTGACAGCAGAGAAATGACATCCATTGTCATCCTCTTAGGGTTGGCAGGCATCCTTTCTCACCCTCCTGGTGATGGTATAGTACCAACATCAATTTTTACCATCCTGGTGATGGTAGAGTATTGGATCTTCTCCGAAGATCTTCTCTTAAGAGTCTTTAAAGAAGTAGGGTAGACATTTAAAAAACTTACAAAGAGATTCTCACCTTTAGGAAACATTATGAACCCTTCGCAAATTCCACTTATAAGAATTCTCAAGACTCACTGCCAAACTCTCTTCCAAAACACTCTCACTCTCACTCTAAAGAGAAAAGTTTTAGAAGATATATTGAATGTCAGTTTTTAGGACACTTAAATAGAAATGATAAGAAAAATCGATCAAAAAATTGAAAATTTCAAGTTTGATGTAGTTGGATCATATAGTACGATTATACTTTATATGTACAAACAATTCAAATAATCCTTGTACGATCTTGTACGAACTCATTTCATACTTTGACTATCGTATGTATGAAATAACATCATAATATACAAATAGTTAAAAAATGAATAGGTTCATCTGATACGATAATGTCCATTTCGTACTCTATTCATCATATGTTTAAACCCTACATTATATAGTACGAATTAGTTAAATCAAATCATGCTTCATATGGTATTAACATGAATGAGCCCATTTCATACTATGGATGTCATCTATAAAAAACTAATTTTGTTCAGTATGAAATATTTAAATATTTTTCATGTTCATTTGGGATGAAGTGTTATGCACCCATTTCATACTCTAGATGTCATTTGTACAAAACTAATTTCATAAAGTATGATCAGTTTAGAAAATGGTGAGTTCATTCATGATGAACCGGTATGTATCCATTTCTTACTCTAGATGTCGTTTGTGGAATCCAACTTTATAGAATATAAAAGTACAAAAGAAATTACCAAGACATGATTCTATTAACTTCTTTCTGGATCATCAAATTATCCAAAATAATTTAAGAATTGTACAGTTCGATTAGTTTTAAAAATGCAAGTATTGACTCTCCTCCAATATGTGTGTGCACAATTACACAATTATGATCACACTCTCTGAAGATCAAGAAAAATGGAAAAAGTACAGACTTTAATTATAAGAAACCCTAATCTAATCTTTCTTCAAGATTTGGTAGTCTAGGGTATGATTTTGTTTAAACATTATTACACACCAACAATAAAAACAAAAATTTTCCAATATGTCTTAGGAGAAATAGTAATCAACACAATAATATTTTTGTATCATCAAAAACACACATGATCTAAAAACTTTGATCCTGACCAAAGAGTGCATTAAATTAGGCATCAATAAAGAAAATGGGATGTTCAGTGAGAGGATCAGGATGGATTATTTCATACTTTTTCTCTAAATTATAGAAAACTAAGTGTCCTAAGACCATATTTTCTTCCTCATATTTTGAGGAAGTCTAATTTAAAAAAGTTTGTAGATGAAGTGCATGAATAGTTGTGCTTCATCTCAAGGAGTTTCAGTCATTATTAAGTATTTGACAATGGACATAATAAGAGTCAAATTTATACGATCACCATCTTTAGGAATGATAGAGGTTCTCAAGACATATTGGTTGATCTTGGCATTCTAATTGAAATTATACACACGAGACTGATGTCTTATTTGTGAAACACCTCTAAGAGTCTTGTTTTTTTTTGACCAAGCAAAATCAACTCTAGAGGTCAAAGTATGTGCTCTAACTCTTTGGGCTCTAAGGTGAAGGAAGTTGCCTAGATCTTCCTTGTTTATTTCAACAAGCTACTTTAAAATATAAGAGGTAATCTTGATGTGATCTTAATTTACATTAATGTTTGGAAGAATTCTTTGAAAAGTTTCTCGACTGTAGGCATAAATCAAGGTAAGGATAAAAAAAAACTAGGTTGAGAAGAAAATGGCATAATAGAGAAGTAGATGTCACTTTGAATGAATTGAGAGGGGATAATTTTGGCTACAACATACTGATAAAAAGCTTCCTCATTTTCCTTTGAAAGGAAGTTATCATCCTTACCAGATCAAGAGGACGCACCCTTGGAAGTGCAAGGAGGTTTGCTACAACTGGCTATTCCTATGGTTTGGACTCGAGAAGGTTAGAATATGAAGAAAAAACTTATACAAGACCTTCGATTTCAAGAAAAAATGACCTGTCATTTAGTATGAAATTGAGATCGTACGTACAATTTTAAAATCATACTGGATGAAAAATATTTTGATTGTACGAATAGAATCAACCAAAAATGAAATGGCTTTTCATAAAATGCCATTTCGGAGGCTACGTTTTGTATAGGCTTTTTGACAAAATGATCATACAAATGAAATCCTGTTCATCTCGAATGATCAAAATATTAAAGATTATTTTATAACGGTTAGGTTCATCCACATAAAAATTTGACAACAGGATCGTACATACAAAAAGAGATTTCATATGTAAGATTTGACAAAAAAATAGAATTTTTGGAAATTTGTCTCCAATCGTACAGATGAAAAAGTCTAAATCATACTGATAATGAAGACATCATATAGTATGATATGCATTAAAAAGCTCAAATTTTCATGTTCAACATAGAAAAATATCATGTACATGATACATAATTTATATGGCATGAAAAATTTCATATAGTAGGGAAAAGACACTTAAAACAAGATAAGATAAACAAAGAACCTTTTCAAAGACTACTAACTCAAGATCTGATGACATGCTATCGATAAAAACTAAATTAAAAAATACAAAAGTAACAAAACAAAAGAAACCAATAATAAATAAAAGAAAAATCATACAAACATACTAACTCTAACAAACAACCTAAGAAAATAAACAAACACACCAATACATTAGAAATCAAATTTATAGATATTCAATTTAAGCATTAAGATTACCAAATCTGGTTCTTAAAGTGCTAAACATTATAAAAGCTAGTGGTTTTGTAAAAATGTCTGCAAGTTGATTCTTAGTAGCAACATCGTGTAATTCAAATTCTCCCTTAGCCGCATGATCTCCGATGAAGTGTTGCCTAATATGAATATACTTGGTTATAAAATGTTTAATAGGATTCTTTGAAATGCATATTGTACTTATATTATCACAAAAAATGGAATAGTGCCAATTGAAAATCCTAACTCAATTAATTATTATTTTAGCCAAAGAATATATGCCACATAACTACCTAAGATAATGTAATTTGCTTTAGTAGTAGATAGGGAAATTGAATTTTATTTTTTGCTAGACAAAAAAACTAAAAGGTTTCCTATGAATTGATATGTTTCATAAGTAATTTTCTAATCAACTATACCTACTTCAAAATTTTACTCAAACTATCAAATAATTTTAAAAAAGAGCAGTGCATAGGACATTAAATCCCTAAATTTTAAGTTCCCAAAATATATCTCATAATTCTTTTATCTGCTACCAAATGCAAATCCTTTGGATCAGATTGAAATCTTGCATACAAACAAACACTAAATATGATATCTAGTCTACTAGTAGTCAAGTAAATCAATGATCTAATTATTCCTCTAAATTTCTTTTAATCAATAGATTTTCTCTTAGAGTCCAAATCAAATTTTATTAAGAAACTCATTGGTGTACTTATGGTTTAGCATTATCTATTTCATATTTCTTGAGGATGTACTTAATATACTTTGATTGGCTAAGAATTGTTCCTTCCTCATTTTATTTTAAATTAAAACCAAGAAAATAAGGAAGTCTCCCATCAAACTCATTTCAAATTAACTACTCAATATTTTAGAAAAATTATCACAAATATTTTATTTGTAATTCTAAATTAGATATCATTAACATATATTTGAATAATGAGTATGTTATCTCATATCCTTTTCTAATAGGAAAGTGCTTAACCTTACATACCAATCCCTAGGTGCCTATTTTTTCCATATAATGCCTTTTTTCAATTTAAATAAATAATTTTAGAAGTTTAATTTTCTAAAACTTGGAGTTTGCTCAACATAAACATCCTCTTATATTTCCCTATTAAGAAAGGCACACTTATTTCTAGTTGATATAATTTAAAACCTTTAAAATTGGAAAAGGCTAGCAAAACTCTTATCACTTCAAATATGGCTATAGGGGAAAAATTTATTCAAAGTATACCCCTTGTACTTAATTATACCCCTTGGTCACCAAACCTACCTTATTTCTAATCACAACACCTAAATCATTCATTTTATTTTTTAATTCCCACTTAGTTCCCATAACACTTTGATCCTTAGGCCTTTCAATCAATTATCAAACATCATTTCTAACAAATTAATTCAATTCTTCTTGCAAGGCCAAAATCTAAAATTTATCAAAATGTGTTTGATTTATATTAGTGGGTTCAATCATCGATATAAAGGCAGAATGGTCCACTTCTTTGTCAAGTCCATGCCTAGTACTAACACCCTCACTAGGTTCACCTAAAATAAATTTTTTAGGGTGACTCTAAGAAAAGTTTCAATTTCTAGGCAAAGGGTTTTATTATTTAACATTCTCTTCCATATTTATCATTTCAATTTCTTGAGAGATAAATTCAATATGATCTTCCTCTAACCTTGGCTATTTCAAAAAATTAGATTTTTTCAAAAATAGTATGAGTGGTATCCTCTACTACCAAAGTTATCTTATTAAAAACCCTATAGAAATTGCCAACACTTGGATATCCTAGACAAATTAATTCATCAAATTTATGATCAAATTTTTCTAAAGGAGTTTAGCCATTATTATGAATGAACTTCTTAAATTAAAAAATATATTAAAGTCTAAGTTTTGGTGTTTTACACTTAAGAAGTTTATAGAGTGTCTTGTTCAACTTAAATCAAATATTCACCTTATTCAAAACATAATAAGTCATACAAACCACTTCAGACAAAAAATATTTTGGAAGTGAGTATTTTACCAATATGGCTTTAGCAGCTTCTATTCAAGTTTTGTTCTTTCTTTCAACAATCCCATTCTTTTGAAGGCTTCTAGGTGCAAAAAAATTGTGATCAATTCCTTATTCACTCTAAAAATTTTTAAATTTCTTATTTTTAAACTCTCCTCCATGATCACATTGAATTGATAAAACTTACATCTTAGTTTCCTCTAAGTCTAAGTAAAAAATTTCTTAATTCCTCAAATGATTCACTCTTAAGAAATAAGAATTTGACCCAAGTGAATCTTAAAAAATCATCAACTATTATAAACCCAAAAACATTATCTCCTTCTGGAAAAGGTCTTGTGAAGATTTATGCTGTGGCAGTTTTCCAAAAAAAAAAAAATAAATAAAATAAAATAAAAAAAATTAAAAAAATAAAAATAAAATGCTATGGCAGTTTTCTATAGTTGGAAATCTAGGAATTTGACAAAGCATGGCAATGCTGAAATTCCTTTAGCATATGTGGTAGCTGAAATTATATCTCATTATTCTCATCTCCATTCTAATCCAATTGAAAAGAACTGGCACACCAACCAGCATTTGCTATCCAAATCTTGGTGTCCTCCACCTCACAGTTGGATTAAGTTGAATGTTAATGCTACTCTATCTGTTAACAACATGGCAGGTATTGCTGGAATTCTTAGGGACTACAAAGGGAGATTGCTATGTGCTTATGGTAGAAAGCTAACTCATTGGGATATTGCTCACTTGGAATTCAAAGCTATCATGTCTTTTGGAAACTACATTCAAAATTGGTTTTGTGAATACAATGGAATAATCGTTAAAGGAGACAATGTAAATATCATGAAGATGATTCAAGATTTAATCAACTTGAACACCAGCAAAAAGGTACCATACTGGACCTTTCTTTCTTACAAGTTTTCAATAAAGTTGTTTTTCTTTTTGCTCATAGAGAATGTAATAGATCGGCAAATTTTTGTGCCAAGTATGCTTTGTTAGGAGATTTTTTTTGGGATTCCTTTATTGAATCCAATCTTCCTGCAAGTTTCATAGACTTGTTCAGGAAAGATATACCTTTGTAAGTTTTTTTGTTTTCCAGTTTAATGCAAATGCATCTATTTTCAAAAAAAAAAAAAAACATTACTTCCTTGACTTACAGTGCTAACTGGTCCAAAAAGATCCATGTGTATGACTTCCAATGATTTGCTTGTTATAAGATCCTTAACTGAATGAAAGGAGGACTTCACCTATCTTCCTAACTAACATGCATCAGATAGGTGATCCTTAGTGAAGTCTAGTTTTAGTATACCTCTAATTAAATCTTTCTGTGTAATCTTCCTAATATTTTGTATACTTGCATGACAAAGTCTTCTATGCCATATCCATAATTCATATGTAATTATTTTGAGATAAAAAACATTAGAAAATTTAACAAAATTTAATTCAAGCATGCAAACATTATTTACCCTTTTTTCTTGCAATATATGAATTTGATTTTGGCTTATAATGCAACTTTTGAGAAAAAAATTAACACTATAATCTTTTTCACAAAGCTAACTAATACTCAATAGGTTATAATTTAAGCCTTTTACTAACCAAACATTTTCAATGAAAATTTTTATTGTTACCAATCAAACTTGTACCTACTACTTTCCTAGTGGTATTGTCTCCTAGTGTTGCCTTGCCTCCATTCCTGGCTTCTAGCTACATGAATTGTATTGTGTCACCTATCATATGCTTTGAACATCCACTATCTAGGTATCAATTGCTCTCACGAGATCTTTTATGAGAGTGATTCTACAAAATAGTCAAATGTTAGACTTGGGAACCCAAACAAGTTTGGGTTCACCTTTTGGCAATAATAATCTAAATGCGTGTTTGATATGCAGTGTTTTATGCATCTTATGTCTTCACACTAGATATATTTTACTATGAAAATTGAAAGTGTGATAAATAAAACTAATCATTCCAGAAGAAAAATATTTAACTCTAGGAAAAAGATTTATTAATCTATGTAAGTTATACAATCTTTTTCAAGGTTTTAAAATTTTAAGCTTCTTATGAGGATTAGAAAATTATTCAAGTGTAGGGGGTATCCTTTTTTTCTCAAAAGCTTTTAGTTTCTCTTTAAGTTAAGAGTTTTTACTTCCTAAAATAAGATTATTGAATCTTAACACATTTTTTATTTTGATTATTTCTTCTATTAACTCCTTACATTTATTTTCAAGTTTAGTATAAGATATTTTTAATAATTTATGCTGCTTGTTGAGATTATCAAATTCATCCAATAATTTCATGTGGTTACTATTAATTAATACATGATCATTCCTAAGGATTTCATACTCTTTTTGTCAATTTGAATACTCTATGTTCAACTTAGTTTGCAACTTTTTAAATTTTCTATATGTAGTATGGATTTTCTTAGAAACTTCAAATAACTCATCATAAGATAAATAACTTGCCTCCTCTTGATTTGAGTGATCAAGATTGTCTGCTATTAAGCACAAGTTTGTGACTTCTTCCTCTGCTTCTATTTTTGAAGAATCAGATGTTGGGTCCATCTAGAATGCTCTTTGTAGTCTTTTCTTTCTCTTCTTAAAATTAGTTTTCTCCTCAACTTTCTCCTTGTTTGGTTTATCTTCGAGAATCAGGCAATCAAATTTGAGGTGTCAAGGCTTCTTGCATTCATTACAAATTACTTCATTAAATATTTTTGCATTTCTATGCAAGTTACCTTTATTCTACTACTCACATCTCCATTGCATTCTTCTTAGGAAACTTTTGAATTACCTCATCATGAGTGTAATATCATCTTCATCCTTAGACTATGAGTGATCACTTTCCAAGTCATCCACTTTCAATGCAATGTTTTTCTCCTTTTGCTTGTCCAATACATCAATCTGTCTTCAAGTCATTCCTTGCTTCATAACCAATCAATGATCCAAGAAGATTCTTAATAGAATAAATAGTTAGGTATTTAAATTTAGTTATGGTAGAAATCTTTGCATCATAAGCTGTGGGTAAATAATGAATTATTTTATTTACTTTCTCAAAATTCATTTGTTCCCTACCTAAAACATGCAATGAAGTGACTATCTATATAAAATTTGTATACAAGTCAGTGATTGATTTATTCAGTTTCATGCTAAAAAGTTTGTAGTCGTGTAATTGAATAATCAATCTAGACAATTTCACTTTGTTGGTTCATTCATAAGTTATGCAAAGTCTATCCCAAATTTCTTTTCTAATTCTACAAGTTTCAACATGTTTATAGTCTTCAGATTTAAGTGCGCACAAAAATTTATTTTAGTATTAAGCATTTAACTGAGGTAATTCTTTTTCCTCTATTGTCCAATCAGTAAAAGGTGTTTCAGTCCAAATTCCATCAACAAGTCTAGTGAGTCTAGTGTACCCTTCCTATACTAAAATCTATATGTGATAGTCAAGTAACTGAAGAAAAGTAGTTATACAGGTTTTTCAAAAAGTTGAAAGGAATGTTATTAAACAATGGTGATCTAGTGATTGATTATCCTTTAGGAGTGTTATAGTTTCCAAAAGTAGCCATGATCATTTTCAAAAAGTTTTCTAAATCTTAATATTTGAATGTAGGCTCTAATACCACTTGAAAGTTTGAATATGTTGTTAGACCTAAAGATTTTTCCCAAGGCTAACCAAGATGTGGGGTAAATTGGTAATTTAAATATTGTTGGTAATTTAGAAAACTTATGTAAGATTTTATTCACAATGATAAATTTTCTAAAAATAAAATTTTCAACAATAAAAAAGTATGTGTGTAGATAATAAAAAGCAATGAAAAGAAAAAATAAAGAAACACCAAATTTTATAGTGGTTCGGTCCAACTAGGCCTACGTCCACTCCCAGAAGACTCCCTCCTTAGGTTTTGTACTATACCAAAGTGACTCTCAATTTCTTCCCACAGTTAGGCGAAGAAACCATTATAATAACCTCTCTTCCACCAACCCGATGTATGATAGAGTACCATCATCCATTATCGTCCTCTTGGTGATGGTAGAGAACTAACATCCTTTCTCACCCTCATAGTGATGGCAGAGTACCAACATCCTTTCTCACCATCCTGATGATGGAAGAGTACTAGTAACCTTTTTGATCCTCCAAATATTTGTAGAGTACCGAATCTTCTCCAAAGGTCTTCTCTCAAGTGTCTTCAAAGAAATAGGACAGAGATTTGAAGAACTTACAAAGAGATCCTCACCTTTGGGCAATCTTGTGAACCCTTCACAAATTCCACATGCAAGATCTCTAAAGTCTCACTCCCAAAAACTCTCTCAAAACACTCTAACTCTATTTCTCAATAGGAAATTTGTAGAAGAACTATTGACAGTTAGTTTAGGACCCTTATATCGAAATAATAAGAAAACCATCCAGAAAACTTAAAATTTCAAGTTGGATGTACTTGGATCATACAATATGATCATACTTCATATGTATAAATAGTTCAAAAAATCCTTATATGATCATATACGAACTAATTTCATATACAAATTGATATTATATTATATTAACAGTTCAAAAATGAGTTGGCTTATCCTATAAGATAATGCACGAGCCTATTTTGTACTTTGGTCATCATCCGTATAAATCTTACATCCTACAATACGAACTAGATAAATCAAATCGTGCTTCATATGGTATGAGTATGGATGAATTCATTTCATAAGTTGGACATCATCTGTACGAAATTAATTTGATATAGTATGAATAGTTCAAAGTGTTTACCTATTTGTATATGACAAACTGGTATGCACCCGTTTCATAATATAGATGTCGTATATATGAAACTAATTTTATATTGTATGATCAACTCAAAAAATTGTGAGTTCATTCTAGATGAACTATTACGTATCAATTTATTACTCTGAGCTTCATCTATATGAATCCAACTTTATATTGTACAAATAATACAAAAGAAATTTTTGAGGAATGATTCAATTATCTCCTTCCTGGAGGATTATTCAGGTTAAATTGTCTAGTACAGTTCAAGAATTATACAGTGTGATTAATTTTAAAAATGCATGTTTTAATTCACTCCTTAGTGTGTGTGTGTGTGCATGATTATCAAATTACAATCACACTCTAATAGACTCAAGGAAAGTAAAAAAAGTACAGACATCAGACATCAATTATAAGAAAACATAATCTAATCTGTCTTGAAGTCTTCGGAAGTCTGGAGTATAATTTCCCTGAAATATTAATATACACTAATAACACAAATAAGATTTTTCCAATGTGTTAAGAAAAATAATAATCAACACAATAATATTTTTGTGTCATAAAAAACTCATATGATATAAAAATATAATTTTGAAAACTAAATTGCAATACGTGAGAGACATATACCTGAGGAGGAAATATAGGAGCTTGGAGGGTAATAGCTCTAAATCGGGTAATGTAAAGTCCTCAGACTCCCGAGTACAGAGCCAAGGAATGATATATTTATTTTGAGAATAACTATCTGGGGAAACAACAGGGTTGGTAAAAAGAGAATATACTAGACTAGCAGATGGGAATAGTATCCGCTATGATACCTGGAACATCAGTATGAGTATTAACTAATTTGACTGGTGCTAGAGAAACACTAATTATAATTTTTGTCAACTTGATAGGGAACGTGGGTGTTTTGGTCAACGGAGGAGGAACATCCAGCTTAGTTCTCTTAGGAACAAATTTCCTCTCAGGAGACATAGGCCTTTTGCCTTCAATATATGATGTTCCCTTACCTTCATAGGCTTCCTTAGCATTTACCACCACTGAGTCCAACTTGTTGAATTTTGGAGAAGGGATCGACAACCTACTAATAGGATGTTTTCTTCTCTCGAATGAAATAAGTATGAAACCCTCCATTTTGGAGGATGGAGGATGGGGCACCTAGTGGTAACCATCAACTGACACTGTCATAGCAAGCTATCAGACAAACTTATTTATCCTAACAGGTTGAGAAGTCAAATTCTTAGCCTCAGACGCTTCCTCTTTTAAGATTTTCTTTTGGACTATGTTCCTTAGAGTTCTTGTCCTTTGGAGGTGCTTTTCCTTAGGTGTTCTCTTGGTTGAGTAGTCAACAGGGCATGATGGGGAGCTGACTATCATAACATCCATCTCCTCCCCTTCAGTAGTAGCAAGGGGGTAAAAATGACTACCTTTAAGGAGGGGTGAGGAAACAGGAATAGGAAAATCCTCGACAGCCTCTAGCTTTACCTGACCACAGTCTTAACTGCAATAACTTTTCTTGACTTAACTATTCTCTTCCCTACTCATCTCAGGTAGTTCTTTCTCTAGTTTCTACTAGTAAATGGGATGCCAAAGATCGATCACTCTTAAAAAATAGACTTAACAGCAATAGAGAGCTCAATTGTCAACTTATGTTCATTCTCCTCATCATTGAAAATAGGGAGGATAGGTCCCACTCCTACAATTAGCTCTACCATAGGAGGGTATTCCTTAGTAGCATCCAAATCAATTATCTTATGGTCATCCATTGACAGTTCAATGGTGCTAAAACCCATCCCAAATAGTATGTTGCTTCCTAAGTCAATATGCTCATAGGCTTGGTCTCTATTAAAAGAAAAGAATAACTTGCAAACCATTATCTTGTACTTTGATTTTCTAGAATTGAAGAAAATTATTTGAATTAGATATTTTTTAAAGAAACTTTTTTCTTTAAAAAATGAAAATAATAACGGAGCCTAGGTTCTATCTTATGTGCCGATTTGTATGAATTACAACTCGACATAAGATGATAAAATATAAAGGCTAGTTATGAGTTTGATGAAAGGTGAAATCTTCACTACATATATTAGCCCACAAGGAGACATTGAAGGATAGTATAAGATGGTGTTTATTTTAAATTGAGATGGAAAATGCTTTTAGAAAGATCTCAACTTTTAAATTAAAAATGAAAAATTTCCAAATTTAAACACAACAGGTCAGACTTTTCATCCAATTTGAAGGCTTACAAAATGAGGCAAAATTCAAGAATGATTGGATTCCTAACTCTCCATTCCATGAGTCAAATGGAAATGGAATGTCAAGACTAAAATATTAAAGCATTTGGTGATCTTGGAACCAAGATTGATAGAGCTCCTTAGAAGTTTAAAACACCACGTATTGAGTTAAACTCCATAATATAGGTTATAAAATTAGGGAAGGAAATCTTAAAAGTATGATTAGATGCTATCACCCCACTAATCGAATTGGGGGCAGAACATCAAAATTAAATTTTTTGATAGGTCTCACCTCTATTTTGACATGAAATTAAAAAGAAATAAAAGCTGGCTTAGCTTTCCCAAGGAGGAAATGGGTAAAGGAGCCAATGGAAGATAAGGTTGTTAAAACCACATATAAAACAAAAAATTTCCATTGTTAAAGTCTGAGAGAGATATTATGTCCACCCGGGCATGCCATTTTTTGTTGGTGGGAAAATTGGGTTTTGAAAAACTTAATCTTATTTTGGAAATTTGATTTTTTAATTTATAGTCTCAATATCAAACAGTCATTATAAATGATATATTTTCCTTTAAGGCAAAGATATCCCTAACTAATGTGTTCAGATGATGAAACTGAAAGTTGTCATGCCAGTTATAGTAGTTAAATTCAAGTAAGAATTGCATACGATCTTGAGGGGTCGAAATGAGATTCTATAAATATTCAATGACTATAATCCGGATGAGAGATCATTAATTTCATATTATATATCACAATAGTGAATTATATATCCCTCTGGGGAAAGAAAATATTACCCATTATTAGTGATGAAATATGATAATGATGATCATTATTGACTTCATTTTTCCAAAGAAGATTTAGTTTGAATTTTGAAAATTGATTTTTAAAGGTGGATGTGGATTTTAAATCTCCTAAGAGCGCAAGCCCTCATAGTTAATTACATTATAAAAAATTGAAATTTCCTATGAATATTCTCGATTAAAACAATGGTGATTTTTGGCTTAAGGATTTTCTTGGAGTGATATCAAAATGGTGAATGTGGAATTTAAAATGGGAATGGAACAAGATTGAGCAGTTATTTTTAAGGTCAAATGAAGAAGGATATGAGACACTTTATGATTCAAAAAATGACTAAGAAGTGTCCCAAACAAAGCTAAGTATTGGGCTTTAAATTTTAGATTGAGGAGAATTTTAATTTTAGTTGAATAATTTATTATAAATTTGGTATTATATTCCTCGATGTTGGGGTCTTATGATTCTGAGTCCACCCAAAATCCTAAATTTAAATTGGCCACACAATAATGGTGTCCCAAACCGAATTAATGAAATGCAAAATTTGTACTTAACTTAGCCTCAATTGGGGAGCCAACTAACTGGCGTTGATTTTAAATCCATGAATCCAGTTATTTTTATGAAAGAGTGATATTGACTTTTTTATTAAGTTTTTGGAGAGCTAGAGCAGACATCTATAGATCTTCCTAAGTGGTCATTTAACTTTTGTTGTGTGAAAATGCAAAGATAGATAAGATTAAAATCTAGATTCTTTTAAAAATATATCTAATGCAATACATGCTGATCAACTCGATTAGTACTAAAAATTAAAATACATTAATTTTAAAATGGAATTTTTATACTTGAGATTGCATAGATTCCCCTTGATAGATCTACACCCTGATGGTCTAGTGGTCTGCCAAAACCCGTAGGCGGGGTGGTACCTAATAAAAGGATGAGAAGAATGCAACAAAGATGTTATGCAAACTCTCGGTGGTTCCGAGTATACTTCTTAGATTGTTAAAATTTCTATGTTATCTTAAAAAGTTTTATTTAAATTTAAGTAGAAAAATTTTTCACACCCTCATGAGTCTCGTATATTAAAGCTAAAGAAAAAATGATACATAATAGCCAAAAAGCTAAAAAGAATAAGCAATCCTAAACGTAATCAAATAACCAAACATAAAAATATAATTAATTCATTAAATTAAAGTCCATAGGAAAATGTTGCATTTATTATAACCCAAGTTCTGTAAAAATTAAAAGTGGTGGACAGGAACCACTGATAATAACCTGGATTCTAATCCTAGTATATATGCAAGTGACTTTGAGTGGGATACTCTTTATTTTCGTTTCCTCAGTCTTCTCTCCTTCGGGCTACTTAAATTCTTAGTAGTTGAATACCCAAATGGGAAAGAAAACTCTTCCCCCAAAGAGAAGGTTATTCTTTCCACTTTGGGTATGAAATTGATCCAAATTTGAGGTCCCAAATGGAAAAGGACTATCCCACTAAGGGGTATCCTCTCCTCTTCGGAATGCAACTTTCGATCTGTGTATACCAAACCCATATTTCAACTTTCACAACTCAATACTCGAATAAATTGCATTAATAAAAATGAAAATTCTTGACTCTCCTACAGGGTTATCCTAAGTATTTAATAAAAAAATTAAATTCCCAAGCAGTTATACACACACACACACGCGCACACACACACACACACACTTGGTCATACTCTTTTTATTTTGGAAATAATTAATTGAAGCACCTATAAAAGTTATGTTTATTGTTTATTTTACCCCTATTATTTCCCTAGATGAGTGTGTCCACCTATAGAAAACTCAATGAGCATTAATATCTTTTTTAACCTAAGGGTAATCAAATAAACTACCACATCAATAAAAATTCGTTAGGGATCTTAAGACCTTGTGAACTAGCCCAAGGCTAACCAAGAAGGGGGGGGGGAGAGAATTGGTATTTTTAAAATTTCTAAGACATAATCACAATCTTAAACCAAACCAATAATCACCACAAGAAAATCAACGTTCAGAAATTAATACAGAAAAGCAGTAAGAAAGTACATCAAAATTTATAGTGGTTTGTTCAACTTGACCTACATCCACTACCTGGAGCCTCTCCTCCAGGTATTACACCAAACTCGGTGACTCTACCTTTGCTCCTATAGCAAGGACGAGAAGCCTGTACAAACCTCCTTTCCACTAACATCAGTGAGCTAAAGAACCCAACTCTATTTATTTCCTTCTTAAGAAGGCAGAGAGCCCAACTCCTTTTACTTTCTCTTAAAGTGGGCAAAGAACATTGATCAGTTACTAAAGTTGACATCTCTCAAACCTCCAAGGAACTAGGGACAATGATCAGAGAAGATGACTTGAATCCTTGCTTGGAGTAACCATTGTGAAACCCCTCACAAACTCCCCCTCACAAGATCCTCTCTCTCTCTCCCTTACTCTCCCTCTACTCTTTGCTCTCTCAGTTCAAGACATCAGCAAATAATATAATCTTAGGTAAACAAGAGGTCTTATATAAAAGAGTTTTTGATTTTCTCTTAATTGCAACAAACCAACATTATCATCCAAGACAATCGGGTTGTCATCCTGTACGATCAGTACAAATTTAGCTCAATTAGCTAGGAAGATCTACGAGAGTCTGGTTGATTAAAGGTCTTATTTATTATGATTGTCCAAGATGATAAAACATTATCCTGTATGATTAGTTCAAAATCGTTATGTATCATCCAGGACATTGCCCAGATTGCATGTCTGGATGACGGAATAGTAAATAGATTATCCAGGATGATTTCTCAATCATCCTAGATGATTAGTTAAAAACATTAAATATCATCTTGAATATTGACCTAACTGCATGTCTAGATGATGGAAATATAACTGATCATCCAAGACGATTTGTAATTATCCTGGATGATTAGTATAAAATTATACACATCATCGAGAACATCATTCTGGTCATGTAGGAAAAAATCTAATGTTTGTTTAACTGATTATCCTAGATGATCCTACGATTGTCCAGGATGATATGATTTACTATTAAACCTTAATTACTTTTCTTAATTACCATACTAATTTAGGCATAATTATATAGCATCATCAAGGATGATGTCCATAAATAAAACATGCCAAAAATATATCTGGCAGCTGATTCTTTTTTATTTGAGCCTATCGTTCAGGATGATTTGCTTAATTATGGATCCCTTAAATAGGATGCTCTAATTAGGGTTTCTATTTTTAGCTAATCATCAAGGAATATTTTGGATCATCCCAGATGATGCCATCAAAAATAAAAAACTCTTAAAAAGAAAGAATTTTTTCCCTAAGTGTGTGTGAGAGCAAGGTTACTTAGCATCAGGAACCACGAAGTTACAAGTGACTCAAGAAAAGGTAAAGAATACATAAGGATGGCTTACAGACTGACTCAGTCTTAATCTATCCAATCTTGATCTGGCTTGATTTATAATTAGTCTTGTGGACCTGAAACGTTAGTAGGAAGGAAGTCATATAAAAATAAAATTACCAGAAATGTTTACTAACATCAAAATCATAATTCCTGAATCCAAAATTATAATCTCCCCTTTTTTATGATTGTAAATAAAAATAATATAAGTTGGTTAACAAAAAGTTCAAATTTTACTAAAAATAAAACACTAAATAGAAAAAATAATACAACGAAATACTACCACTATTCTCCCTTTTGACATCACAAAAAGGAGGAGGGAAAGAGAAAAGACATAAAATAGAAACTACCAAATATAAGAAAACTATATTGTAGAAAAAATGAAAATATAAAAACAAACTAAAAGAATTGCTTCTGATCATAAGAAGGAGGTGATAGTGGCAGCTGAAAAAAGCTAGAAAGTGTAGCAAACTGCTCCCCAAACTAGGCCATATCATGGTCGTGCTGCTGCTGCTAGTGAGCTATGTACGAGGTAAAATGTGCAACTTCTTTTGCATGTTGCTGCTAAAAGTTCGTTAGGGATGTTAAGCCCTATAGAACTGGCCAGAGGCTAACCAAGAGGGGGGGGGGGGTGAATTAGAATTTAAATATTTCTGTAAGCAAAGCACAAATATCACAAACCAAATCACCACAAAAACAACTGCGGAAGAAAATAAATGCAGAAGTAAAACAAGAATACAAGGGTTTATAGTGGTCAGTTAACTCGACCTACATCCACTCCCCGGAGGTGCCCTCTGAGTATTGCACTACAATCGTGACTCTTCTTTAGCCCCCACAGCTAGGCAGAGAAGCCCTTACAAACACCTCCTTTCTGCCACCCCTGACAAGGCAGAGAACCTCCCTCCTATGGCTTCCTCCTGAACTAGGCAGAGAACCTCGATCGATCGCCGAAGCTTACCTCTCCTAACCTCTCCAAGGACAAGAGACTCTAGGAAGAAAAAATGGAACAATGCTTAGAGCAACCCTTGTGAATCCCCTCATAAGCTCCCCCTCATAAGATCCTCTCTCTCTCTCTCTCTCTCTCTCTCTCTCTCTCTCTCTCTCTCTCTCTCTCTCTCTCTCTCTCTCTCTCCTTTAGGTTTTCTCAGGTCAAGACAGCAGCCAAGGATTATCAAAACGTTGAGCTAAAGGTCATATATAGAAGAGCTCAAAATAGCTCATTAATTTCAAATTGCCGACCTTATCGTCAAGGATGATATGGAAAAGATCCTGGCCGATTAGTACAAATCTCATAAGATCAGCCAGAGCATTGCCTAGAATGCAAACTGGATGATTGAAAATTTGCTTGATCGTTCCGACCGATCTGTTCAAATCAGAGGAAAATCTTCCAGATCATCGCCCTGAATTTTGAGCTGTCCGATCCAAATCGACCAGAGCGTCGCCTTGAATTTGTACTAGCCAATACTTATCATCGAGGAGCAACCAAGGGTTTTTTAATAGATCGTCCATCATCCAGGCTGATCTTGCGATCGTCAAGGATGATGTGATCGTATCAATCATCCTTAATTACTCACATGATTGCCGGATCGATTTAGGCATAATTATATAATATCGTCTAGGCCGATCAAAGAATCGTCCTGGCCGATTTTCAAAAATACAGAATACCTAAATTGATCATGGCAGAAATTTCTTTCTGTATTGAGCGTATCATCCTAGCTGCTATAGGTATCGTCCAGGCCGATCAGTTAATTACAGCTACCTTAACTAAGAAATCATGATTAGATCTTCTATTTTAAACTCGATCGTCCAGGACGATAAAAATATGGTCCGGGACGATGTGAGTAAAAACACAAGTTCTAAATCTCTCAAGCGTGCGTATAGGGTTACTTAACATTAGTCACTTAAAACAATTATAATTGACTCAAGAAATAAAAAAGAAAATTACAGACTGACTCAACCCTAATTTACATAATCTTGAGCTGAATCCGATTTCCGTCCGATCTTTGAATCCTGAAAATATCAGTAGTAAAGGTAGTCAAAAAGAAGCAAAAGTGTTTGCTAATCATCAAAACATAATTCATGGAATCTGCAACAATCTCCTCCTTTTTGATGATGGCAAACACTTTGACAATAAATCCAAAAATAGTAGTGTAAAACATGGAATTGAAAGTGCAAGCATACACAAGAACCCCTCTCCCCCTTTTGACATCTCAAAAAGGAGGAGGAAACTAAGAAACAAATAAAAAAGACCTCATTTTATTTTTTTAACCAAGGCATGAACATGATGTAGTACTCCATGTAATTGATTTGTAAAAAATTTATGAGCTAATGAATCAACATAAAAAAAAAAATACATAAAAAGGTATAATATTCGATCATGATTACCCTTAGCTCGGACTTTCTTTTAGGGTAGAATTGTCTTTGGAAATCAATGATCTAACTCAAAGAAATCAATTGGATAGAAAAAAAGGATCCATTTATTACTTGTTTCTAGAAAAAAATCTCTTATAGAATAATGAACCAAAATGAATTTGTCACAATCGCAAAATAATCGAAATCAAGCCTTTGATATATGAAATCTTGTAAGTTTTTAAAAGATTTGAAAGGAGAGGAGAGCTTGCTTTTGGTGGGCTCATTTTATGCCGCTTGTCAATTGAATGTCGCTTTGCGCATCTTTTGATTTTTGATATACTTTGTGTATTTTTTTTTTAATTTTGGCGTCATTGCGCATCATTTGTTGGCATCATTGACCAAATTTTTTTTTATTTTTTCAAGCTTCATTCTCTTTCAAAAACACTTAAAAAGAATCTTCGTTGTGAGTATATCTTCTAGATATTAGAGAATATGAGCTCTCTCTCTAACATAGGGAAGAGTAATTCACAAAATAGAATCAATAACCAATGACAAGAGTAATGAGGAATCTTGACGTGCTAAAAAGACTTTGATCATTATAAATACAAGATAGATTTGCTTTGGCAAGGTTAGAAAAGATCTTAATTTCACACACGATTATTACTTTGAAATAGATTTTTGATTAGAAAAGAAAACTGTGGCACTAAAATAGATTAGAGAAAGAGGCACAATTAACGATATATTTTTACCATCTAATAGATTTAAGAGATGTAAAATATTGACTACAAATTCTCAAAACCAAGGATAAGGCATACGAGATCATTTCAGCATTGATTTTGAAAACCAAATAAAAAGTACATGAAAGTAAAATAAATCAAACAAAAACTAAAAGTAAAGCAAAAAGAAGGAAAGATCAACAAAGAGTAAAAAGGAAAAGCAAATCAAAAATAAAAAGAATAAAAGCAAAAAGGTAGAAAGTAAAAAATCAAGTTCATGCATTTATGTCAATCACACCCAATATGGTCCTTAAAGAGCTGAAAGTGTCGAAGGCCAGTGGTTTAGTAAAGATGTCAGCCAGTTGATTTATAGTTATCACATGGTATAAATTAATGTCACCCTTAGTCACAGAGTTGACTGATGCTGAGCAGGCTGTGCTTTAATCCATCTACAAGAAAAACTTTTTCAATCATAAGGTTCTTGGAATTACCAATTATACCTGAGTCAACCACCTTCCCGGTGGTGTTGTCTCCAAGAGTAACCTTGCCTCTAGTCCTAGACTCCAGCAAAACAAATTGATTGCCATCACCAGTCATATGTCTAGAGCATCCACTGTCCAGATACCACATACTTTCACGAGGCCTTTTGTGAGAGCCCACCTACAAAATCATCAAATGTCAGATTTAGGAACCTAAGAAGGTTGGGTTCTTTCTTATGAAAAGTAGAATGCAATGCATGTGTGGTATGCTGTGAATCATCCATCTTGAGTCTCCACACCCAATGTGTACTATGATGAATAATGCAAGTGTGTGAGATATGTCCTAGCATGCCACATGAAAAGCATCTAACACCTTGAAAAGGATTTCTTAAATGGCTTGAGTTATAATATCTCTTCCTAGGTTTTGGCTTTTGATCAAGTGTTGGTGTCATCCAAATTTTCTTAAGTGTATCCAATTCATCTTGAATCCTCAAGTTGGTACTTTTTAAGACATCATTATCAATCCTCAGGTTTTTCTCTATCTCTTTAGATTTCTTAAAATCAAATTCAAGTGAGGTGTGTGTGACTTTTAGTGACTCATGCTCTTCAATTAATTAATAATGCTTTTTATTTAACTCATCAAATTCATCAAGTAGAGCCATATGATTTGAATCAATTGTTGAGTGATTTTTAGTCATAATTGCATGCTCTTTTTGTATGTTCAAAAATTCCAGTTTCAAGCTAGCATGAGTTTTCTTAAGTTTCCTATATGATGCATGAATATTTTCAGAAACTTCAAGGAGTTGATAGTTGGAAAGTTCACATACCTCTTCTTGATCAAGATTATCATCTGCCATCAAGCACAAGTTTGTTGTCTCATCTTTTGGTTCCGTCTCTGATGAATCCGACACAGAATCCGCCCAAAATGCTTTTTGAAGTCTCTTTTTGTCCTTTCTAAATTTGCATTTCACCTCACTCTTTTCCTTGCTTGTGTGCGTCTTAAGTGTAGGACAATCTGCTTTCACATGTCCTGGATTTCTGCATTCATAACAAACCACATCAGACGATCCTTTAGAATATTTGTAATCCTTATCTTTTCTCCAATGATGCTTTTTCTTCTTCCATAGAAAGCTTCTGAATTGCCTTCTGATTAAGGCAAATTCATCGCTTTCAAACCCGGAAGAGTCAGAGTCCGATTTGTGTGCCTTCAGTGCCACCGTTTTCTCCTTTCTTTTCTCACCAGCATCAAGATTTTTTTGATTCATCCCTTGCTCGTAAGCAATGAGTGAGCCAAGTAAGTTGTCAATCAAATAAGTGTTCAAATCCTTAGATTCAGTGATTCTAGAGATTTTAGCATCAAAAGACGAAAGCAAGCATCTCAAAATCTTATTCACTTTTTCATAGTTTGAAAGTCCTCTTTCTAAGGCATGCAAAGAAGTAACAATTTGAGTAAATCTCGTATACATTTCAGAAATTAATTCATGAGGTTTCATACAAAAAAGTTTGAAGTCATCAAGAGAATATTCAAACTGGATTGTTTAACTTCATTAGTGCCTTCATAAGTGATACACAATTTATCCCAAATTTTTTTACCAGTTTTGCAAGTGGAAACACGCATGTAAGCTTCTGATTTTAAAGCATAGAAAAAGAAATTAAGAAATTTTGCATTTAATTGAGCCAAATCCCTATCATCTAAAGTCCGTTCAATAAAAGGAAGTGGAGCAGTAATGCCGTTAAGTTTACCAGTTGGAGGTGTGTAACCATCCTTAACAAGCATCCACATGCGATAATCAGTAGATTGTAAAAATATAGACATGCGAGTTTTCCAAAAGTCAAATTGGATATAATCAAACAAAAGTGGTTGGGTAATAGAATACCCTTTTGCAGTATTACAATTTTAGTAGTTAGCCATGGATCAAAAATTCAAAAAGTTTTCAAACTTAATTTTTGAACCTGCTCTGATATCACTTGAAAGTTTGTTAGGGATATTAAGCCTTATAGAACTAGCCCAAGGCTAACTAAGAGGAGGGGTGAATTGGTATTTAAAAATTTCATTAAGCAAAGCACAAATATCACAAACCAAATCATCACAAAAACAAGTGCGGAAGAAAATAAATGCGGAAGCAGTAAAAATAAGAACATAAGGGTTTATAGTGGTTCGGTCAACTCGACCTATGTCCACTCCCCGGAGGCGCCCTCCGAGTATTGCACTATAATCGTGACTCTCCTTTAGGCCCCACAGCTAGGCAGAGAAGCCCTTACAAACACCTCCTTTCTACCACCCCTGACAAGGCAGAGAACCTCCCTCCTTTTGCTTCCTCTTAAAGCAGGCAGAGAACCTCGATCGAACGCTGAAGCTTACCTCTCCCAACCTCTCCAAGAACAAGAGACTCTAAGAAGAAGAAGTGGAATAATGCTTCGAGCAACCCTTGTGAATCCCATCATAAGCTCCCCCTCACAAGATCTCTCTCTCTCTCTCTCTCTCTCTCTCTCTCTCTCTCTTAGGTTTTCTCTGGTCAAGACAGCAGCCAAGGATTATCAAAATATTGAACTAAAGCTCTTATAAAGAAGAACTCAAAATAGCTCATTAATTTCAAATTGCTGACCTTATCGTTCAGGATGATATGGAAATTGTTCTGGCCGATTAGTACAAATCTCATAAGATCGGCCAAAGCATCAACCTGAATGCAAACTGGATGATTAAAAATTTGCTTGATTGTCCCAAACGATCTAATGATCGTCTCGGTCGATCAGTTCAAATCAGAGGAAAATCGTCTAGAGCATCGCCCTGAATTTTGAGTTGTCCGATCCAAATCGGCCAAAGCACCACCCTTAATTTGTACTGGTCGATATTTATCGTCCAGGAGCAACCAAGGGTTTTTGAATGGATTATCTAGGCCGATCTTGCGATCATACAAGATGATGTGATCGTATCAATCATCCTTAATTACTCTCATGATTGCCGAATCAATTTAGGCATAATTATACAACATCATCCAGGCCGATCAAAGAATCATCCTGCCAATTTCCAAAAATACATAATACCTAAATTGATCATGGCGACAATTTCTTTCTGTATTGAGCATATCGTCCTGGCCGATACAGGTATCGTCCAGGCCGATCAGTTAATTATGACTGCCTTAACTAAGAAATCCTGATTAGATCATCTATTTTGAACTCGATCGTCAAGGATGATTTAAATATCATCTGGGAAGATGTGAGTAAAAACACAAGTTCTAAATCTCTCAAGTGTGTGTGTGTAGTGTTACTTAACATTAGTCACTTCAAACAATTACAATTGACTCAAGAAATAAAAAAGAAAATTACAGAATGACTCAATCCTAATTTACCCAGTCTTGAGCTCAATCCAATTTCCGTCCGATCTTTGAATCCTGAAAATGTCAGTAGTAAAGGCAGTCAAAAAGAAGTAAGAGTCTTTGCTAATCATCAAAATCTAATTCATGGAATCTGTAATAGTTGCTCCTATACATCAACATAGGAGTTGAATTAAGCCTTCCACTAGTCAAATCACTCCACTACCTAATCCAGCTATGAGTGCTAGCGTAGTGGAGATGCCGGAACAGGTCTAGGAGCCTCCTCATCTTCTGCTCACTCAGCTTCCTCGTACTCCAGGTGGAGATGAGTACAATGAAGAATGTGGAAATAGTTGTTGGTGTAGAAGGCAGGCTAAAAGTTTGATGGGGCCGGATATTGAAGGTTGTATTTGGATTCCAGTACATAGGTTAAAATGTGTCATAAGGTAAGGTTTAGCTTCCTTCTGTGTCCTGGATCCCTAATGCTAGTACGGTGCTCAATGTAGTAGAAAATAAGATCAATATCATTGAATTCATGATTGGCCAGGATCTAGAAAGTGGTGATAGAAAGGAGTGCAATCTTGTGGACACGATCACCAGCTTTTGAAATAATTGAGGTACGAAGGATATATTGGAATATCCTAACATCTTTAAGTAAGCTGTTAGACTCCCCAATATGATAGGAGATAGGAGTGTTTCTAAGAAAGTGATTGGCCAGAGCCCAGTCAAAATTAGGATCTTGATACAAGACGTGAAGCTTGTCTCCAATGGTAGAAAATTACATGAGCTCATGACAATTTAGATATATGATCTCAATAGGATGCTTATTGACATAAGATTGAAGTGTAGGGTAGGAAGAATTGATTTAGAGGCTAGAAAAAAATTCAAGAAGTAGTTCAGAATTGAAAGGGACAATAAGGGTACGAACGAAAGTGATTGAAGAGTATGCAAAGAGGTCAAGAACAGGGTATGAAAGAGTACGAGGATTGATAGTCTGGGATAAGGTGATCCCGGCTGTCTTGTAATGTAGAAAGGAAGCTTGGTCAGCTGCCTTAATGAAATGAGTATCAAGGTTTGCCCTTGAGGAGCTTACAACAAGCATACAAGATTGCTTACCACCCGCAATGAATATGAAATATAGAGAATTAGTGATAGAAAAGGTGAATGAAAGAGTTTGGGTGAGAAAAAAGTATTTGAAAGCCTCAGTTTAGAAAGAAACAGACTGATGTCCAAGATGATCAGGTGAAATTATTGCATCCGGGATAATTGGTCTAAAGGTTGTTATATCATTTAGAATGATCAGACATTATCCAGGATGATAAGACACAGGCGATCATCTCAAGGAGTTATGCCGCATGACCATTGAAAAAGTAGATTGTCTCAGATGATTAGGTGGATCTTTAGGATGATCGAAAATAATGGATTGTACTGGCCAAATTTAATATATATAATAGTAATTGCAATGTGGATCGTCCAATATGAAGATATGGATCATCCAGGACAATCACTAATAACTGGGAAAATTTTGAGAAGATCATCAAGGATGAGGAGGATCATTAAGGACGATCACAAATAATTTAAGTAAAAAATGATCAGATCGTTTGGGATAATAATGCATTGTCTAGGACGATCATAAACAGAGAAGTCATATCAGCCATCAAATGGAATTTTAATCATCTAGGATGATATGAATATCATCCAGAATGATATGACCCAAGATTTAAATTTTAGAGATAGATGTAGGTGATAAGAGAAGGCCCAAAAATAAGAAAAACACTATTAAAAGATAAAAAAATCATGTTAAAAAAGAATAAAAAATAACAAAAGGAATGAAGATAAGTGTTTTTTTTAACAGCACATGAATATGATAAATTCTCCATGTGATTGAATTAAAAAATATATAAGAATCAATGAGTTAACATTATCAAAATCCAAAAAATGATTGAACAATCGATCCTGTTAGCCCTAGCTTGGAGTTTTCACAGGGCAAACCTTCTTTTAAAAATAACGATCTAACTCAAAAAAATTAATTAGATAAGAAAAAGAGATCCATTCAAAACTTCATTCTAGAAAAACATCTTATAGAATATTATACCAAAGAAATTAGTCACAATCACGAAAGTCGAAATTAAGCCTTTGAAAGTATCAAATGACACATGAATTCTTCTAAGGTTTAAAGATTAGAAAGAGATAGAAGCTTGCTTTTTGTGGGCTCATTTTATGCCTCTTGCCAATTGATTGGAGCCCTTTGCTCATCTTTTGATTTTTGATACACTTTGTGTATCTTTCAATTATTTTTGGCGGTCATTACACATCTTTTTAGTTTTTCTTCTTATTAGGCTTATTTTATTCCGTTCTCATTCCCTTTTTTTTATACAAGATAGATCCCTTTTGAAACTTTTAAATACGCTCAATTGTAAGAATATCTTCTATATATTAGAGAAGAAAAACTCACTCTCTAAGAAAAGGAAGAGTAAATCACAAAGCATAATTAAATTCATATAATAAATGCATCACCAAGATTACAAAAACTTAAAAGTGATTTACTGACTTTGAACATTATTTATATAAGATAAATTTCTATAGCAAGATAGAAAATATCTCAATTGCAATTTTCAGTTGTTAATTTGAGATAGACTTTTGTTTAGAAAAGAAAATTACACCACTAAAAGAAGTTTGAGGAATGGAAACAATCAACTGTGTTTCTCCCTTTAACTAATTTAGGGATGTTAAATATTAACTACTAATTTTCAAAAGTAATTATAAGGCACAAAATATCATTTCAACAGTGATCAAAGAAGAAATAAGTAAATTAAAACTGCAAAAATGAAAACCATAAAGAATGATAAAATAAACAAAAAAAAAAACTAAAGATAACAGAAAGAAAAGAAAATAACAAAAAAAAAATCAAAAAATAAAATTTAGAATTTTAGAAAGCATCTAGTCTATGCATTCATGTCAATCACACCCCATCTGATCCTTAAGACGCTGAAATTGTGGAAGGACAGAGGTTTAGTAAAGATGTCATACTGTTGATTCTTAGTTGTCACATGGTGAAATCAATGTCTCCTTTAGTCACATGATCTCTAATGAAGTGATACCTTATATCAATTTATTTGGTCCTTGAATATTGTATATGATTCTTAGAGATGCAGATGACAGTAATGTTATCATATAGGATTGAAATTGTGCCTACCGATAATCCTAAATCTTGAATTTGTTGATTCAACCAAAGAACTTGGGCTACACAAGTCCTTAAGGAAATTTACTCTGCTTCAGCATTGAAAATCAAAATATAGTTTTGTTTTTTACTGGATTAGGAGACTAAAGACTATCCTATAAATTGACAAGTCCCAAAAATACTTTTTTTAGCCACCCTACATCCTGCAAAATTAGAATAAAAATATCCAATAATCTTAAAAGAAGTGTTATGCTTAGGATACTAAATTCCTAAGTTTTGTGTCCCCAAGAGATATCTAAGAGTTCTCTTAACTACAGTCAGGTGGGATTCTTTAGGATCAGCTTGAAATTTATTACAGAGATAAATAGTAAATGCCATATTAGGTCTGCTAGCAATCATGTAAAATAGTGATCCAATCATTCCTCTGTACTTCTTTTAATCATCAAATTTTCCATTTGGGTCTATATCCAACTGGGCTCTGGAGTTCATGAGAGTATTTATTAGCTTGGCTTTATCTATTTTATATTTCCTAAAATGTCCTTAATGTACTTTGATTGATTTAGAAAGGTTTCATCATCCAATTATTTTATGCTAAAACCCAAAAGGTAGGATAACTCTGCCATCATACTCATCTCAAACTCGTTACTCATTATTTTAGAAAAATCATCACATAACTTTTTATCAGAAGTTCCAAAAATATATCAAAAATATAGATCTGAATAATGAGTAACTCATCTCCTACTTTCCTTAGAGAAAGTGCGAACTTTGTGCTCCCCTTAACAAACTCCCTCTCTAGTAAGAATATGCTAAGCCTCTCATACCAAGCTCTGGGTTCCTATTTTAATATCTATAAGGCCTTTTTTAATTTGTAAATATAATTTAGAAATTAGGAACTCTCAAAATCTTGGGGTTGCTTAACAAACTTATCCTCTTTTATTATCCCATTTAAAAAAGCACTCTTGACATCCATTTAAAAAAGTTTAAATCCGTTATAACAGACAAAGGCTAATAGTACTCTAATGGCTTCCAATCTAGCTACAGAGGCAAAGGTCTCCCCAAAATCAATCTTTTCTATCTGTTTGTACCCCTTAGTCACCAATCTTGCCTTATTCCTAACCACCATAGTGGAATCATTCATTTTATTCTTAAAGACCCGTTTGGTTCCAACTACAACTTGTCCCTATGATCTATCTACAAGCTCCCAAACATCATTCCTAACAAATTAATTTAATTCCTCTTTCATGGCTAAGATCCAAAACTCGTCAGATAGGGCTTGATTGATGTTGGTGGGTTCAGTCATTGAGATAAAGGCAGAGTGGTCCACTTCCTTCCTATGTCCATGCCTAGTCTTAACACTTTCAAAACGGTGTCTTAAGATTAGTTTTTTATGATGACTCAAAGAATATCTCTAATCTCTAGGCAAAGTGTGTAGGTTCTACCCTTTCCTCCATATTTGAATTTTCTACTCCATATCTCTAATCACCTACTTCTTCAGTGTTTTGGGGCTCTATATTCTTCTCCAAATTTTGAACTCCTTAAGAAATCTATCCAACACCATCTTCATCCTCAACTCTAGACTCCTTAGCATTAGAATCATCAAATACTATATGAGTAATCTCCACTACGACTAATGTCCTCTTATTAAACACCCTAAAGGATTTCCCAAAACTTGAATTGCCTAAAAACACTCCATCAGATTTTGGGTCAAATTTTCCTAAATGTGACTTCTAATTATTAAGAATAAAAAACTTACAACCAAAGATATGGCAGAGGGAAATGTTGGGTGTCCTACCCTTAAGAATCTCATATTGTAACTTACCTTGTTTGGCTCTAACATTCACCCTATTAAACACATAACAAGTTAGGTTTACCACTTCAGCCCAAAAGTATTTTGGAAGTGAATACTCAGCAAGCATTACTCTAGCTACCTCAACTAAGGTCCTATTCTTTCTTCCAGCTACCTCGTAGTGCTGAGGCATCCTTGGAGCTGAGAAGTTATGGCTAATCTCTTTATCCTCAAAAAAGTCTCCAAATCTCTCATTTTCAAACTCTCCCTTATTGTCACTATATATGGTCAAGATCTCTCAACCTAGATTTTTTCGAATCCAAGTGGAAAAGGATCCAAACTCATTAAAATACTCGCTATTATGAGATAGAAATTTAATCCCAAGTGAACCTCGAGTAGTCATCGACAATCACAAATCTATAGGCTTTCCCTCCCAAGCTGGAAGTGATAATGGGTCCAAAAAAATCCATGTGAAGTACTTCTAAAGGTCTAGAGGTGAAAATGTCCTTAATTGAATAGAAAAAGGATTGGACTTCTTTGCCTAGTTGGCAGGCATCACATAGGTGATATTTAGAGAACTTAAGCTTGAGGACATCTAAGTAGGTCTTTCTAGTCACTCTTCTAAGGGTTTTCATACTGGCATGACATTACCTCCTGCATCACATAGTTTTTAAGCAAAATGAAGCATCACATTTAATATTATTTATGTCAAGCATGTAAATATTGTTGTTGATCCAATTTCTCTACAAAATAATGTTGTTATTTAAATTGATAATACAAGTATTTGCCAAGAAATTTATGATGAATCCCTTATCACAAAGCTAACTGATGCTGAGCAAGTTGTGTTTCAGTCAATCTACAAGCAAAACATTTTCAATCAAAAGATTCTTAGAGTTTCTAATTATATATGTACTCACCACTTTCCGGGTGGTATTATCTCCAAGAGTAACCTTGCCTATAGCCTTGGCCTCTAGTGAAATGAATTGGTTGGCTTCTCTAATTAGGTGTCGTGAGAGCATGTGGTACTTGGATAATGGATGCTCTTAAATCTTATTAACTTTTTCATAATTCATGAGTTTTCTTCCGAAGGCATGCAGTGAGGTAACAATTTGAGTAAACCTAGTATACATTTCAGAGATCGATTTAGAAGATTTCATGCAAAAAAGTTCGTAGTTATATAATAAGACATTCAACCAAGATTAGTAAACTTCAATTTTTCCTTCATAAGTAATACATAATCTATCCCAAATTTCTTTATTGGTAGTACAAGTTGAAACACGCATGTAATCTTCTTAATTCAAGGCACAAAAAATAATTCAAACATTTTGTAATAAGTTCTGCTAAATTTCTATCATCAAAAGTCCATTTAGTAAAAGGAAAAAAAATTTCTCAAACAAAAACACAATCTTAAACCAAACCAAAAAACACCACAAGAAAATTAAAGTGCATAAATTTAATGTGGAAAGGCGGCAAGAAAGAACACACAAAAATTTATAGTGGTTCGGTCAACTTAACATACGCCCACTCCCGGAGCCTCTAATCTCAGTATTACACTAAACTCAGTGACTCTCCTTTTCCTACCACAACAAGGTTGAGAAGCCCGTACAAACCTCCTTTCGCCCAACACTGGTGAGTTTGAGAACCTAACTCCTTTTGGTTTATCCTAAAGTAGGCAAAAAATCTAACTCCTTTTGCTTCCTCCTAAAGCAGGCAGAGAACCTTGATCAGTTGCGGAAGTAGACATCACTCAAACCTCCAAAGAATTAGGGATGATGACCAAAGAAGATGACTCAGATCCTTGCTTTGAGCAACCTTTATGAAACCCCTCATGAACTCCACCTCACAAAATCCTCTCTTTCTCTCTCTCCCTTACTCTCCCTCTTCTCTTGGCTCTCTTAGGTCAAGATAGCAAGAAAATAAATAATCTTTGGTAAATAAGAGGTCTTATATAGAAGAGCTTTGGATTTCCTCTTAATTGTAATAAACTGACATTATTATCTAGGACAATCGACGGATCATCCTGTATGATTAGTGAAAATTTAGCCCAATCAGCTAGGACAATATGGGAGAGTCTAGAAGATTAAAAGTCTTATTTGTTCTAATCTTCTAGGATAATAAAACATCATCCTATATGAAGTTCAAAATCATTGAGCATCATCAAGGAAATCACCCTAATTGCATGTCTCGATGATGGAATACTTAATATATTATCAAAGACAATTTTACGATCGTACCAGATGTTTAGTTCAAAACATCAAATATCATCTAGAACATTGCCCTAATTACTTGTCTAGACGATGTAAATATAATTGATCATCCAGGATGATTTTTGATCATCAAGAATGATTAGTGTAAAACTATACACATCATCCATAACATCTTTCTGGTCTTCCAGGAAGAAACTAAGGTTTGTTTAACTTATCACCCCAGATGATCCTATGATCATCCAAGACTATATAATCAAGAAATGAAAGCTTAATTACTTTTCTTAATTACCAAACTAATTTATGCATAATTATACAGCATCATCCATGATGATGTTCTCGATGATGTTCAAAAATATAACATGCCCAAATAGATATTGCGGCTGATTCTTACCAATTTAAGCCTATCATCCAAGATGATGTAAATATCATCTAGGGTGATTTCCTTAAATGTAGTTGCCTTAATAAAGATGCCTTAATTAGGATTTTTATTTTTAACTAATCATATCAACTAATTTTGGATCATCTAGAATGATTTTAGATCATCCTGGACGATGTCATGTAAAATAAAAAACTCTAAAAAAAGACAAATAATTTCTAAAATTGTGTGTGTGCAAGGTTACTTAGCATCAGGATCCAAGAAGTTACAAAAGACTTAAGAAAAGGTAAAGAATACTTAATGATGTCTTATAGACTGACTTAGTCCTAATCTACCCATTCTTGATCTGGCTTGATTTACAATTAGCCTTGTGGACCTAAAATATTAATAGACAAGATAGTCGTAGAAAAATATAAGTTTCAAAAATGTTTCCTATCATCAAAATCATAATTCTTGAATCCATATTCATTACAATCAATCCACAGAGTGTAATAAAAATAAGTAAACATATCAAACAATTTCAATTACAATATGCAATGAAATCTCAAAAACCTAGCACACAATAGAAAAGTAAACACCAGCCTAGCTTAGATCTATAGTAGATTGTCCTAACAAACCATCTAAAATGTTTGCAAAAGATTATGTGGCTGGACTAGATCCTAACCTAAATTGTTTGTTGGAGTTATCTAGTATTTTTGTTTGTTGGAGTTATCTAGTATTTGAGTTTGTTAAAGCCTGCAGGAGAACTTTATGTTTGAGTTTAAGTATTAATGTGTTAAAGCTTGATTTTGACGTATTTTACTCGTTAGATGATTGATACCTTTATTGGTCATTGAGGCTATGAAGTTTATTTCACCTTACTTAGGGCTATATTATAGCCTCATAGCCATGGGTTACCCAATAGCAATCAGGGCAAATTAAGTTAATTTAATTAGTTAAAAATTAATGGTGAATTAATTTGAATTAATTTAATTGATTGTTGATTTAAGTTTGTGGCATTGTGCCACTAGGCTATAGGAACTAGGCTTCCTTAAGACATAGCCCCGCAGCATGGAATAATCCATCCTAAAAACCATGTTCATGTAGTTGAATTAAGGATTTTAATTTGGTTTAAAAATTAAAAGTAATTTAATTTTGTTATTTAACTCTCCAATGAACTCATTCGCGGTGTTGTGCCACCAAGCTTGGGAACCATGCCTCCTTTGGACAAGTAGCCTCCTTAGCTGAAGTAGCCAATAAAAACCTA
This sequence comes from Dendrobium nobile, assembly GCA_022539455.1. Classification (NCBI taxonomy): domain Eukaryota; kingdom Viridiplantae; phylum Streptophyta; class Magnoliopsida; order Asparagales; family Orchidaceae; genus Dendrobium; species Dendrobium nobile. The sequence goes on along the minus strand of CM039718.1, from coordinate 33,017,201 downwards.
AAATAACTAATTAGAAAAGGCATGAAAGTGATAAATTACATATGTTCTATTACTACATATATGAATATAACATTTACCTAAGTATAAATCTTGATACGACGATATGAAAAACAAATTTAAAGAATTTATTTAATTTCAATTAAAAGTTCTTGATTTATCAATCATTATAGATGGACACTAAAAAAAAAATCCTTGACTGTTTCAAAAAAATATCAAAATATTAAATATTTTTAATTTCTTTTATTTGTTTATTTGAATATGATTTCATAGCACAGAATAGTCAATTTAATAAACTTCATCTTTGGAGTGGTTGTGTATTATAATGTTGGTTAAATGATTTTATTAATGAATTATTGAAACTTTTTTTCTTATTGGAATTATTTAATAACATTCATTAAGAGTCTAAAGATAACTTTTTAAACCAAAATTAATTTTGAATGTTTCAGATTTATAACAAATATTAGAACTTATGAGGAGTAGTTGGACTATTAGTATACTCAATTTGGAGTTTTCTAGAGAGAAGTTATGAATTTTCAAAATTTTCATTTCATTTTGACTAGAGTTTGACAGAATTATTGACTTAATCACTTTGACTAATTATGAATGTTTGAGATTTTTGAAAAATACTGGATTTTAATTTGAGTTGAATGCTTTTGAGTTTGATCAATTTGGAATTTTATAGAATTAGTTATGATTTTTGAAAATTTGGGTATTCATTTTATTTTTAAAATTATTTTAATTAAAGCCTTCTTAATGATTTGAACCCCAATGAACTCCAAACTTCTTAAAATCACCTCTAGAGATAAGAAAGAATCTAAGGAGAGATTATTACGTGTTTGAGAATTTTTTAGGATTTTTAACTATTTTTAATTAATTAAATTAATTAAATATTAATTTTAAAATAAAATAAAATTACTTTAAAAATGATATCAAATTAAAGTAGTTTTAATTTTCTCTAATTAAGGATTAAATTATAGTCAATTAGGGGTATTATATGTAATATTTAGATTTAATTTTGATATATTAGAATTTTTTAAAATTTACATGCTTAATTAAGGGTTTAAATTTTAGTAAATTAATTAAGGGACCTAATGACATCAAACATGAATGAAAAGTTTCTATGAGTAGGCAGTGTCACTATGTTTATGTGTTCAAAATTTCAAGTCAAAGGGATATGTATCCTAATTATTAGAATTTTCCTAAGATCTCTACATAAGTCCTTGATTATTGTCCTTAATGATGTCACTATGTTAAGTATGTTTGAATGAAGGTTCTATTAACCCTTGGACATAACACATATAAATGTACAAAACATCACATCTAAGTGCTTAGAACTAGGAGAGCCTTAACTAAGTGCATTTGTGCATCCTAAGCATGCAAATCAAAATAAAATTTAAAAATTGGATGACTAATGAATGGGCAATTAGCAAGGTAATTGTCCAATGATTAACTACTAGCCCCCTCTAATTATGTTCAAGCATGCTTAATCTAGGTCTAAAATTTTGAGAGATCTCAAAACTCTCAATTTTTAAAGTATAGTTTTAAAATTAGTATTAATATTAGAAAATAGATTAATTTTAGGTTTTTCAAGAAAATTTAAGATAATTCAAAATTGATTTAAGAATAAATCAAAAATAATTTCAAAATAGATTTAAAATGATTTAAGAAAATAGTTTTGTAAATTAAAAAATAATTTAGGGTATGAACTTGGATTTCTATATAAAAAGAAGGGTTGGATTCAACTTAATATTAATCAAATCTTTAAACGTTTAGGTTATTTAAGTTGATGAAGATATTTAAAAATCTTTAAATAAAATCTTAATTTCAAAATAATTAAATTATATTTTCTATTTTTAACAAAATAATATAAATTTTTTTATTGTTTTGAAAATGTTCTATTTACTATTATTCAGAAATATTTAATGATATTTTATTAATCCTTAATTATATAGTTATTTAAAGTATTTAAAAGTTAAAATTAATTAAATTTAAATTATAATTTATATTTAAAATATTTATTGAATTTCTTAAAATATTTTTTAAAATAAAATTTTTAATTGTTTTAAAAAAAGTTTTATTATATATTTTAAATTAAATGACATTAACTTTAAAATAAAGTTTAAATTAAAATATTTAGATAAATTACATTAAATTTATATTGATTAAAAAATAAATATTTAGAGATTATTCTCTGTAATTTTTTAGTACTTTAAAATAAAATATTTAAAGATCTCATTAATATTTTTTTATCATTTATTAAAATAATTAAATAATTACTCAAATATTATAAAATTTAGAATTACTAAAATATATTAAATATTTTAATTTGAAATTAATTTTAAATTAAAGGTTATGAAATTATAAAAATTTTGATATAAATTATTCAATATTTGGATTTATATTTAATTTTTAATTGATTATAAATTTAAAATATCCAATACTAAATTAATTGAAATAATTTAAAATATATTTAATATTTATACATAATATTAATTTTAAATTAAGATTTTTATTTTTTTTATAATATTCATGTAAAATAAATATATTTTGGAATTAAAAAAAATTTAAATAATTTTAAGGAAATCTGTATTTAAAATAAACTTAAATTAAATATAAAATTATTTTTAAATATTAGGTAGTCGCGGTGCCACGTGGCGGCTCCGATCTTGACCAAACCGGACATCGGCTGTGGTGATGCACCACGTCCCACCATGCGGTGGTAAATAAATGAACCATACATCAGCATATGGTCGTTTACTTAACCACGTCAGATAAGCCTAATGACCAACAAATCCATATAAAATCCATTCAATAATCAATATATGGTTTTGCCATTTGATCTCAATTGAGAGAGCTCCGATGGCACAGAATTGATCCTGCGATTGGGATGGAACGTCTAGATCAAACCAAATAAAGAGGTTGACCCTATGATCTGATCTATGATAAGCTAAAATATGGAAAGGCTCAATCTAGTCCATTGATTGTAGGATCATTGGCCCAGAAATCATACATCTCATACACGTTGGATTCAAACCCTAGAAACACTTCTAGCTTTTTCTCTCAATCGAGTCAATTAAATGCAATGAAATTTTAAACCCAGAAAACAAAGTGAACAGAAATTGTGGGGGATCAAAGTTTTTGTTTAAAATGTACTACGTCAAAAGTTAATTAACTCTATGTGTAGTGACATTGGTTAAGGGTTTTAAGAGAAACTAACTATTCGATTGTATCAATTTTAGTTTCTCTAAACTCTTAGACTATCGTTATATGATTTTCCTTCATAAACTATGGTTTATAAATCTCTTGATTAACATGTATCAGCCTTGGATAGATTTGAAGCTTTGGGTGGCTGGAGTTTCATTGCTGGTAGCTTTGACTGGAGTATTTTGGCTCTAAAAATGAAGAAGGATCTTTGGAAAACTAAAATGAAACAAGTTCTTTGTAGGAGGTGTTCTGGGAGGTAAGGTAAGTTGGAATGAATCAAATGAACTTATTTGATAATTTAATTTCTACGGTTTGAAATGTGTTGAAACTTAGTTTTCAAAACTATATTTTTATATCATGTGAGTTTTTGATGATACCAAAATATTGTTATGTTGATTATTATTTCTCCTAACTCATTTTAGAAAAAATTTGTGTTGCTTGTGTGTACTAACATTTCAAGGAAATCATAGTCCAGACTGCCGAAGTCTTCAAGTCAGATTAGATTAGAGTTTTATATAATTAAAGTCTGTACTTTTTCTATTTTCTAAAATATGAGAGAGTGAGATTGTAATTGGGTAACCGTGCACACACATATTTGCGTAATGAGTTAAAACTTGTATTTTTAAATCTAATCATACTGTACAATTATGGAATCATATAGGACAATTTGACCTGAGTGTTCCTCCAAAAAGAAGTTTATTGAATCATGCCTTAGATATATCTTTTGAACTATTCAATACTGTATGAATATTGGTTCATACAGACAACGTATAGAGTATGAAACAAAGATATACCAGTTCATCCCAAATGAACTCATAATTTTCTAAAATAATCATACTGTACAAAGTTATTTTGTACAAATGATGCCCAGAGTATGAAATAAGTACGTACCAATTTGCTCCATTTAAATAGGTATATTTTTTGAATTATTCGTATTGTATGAAATTAGTTTTGTATACACAAGGACCAGAGTATGAAATGGGTTCATCCATGTTCGTATCATACTAAACGTGATTTGATTTAATAGTTCATATTATACGATGTATGTTCATACATATAACTAACATAGTACAAAATTTTTTCATCATTTATTTACAAGGATTTTATGAACTATTCTTACGTAAGAAGTTTGATTGTATTGTATGATCTAAGTACATCCTTCATGATTTTATGAACTATTTTTCTTGTCCTTTCTATATAAGGGTCCTAAAAACTGACCACCAAGGATTACTTCTACAAATTTCTCTTAAGATTGAGAGTGTGAGTGTTTGGGAGTTAGGATTGAGAGATCTTATAAGTGGGGTTTGTGAAGGTTTAAGAAGGTTTCCTAATTGTGAAGATTTCCTTATATATTCTTCAAATATCTACCCTACTTCTTTGAAGACTCTTGAGAGAAGATCTTTGAAGAAGATCTGGTACTCTACCATCACTTAGAAGGTGAGAAAGGATGTTAGAAATTTGCTATCACCAGGAGGGAGAGAAAGGACATCGATACTCTACCGTAATCAAGAGGGTGAGAAAGGGAGTTAGTACTCTAGCATCACTAAGAGGGTGTGAAAGGATGATGACACTCTACCGCACTGGGGCTGGTGGATAGAGGTTATTATAAGGGCTTATCTGCCTAGCTATGGGAGCAAAAAGAAAGCCACTTTGATATGATGCAATACCTAAGGAGGGAGTCTTCACAAAGTGGACGTAGGTCTAGTTGGTCCAAACCACTATAAAATACCGTGTTCTTCTATCTTTATTTTTACTGCATTTTTATTTTTTACATAATTACTTTTAGTGGTTAAAAATTATTTTTGAATACTTATCATTGTACCAAAGAACTTTAATCAATTTTTAAAAATCTAAGAGAATTTTTGAAATAACGAATTCACCCCCCCCACCCCCCCTCTTGGTTAGCCTTGGGATAAATCTATTAGGTCTAACAACCTATTCAAACTTTCAAAATGGATAGGCTTGTTTGACCAAGGATGTTATTTGGATGCTAGGCACGTCTCCTAGATGGTTGGAAGACTAAGCCAAAGCTTAGGTTAAGCCATGCTCCAATTGAATCATTTTGGGGTGAGTGGGGGTTCCATTGCTCTTTTGGGTTAAACCATGGAATAAGCTTTGTTAGAGAGCTCTTAAGAGGGCTTTAGCCTAATTTGGGACAAACCCAATAGCCAAATCTGTAGGATAAGGCCACCTTTAGTAGGGTTTGACCATAAAAAGAGTTTTAAGCATGGATTGACTTCTTTGACCATCAAAGGGCAAGGTGCTTGTTAGGTGGCAAAGGGTAGGATAAGAGCTACCAGTTGAGAAGTTTTAAAGCTTTAAAATGATGTAGATAGAGTTTGAAGAGGAAGTTGTCTATTTCAAAGAAAGGCTTAAATGCTCAAGTTAACCATTAGACTATTCAAAGGGTTGGTTGGACTGATGAGTTGGGTTAGAGGGAGTGTAAGTGTAGTTGAGTGAAGTGGTAAGAATTGAAGGAGTTAAAACAGTGTGCATGGGGCTTGGAAGGAGATTTAAAAAGATTTGACCAAGTTTTATTGGTTAACTTGGTCAACTTGTCCATGGTTTGTCCCATGGTATGTTTGGAAACATTCAAAACATCAAATTAGGTGGATTTGAGAATTTGTTAACATTGATTATATTAAATGGTTTTTGATTAACCCATTAAAACCATTTAAGTGTTAATGGGTCAATAAAGGTTTACATTATAAACTAGGTTGATGCAAGACATGGTTTTGGGTCAAGCGGATTTGTTTAGGTATTTGGAGTCCATGGGAGGTAGTCTAAGGATCTAGAAAGTTCATTTGAGTCAAATGACCAATTTGGGTCCTTAATGGGTCATTAGGTCAACTTGGTTGACCCAAGGGTTGGGTATGGAATCAATAAGTTTGGAATGATATTTTGAATCTATTGGGAGTGTTCCCATTACTTCGAGAGGTTGTTTCCGTCAAAATGACTATTTTGACATTTATGGCACTTTTAGGAAAACTTAGGTTGAGTTAGACAACCAAGTTGACCATGGTCTGGGTTTGGGCCTAACAAGTCCCAAATGATGTCTGAGATTGATTAAAAAATGTTTCAAAGATTGATGAGATTTAACCATGTTGAGTTTTGTCAAAAGTCCAAATAATCCCATTAAGGGCATTTTGGTAATTTTCACCTCTGGTTAATTTTGGGTCAAAGAGACTCCAAAAAAATATAGTTAAATGTTTGACATATTAATATCAAATATCTTGAAGTGATTAAAGGGTTTGGAGGAGGCACTGAGTTCAAAATCCACTAGGTGATAGGTCCAAGGGCATAGGCTGTAATTATTTGAAAGTTTTGTAGCCTTCAGGTTTAAATTAAATTTTGGGGGTTAGAAGTGTCATATTGAGATAAATTTTGAAGAGTTAACCCCAATGACAAGTCTTATCAATACACACTTGGTATACTCTAAATCAGAGGTAACTTGACTTGGTTTTGAAGTGTTTGAATAATCACCTGGAAGGGGTTTTAGGGCTTGGGTCCTTAACTAAAATATTTTGTTGGGAATGTTGGGTTTTAATTAGATTCACGAGTTGAGGGGCTGTAGTTGGTTCATTGGGATTGATTGGATGTGATTTGGAAGCTGGCTAAATATTTGATTGGTAGTTGAACCAAGAATTGAATTGGAGGGTGAAGTTGAGTTTGATATAGATTAAATTGGGTCTTAGTGACTTCATACAAAAATGTGGTCAACAGCTATGGCATTCATAATTTAATAAAGAAATAAATAATGAGTAATATTATTTTCACCAATAACATCCCAAATAAAATCACTAGAAAAAGTGAAGTTATAACTAAAATCAAAAAATTTATTACAAGCTCTTTTAGAAAATTGAAATAAAATCTTATTGAACACTTTTAAGAATAATAACTCAACAAAATCACTGTTGTTAATCATTCGAGTAGATTTTCCAAAAGACTCCTGAAGCTACTTGATAATATTTTGATTATATCCTTCAATTATAATGCCTTTCGTTGCAAGCAACCAAGTTTGAACCACTTTCTTCAAGGATTGAATTGCTAACATTCAAGCTGTGCAATATACCAAAACATGCAACCAAAGACAAATTCCAATAAGAATATTCCTTTACTGTCTCTAAAAAATACACCAATCCACATGAGAAGAGGGTGCCAATAATTACAAAACAACTATGAAGGCTAATAAACACCCAAATTTTTGAAATGAGATTATCTTAATAAGAATTAGAAATAGAGAAGATCACATTTGAAGAAATAAATGTGGACGTATCTTCCACACCTCTATGATTTACCTTATTTCTACTCTTCCAAGAAAAGAATAATATTGTATAATACATATTATCATTAAAAGGATTAGGATTAGCTAGCCTTTTCAACTTTAATATGGACTCCTCAAAAGATTTGAATACCGGAACTTGAAATCTCCAAGCATTCAAAATTTTAATCACTTGAAGTAGTTTAAAACAATCAATTGCTATATGATAAGAATTTAGAATGGCATTACAACATATCAAACACAAGTTATTCTCCAACAGACTTCCCTGCATCATGAAGTCAGTAGATGGAATAGCATTTTTGTATAAATTCCATAAGAATAGATTCAACCAAGAATTGAGTTTCAGTTTTCTTATCAATCTCCAATAATCCACTTGCATATCATCTTCAGATAAACCCTATGAGAAAAGTGCATAAATCTTCGTTCCCAAAATTTTAAATTTCAACTCAAGTTGATCGTGCATCAATTCGAGTTGGATATAAATGTTTATGATAACGTCCACAAAATCTTCTCTAAATTGTTGCTTCAACTAATATACATTCCAACTTCTATTCATAATAAATGCATCCAGGGACGTTGTATCATCAATAAAAACCACAATGTATGTAGGCCACTTTTCAATGCTTTTGTCAAGAATCCAAACATCCCTAAGGACATTAATGGAGGAGCCCGAAGAAAATTCATACCTCATAATATTATAAAGAGATTCAACCCATACAGAAAAATATTTCAAGTTACCAAGCAGTATTTGTTTTCCTCATAATTCCATAATTTATCTCCATACTTTCCAATCATGTTTCTATTAAGAAGTGTATTGGGCTTATTATTGAGATTCCAAGCAAAATTTTCCCTTAAAGAACCCATCTTTGATGTAGCTGAATAAAGACCATGTCCTCACCTCTTGTTTATTTTATTTAAGATATCCTAAGCAACCTAAAGAAGACCACGTATACCATTATGTTTATTCCATATAAACTTGCTTCATGTTTTATCAAACTTCTTTAAGAGACCCATAGAAAAAAATGTATGAGTTGACAGAAAAAATGGAAGAGAAAGAAAAACCAATTTAACTATAACCATTATATATGCTAGAGAAATAAACTTATTTCCCCAATCATTTAATCTATTTAAAGATTTCTCCATCAAGTTTTGAAAATCAAAATTCATAAGCAATGTTAATGCCATTTTGACTACCTGGTAATACCACTTGTTTTAAAGTTGACCAGCACATACTCTCATAAGCGTAGTCCCTATCGATCTTGATAGCCAAGAGACCTTTCTTAGACTCGGAAAGTATAATTTTGTTGAACACTTCCTGGGTTAGAAGAATATGATCTACAATTTATCTTCCTCTAATGAATGCCACTTCATCTTCAGAAATGATCTTCTGAATGAACAACATAAATCTATTAAAAATTACTTTAGCCACTATCTTGTCTATAGATTTCCAAACACTGATAGGTCGATAATTAGAAGGAACCATAGGATTTTCTATTTTAGGAATAAGAATAATAAGAGTTTCCTTCAACTCTTTACAAATCTTCCCAGAAGAAAAGAACTTATTAATATCCTTACAAACATCATCTCCAATTATATTACAATAATTTTTAATAAAGAGTGAGAAATCCCATTATTGTCATGTGACTTATTTCCTCCCAATTTTTTAATAACATCCATAATTTCATTCATATAAAACACAACATCCAACATTCTGCCATCCCATCCTAAAGTATTCACTAAGGAGATGGCCAGTTTTTAAGCTTACACTTCATATTTCTCCATTTATCTTGAAAATAATTAAAAAAACCCTTTCTCAATATCATTATGATCTTCAACATGAGCTCCATGTATATCTATAACTTGATTAATACAAATCCCATTTCTTCTAGCATTAGAAAAAACCGTGGAAAAATTTTTTATTACAGTCCGCATCTTCTGTCCACCAAACTTTAGCCCTTTCTCTCCACCAAGTGTTCTACCGAGCAAGATACCCATTCAATTAACTATCTTTTGATCTCAAAAGGAGTAGTTTTTTTAATTAGTTAACCATCCAATTTCAACCTCCTTAAACTGTAGATGCAACACCTCCTTTTCTAATGCTATCCTATAATGACAAGAAATCTTTGAGTTTAGCTTTACTCAAAAATAATAAAGCCTTTAATGCCCTTCTACATTTTTTATTAAGAACTTGCATCGCATCGCCATAACTAGATTTATTCTATGATTTTGAAACAATGATTGAAGAGAATGATAAGAAGCCCATATGTCTTCAAACATAGGAATTATAATCTTTTTATTAGAGGAGTAAAATATAATCAGAACAATTAGACAGTAATCTGAAGCCACTCTTGCAAGATGTCTTACGGTCACCAAGTGAAAATTCTTTAAAGCAATATATTTTAATAAGAATCTATCTAATCACTCCAAATTTTGTCCACCACAACTTTTACTATTTCACCATGTCAATTTAGGACTCACTACGTCCACTTCATGTAAATCATTTTTATTCATAAACAACTTCATCTCCTTAGGACCTTCAGAAATGAGAAATTTCTTCCAACCCTCCCCCAACCACTTATCTTCTTGAGATAAAATATAGTTCAAACAATGCCAACCCCCCCCCCCCCCCCCCCCCCCCCCCCCCCCCCCCCCCCTTATCCCATGAGCTTCTCCTTTTATAAACATCCTAGTTACAAAAAATAGTAGATACCAACCACAAAACTTTATTAAAAATATTGCCAATAACTCTTTAGACTGAAGCCTCCAAAACTAAGAAGGAAGTCAAATCCGATCTCCAAATGGCCATAATTCCACTTAACATGCCATTAGAGGGAAAAAGGAAAAAATCCCAATCTAAACCAATAAATTTACTAAATTCCACTCTATAATTGACCAAAATTTTTGCATCCACAATATCCATAAAAACACATCAAAGACTTTAACAAATTCTTTTAAATAAATAGATGCTTCTTTGTTTTTTCCCCTTATTATTCCAAAAATCATAGGAACTCCGTAATCAATCAAGGGGGAGGAGCCCCAACCCTTCCCTTTGCTAAATCCCTATAGATTCCCAATATAAAGAAGGATTCTCGTTGGTCTGAGAGACTTAAGCTCCTTGGACATCTTAAATAAGAATTTGCTCAAGTTTGTGTCTTGAATAACATGGAAAACAAACTTCCAGGTGGAGTTTGGATATAATGGATATCAAGAAGGTTCTTTCAAAAAGTTAAATACAAAAAGATTGCTTCATTTTTCTTCCATTGTGGTAAGGTTCATCATTTGAGATCGATGTGCCATGGAAATAAGGGTATATCTAAAAAGAATAATTCTATGATGTAGGCTAAAGAATTAGGGGTTGATCTTCAGGATAGATCTAAAGATATTCCTTCTTTATTGAAACATGATAAAAATGGTCCATTGATCCATAACAAATTTTAGAACAATAGATTTAAAAAATTTAGAAATGTCGTTGGAGCAAAAGTTGGGAAAATTTTGAAGGAATTGAATCACAAGCCAGCTGAATATCAAGCTGTTAGTAAGGATCGTAATAAGAAATCTAATAATAATAGTGGGGAAATGATGAAAAATTTTGATGGAATGCAACTTGAGATTGATGAATCTGAAGGTATTCATAAAGCTAAAATTGTGATTTCATATTCTATACAACCTGCTTTTATAATACGTTTGGATAACAAATATAATGTTTTAGCTGAGTTGAATGAATATGTTGCTGTTGCTACTCGTCAAAATAATGTGAGGAAGATTTAGAATTATACAATATTATTTAGTAATGGTATATGGATTGTGAAGATGTAGGCATTACTTTAGAATCAAAATCTAAAGTTATTGATGGTGATTTGACTGGAACTGGCACTAATTCTTTAAATGCTAGTTCATTTATACATAAACATTCTAATGAACTGAAGTATTTGGGTCCTATTGAATCTGTTCATTGGAAAAGAAGGGGGGATGGTAAAGGAATCAAGATAGGCAGGGAATCTTCCCCTTTGGGTGATTATTGTCTTCTTTTCTGTTTTGGAATTATAGAGGGGAAAGGAAGAGGAAAGCCTCTCTTTATCTTATAGAGAGTATGAGGGATCATGATGTGTTTTTTGTTGGTTTAACTAAAACATTGATAGCTAATATTGATAGAACTGATGTTAAAATATTATTAGGGATGATTGGGACTAATTTCTTCATCGTGTGGAGGGTAACTATATGGGGATTTTGGTACTGTGGAATAGGAATGTTATGTCATTTGAGGTGGTTGAGCATTTTTCTCAATGGGGTTCTTAATACTCTTACAACGAGTGCCTTAAATATTGCCACGATTTATGGGGATTAGGATTTTCTTGAGAGAAGGAATTTGTTGGATATGCTTGAGAAGTGTGTGGTGGGTAGTATTCCTTCTATTGTGGGAGGAAATTTTAATTATATTTTATCCAAGGATAATAAGAGGGGGGATAGAGGTTCCTCTTCTCCTAAAGGCCTAAAGAAATGATGATTTTTATTGCTAACAATGATTTTTATGATTTAGGGATTGTTGGACCAAGATCTACTTCATGTAATAACAAGGAGGTGCTACAATAATTTGGTAAAGACTTGATAGGTGGTTGTTGAATTCTATTGCTTTGCAGATGGTACCTCTGGCAAAGATTCGACATCTAACACGGGTGGTATCTGATCACAGTCCTATAGTATTCAAATTTGGTAATGATAACGTGCCAAAAATTATCAAATTTGAAGATAATTAGAAGTCATGTCCGACAGCTTGGAGTATTGTTCTAAAGTCTTGGAGGAAACCAGGTTTTGAAAATGATGTGGAAGTTTTGTAGAGAAAGCTTTGAAGGACACTGAAGGCATTGTTCTATCAAAAATTGAATAAGTGCAAAAGTTTGTGCGTATTAAAGGAAGAGTTAAAGAAAGATATTTTGGAGCTAAAATTAGAGGAGGCTTTAGAAGGGGGTCTTACATTGAAGAAGCTAAATCTAATTCAAAATAAAGTGCATGATCTGAATGTTACTTTAGAAAGATTATCTAGTTGGTTGACTCAAAGGGCCAAGATTAGGAGCCATGAAGAAGATGCTACCAATTCCAAGTTTTTCCATAAGGATGAATGGGAACTTTATGAGACAAATTATGGATGAAGATAACAATTTTTTGGAGGTCTTTGAGCAGAATATATCTTTTTTTTTTTTGAAGTTTTTAGAAAAGAAATGGAGACATAGAGATTGCGAGTTAGCTGATTGTCCTTTCATTTCCAAGAATTAGAGATTAACTTCTTTGGATATTGATGTGTTGAATGCTGAATTCACACAGGAGGAATTAATTGATGTTGTTTTTCAATAAGGAAATAATAAATCTCATGGTTTTGATGGGATTAACAAAAATGTCTGAGCATTGTTTACTATCTCATGAGATCTTCTATAATTTTAGGTTCTGCAAGAATAAGAAAGACATGATGGTGATGAAGCTAAATATGGAGCAGGTGTATGATAGTATGGGATGACCTATTTTTATTGATGTTTTAAAAAGGTATGGATTTCCTTCAATGTTCTCCAAGTTTACTATGGAATGTGTGATAAATGTCAGATTCTCTATCATTTCGAATGGAAAATATTCAAAACAGATTAATGTTAAGAGTGGTTTTTGGCAAGACTATATGTTATCACTTTTTTTGTTGTTATGTGCTCTCAATTACTATCTAATGCTATAAGCCAAAGGTGTCAAGATCTGGGTGTTCGGATTTCACCAAGAACTCAAAAGGTTACACATCTTCTTTATGCTAACATTTTATTAGTATTAGCTAAAGCATCGACAAGATTAGCAAAAGTGTTGAAAGACATTATTGATGATTTCTATGGGTGGGCAGGACCAAAGGTTAACAACAACAAATCTCAGATCATGATTGGTAAGATAGCTAAATGTTCAAGAAAGATTAAAATTGTGAAGAAATTGGGTTTCAAGGTGGTTAAAGAGATGCATTACATAGGAATTAAAATTGTTGTGAGAAGATTATGAATGGCAGATTTCCAGTGTATTCTAGATAATGTATTAGAAAGACTTAAGGGGAAATAAACTTCTATATATGCCTAGGAGGATTATTCTCATAAAGTCCACTTTTTTATCATTACATATTTTTTGTCAACACATTCTTTGTTTCCCAAGAGGTTGTTGCATAAGTTTGATATATTTTGTAGGTATTTCATTTAGCACAAAGCAAATGAGAAAAAAGGTTTTCATTATGTGTTTAGGGATGAATTATATAAACCAAAATATGTTGGAGGATTGGGGATGGATTCAGTTGTTCTTAGAGTTGGCCCGCCAAGATCGAGATTGACTTGGAGATTCACTAAAAATCCAGACTCATTACTTCATAGGAGTAGGCTTGCTAAGTAAGGTGATAATATTTTTAATGGAGAACATCAAAAAGGATCTTCAACTGCGTGGCAAATTCTGAATTATGGTGCCAAATACCTAAAACCACTTATTAAATTGAAAATAAGAGATGGAAAGAGAATTAATGTTTTGAAAGATATTTGGTTTCAGTAAAAATGTTTCAATACTTTGCAACTAATTGTTGATTGTGTGAAATTGGATGGTTTAATGCTTAACCAATTTATTTATACTGATGGATGCTAGAATGTAAAGGAACTTCAATATTTTTTCTATGAGGATCTTATGCGGTTGATTTTGTATGTTGGTATTAATCCTAAATTTGAAAATGATCAACTACTAGCTATTTTTAATCATCCAGGAAATAAATTTTGGCTCTTTCATTTCAAAAATTAAAGAATGATAGCTTCAACGAGGATGATTTTGGATATTCAAGGTGGCTAAAAAAATTTAAACTCAACATGAGAGTGGAATTATTTTAGCGGTGGAGGAGTAAGCATGCAATCCCAACAAATGAATTTGTTAAACATAGAAAGCTCTGTTATAATGATCTATGTGCTAGAGGAGGTAAAGAAGTGGAAAGTTAAGGTCCTATTGTAGTTAATTGCAAATTTTTTGTTGAGATTATTCTAAAGCTATGAGAATGGAGTTTTAGCATTCCAATTTTTTTTCATTGGAAATATGTTTGGGGGAACTTAGAAGCCTTTCAATCCATTATTTTAACATGATGAATGTTTATTGTATAGTTGTTTTTTATCTTGGAAAAATTGTAATGACTTCAATTATGGAAAGCCTATTATGCCAAGTTTGGTAGTTGCAGCTAATGTGTTGTGGAAAGCTAGGATATAATCAAGACCAATGCTAGATATTTGGAGTGTTAATCTCCGTAAGGAATTTCATAATGTTTGGGAACCTCCACCTCTAGATTGGATTAGAATCAATATAGATGCTTCACTTTTGAAATGTAACCCTACAGGGATCGAAGGAGTGTTTATAGATCTTAAAGGAAGTCTTCTTCATGCTTTTGAAAAGAAAAAGAATTCTTTGGGATGAGCCACTTAAGTTACATATTTTGCCTTTAATTATGGAATTCCTTCAAAGTTGGATGATTGAGAGCAAAGGAGTAATAATTGAAGGTGATAATCTCTACATTATTAATTTCATTCAAGAATCAATGAATAAATAACTATGCCAAATTTATAATTAGTTTATAAAGGATTTTTTTAATGATTTTAATAAAGTGATCTTTCACTATTTTTCTAAAGTATATTTACAAAGTAGCGGATTTATGTGCTACTTTGCCTTTAGAGGATAGTTTTTTTTGTTGATAGTTCTTCTTTTAAGAATGTTCATTCTTCTTTTCTTAGTTTGTTAAAGAAGGAATGTGATCCTTGTTGAGTCCAGTAATTAGGTTGTTAAGCCTAAGTAAGTGTCCCAAGGCTACCAAGAGGGGGGTGAATCGGTAGTTTTTAAAATTTTAAACCCTCTTAATAATAAAGTTGAACCGAAATAAAATTTTCTTTTAAAGTTAGTAGAAAAATGTTTTTCAACCACAGAGTTGTTAAAACTGAAATTTAAAGTGCGGAAACGTAAAAGCTATAAAGTAAATGACACCAGATTTATAGTGGTTCGGTCTATAACCAGACCTACATCCACTCCTCAGAGGCACCCTCTGAGTATTGCACTAATACCACAAAGTGACTCTCCTTTAGCACCCACAGCAAGGCGGAGAAGCCTGTACAAAACACTCTTTTCACCACTACCCGGTGCGGCAGAGAACCGTCGTCCTTTCACACTCTCCTAGTGTGGGCAGAGAACCCTACGGCTGTTTACACTCTCCAAGTGTAGGCAGAGAACCTTCTTCCTTTCACACTCTCCTAGTGTGGGCAGAGAACCCTCATCTGTTCACACTCTCCAAGTGTCGGCAGAGAACCCTACGGCTGTTTACACTCTCCAAGTGTAGGCAGAGAACCTTCTTCCTTTCACACTCTCCTAGTGTGGGCAGAGAACCCTCGTCTGTTCACACTCTCCAAGTGTCAGCAGAGAACCGGACCTTCTTGAATGATCTTCTCACAAGAATCTAGAAGGAAGAAAGAAAAAGAGTGAAGAAATCCAATTCCACAAGTAGAGACTCTTACCTTAGCAATCCAAGTGAAGCCTTCTCGCTCCAGTGGTAGGAATCCTCCTTTGAATGCTCTCTTCCACTCTCTTCTTGGCTATTCTCTCAAGAGGCACGAAGATCAAATGACAAAAAGATTGGGTGGCAGTCTAATTTGGACTATTTATATAAAAGACAAGTGAAACCGCCCAAAAACTGCAAATTTTTAATTCTGTACGCAGTGGATCGTCCTGTACGATTCTGGATCGTCCTGGACGATTTTACTTAAACGATCTGAAACGACCCAATTTGTATATGTGTACGAACTGACTTCGTACAGCTGATCGTCCTGTACGAACTTGGTTCGTCCAGTACGAACGGTTATTACAAGGTCGGTTCTAGAAACTGCTGAAAACTGTTCTAAGTCGGTTTATCGTTTGAACGAAAATGTGATCGTCTGGACGAAAATTTTCCTGAGAGCCGATCGTTCTGGACGATTATTTATTTCGTCTGGACGAAAATTTTCTAGAGAACCAATCGCCGCGGACGATAATTTGTTTTCGTCTGGACGAAAATTTTCCAGAGGACTCGTCGCCTCGTACGATGGTAAAATTCGTCTGGACGAAAATTTTACAGAGAACCCATCGCCTGGTACGATAATAAATTTCGTCCTGGACGAATAGGACTTAGAAAATTTTTCAAAGCAAGTTCCTATTCGTTCCAAGTGCTCTATAGGAGATAACTGACAGATCGTCCAGTACGATAAATATCGTCCTGTACGATCAGTATAGAATTTTAAGATCTCCTTATTTGTGTGTGTGAGATTTTATTTACTCAATTACAATCACTCCCTTTCAAAATTAATTCAAAGAAAAGACAAACATCAATTAAACAAAATATCTCATGTTGAATTTGAATTGAACTTTTCGTAGTCTGGAGTCTGATTTTCCTGAAATGTTAGTACACATAAGAGCAAGTGCAAATCTTCTGAAATTGTTAGGAGATAACTATACATTTGAACAATAATGTTTGGAATCATCAAAACTACATAAGTTGCATAAATATAACTCATTCAAATAGCAACTATTCAAACAATCTCCCCCTTTTTGATGATGGCAAAACAATTATTATTAGTATGGTTTCAAGTTAAAACACATCTTTTATCTCCTAAACTCCCCCTGAATTTATGAGTACATTAAAATAAGGAGGCATTAAAGAACAATATTTAACGAACAAAATTTTTGTTTTTTTTTTCAAAAATTTTAACTCAAACTACACAAACTTGCAAACAGAACAACTAAAAAGAGAAAACACAAACATACACAAACTAACACAAACATACACAAACTAATAATTTCTCCCCCTTTTTGACAGCAACAAAAAGTGAAGAAGAAAAAGACAAGAAATGTAAATAATTATATGAAATTCATTGTTAAAATTTAATCTAAATGGTGATTGACATAGGGTATGCAATTTTAAACTAAAGATATTAGGTCAATCATAGAAATTCATAAAATTTATGAAATGATATAACATTGTAAATAAGAAGAATTTTTCAAAGACATGATTCAATTTAGACATTTTGATTATTGAAAATCATTACAAGTCAGATGTAAAAAAAATTCTATATTTCAAAGTTCAAGAGAATATGAATGAACATTAGATCAACTTGAATTAAGAGATTGAACGAATTTGGAAAGAAGAGAATTACCTCATGTGGTGCTTTGCACATCTTTTCAAAGTTTTGTAGCACATTTTTGTGCATTTTTCTTTGGTTGGGCTTATTTTGTGCCTCTTTTCCATTTTACAAATTTTTGTGAATCCCTTTTGATTTTTGTACATTTGTACACTGTTCAAGAGTAATTTGACCAATTCTTTCCAAAATCTATAATCTAAAATTTCAAATTTTTCTAGGTGCATAAATATCATTTGAGCATAGAAATACAAACTAAGAAAACATCAAAATTGTAATAACAATATTAATTTTTATGTAGTCTAAATGAATAGACATGAATTTAAAAGTTCTAAGTACAACAAGTTATAAACAAATTATAAATTTAGAAAGTCTAGATTTTCTAATATAGATAATCTCAAATTACAATCGAATTTAAGCACTATGTAGATTAAAAAATACTAATGAAATTCATAAATATTAGCCACATTTCAAAACAAATCTAACAAAAACAAACTTTCATTGAAAAGAAAAGATTACATAAACATTGAACTTAAAAACATAAAAACAATCACAATAACACATATAAGATAAAAACAAAACAACAAAACAAAAAATACAACAGACACACAACAACAAACAAAAAAAAAATTTTACTGTTCTGGAGGAGGAGGAGGTATGCCGCCAAAGAGGTTGAAGTAGGAGGCCATCAACATTACATTGGTATTAATTTCATGAACTTCATCTTTAATGTTACCAATGTCATGTTGCTGCTGAGTAAGTTGAGCATCAAATTGATCAAACCTTTGATCAATGTGAGTCTCTAGTCTATCAAATCTCTCAATCAGATTCTGGTAATCTGATTGAGAAGCAGAAGCTTGCACTCCTTCTTCTTCTTCTTCTTCTGAAGCACTGTCATGTGCTTCCCCTTTTTTTTTTTCTTCCTTGAAGAGCAGTCTGAATGATGTGTTGTTATAGTAAACTGGCTCTTCATATTCCTCATCAGGATGCACTATATTGTACTTCTTCTCCAAAATATAAGTAATTAAGTGCCCTAATGAAATGTTCTTCTTCCTCTTCTGATCAGCATGTCCTATTTCTGAAAGCCCATAGATATGATCTATGATGAGTTGGGCTTCATCAATAGGATGTCTTGACATGATTAAAAAAGTTAGACAAGAAAGGAGAGGAGTAATGTTAATCCTATCACCAACTTTAGGAATAATTGAGGATCTAAGGATGTGCTGGATGATTCGGGCATCTTGGGTCATACCTGAGACTCTAGCAACATGATTGTCAATCGCATTTTTTCTAATTACCCTATTGATTTCAAACCATTTGAAGGAGGTTTCTGACATTAGGGTGTGGGCTCTATATCCCTCAGTTCTTAACTTTAAAAATGTACCAAGATCGTGCCTGGTGATCTCAACTTTTTTCTTAAAAACAAAAGAACTAATGATAGAGTGGTCAGAATTGAAACTCATGTTGGCTAGAAAGTAATGGTAGGTTTGTTTATTGTAGAAGTGGACGAGAGAAAGAATGAACTGAAATTGGGTTGAGGCGAAGAGGTGCATTACCCGAAATTTCAACTCTGTTGGGATAAGAATGCGAGACGGAGTGATTTTTGCGGAGGCAAAACGAGGAAAAGATTCCTCATTTGCCTTGGAAAGAAAGTTGTCTGGGGCATTCCTGTTTGGTTTTTTCACCAAAACCTTTTGTCTTTTGCTAGAGGAGGCCATTGTTGATTTGATGTTAAAAGGGATTGAAAAAGAAATTTGAAAGTGTGATTGTCAAGTTTGAAAAGCCTTCATATTTAAAGGAAAACGATACTTTCGTCCTGGACGAAAATATTCGTCCTGGACGAAACATAATAGTTCGTCTGGACGAAGAAAGTTCGTACAGACGATCCAATTCGTCCAAAATGTAACGACTTTTCGTATTCAACACAACTTACGATGCGTCCCTTCGTACAGGCGTTTTGACTTGACCAATCGTACAGACGAAAAAATTTCGTACAGACGATCGAAAAGTATTTCGTTTTAATGACTCTTGAAAACCGTCCCCTACAATGAATCGACACATGTTCGTCTGGACGAACTAAAATTTCGTACAGACGAAGTTCGTATTAAAAACTGTCTTATCCACTCAACCGCTGCATTCAATCGTTCCGACGTTTGAGAGAAAAAAAATTCGTCCTGGACGATCACAGATCGTACAGACGATCCAATAAAAAACTGCTCTAAAACGGTTTAAATTTTTGCAAACTGTTCCTTTACACATCGTCCCGTACGAAAATAAATCGTCCTGGACGATTTCCTCCAAAAAATTTAAATTTTTAAATTAATAAAATCAACAAAAACAATCAGAAACACAGAAAACATAAAACAAAATCATAAATCCAAAAACAATTCATTAAAAACACAAAATTCACAAAATTTCAAAAACAAAACATAACAAGTATCAATGTTGCAAAGACATTTTAGTTAAGCATTCAAATCAATAACACCAAGCCTTGTTCTTAAAGTACTGAAGGTATCAAAGGCTAAAGGTTTTGTAAAAATGTCTGCAAGTTGATTTTCAGTTGAAACATGTATGAGTTCAATTTCTCCTTTGGATACGTGATCCCTTATGAAATGATGCCTTATATCGATGTGTTTGGTTCTAGAATGTTGAATAGGATTTTTTGAAATACAAATAGCACTAGTATTGTCACAATAAATTGGAATAGTGCCTATAGTTAATCCTAAGTCAATCAACTGTTGTTTTAACCAAAGTACTTGTGCCACACAACTTCCTAATGCAATGTATTCTGCTTCTGCAGTAGATAGTGCCACTGAATTTTATTTTCTACTAGACCATGAAACTAATGAATTTCCAATGAATTGACATGTTCCAGAAGTGCTTTTCCTATCCACTCTACAGCCTGCAAAGTCAGAATCTGAGTAACCAATAATTTCAAATGAAGAGCTAAACTTAGGATACCAAATTCCTAAGTTTTGAGTTCCTAGTAGATATCTTAAAATCCTTTTTACTGCTGTCAAATGTGATTCTTTTGGATCTGATTGAAATCTAGCACATAGGCAAACACTAAACATAATATCTGGTCGGCTAGCAGTCAAGTAAAGTAAAGATCCAATTATCCCTCTAAATTTCTTTTGATCAACAGATTTTCCCTTAAGGTCCTTATCCAACTGAACTGAAGAACTCATTGGTGTACTAACAGGTTTAGCATTGTCCATTTCATATTTTTTGAGGATGTCCTTAGTATATTTGTTTTGACTAAGAAAAGTACCTTCCTCAAGTTGCTTAATGCTAAATCCTAGAAAGTAATTTAAATCTCCCATTAGACTCATTTCGAATTCATTACTCATTGTTTTAGAAAAATCATCACAAAGATGTTTATTTGAAGATCCAAAGATGATGTCATCCACATAAATTTGAACAATAAGTATATCCTTTCCAATTTTTCTTAAAAAGAGAGTTGTATCCACACTTCCTTTTTCAAAAGATCTTTCAAGTAGGAAGGTGCTTAACCTCTCATACCAAGCCCTAGGTGCCTGTTTCAATCCATATAATGCCTTTTTTAATTTGAAAACATGATTTGGAAATTTAGAATTTTCAAAACCTGGAGGTTGTTCTACAAAAACATCTTCTTCAATTACTCCATTTAAAAAGGCACTTTTAACATCCATTTGAAACAATTTAAAACCTTTAAAACAGGCAAAGGCTAGTAAAACCCTAATTGCTTCAAGTCTAGCTACAGGGGCAAAAGTTTCCTCAAAATCAATTCCTTCAATTTGATTATACCCCTTAGCTACTAATCTAGCCTTATTTCTAATAACTACTCCTGAGTCATTCATTTTATTTTTGAACACCCACTTGGTTCCAACAACACTTTGATCTTTTGGCCTTGTAGTTAGTTCCCAAACTTTATTTCTTACAAATTGATTTAACTCTTCTTGCATGGCCAATATCCAAAATTCATCTGAAAGTGCTTGATCAATGTTAGTGGGTTCAATAGTTGAAATAAAAGCTGAATGATTGACTTCCTTGTTTAATCCACGCCTAGTTCTAACACCCTCACTTGGTTCACCTATAATTAATTCTTTTGGGTGATTTTTAGAGAATCTCAAATCTCTAGGCAAAGGGTCTTCTCTTTCTATAATTTCTTCCACATTTTCTTCCAAATTTAATCTATCAATCTTTTGGGAGTTTTCTTCAATTTCTTCTTCAACAACTTTTGGCTCTTCTATGTTTCCATTTTCATCAAAAACAACATGTGTGGTTTCTTCAATGACTAAAGTTCTTTTGTTGAATACTCTATAAGATTTTCCAACACTTGAATATCCAACAAAAATTCCTTCATCTGATTTTGGATCAAATTTTCCTAAGGCAGATTTTCCATTATTATGTATGAACACCTTGCAACCAAATACATGTAAATGAGACAAATTTGGTGTTCTACCTTTTACCAATTCATAGGGTGTTTTATTCAAATTTGATCTCACATTTACCCTATTCAGAACATAGCATGCAGTGCTAACCGCCTCAGCCCAAAAATATCTAGGAAGAGAGTATTCTGCTAACATTGCTCGGGCGGCTTCTATTAATGTTCTGTTCTTTCTTTCAACTACTCCATTTTGTTGAGGAGTTCTAGGTGCAGAAAAATTGTGATCAATCCCCTTTTCTTTACAGAAATCTTCAAATCTTTCATTTTCAAATTCTCCTCCATGATCACTTTGTATAGAAATTATTTCACATCCTAGTTTTCTTTGTATCCAAGTTGAAAAATTTCTGAATTCCTCAAATGATTCACTCTTTTGAAAAAGAAATTTAACCCAGGTGAATCTTGAAAAATCATCTACTATTACAAATCCATATACCTTTCCTCCTAGACTAACCGTGCTTACAGGTCCAAAAAGATCCATGTGAAGAATTTCTAAAGGTTTACTGGTCCTAAGATCTTTATTGGACTTAAAAGAGGACTTCGCTTGTTTTCCTAATTGACATGCATCACATAAGTGGTCCTTAGTAAAGTCTAGTTTAGGTATTCCTCTAACCAAATTCTTTTGGGTAATTCTTCTAAGATTTTTCATACTAGAATGACAAAGTCTCCTATGCCAAAGCCATGATTCATCAGAAACAGTTTTCAAACAAAAAGCAGTAGGAGATTGAATACAATTTAAATCTAGCATGTAGACATTGTTCACCCTTTTTCCATTTAAAACAATTTTCCCATTTAGGCTAATTATGCAGCTAGTAGGTAAAAATTTTACATTATAGCCCTTATCACATAGCTGACTTATGCTAAGCAAATTATGTTTTAAGCCTTCAACTAATAAAACATTATCTATGAAAAAGTTTTTCAAATTACCAATCATACCTGATCCAACCACCTTCTTTGTGGTATTATCTCCAAGTGTAACCTTGCCTCCACTCCTGGCTTCCAGCGTTATGAATTGAGCAGTATCTCCAGTCATGTGCTTAGAACATCCGCTGTCCAGGTACCATATACTCTCACGAGGTCTTGTGTGAGAGTATACCTCTTCTTGATCTGATTGTTCAGCTTTATCTGCCATCAAGCAAAGGTTGGTGACTTCTTCTTCGTTTTCAGTCTCAGATGAGTCTGAAGCTGAGTCCGCCCAAAAAGCCTTTTGAAACTTCTTCTTGCCCCTTTTTACCATTGGTTTCTCCTCTACCTTCTCCTTGCTAGGAGTGGCTTTAAGTTTTGGACAATCAGTTTTTATATGACCTGGTTTCCTGCATTCATAACAAATCACTTCATTAGAAACCCTGCCATTTTTGTTATACTTACCTCTATTCCATTGCTGGCGTCTCTTCTGCTTCCTCTTTAAAAAGATTCTGAATTGTCTAGTCATCAGTGCTATATCGTCTTCATCCTCAGGTTGTGAGTGTTCACTTTCTGACTCTTCCACATTTAATGCAAGATTCTTGTCCTTTCTTGGTTCACCTGCATCAATCTTTCTTTGACTTACTCCTTGCTCGTAAGCAATGAGTGAACCAAGAAGATTGTCAATAGAATAAATGTTCAGATCTTTTGACTCTGTAATTGCAGTAATTTTAGCATCGTATGCAGTAGGTAAACAACGAAGAATCTTATTAACCATTTCAGCATTAGTTAATTCCCTACCAAGTGCATGCAAAGAGGTTACAATTTGAGTGAATCTTGTGTACATGTCAGATATAGATTCATTAGGTTTCATGCGAAATAACTCGTAGTCATGTAACAAGATATTGAGTCTTGATTGCTTAACCTCATTTGTCCCTTCATAAGTAATACAAAGTCTATCCCATATGTCTTTTCCGCTTTTACAAGTGGAAACTCGCATGTAGTCTTCAGATTTTAAAGCACAAAAGAAACTATTTAAACATTTCGCATTTAATTGTGCTAAGTCACGTTCTTCTATAGTCCAATCTGCATAGGGTGTATCTACCCTAATTCCATCAACTAATCTAGTTGGTTTTGTGTAACCTTCCTGGACTAGCATCCACATGCGATAATCAAGTGACTGTAAGAAAGTAGACATGCGTGTTTTCCAAAAATCAAAAGGAATATTATCAAACAGTGGAGGTCTAGTGATAGAGTAACCCTCAGGTGTGTTTCGGTTTCCAAATGTAGCCATCTACGTTAATCAAAAAGTAGTTCAAACTTATGATTTTGAAACTCTGCTCTGATACCACTTGTTGAGTCCAGTAATTAGGTTGTTAAGCCTAAGTAAGTGTCCCAAGGCTACCAAGAGGGGGTGAATTGGTAGTTTTTAAAATTTTAAACCCTCTTAATTATAAAGTTGAACCGAAATAAAATTTTCTTTTAAAGTTAGTAGAAAAATGTTTTTCAACCACAGAGTTGTTAAAACTGAAATTTAAAGTGCGGAAACGTAAAAGCTATAAAGTAAATGACACCAGATTTATAGTGGTTCGGTCTATAACCAGACCTACATCCACTCCTCAGAGGCACCCTCTGAGTATTGCACTAATACCACAAAGTGACTCTCCTTTAGCACCCACAGCAAGGCGGAGAAGCCTGTACAAAACACTCTTTTCACCACTACCCGGTGCGGCAGAGAACCGTCATCCTTTCACACTCTCCTAGTGTGGGCAGAGAACCCTACGGCTGTTTACACTCTCCAAGTGTAGGCAGAGAACCTTCTTCCTTTCACACTCTCCTAGTGTGGGCAGAGAACCCTCGTCTGTTCACACTCTCCAAGTGTCGGCAGAGAACCCTACGGCTGTTTACACTCTCCAAGTGTAGGCAGAGAACCTTCTTCCTTTCACACTCTCCTAGTGTGGGCAGAGAACCCTCGTCTGTTCACACTCTCCAAGTGTCGGCAGAGAACCGGACCTTCTTGAATGATCTTCTCACAAGAATCTAGAAGGAAGAAAGAAAAAGAGTGAAGAAATCCAATTCCACAAGTAGAGACTCTTACCTTAGCAATCCAAGTGAAGCCTTCTCGCTCCAGTGGTAGGAATCCTCCTTTGAATGCTCTCTTCCACTCTCTTCTTGGCTATTCTCTCAAGAGGCACGAAGATCAAATGACAAAAAGATTGGGTGGCAGTCTAATTTGGACTATTTATATAAAAGACAAGTGAAACCGCCCAAAAACTGCAAATTTTCAATTCTGTACGCAGTGGATCGTCCTGTACGATTCTGGATCGTCCTGGACGATTTTACTTAAACGATCTGAAACGACCCAATTTGTATATGTGTACGAACTGACTTCGTACAGCTGATCGTCCTGTACGAACTTGGTTCGTCCAGTACGAACGGTTATTACAAGGTCGGTTCTAGAAACTGCTGAAAACTGTTCTAAGTCGGTTTATCGTTTGAACGAAAATGTGATCGTCTGGACGAAAATTTTCCTGAGAGCCGATCGTCCTGGACGATTATTTATTTCGTCTGGACGAAAATTTTCTAGAGAACCAATCGCCGCGGACGATAATTTGTTTTCGTCTGGACGAAAATTTTCCAGAGGACTCGTCGCCTCGTACGATGGTAAAATTCGTCTGGACGAAAATTTTACAGAGAACCCATCGCCTGGTACGATAATAAATTTCGTCCTGGACGAATAGGACTTAGAAAATTTTTCAAAGCAAGTTCCTATTCGTTCCAAGTGCTCTATAGGAGATAACTGACAGATCGTCCAGTACGATAAATATCGTTCTGTACGATCAGTATAGAATTTTAAGATCTCCTTATTTGTGTGTGTGAGATTTTATTTACTCAATTACAATCACTCCCTTTCAAAATTAATTCAAAGAAAAGACAAACATCAATTAAACAAAATATCTCATGTTGAATTTGAATTGAACTTTTCGTAGTCTGGAGTCTGATTTTCCTGAAATGTTATTACACACAAGAGCAAGTGCAAATCTTCTGAAATTGTTAGGAGATAACTATACATTTGAACAATAATGTTTGGAATCATCAAAACTACATAAGTTGCATAAATATAACTCATTCAAATAGCAACTATTCAAACAATCCTTTCATGCTTGTAATTATTTCTTTTATCTATTGCAATTTGCTGCTTAAAAAAAAAAGAGCAATTTCAAATTTACATTGCTCGTATTTACTATCCTCCTTCATAAATTCCTTGACAGATGAAGTTATGTAAAAAAATCATTCCTTACATGTCCAATTCATCCAAATTCATAGAGAAACGTTTAGATCTTCTCATAATCAATCCTTTCTTGCCAGATAGTCCTTCAACTCAAACTCTTAATGGAAGTTGGTTATCCAACCTAACTTGAACACATATTCTTGCAAATTCTCTCCTCCCCAATTGAATCATATTTCCATCTATCATTTATGGTTTTTCCACCATAGAAGCAATTCTTGTCATGTTGACCTCATCCAACATTATAAGGGTAATTGTGACATTCTAATCCACAGTAGGGATGTTAGCCCTTTCATTGAGGAAGGAGAAAAACTTGGCGAACATTTATCATGTCCAATAATATGACCAATCACATACCATGAACCTCATATAAGAACTAATTCCATAGCTTTCGATGAATTCAATTAACACAAGTCTCATCCAATCCGCTGAGTAGTTATATGAAATTGAATAAATTGAGCCCATTGACGTCTTAATTCAGCTGTAATAATATGAATTGGAATCTCTTTGCAAAATACCTTAGCTAAAATAACAAATTGTAACTTTCTAGGTTTGGCCGTTTCATTAAGAGTACGTAACTTAACAAGAACACCATCTTCTGTCAGAAATATATCCCCCTCTTTAA
Source organism: Dendrobium nobile (assembly GCA_022539455.1). Classification (NCBI taxonomy): domain Eukaryota; kingdom Viridiplantae; phylum Streptophyta; class Magnoliopsida; order Asparagales; family Orchidaceae; genus Dendrobium; species Dendrobium nobile. The sequence continues at coordinate 32,990,285 of CM039718.1, read as the reverse complement.
AATTAATCTTTATGTAAGGGCATTTTGACCAAGGTTTCACACCACCAATATTCGTTACTTTAACAACCACTTATTACCTTACCATTTTCAAACAATCAACTTCAACATTCAAAAAATTAGTAACTAATTCCTAATATTAGGAATATTCATAGCATCTGTAGATGGTGATATCTTATTCAGTTCAAGAACCAAAATCAACTCAAAATTAAAATCCAAATTGCAAAACCTATTCAGAAAATTCTTCAAGCCTAAATAAGAAGCCTTGTGATCGTTAGCCTTCGTAATAGATTTTGATGGAGACTTAGATAGCCGAGGAGTTTTATATTGCAAAATCCTAAACTACACTTTTACTTTTTCATTCCACCAAAGTAGTTTCCTTAACCACGTCAAAGAAATCTTCCTTTATCACCAAATAAGCTTCCTACAATGATCTTCTTATAGGAAATCCATTTGAATCAAAATTTCATCATTAGAGCGATTACAATTTAGTTCACTATGTGCAAGTGAACTTCCTTGGGGATGAACCTCTAGAGTTAATGCCACAGATGGTCAGTGGACATCTACCACCATTCATGAATGTCCCACTAGATGAATAGAATTTAAAAATAGAATTTTGAAAAAGGAACACTCTATCTCTAAGCAGCACTTTCTCTTACATATAAGATTTAGTTCAACCAAATAGAACTTAAATCATTTACAGGACTTAAGGTATTAAAAGTAAAGATAATTTGGGATGATTTCACATTCCATACTATAATTTATTAATTTATAACGGAAACCCATACATTCCATTACTTAATAATTACTGGACCAGCACCAGTCGTTGAAAGCTTATTTCATTTCAATCTTGAGTTCCAATAAATTGTTATCAAAAGTAGGGAATCTGAACTCATACATCACCTATTGAGTTAACAATTAATTGTTCATCATTAATCTAATAAAAATAAAGGCAACTTGTACTTTTGATATTAGTTTCATTATAAAATTCTTTAACTTGGTAACGAGCATCCAAGATACTATCTTGTAACTTGTTTCGCATAGACTTATTGATATAAATATTGAAGGCTCCACTACATTCTCCAACATAAGGATAAGTACAACTAATGTATCTTTCTAATTTTTTGTAATTTATAAGTATCAAATATTGTTATATAGCTTTCCAAACATCATAATTTATACTATTTCATTAGTATTTTAAAAAGCTAGATGTAATTCCATGCATGCTCAAAGATTTGTTGTTTCCCATCTACTTAATTGCTAACTGCATTTCACTTTTAGTGAATTCTAAAAGTTCAGCAGGGTTGTTGAGCTCTTATGAACTAGCCCAAGGCTAACCAAGAGCAGGGGGGTGAATTAGTATTTTTAAAAATTTTCTTTAAAAAAAACACAAACTTAAACCAAAGTTCACCACAAAGATAATCAAAGTACGTAAATTAAATGTGGTAAAAACATTAATAAGGAACACAAAAATTTATATTGGTTCGGTCAACTTGACCTACTTCCACTCCTCAGAGCCTCTCCTCTGAGTATTACACTAAACTCAGTGACTCTCCTTTTGCTCCCATGGAAAGGTGGAGAAGCCTTTACAAACATCCTTTCTACCGACCCTGGAGAGGTAGAGAACCCGACTCCTTTCGCTTCCTCCTAAAGCAGGCAGAGAACGTGACTCCTTTTGCTTCCTCCAAAAGCAGGTAGAGAACCTTGATTAATTGCTAAATTAGACCTCTTTCAAACCTCCTAGGACTAAAGATGAGGATTGGAGAAGATGATTTGGATCCTTACTTGGAGCAACCATTGTGAAACCCCTCATAAACTCCACCTTACAAGTTCGTCTCTCTCTTTCTCTCTCTCTCCCTTTCTCTTCCTTTCCTCTAGGCTCTCTTAGGTCTAGACAGCAACAAAGGATACTCTCTTAAGTAAAATAAGCTGACTTATATATAAGTGCTTCAGAAGAGCTCTTAATTGAAACAAACTGACTTTATCTTCTAGGATGATATAAATATTATCTTGTATGATCAATAAAAATTTAGCTCAATTAGCTAAGACAATTTGGGATGATCAGAGGGTTTTTTATTCATATCGTCCAGGACAATAGGCTATTATCCTGTATAATTATTTCAAGTCATTGAATATCCTCCAGACCATCGCTATGAATGGATGTGAGGACAATATAAAATGACTTGATCATCTAGTCCGGTCTCACAATTATCCAAGATGATTAGTTCAATTTAGTATATATTATCCAGAGCTTCGCCCTTAATAGAACCATGCTGATGTTTGATCGTATAGAAATGACTAAGGTTTGTGAACTAATTGTCTTGGCTAATCCTATGATCCTCCAAGATGATATGATCGAGCAATCAAACCTTAATTGATTTCCTTAATTACCAAATTAATTTAGGCATAATTATAATGCATAGTCCAAGACAATGTATTGGATAATGTCCATAAATAAAAGATACCTAATTAGATCTGACAGCTGATTCTTTCTAAAATGAGCCATTCATCCCAGTCGATACTAATATCATCTAAGACGATGCGCTTAATTACGGCTACCTTAATTAGGATGCCCTAATTAGGGTTTCTATTTTTAACTGATCATCTAGGCCAATTTGTGGATCATCCCAGACGATGTGATAAAAAATAGAAAACACTAAAATAGTTAGAAATTTACCCCAAGTGTGTGTGTTCTAGGTAACTTAGCATAAGGACCCACATTATTATAAAGGACTCAAGAAAGGGTACAAGACGCATGTCATTCATTACAAACTGACTCAGTCCTAATCTACCCAATCTTGAGCAGGTTCAATTATAGTTTGATCTTATGGACCTGAAATGTTAGTAGGCGAGGCAGTCGTAGAGAAATAGAAATATTTGATATCATCAAAATTATATTTCCTGAAATAAGATTTGCAATAAATTCTACTATTAATAATTCATTATAAGTTGAATTTGACATTTGGTTACTAGGGATACATGCCAGCCATCTGAAGAGCATTATATTTCTCTCCATTTATTTTTAAAGAACTTATGGATTTCTGATATAAAAATGTATAGTCATCCATTAGTTCATTATCTTGCATCCTAATTTGTTGAATTAAAATTATGTTCCTCTTTAGTTAAACAAATGAGTGAAAGAAGTGAGAATTTGAGTAACCATCTTCCATCCCATATAATTTTGTTATTTATCTCCACCAGGTAGATAGCTTAGCCGATGTTGTGTTTAGCTCATGTATATAAGAATTAAAAATCAGAATATCTTAAGAATTGAGGACTTCAAATATACCTTATTTTTATTTAAGAGTTAAAATTTTGATTGTTTAGTAGAATTTAAAGTGATTAGCTCCTTAATTTTTTTTTACTCCAAAAGTGCAAAGCATTAAGAGTTAGGTTTAATTTTCTTTGATTAGTCTAAAGAGCATTACAAGAATCATATTTCCTCCAAGATTTTCTTATAATTCATCATGAAAATGGGTAAGAAATCTAAACATTCTTAGATTTTAAAATTTTTTGAGCAGTTAAATTGAAATTGATTAACATCATTACCAATGGGTAGTTATCTAAACTTACTTGAGCTTGATGTTTAACCCGACGAATTTAAATGAAATGAAGATAAGATGAATTAATTATAATTCTATCTAACCATTCAAAAATTTGGCTCAGTCTTACCTAATTATTACACCAAGTGTACTGAGGTTAACTAAAAAAACTTCATAAAGATCATTGGAATCCATAAATTCTTTTATTTCTTTAGAGGTTTGAGATACAATGAAATTCTTCTCTCCTTTCTTTTCATTCTTCTAAAAAAATGCAATTCAAGTCAACTCCCTCGATTATTGTATAATCTTTAATGAGAATCACCTTAATTAAATCACATAAAGATATTCTCAAATGCAAATCCTTATTGCCATATAATACAATAACACTCCAATTTATAGTATTTGGAGTCTTTAGACTTCCAATCACACACTAAGCTATCACCTTTTGGATAATGAAAGAAGAAAAAATATTCCTCTATAAGATTAGGATATCACCTAAACTACCCATAGTTAGGGAATGAAATAACTCCCAATCAATACTTATAATTATGTTGACATCAAAATTTACAATCATTTGTACTTTGATTTTCATCTAACCAAAAAAGAACACATTATTTTATTTAATGATGTTATTTGAGTAGAATCCCATCTCCTTTTTTTTTTGGGGGGGGGGGGGGGGGGGGAGGGGGGGGGGGCTCCCCCACAACTCAAAAGCAATATTACATTCATTTAATGATTGTAGGGAAGCCACAAATATGATTACCACTTTTGTAATGCTTTCATTTCCTTGAGATTAATTTGATTTGCTAAAGATAGTTAACCACAATTTTTATCTTAGAAGTTACTGAGTAACTATAAAAAAGAAGAATCTAGCTGGGGACGGATCATGTCACTATTCTTGTTACAACTAGGAATTGTTATGGAATTGGTTTCAACAAGAAATTCTATCTCAGGATCTAATTTTAAAGTCCTATGATGAAAATCATCAAAATGTTCTTCAACAAGATTGTCACAAAAGGCATTATGTTCATATAATCCACATTTATTATTACCAATATCATCGTCATTGACAGTTGTTTCTAAAAATTAACATTGAAATTATTAAAATTTTTACATTAGGACCTTTATCACCTAATTTAATAAAAAATTTTGTGAGAATCCTTAAAGGAGAATACAAGATAGGTTCTTCTAATGGGATAAAATACTTTATCTTAGTATGAATTAAATATGCTTGAACTATTTTAGATTTGTGTCCTTCACACAATAGAATATTCCTTTTGAGGATTGTGGGTGTCTCCATAGAAAACATTGGTTTCTTTGGCTTTGTAATGTTGGCAAATTTTTTGTTTGGTGAAATCAAGTTTCATTGTCTAGGGTTCTTCCTTGGATCATTCTTTTTTTCTTTTGAACTTATAGATTTTTTCCTTCCATTGGTGACAATATTCCACTCACTAAATGAGTCTTCATCATGAAGAATATCAAAATTTTCCACTGAAGATAGAGGAACATTACAATTTCTTATATGGAAATATGTTGAAATCAGAATTGATTTTGGTTAATTTCCTCTTTGGATAATTCAGCAGACATAGTTGATGTTTTTATTGAAAAAGTGATTACATTTGACCCATCATACTTTATCCTTTAGGTTGAAGATAAATGCATTATAATTAAGATTCATATGATTTGTTTTCTAATAGTTTCAATAGTTTCAAACTTTACATGGAATTATTAATCATCAAATGCTACATAACTAAATTAAGCAACTTCAATCTCTAATATAAAATTTAAACAAAAGATACAATATATATATATATATATCAAAATGCCTTTGGCCTGTAATAAACAAGTAAATTTCAAAGGTAGATAACCAAAACATAAAACCAATTAGGACATATCAAACCCAAACAAACATAATAAAAAATTTAAAACTTTTTTGCTAGGATAACTAACTTTAGTTCTAGGCTAGGTTGATTATTTTTTTTGGAGTGATGCAGATTAAAAGCTTGGAAGGTGTCCTTTTTTATCTCTACTTACTTTACAAACTTTGGATGTCACACCAGACATTTTAGTTTTCTATGGATGCACCACAATTTTTCTTTATTGCATTAAACTTCTGTTTACTATTTTGTATCTATGCTTGCATTATTTATATTCAAGATAACTTTTGTTTTCAATAAAGTGTCATTGTAGAATGTAAATAGGTTATATGTAAATGCACAATGTCATTATAAATTTATTTTGTAGATTTTTTGTATAGGTAGATCTAGTTATCAAAAGTACAAGATAACCAGAAATCAATAAATGTGTTTTCATATACATAAGCATATATATAAAGCTCCACAAGACATTGATTCTTCTTTTTATGGGGGTATTCTCTTTAGAAAGCTTTAGAGGACTAAGAGATAGAAGACCAAAGATAAATAAGCAAGAACATCTATGTAGATTTACATCAATACAAGGATTATAAATCAAACATAAATTTGACTTATTTCTAAATCATTAAGGTAAATATTACTCTAGATTATAGTGTTTCTGTATTATCCCTGTATCTCAAGCACTCTCTACCTTTCTTCTGTTGACTCATAATAAAATGTTCAATATTTGATCAATTCCCAATTGGTTGGTAGGGAATCTAAGTAATTAATTTGAGCTTTATAAATCTAAGGAATTCAATTCACCACTTTAATAAAAAGTTTCTCAAGACTTGTCTTGGGATTTAATTTGTTATAGGATATTGACTTTATAATGATCATATAACTCTATAAAAAAAACCATCTTTTACTCATTAGAGTATGAGAGAAATGTCTTTATAAATAACAAAGCCTATTCCTTGGTTCTCTACATTTTTGAAATGATAGGTGATTGTAGTTTTTTTCTTTTGAGTTGAATATAATATTTATTATGTTGAGTTTTATTTTGAAAATAAATATATTTCAATCTTGTATATTTCTAGCTACATATATTTGATTTTATAAATATAAATCAAATTAGTTTGTATGATTACTTTTTAATATTACCTCATAACTTTTGTTTACTGGAGCCACATCTAAGGCCTAAATGTATGTAAAATAATAGTTTACCATTAGAATTTTAAACATAGTAGGCCAATTTTGTGCTGTGTGAGTTTCTCGAAGAACAAGATTTTAGAAGTTTTTAAGTGATATTTCAAAACACTGAAAAAGCTTTGTTCAAAATTGGCAATTTCTTCATTAGTTCTTGTACTGTTGTATTTTTTTATGTGTTAGTAGGTGCTAAAAAATGATAAAGAAAACATTTTGATCCTTTTTAAACCCAGTGATTGACATTAAAATATTTTGATATTTTTAAAGTGACAATTTTATGACTATAATTAACTCAAAAGAATTTCATATCATGATTCACAAAGTTGAAACTAAATTAGTTGATTAGAGACATAAGTGGTTTTTTTTTTCATAAAACCTATTGTATATTTTATTATACCATAAATGAATTAGAAATTTATTCAGCTAACAAAGCCCATATGTTTCAATCCTCTCCTACAACTTTATTAATCACTTGCTAGGCCAAAGTTGGAAATGTCATGACCCAATTAAACATTACACTATGATATTATTTAACCAACATTAGTAAAAGAAGAGAACCATATGATAACACCAATGCTAGTTATAATGATAAAACATGCTTTTTTTTAACTTTCAAGTAGTTATACCATAGGCTGCTAGACATAATATATAGCAATTTTTTATCTTGGAAGACTCTCCAAATCCATTGATTATGGTCATTTATATTAGTATGATATTGAACAAACGTTAATCGCTTCCTTGGCCTTGGTTGACTACCATTGATCACAAAACCCTCAAAACCATAAGACCTTGAAATCTCTTTCAACTGATTTTTCTTTTAACATCAATATTGCTTATCGAATCAAACCTTGAAACCACCTCCAACACATTAAAGGAATAAAAGACATTGTTTGTGGAATGAATGGTGATTCTGTGGCTGGGATGGATTATTTTACTACTAATTTTTTTCCAATAAGCTTGCAATATTATTAGTCCTAAAATTTTTTCTGCTATTTTGGATTTTTTACTGGGCACAATATCCCAAATTTTTTACTTTTACTTCTATTATGCTCATCCCCAAGAGTAACTTGGTTTGTAGTTGGAATGATTTTAGACCTATTAGTCTTTGTACCATTTTTATTATGTTTATTTCTAAAATTCTTATGTGTCATTTAATGTCTATTCTTCCTAAAATTTTATCTCCCTTTCAAATGGGTTTTGTTAACAGTCAGGCTATTGTTGATAATATTCATTTGGCTCAAGAATTTTTACATGTCATGTATATTATGGTGAGAGGTAGGAACATTATCTTGAAGCTTGAAATTTCTATGTCTTATGAAAACATTCATTGGATTTTTCTTTACAAGCTTTTATAATTATTTGGTTTTAATTTTGTTTTTATCAGTCTTATCAAAAATTGCATTGAAGGGTCTTATTTTTCCATTATTGTCAATGGCAAAAGCACTAGTTTCATTAAATCCTCTCATGGCCTAAGATAGAGAGATCCTATATCTCCCATCCTATTAATTATTACGAATGAGTACTTATCTAGAGGCCTTGCTAACCTTTTTAAGAATCACCCTAGCCTCTATTTTAGAACCTTAGGTGGTTTTCCTATTTCGTATTTATGTTTTACTGATGATTTTATTATTTTTAAGAATGCTTCTTTAAATTGGATTAATAAACTCTTAGATTTTTTTTCATAATGTTTAAATTTTTAGTGGGCTTTCTTTAAAAAAAATAAATGTTACTTTATTATTCGCAATAACGTGCGTAATGCTAATATTGCGGCCATCAAAGTCCTAACTAAATTTGGGCAAGCTCATATGCCAATTTAGTATCTTTGGGTTCTTCTTTTCAAATGTCATAAGAAAACTTTTCTTTTTAATGATTTGATTACTTTGGTTCAGAATAAGCTTTTATCCTGGGGCTCTTATTTTCTAATTTTGGTGGTAAGCTTACTCTCAATAGAAGTGTTCTTTGCTCTCTTCTTATTTATAATTTCCAAACTCTTCAACCTACTCAAACTATTTAAAATAGGATTGCTAAATGTATCAATATGTTTTTGTTTTTGGGAAAGGGGCTAATATAACCTCTAAAATTATTTGGTCCTATTCGGATAAGTGTTGTGGTGTGTTAAATAAGGGTGATTTGGTTTGTAAGAGCATGTTTGATTTGTACTATGCTTTTTCATTAAAGTCATAGTGTACTTTTCATTCTAAATTGAGCCTTTTGGCAAAATTTATGTTTGCTAAATATTGTGTGGGTAAACATCCCACCATTTGGTCTTTTAACCATGGTGATTCTAAATTATGGTAGAGACTTTGTAAGGTTAAATGGATTGTTGAGATTCATCTTTCTTGGGCGCTTGGTGATGGGAATATTTTCTTTTGGCAAGAACATTGGATAGGTCCTCTCAACTATGGCTATGGTGAATTTTTTCATTACAGACAACTATTCGGACTACGATAAACTTGTGAATGTGACGCCTGACTCTATTATTAAATAAATTTTTAACCTTCACCTAAACACTGAATCAGAGGATTTACTTTTATTAAATTTGTCCAAAGATGATGCTTTTAGATTAAAGGATGTCTGACATGCTTTTAGATCCAAGAATGATTCTTTTATTATTTTCTCTATGATTTGGCATAAAAGCATTCTTTCCATTATTGCTATTTTCATCTAGAGGATTTGGCATAAGTTCATTCCTTCTGATAATAATTTATCAATTAGTGGTTTTATTTGGCTTTGGAAATGTCAATGTTGTTATCATGTGGAGAATATGCATTATAATTTTCTTTCTGGTACTTTAGCTATTAAAACTTGGTCTTACTTTGATGATGTTTTCAAATTAAATAATTTTAATGCTAAACTGTCTATTAATGCACTTCTTAAGTTTTGGTTTGTCAAGTTTGAACAACATAATAAAAATGTTATTCCTTCTCTAATTTTAATGTACTTATGGTTGGAGAGGAATAATTCACTTTTTAATGGTACGTGCATGAACCATCTTAGGATTATCAATAATGTGAAATCTAAGTTATGAGACTCCTCTTTGTTAACTTTCTTTCTTATAAGAACTTGAAGAATTATTACTTTGTGTCTTCTAACTTAGGTCTCACGTTGGATGTTGATCATCATCCTCCTCCTAGACATAGGATTGTTTACTAGATAAAACCCCCTAATTACTTTATAAACTGAATATCGGGGGTACTATTAATCATTCCTTTCGGATGTTGTGGGATTATCAGGGACAGTTATGGTAACATTATTATGTATTTTGTGGGTTTCTTTCAAATTTGTGATGTGAATTTTTCTGAGCTCTCGACTATTCTTTATGGGATTAGATTATGTATTTCTCTTGATATTTATAACATTGGTATTAAAGTTGATTATACTTATTTTATTCAATGTTTAAATAATCTTGATTATTCTATTCGTAATTCTTATCTCTTTTTATCTGGTGAGGGAAATTAAATAGTTAATGATATTTATTAACGCCTCCTTTTTTCATGTGTATAGGGAGGGGTATGCCTGTACTGAATGGCTTGCTAATTGTGATTTGGATTATTTCACTGATCTTAATGCTAAAAACTTACCTATCCATTTAAAAGGGCTTGTAAAATTGGATAAAATTGGTATCCCATATGATAGAATTTAAAGTGTTTTGGTCATTGGAGCTTGTGTTTTGGCTTACAATTACCTCTATTTTGGTCCATTGGTGGCTTTTGCTGGGGAGGTTTCTCTGGAACCATTTTGTTTTTATTAGGTTTAGAGGCTTTATTTTCTATTATTTTAGCTTCAAGATGTTTGGAAGGCTGATTATTCATAGGGTCCTTTGTTTGGCCTTTTAGTTGTGTTCTGTGTTTTCTTTCTCATGGGGTTTTCCTATTGCTTGGATGTTTTACTGTTATGGAAATTCTCTTATGTGCTTTCTGGTGATCATTTTAAGGAATTATATAGTTGTCCTGGATGTGAGTTTGGGAGATTTTTTTGGGGGGTTTATTATTTTGGGCTTTACTGAGTGGTGTGTTTCTTATTGTATCTATTGTATTTTCTATGTATTTGTGGAGAATTTTGTGTTATCATCTTGGTTTTGTTTTGATGTTGGCATTATTAATTTTTACTGTTCTTGTCCCAATTTTTTGGGTGTCAATATGGAGGTGTTCTAGAGATATTGGCTGCTTCTTTATTTGTACTACTTGAGATTTTATGGGGGTGTGCTGGAGGTTTTTCTTTGGTTCTTCTCAACTGGGTTGTTGATTTTGGGCAAGGTTGTTTATGGTTTGGTTTTTTGTCCCCTTTGGCTGGGCATTTTTTGCGGTGTATGGGTGGCTATTATTTAATTTCTCTTCATTTGGATGTTTGGTGCTACTAAGGATGTTCTGAGTTGGCTTTATTTTATTGTGATTATGTTGTTGTATACCTTTGGTTTGTTGTGGACTTTGGCATTTAACCTAGACTACTAGGTTCGGTATTCATTACATACCAACTATTTTACTAATCATCTTAGTTGGTTAGGATTTCTATCTGTTTTGTCTTATGCTTGGATGAATTGGATCTATTGATGTTCTTTTTGTTTTAGTAGTGCTTGGCGCAGTTGGATAATGGATTAACAATTCTTTTATTTTGGACCTCATCTTATTTTGTAGAATTTTCTTAGTGCATGTACTCGTGCTGATGACATTTTGGATGGGGAGTTGAATGTAGTTTTTTGGTGCTTTCTGTTCATTGGGTGCCCTTTCTTATGCACTGTAGATTATATATAAGTTTATTTGTACTTTTGCTTAGTAGAGACCTCTAGCTCTTAGGTTTTTTTGATTTGTTTTTGTAGCTTTTCTGAGCATTAGCAAGCTTGAGGGCCCTTTAAAGACTCTGTAATTTTCTCTTATATTTAGGCGTACACCCCTCTATGGGTTTTTGCTAAAAATAAAAAATAAAATTTATTTGAAGTGTATTAAACCAAACTCCTAGTCATGGTCGAAACTAGTTGACCAAGTCAAATTAGGTAGTCCAAAATTGCCTTTAGCTCTATAAAACTCAATTCATGCATGGATACCTATGAGAACCTTGAGACCAACTACAATAATCTCATAATTTAACTTGTAATGAATTAACCCTAGTCCTAACCCCTAATTAACCTTGGTTTACCAATATAATCCTATTAGCCATGGGGTCTCTAAGGAGCTTAAATATGCATGTTGAGCCAAATTGTTACAATGTTCGATCCCAAGCTTGTGATTTTAATGATAACAAATATTATTGATTAAATTTTCATTTCACCTCAAACTTGCATGTCATATGTAATTCAATTAATAACTAATGTTTTAAATATATTAAATACCACTATAGATCATTCAGGGCTAAAGATTAGGTAGAATAGGATGTATTGAAAGATTTTATATTTTTTATTTCTTTAATTTTATATTTTTTTTAGTCTATGTCAAGCTAGGTTGATCAATAATTTGGTGATTGTACAAATAAACACTAGGAGGAAAATTATGTGTTGTTAATTTTGAGAATATCATGTTATCTGAACCGTATCGTACTATATGATATACATGAAATAGTAATTAATTAAAATCTTAATTAAGAAAGAGATGGAATTTGAATGAATTATATAGTACGATCTACAAAAAATTAGTTTTGTTGCACTAATAAAAAATTATATAATAATAAAAATTCAAAATTAGAACTAATCATAATATACAATTCCAATATACTGGATGATATTACCATATATTGTTTATTTTAGCCCTATAATTAGGCAATCAATATGGATTATTTAATTTATAAGATCATAATGTGTGATGACCCCCATTGTATTGTATGACTTGATTTAATCCTTGGACAATAAGGAACTGACAAAAATCGTATTGAACCAAAATCCTATTCTTTTGAATTAATCATATTGTACAACTCTCATATCATACTTATTCATCGTACAATACTAATAGGATGGAATGAACTAATCATATTAAAAAATCCGATATTATACTGTATGACTAGAAGTGGGAGATTTGAATTTTTAGGATTATTTGAAGCTTTGTTTGTTGAAGTGATTATGAGAAAGAGCATTATGAGAGAAATTATTGCAATGGAGAAGGAGAAGGTGAGGTTGTGTAAGAGGGAGAAGGAATGTGAGAGGATTACACATGGTTGCTCAATATAAGCTTCAACCTTGATTTATCAAGTAGTTTTATTAATTTATTAGGGTTACTCTATGGAGTAAGAACTTCAGGCTAAAGATGGATGGGTTCTCTACCTTCACCAGGAGGGTGAAAAAGCTTCCATGGTTCTCTTCCCCATTGATTTACTTTTGTGATTTATTTTCTTTCTAATCCAAGTTGTTAATTTTTTGATTATTTGGATTAATTTGGTAAAAAAAAAATTAAAATGATCACAGTAGTTCTATACAAAAAAATTTTTGGTACATTTACTGACATCTACATTGTGAGATTTCTATTTAAAATTTGATGTTTTGAATATATACTCATATTGTCAAAAAGTATTTTGAAAAATAAATGTTTTAAAAGCACAAATTCACCCTACCTTTAGTGTGCCTTGGGTAGTTCAATGAGGCTTAACACCCTTAAACAATCACAAATGCCATTCACATTGCTTGAGACCATCTCAACAAGTCCTAAACATAATTTTTATTTAGTAAAACATAAAACTAATGATTTTGACCAAATTAATGAACCAAACTATTAGGGATAATCCATGGAATCAATATGAGTCTACTAAAAAAATTTTAGCCTCTAAGCCTACCTGCATTAGCCATATAGGTTGAAGAAAATGCTCCCAAAGGGGTTTTCTTTAACTAATACCTAACCTTTATAGAATTAAATTTCATAAATGTGTGTAATAGATGTCACATAACCCAATGAGCCTAACCTATGGTTTGACCATGTTCAATCAATTGGGTTGAAAAAAGCCCTCAAAACCCTAAATTCTTTAAACCATTAACAAGCCCACACAAATTTGTTACTGTTAGCCACTTTAATTATGTTCTAAAATGTTCATCGCACATTCCATATTAAGCTCTATCAATGTGGGCTACAGATGTGGCAAGATTCTGTAAAACAACATCTTTCTCAATCATTAGTTTACTCTTAATGGACTAGCTAGCTATCCCAATGCACTAAAACTCTCTATAAAGTTACCTTGCCTCTGATAAGATAGTCCCTAACTGATTAATTACATTTTGAAGCCTCCTAATAACTCACCAAGCTTGCTGACAACCTTCCATAGCCTTTCACAATTACAAAATCTTCCATTTGAAGTTCAAATGGAGAAAGGAGTGCAAAAATGATAAAAGATAATTAACTTTCAATCTAGTTGTTTTTTAGAGCTTTTACTCTTTACATAAGTTCTAGAGGATATCACTTGGTTGTCCATAGAGCCACAAATTAAGACAATTCATCCACTGTATAGTGGTATTTTCTCATTAAAATATTTATATTTGATATTTTATTTACTTCAATATTTTAACTAATGAAGCCCCTTAACTCCATGAATTGGAAGCTTACGGTACCAAGAGGTTATGTTTTAAATTTTTATATATTTTGATGAGTATATAAAAAGTTTTTAATAATTAATGTTTTAATTAATTTTAAAGCAAAAAACTCTAGCTCAATCAGAGCTGTCTAATTATGAGTGTATCACAATCAAATGGCCCTAAATGTTTTATATGAATGTTGCATTCAACTGGCTTCAAACTTGTATCTCAATAAACCACCAGACTAGCTGTATGGAGTGGTCTCAACATTTGGTCTGATTAGAAGTGATTGGATGGTACCATTTTCTTCTGAACATATTTAATGAACCTCCTGCACTCTAAACATGTCATGCCGCTATGTTGTTATGCCTAATGTTTTCCATTGATTGGCAATCAATGATTTGTGGCTGAAAAATTTAAATAAAGCCCGAGATTAATATAATAATGCTAAACAACCTTAGAAATTTCACCATAAATTAATTATTACTTAAATTTGTTGTGCATGGGCTTGTCGGAATTCTCTTTATTGTAATTTTATTTTAAAATTAATTTTGAGAGATTTGTACTAGTGGTTAGTTAGAAATTTGTGTTTGATTGAAAAATGACTTTCGTTAATTACGCATGAAATACTTGTCCAATTAAGATCAAATGTGGACAAGGTTAAGTATAGTTCGTTTACAACATACCCTCATTTTCCTGGGCCTTGGTGAGCAAAGGATCTTGGGGAATTGATTTTTCAAAGTTTTTGTTCAATATGACCCAAAACTTTAGAAATTCATAACTCTCTATTTTTATATAGTTAGGTCTTGATTTTTCTTTGAAACATTTATGCTTATTCAAGAGTTAGAATGCTACTAATTTGAACCCAAATCCAATTCGTTGAATTCCAAAATTAAATTATCAATGGTATAAATACATTTTTCTTTGATTATTGGCTATGATACTTACGAAGACTTTTATGAGCTCGAATTTAGTGAGTTTGAAGCACATTTTAGATGAGAAAATATTACAAATTTTCTCACAACAAGAGAACATTTGGCATGTTAGTTATTGTACCCATGATTTACTCATGTAATTTACCCAATATTTTAAATAATTCATACTAAATTAAAATTATATGAAAAAAATATAATTTAAGTGTCATACTGTTCAAAATTAAGAGTTTAACAGAGAAAAATTAAAAGCCCTTATGAATATAATAAAAAAAAGTACTTTTAGATATAATTGAATTAATAAGTAATTAGTTTAAAGAAATAAAAAAATATTAATGTTTCAAAATAATTTTAAACATTTGTAATCACCCTTATGAATCATTAGTGATACTTGTGGATTATTTTAGGAATTTTAGGGTTTATTTAGTAACAAAAATAAGAATTCCTTTCTAACTAAATAACTAAATAATTCATTAAATTGGATGAAATTAAAAAAATTATAACTAATTATAGGAATATCAAATTCATATAAACTAAGGCATTGAGCTCACAATGGGGTGTAATATTTATGAAAATTTTAAAAATATAATAATCAATGTAAATTAAAAAGTCAACATTTGGTAATATATAATTCATTAAAATGTTCAAAACGTGAAGAATTAATAACAACTTGTAAACAAACCCAAATGACAAAAACTCATGAACATTTATCTCAAAATTTGATATATTAATTTTGAAAATTATAAAATTTTGAGGATTTAGTATAGATAAGAAAGTCAGCCATTGGACAAACCTAATTCATTAAACAAATCAATAAAAATGATAATTTAATAAATAACCATTAATTTAGTAAATGTATAACTCAATAAATTAAATGACATATACTCTATCGAAGATGTTTTTATGAAAGAGTACCTAAGTTCACTAGGCTATGTGTCCTTAGGATGCTTGGTCCTCATGTTCATTATGACAACGCCATGAATGAATTGAAGGAATGTAATTAATAAATTGTAAACATTATAACTTAGTACACAATAAATTAAATTTATAAATAATTAAAACTCTATCAAAGAAGCTTTTAGGTTGGCTACCCCATGCTATGAGGCGATGTGTCATAGGGAGGTTTTCTTCATTATACACATTGTGGCAACATCATGAATGAATTATAAACATTTAAATGATAAATTAAAGACTTTATAAGTCAGAAGTACAACAATAACAACAACATCATTCTTTTATCAAACTATGTTTGGTTGGCTACTTGAATCAGTTTTCTCTATTATGCTGGTTAACAATTAAATTCTCATTAAAATGTAATTTTTTCTAACCAAGTCTTTTTAGGTTTACCTCTAGCTTTCTTAAAAAAAGACAAATATAATATACATACTTTTCTAACAGTGTCATCAGGAGGCTACCATTTGATTTGACCAAACCATCTTCGATGACTCTATCTAATCTTATCTTCCACTAAAGGTACTCTAAGCTTTTCACATATAGATTCATTTAGTATCATGTCTCTAAGAGTATAAAAACTCATCCATTTGAACATCCTCTTCTGTTAAACATTTAACTAAATATTAGGCTTCTCTTTAAATGGCCAACATTTTACACCATAAAGCATTGCAAGTTTAACCCCCATCTTAAAAATTAGTAATCAATGAATTAAATTAATTAATAATCAAAACTCTATCAATAATATTTTTAAGGTGGACAATGTCGCTTTGTGTTTCTATTGATCATAAGGATGCTTTAGTCCTACTATGTATTCTGACAATGCCATTAATGAATTGATAGAATGTAAATATTAATTTCTAAACTTAATAAATTAATATTGAATGAACTAAGTAAATTAAAAATTATTAATAAAACATTTGGTCATTGAAGCATCCATACCTTGTGTTTGACCCTTTTTAGGAAGGAAATGATGTATAAGATTGAAAGATTTTAAGGCTAAAAAGCCAAATTAAAGTGTAAGGACTGTAAACAACCTATGAACCACATTTCGGAGGAATGATATCATTACATATATGTCGCTATGACTTGCTAATTTATAACTTCTTGCACTTAAAATTTGTTGAGTGTTATGTTCTTTAAAACTTAATGTTAAATAACTTTAATATTTAAAACACCCCTTAAAAGAAAATAAGAACTAACATTCTAAACAACCTTATATAAATAAATTTAAATTATAGAGAACTTTAAATAAATAAAAACTAGGATTATGTATGAAACACAACCTTGTACGTAATTTAATGGTTTACTTTTTTTTTTTTTTTTGAGAAGATGCATATAGCATTAAAATAAAAAGGAACCTATTACAAACTAGAATAGAAATAACTAGGCAATCCTTTTAATACAGTAAAAGGAAGCCTTATTAAAAAACAATTTAAGCATAATGAGAGTATTCAAAAAATAGGAAATGTATTAACGAAGATAAGACTCTCTACTTATCATTTTAAACCAATTGGGGTGGAGGGGATACCAAAGATTAAACAACTAAAAAGGTTGATTAGTATCCCAGAACTCTGAATTAAGTAAAAATAAAAGGTAGAATGATGTTTACTTTCCATTAATCTAGATCCTCTTTTCAAATACCAACATATGCTTAAAATAAATGTAGAAAAAGCAAGATTGATAAATAAAAAAAAAAAGAAAATAAATGAAAGGAAGAGTTCTCTGCCGAGAAAATAACTTGGATCTTCACAGCCCAACAAGTTTTTTATGCGCAAACTTCATTACCTTCACCCAATCCCCAAACTAACCTTGAATTCCTTCCTCAACAATTATAAACATGTCATGAAATAAGTGATGAAGTGGGTCCAACACTTTCACCTAGAATACCCAATTTCCTTCCTTCAAGACTCCCTTTAATAGGACCAAACAAATTTAATTATTTATGAAACTTTTTCTTATGATGCATCGATTTGGATGGAAGATGGAATTCTCCATCTTAAATCAAAGCTTCTCTACTCTTCACATTATCAACCTTAGATAAAGGAGAAGCTAAAATCAGCTTTACCCTTTCTTGATCTCGAACCCTTGATAGAATGTCCGAACATCCTTCCCCAATTGTTTTGATATCCAAATCAGCCTCTACTTCAATCACACCTTCCTTATCCTTCACATACTCTGTACAAGCCAAATGAAGAACGAAACAAATTCTGTATATTCAAAGCTAACAAACTTGGCGGAATTTAAAAATTCAGCGGGTAGAGAGAGAACGTCTGAGGAAAAATCTAATTCTGTTTCGGCTTTTTCAAATTTGGACGTTCGCGGGTTTTCCGGCTATGCATAAATGGCGAAGGATGGCCACCGGCCATCTATGGCCGGCGATAATTTGGGCCTTCAACGATCATCGGTGGGTTTAATCCATAATCAAACTCGATCTTTTACGACTTCTCCTCCAGCTTTTGGTGACAGTTTTTTTGCTGTTTCTCAAGCTTCCATTCCTCTGAAGAAAACAGGTATTTTCATTAATGAAGGAGGTTTCATTTCCTCGAATAAGATCTCTGAAGTGGTTGGAAAAGGCAAAAATGTGATTGAAGAAATTTCTGTGAAGACTCAGTTCAATTCTGGAAAGAAGTTGGGAATTTTGCTTGAGCAAAATTTAAATAAGGAATCATCTTCGTCTCTCTATAGAAAGCCAATCGAAAAATTGGAGACGAATGGGAGGAATATTTTGGATGTAGCTGTTGTTGAGACAGAAAATTTTACTCCTGCTAAAGTCGTTATAGCTGTGGAAGATTTACCTGAGAATAGATTGGAGTCTATTGAAGACAATGAAGAAACTGTGAAGTCTAAGGAAGCTGATTTGAATTTTGTTCGGTCCTGCAATTTAGGGGAGCTGGGAAACTGCAATGTTAATGATCTTATTCCTGAGAGATGTAATAATGCTGCTCAGCCTAATGTTTGGAGTAAGAAAGCAAACATTAAAGTTGCAGATCTTTATATAGGTGATTTCTTATCTGAAGATGGAGCATTTGTTAAACTTCATGCTGAAAAAGAAATTGAAAATACCAGGAAGCTTCAATATTCACTTCTGGTTAAAGTCTTTGGTAGCAATGCGCCTTTTCCAATTGTTAGTACTGAATTAAGAAGGAAGTGGTCTTCTTTCGCTAAATTCCATCTTACTATGATCGGTATGGACTGGGTTTTATGTTCTTTTTATGAAGAAGAGATTATGGAAGAGGTCTTGTCTAATGGGCCTTATTTTGTCAACGATCAAATTATTGGACTGGACAAATGGACGCCGAACTTCAACCCAAATTCTTTAAAAGGTCTTACTGCACCTATTTGGGTTAGAATGCCGAATTTACCTCTTCAAAGTTGGGATGAAATAAATATTTGTAGGATTGCCTCTAAGATTGGTAAACCTATCTTGATTGATGGAAATATGTTCCAATGGGGGAGAAGAGAGTTCGGTAGAATTTGTGTCCGTATCAATTTGGATACTCAACTCCCTCTTGGTGTTTGGGTTGAAGGAAGCACGGGTAAATTCTTCCAAAAACTGGAACATGAAAGGCTTCCTAACCTTTGTTTTGATTGTGGAAAACTTGGTCACTTGAAGAAAGATTGCAAAGACAAGAATTTGGAAGGAATCAATGTTCCGGCAAGGAATAATGAGGTTCAGGATAAGAATATCTTAAATACCAATAATATTATTGGTTCATCTGTGAATGCTGAGAAGACAAATGAAGGCTATGGACCATGGCTACTTGTGAATTATGGGAAAAAAAAATTCAGAAACTTTGGTTTCAGGAATTTTATCTCAAGAAGCAAAGAAGTTAAGGGACCTAATGATGCTGTTGGCTTTTCTAATAATCCTAATCAAAGCTTAATGAAGAATGGCAAGAAGATTTGGAAAGAGGTTGGTTTGATGAATACAGAGAATTCCATTGGTCTTGAAAAGGAAGATTTGGGACCTCGACAGAAGTCAGAATTGGTGAATGCTGCTATTGGATCAAAGGTAAATGAAGTATCTCTTAATTTACCTAAAATTGATGTTAGTAATAAATTCAATTTACTAGACAATCAGCTGGAGAAAGGAGAAATTGTAAACTCTGGAAGCATTCTTGATTCTGTTAACAGAGATGATTTGAAGGCTGTAAATTCTACACAACCTGTTGGATTGGCTGATAAAGAGGATGTAATGAAAAAAGATAATTTTTCTAATTTGAAAAGGAAAGGCTCCAATCAACTTAAAGGGCTTGGTCCTATTAAATTGGCTCCTAGGAGTAGGAGAGCTGAAGGAGTAGGAGAGCTGAAGGAGATGTTAAGGATAAGTTGGGTACTTTCCCCTCTTGTTCAATGAATTCTTCCATTATGTTTTGGAATTGTAGAGGAGCTAGGAAGAGAAAGGCTTCTCTATACTTGAAAGAGGTGGTGAAAAATCATGGTATTTTTTTCATTGGTTTACTTGAAACTAAAGTTATGAATTTTGATAGAAAGGATGTGGATCTTCTGATTGGTCCAGATTGGGACTTCTTTCATGTTCCTTTAGATGGTTTATCTGGAGGTTTGCTTGTTCTTTAGAAGGCTAACTTTGTTAGATTCCAAATTGTGGAATTCTGCTCTCAATTCATCCTAGGTGATTTGGATATTCCTAATAAAGGGATTTGGAGGATTGCTTCTATTTATGGCAATAAAGATGATTATAAGAGAAGGAGGATTTGGGAAAGGTTGGAAGTTAATTCTTCTAAGGATCTTCCAATGGTTTTGGGAGGTGATTTTAATTGTATTCTTTCTAAAGATGACAAGAGGGGAGGAAAAAAATTCTTGTTTTCCCTTGGGCCCAAGGAGATGAAATCATTTCTAGCTCTTAATGACTTTCATGAAGTTGGTTTTGTGGGATCTAAATTTACGTGGTGCAACAACAAAAAAGGTGGAGATCAGATTCTAGAAAGGCTTGATAGATGCTTTCTAAATTCGGTGGCTTTGAACTCTCCTCATAGATTGTTGGTGAGGCACTTGGCTCGGATTGCTTCTAATCATTGTCCGGTGGTGTTAAATCTTGTGGTGCAGAATTCAGCAAAAAAATTTCTCAGATTTGAAGAAGTTTGGGCAACTAACAAAGCTTCGATGGCGGTTATCAAAGGCACTTGGAGGAAAAAAAGTTGATGGAAGCTTCTCACAGATTTTGAATCTCAAAATGGAGAAAGCCCTCAAAAATCTTTATTATTGGAGTAAGGCTAAGCATAGTAGCCTTGTTAAGCTAAAAGAGGATCTGTTAAAGATTATTGAAAATCTTCAAACTAGAGAAGCAAATGAAGGTGCGTTATCTGAGGAGGAGAGTTGGCTTTTGAATGTGAATGTCAGTGAATTGAATTCTACCCTTGCAAAGCTGGACACTTGGTGGAGGCAAAGAAAATGGTTGGTTGAGGGGGATAGAAACTCAAGGTTTTTTCAAGCTTATGCTTCAGCTAGAAGGTGTTCTAATTATATTGCTAAAATTAAAGATGAAAATGGGATCCTTGTTGAAGATCAACATCAGATAGAAGAAGTGTTGATTCAGTTTTTTAAAAACAAATGACAGCATAGAAATTGCAATCTGCTGGATTGGCCTGATCCGTGGAGGAGTTTGGAAGATGGGGATAGAGAACTTTTAAACAAGACTTTCTCTATTCAAGAAATGGAAGAGGTGATCAAATGTAGTGGCTGCAACATTTCCCCAGGTAATGATGGTATTACCTTTTCATTCTTTAAAGCTTATTGGGAGATTATTAAATTTGATTTATGGAATGCTATCAACTTCTTCTTTAATATGGCTTATATGGATCCTAAATGGAAGGAAACTATTATTGTCCTTATCTCAAAGACTAACAACCCCTTGTCTCCCAATAACTTTAGACCAATTAGCTTGTGTAATTCGGTCTACAAGTTAGTTGTTAAAATGTTAATGAATAGATTGTCTTCTTGCATTCCTAAGCTCATTTCGAATGAGCAAGCTGCATTTGTGAAAGGGAGATCCTTATCTGATCATATTTTGGTGGCTCAAGAAATTATGCACAAGTTCAGAAGTTCAAAATCTAAGAAAAGGCTGGTTGCTTTCAAGATAGACAAGGAACAAGCCTATGATTCTATGGGTTGGCAAGCACTGGAAAAGGCTATGGTGTACTTCGGCTTCCCAATTGGTTTTATTAATCTGATAATGGAATGTGTTAGAGATTCAAAATTCTCTATTCTAATAAATGGAAATTACTCTGATTGGATAAATGGGGAAAGTGGTTTTAGACAAGGTTGTCCCTTGTCTCCATTCCTTTTTATCATTTTCTCTCAATTATTATCAAATGCCTTCAAACTTAAAGAGGATTCTGTTGGGGTCCGGTTGAATATGAATGGGCCTAGAATCTCACACTTACTCTATGCTGATGATGTTTTTATCTTTTCTTAGACTAATTTGAAGATTATCAAAGAAATCAAAATGATCTTGAAGAATTTTTGTGGTTGGTCAGGCCAAAGAATCAACACTTTTAAGTCTTCCATGATTTTTGGAAATTCTGTTAATAGAACTACAAAGAATAGGATATCTGGGCTTGTGGGCTTCAAAGTTGTAAAGGAAATGTTCTATCTTGGGATCAAACTAGCTTTGAGAAGATTAAAAAGAGAGGACTTCCATTTCATCATTGAAAAGGCTATCAAGATGACTAATGTTTGGGGAGCCAAAATGATTTCTTTACCTGGTAAGATTTTACTTGCCAAATCCAATCTTCTTGCTTTTGTTACATTCCAATGCACCAACTCTTTGGTTCCAAAGAGTATTCTTGATGAAATAGACAAGATTTGTAGAAACTTCATATGGAATAAAGCTAATGGGAGTCATGGTATTCACTTTGTCAATTGGGATACTATGTGTCTTCCTAGAAAATGGGGAGGTAGATCTCTTTACTCTTGTTCTTCTAAAGTGGGAGCTTTGAGAGCTAAATTAGCATGGAAATATGTTGATAACAAAGACTCCTTAATTCATAAATTGCTGTACTCCAAATATGGAAATCTGTGGTTAGATAATTCAAGAATTACGGGTTCTTCAGCATGGAAAATTATCAAGGATGGTGGCAAAGCTCTAAAACCGTTGATAAGATGGAGTATTGCAAATGGAGAGGGAATTGAAGTATTCAAAGATACCTGGATTTTTGATAAAAGTATTTGTAAATGGCCTACCTTTATCATTCCTCATGACAGCAGCAAACTGAAGGTTTCTAACTTTATTTCCAACGGGACTTGGAAGGAAGAAGAATGGATGAAATTTGTAGGCAAGGAGTGTTTGAATAGTTGCTATTTGAATGAGTTATATTTATGCAACTTATGTAGTTTTGATGATTCCAAACATTATTGTTCAAATGTATAGTTATCTCCTAACAATTTCAGAAGATTTGCACTTGCTCTTGTGTGTACTAACATTTCAGAAAAATCAGACTCCAGACTACGAAAAGTTCAATTCAAATTCAACATGAGATATTTTGTTTAATTGATGTTTGTCTTTTCTTTGAATTAATTTTGAAAGGGAGTGATTGTAATTGAGTGAATAAAATCTCACACACACAAATAAGGAGATCTTAAAATTCTATACTGATCGTACAGGACGATATTTATCGTACTGGACGATCTGTCAATTATCTCCTATAGAGCACTTGGAACGAATAGGAACTTGCTTTGAAAAATTTTCTAAGTCCTATTCGTCCAGGACGAAATTTATTATCGTACCAGGCGATGGGTTCTCTGTAAAATTTTCGTCCAGACGAATTTTACCATCGTACGAGGCGACCAGTTCTCTGGAAAATTTTCGTCCAGACGAAATAAATAATCGTCCAGGACGATCGGCTCTCTGGAAAATTTTCGTCCAGACGATCACATTTTCGTTCAAACGATAAACCGACTTAGAACAGTTTTCAGCAGTTTCTAGAACCGACCTTGTAATAACCGTTCGTACTGGACGAACCAAGTTCGTACAGGACGATCAGCTGTACGAAGTCAGTTCGTACACATATACAAATTGGGTCGTTTCAGATCGTTTAAGTAAAATCGTCCAGGACGATCCAGAATCGTACAGGACGATCCACTGCGTACAAAATTGAAAATTTGCAGTTTTTGGGCGGTTTCACTTGTCTTTTATATAAATAGTCCAAATTAGACTGCCACCCAATCTTTTTGTCATTTGATCTTCGTGCCTCTTGAGAGAATAGCCAAGAAGAGAGTGGAAGAGAGCATTCAAAGGAGGATTCCTACCACTGGAGCGAGAAGGCTTCACTTGGATTGCTAAGGTAAGAGTCTCTACTTGTGGAATTGGATTTCTTCACTCTTTTTCTTTCTTCCTTCTAGATTCTTGTGAGAAGATCATTCAAGAAGGTCCGGTTCTCTGCCGACACTTGGAGAGTGTGAACAGACGAGGGTTCTCTGCCCACACTAGGAGAGTGTGAAAGGAAGAAGGTTCTCTGCCTACACTTGGAGAGTGTAAACAGCCGTAGGGTTCTCTGCCCACACTAGGAGAGTGTGAAAGGACGACGGTTCTCTGCCGCACCGGGTAGTGGTGAAAAGAGTGTTTTGTACAGGCTTCTCCGCCTTGCTGTGGGTGCTAAAGGAGAGTCACTTTGTGGTATTAGTGCAATACTCAGAGGGTGCCTCTGAGGAGTGGATGTAGGTCTGGTTATAGACCGAACCACTATAAATCTGGTGTCATTTACTTTATAGCTTTTACGTTTCCGCACTTTAAATTTCAGTTTTAACAACTCTGTGGTTGAAAAACATTTTTCTACTAACTTTAAAAGAAAATTTTATTTCGGTTCAACTTTATTATTAAGAGGGTTTAAAATTTTAAAAACTACCAATTCACCCCCCTCTTGGTAGCCTTGGGACACTTACTTAGGCTTAACAACCTAATTACTGGACTCAATAAGTGGTATCAGGGCAGAGTTTCAAAATCATAAGTTTGAACTACTTTTTGATTAACGTAGATGGCTACATTTGGAAACCGAAACACACCTGAGGGTTACTCTATCACTAGACCTCCACTGTTTGATAATATTCCTTTTGATTTTTGGAAAACACGCATGTCTACTTTCTTACAGTCACTTGATTATCGCATGTGGATGCTAGTCCAGGAAGGTTACACAAAACCAACTAGATTAGTTGATGGAATTAGGGTAGATACACCCTATGCAGATTGGACTATAGAAGAACGTGACTTAGCACAATTAAATGCGAAATGTTTAAATAGTTTCTTTTGTGCTTTAAAATCTGAAGACTACATGCGAGTTTCCACTTGTAAAAGCGGAAAAGACATATGGGATAGACTTTGTATTACTTATGAAGGGACAAATGAGGTTAAGCAATCAAGACTCAATATCTTGTTACATGACTACGAGTTATTTCGCATGAAACCTAATGAATCTATATCTGACATGTACACAAGATTCACTCAAATTGTAACCTCTTTGCATGCACTTGGTAGGGAATTAACTAATGCTGAAATGGTTAATAAGATTCTTCGTTGTTTACCTACTGCATACGATGCTAAAATTACTGCAATTACAGAGTCAAAAGATCTGAACATTTATTCTATTGACAATCTTCTTGGTTCACTCATTGCTTACGAGCAAGGAGTAAGTCAAAGAAAGATTGATGCAGGTGAACCAAGAAAGGACAAGAATCTGGCATTAAATGTGGAAGAGTCAGAAAGTGAACACTCACAACCTGAGGATGAAGACGATATAGCACTGATGACTAGACAATTCAGAAGCTTTTTAAAGAGGAAGCAGAAGAGACGCCAGCAATGGAATAGAGGTAAGTATAACAAAAATGGCAGGGTTTCTAATGAAGTGATTTGTTATGAATGCAGGAAACCAGGTCATATAAAAACTGATTGTCCAAAACTTAAAGCCACTCCTAGCAAGGAGAAGGTAGAGGAGAAACCAATGGTAAAAAGGGGCAAGAAGAAGTTTCAAAAGGCTTTTTGGGCGGACTCAGCTTCAGACTCATCTGAGACTGAAAACGAAGAAGAAGTCACCAACCTTTGCTTGATGGCAGATAAAGCTGAACAATCAGATCAAGAAGAGGTATGTGATTTAACCTATGATGAACTGTTTGAAGTTTCTGAACACATGCATGATGCATATAGGAAAACTAAAAAGATGCATTCTAGTTTAGTTTTAGAATTGGAAGAGCTTAATAAGGAACACGAAATCCTTAGAAAAGATCATGCTTTAATTGATAGCAACCACATGAAACTACTTGATGAATATGATGACTTGAATAAAAATTTCGAAAATTTAAAATCATCCTATGCTGAACTTGAAAAAGAATTTAAGAAATTTAAGGATGAATCTGAGCACAAGACATATAGAATCAATTATACAAATCGAATCTTGGAGGATATGAATTCATTTTACAAACTTACTATAAGAGCTCTCGAGGATAATAGGAACCCCCCTAAACTTGAAGATTTTACAAATCCTAAATATTATCCTAAATTCATGAAATCCCTTAGAAGACAATCATATGAAAGAAAACATAGGAATATTTTTCCTAATGTTAAATGTAACAATTGTGGATTTTTGGGACATATATCTCACACCTGCACTTTAAAGATGAAACCTAATTTGGTGTGGAGAACTAAGATGCATAAACCTAGACATATCACACATGCATCTGATTATAAATTTCATAAAGGTGAACCCAAACTAGTTTGGGTTCCCAGGTCTAACATTTGAGAATTTTGTAGGTATACTCTCACACAAGACCTCGTGAGAGTATATGGTACCTGGACAGCGGATGTTCTAAGCACATGACTGGAGATACTGCTCAATTCATAATGCTGGAAGCCAGGAGTGGAGGCAAGGTTACACTTGGAGATAATACCACAAAGAAGGTGGTTGGATCAGGTATGATTGGAAATTTGAAAAACTTTTTCATAGATAATGTTTTATTAGTTGAAGGCTTAAAACATAATTTGCTTAGCATAAGTCAGCTATGTGATAAGGGCTATAATGTAAATTTTTTACCTACTAGCTGCATAATTAGCCTAAATGGGAAAATTGTTTTAAATGGAAAAAGGGTGAACAATGTCTACATGCTAGATTTAAATTGTATTCAATCTCCTACTGCTTTTTGTTTGAAAACTGTTTCTGATGAATCATGGCTTTGGCATAGGAGACTTTGTCATTCTAGTATGAAAAATCTTAGAAGAATTACCCAAAAGAATTTGGTTAGAGGAATACCTAAACTAGACTTTACTAAGGACCACTTATGTGATGCATGTCAATTAGGAAAACAAGTGAAGTCCTCTTTTAAGTCCAATAAAGATCTTAGGACCAGTAAACCTTTAGAAATTCTTCACATGGATCTTTTTGGACCTGTAAGCACGGTTAGTCTAGGAGGAAAGGTATATGGATTTGTAATAGTAGATGATTTTTCAAGATTCACCTGGGTTAAATTTCTTTTTCAAAAGAGTGAATCATTTGAGGAATTCAGAAATTTTTCAACTTGGATACAAAGAAAACTAGGATGTGAAATAATTTCTATACAAAGTGATCATGGAGGAGAATTTGAAAATGAAAGATTTGAAGATTTCTGTAAAGAAAAGGGGATTGATCACAAATTTTCTGCACCTAGAACTCCTCAACAAAATGGAGTAGTTGAAAGAAAGAACAGAACATTAATAGAAGCCGCCCGAGCAATGTTAGCAGAATACTCTCTTCCTAGATATTTTTGGGCTGAGGCGGTTAGCACTACATGCTATGTTCTGAATAGGGTAAATGTGAGATCAAATTTGAATAAAACACCCTATGAATTGGTAAAAGGTAGAACACCAAATTTGTCTCATTTACATGTATTTGGTTGCAAGGTGTTCATACATAATAATGGAAAATCTGCCTTAGGAAAATTTGATCCAAAATCAGATGAAGGAATTTTTGTTGGATATTCAAGTGTTGGAAAATCTTATAGAGTATTCAACAAAAGAACTTTAGTCATTGAAGAAACCACACATGTTGTTTTTGATGAAAATGGAAACATAGAAGAGCCAAAAGTTGTTGAAGAAGAAATTGAAGAAAACTCCCAAAAGATTGATAGATTAAATTTGGAAGAAAATGTGGAAGAAATTATAGAAAGAGAAGACCCTTTGCCTAGAGATTTGAGATTCTCTAAAAATCACCCAAAAGAATTAATTATAGGTGAACCAAGTGAGGGTGTTAGAACTAGGCGTGGATTAAACAAGGAAGTCAATCATTCAGCTTTTATTTCAACTATTGAACCCACTAACATTGATCAAGCACTTTCAGATGAATTTTGGATATTGGCCATGCAAGAAGAGTTAAATCAATTTGTAAGAAATAAAGTTTGGGAACTAACTACAAGGCCAAAAGATCAAAGTGTTGTTGGAACCAAGTGGGTGTTCAAAAATAAAATGAATGACTCAGGAGTAGTTATTAGAAATAAGGCTAGATTAGTAGCTAAGGGGTATAATCAAATTGAAGGAATTGATTTTGAGGAAACTTTTGCCCCTGTAGCTAGACTTGAAGCAATTAGGGTTTTACTAGCCTTTGCCTGTTTTAAAGGTTTTAAATTGTTTCAAATGGATGTTAAAAGTGCCTTTTTAAATGGAGTAATTGAAGAAGATGTTTTTGTAGAACAACCTCCAGGTTTTGAAAATTCTAAATTTCCAAATCATGTTTTCAAATTAAAAAAGGCATTATATGGATTGAAACAGGCACCTAGGGCTTGGTATGAGAGGTTAAGCACCTTCCTACTTGAAAGATCTTTTGAAAAAGGAAGTGTGGATACAACTCTCTTTTTAAGAAAAATTGGAAAGGATATACTTATTGTTCAAATTTATGTGGATGACATCATCTTTGGATCTTCAAATAAACATCTTTGTGATGATTTTTCTAAAACAATGAGTAATGAATTCGAAATGAGTCTAATGGGAGATTTAAATTACTTTCTAGGATTTAGCATTAAGCAACTTGAGGAAGGTACTTTTCTTAGTCAAAACAAATATATTAAGGACATCCTCAAAAAATATGAAATGGACAATACTAAACCTGTTAGTACACCAATGAGTTCTTCAGTTCAGTTGGATAAGGACCTTAAGGGAAAATCTGTTGATCAAAAGAAATTTAGAGGGATAATTGGATCTTTACTTTACTTGACTGCTAGCCGACCAGATATTATGTTTAGTGTTTGCCTATGTGCTAGATTTCAATCAGATCCAAAAGAATCACATTTGACAGCAGTAAAAAGGATTTTAAGATATCTACTAGGAACTCAAAACTTAGGAATTTGGTATCCTAAGTTTAGCTCTTCATTTGAAATTATTGGTTACTCAGATTCTGACTTTGCAGGCTGTAGAGTGGATAGGAAAAGCACTTCTGGAACATGTCAATTCATTGGAAATTCATTAGTTTCATGGTCTAGTAGAAAACAAAATTCAGTGGCACTATCTACTGCAGAAGCAGAATACATTGCATTAGGAAGTTGTGTGGCACAAGTACTTTGGTTAAAACAACAGTTGATTGACTTAGGATTAACTATAGGCACTATTCCAATTTATTGTGACAATACTAGTGCTATTTGTATTTCAAAAAATCCTATTCAACATTCTAGAACCAAACACATCGATATAAGGCATCATTTCATAAGGGATCACGTATCCAAAGGAGAAATTGAACTCATACATGTTTCAACTGAAAATCAACTTGCAGACATTTTTACAAAACCTTTAGCCTTTGATACCTTCAGTACTTTAAGAACAAGGCTTGGTGTTATTGATTTGAATGCTTAACTAAAATGTCTTTGCAACATTGATACTTGTTATGTTTTGTTTTTGAAATTTTGTGAATTTTGTGTTTTTAATGAATTGTTTTTGGATTTATGATTTTGTTTTATGTTTTCTGTGTTTCTGATTGTTTTTGTTGATTTTATTAATTTAAAAATTTAAATTTTTTGGAGGAAATCGTCCAGGACGATTTATTTTCATACGGGACGATGTGTAAAGGAACAGTTTGCGAAAATTTAAACCGTTTTAGAGCAGTTTTTTATTGGATCGTCTGTACGATCTGTGATCGTCCAGGACGAATTTTTTTTCTCTCAAACGTCGGAACGATTGAATGCAGCGGTTGAGTGGATAAGACAGTTTTTAATACGAACTTCGTCTGTACGAAATTTTAGTTCGTCCAGACGAACATGTGTCGATTCATTGTAGGGGACGGTTTTCAAGAGTCATTAAAACGAAATACTTTTCGATCGTCTGTACGAAATTTTTTCGTCTGTACGATTGGTCAAGTCAAAACGCCTGTACGAAGGGACGCATCGTAAGTTGTGTTGAATACGAAAAGTCGTTACATTTTGGACGAATTGGATCGTCTGTACGAACTTTCTTCGTCCAGACGAACTATTATGTTTCGTCCAGGACGAATATTTTCGTCCAGGACGAAAGTATCGTTTTCCTTTAAATATGAAGGCTTTTCAAACTTGACAATCACACTTTCAAATTTCTTTTTCAATCCCTTTTAACATCAAATCAACAATGGCCTCCTCTAGCAAAAGACAAAAGGTTTTGGTGAAAAAACCAAACAGGAATGCCCCAGACAACTTTCTTTCCAAGGCAAATGAGGAATCTTTTCCTCGTTTTGCCTCCGCAAAAATCACTCCGTCTCGCATTCTTATCCCAACAGAGTTGAAATTTCGGGTAATGCACCTCTTCGCCTCAACCCAATTTCAGTTCATTCTTTCTCTCGTCCACTTCTACAATAAACAAACCTACCATTACTTTCTAGCCAACATGAGTTTCAATTCTGACCACTCTATCATTAGTTCTTTTGTTTTTAAGAAAAAAGTTGAGATCACCAAGCACGATCTTGGTACATTTTTAAAGTTAAGAACTGAGGGATATAGAGCCCACACCCTAATGTCAGAAACCTCCTTCAAATGGTTTGAAATCAATAGGGTAATTAGAAAAAATGCGATTGACAATCATGTTGCTAGAGTCTCAGGTATGACCCAAGATGCCCGAATCATCCAGCACATCCTTAGATCCTCAATTATTCCTAAAGCTGGTGATAGGATTAACATTACTCCTCTCCTTTCTTGTCTAACTTTTTTAATCATGTCAAGACATCCTATTGATGAAGCCCAACTCATCATAGATCATATCTATGGGCTTTCAGAAATAGGACATGCTGATCAGAAGAGGAAGAAGAACATTTCATTAGGGCACTTAATTACTTATATTTTGGAGAAGAAGTACAATATAGTGCATCCTGATGAGGAATATGAAGAGCCAGTTTACTATAACAACACATCATTCAGACTGCTCTTCAAGGAAGAAAAAGAAAAAGGGGAAGCACATGACAGTGCTTCAGAAGAAGAAGAAGAAGAAGGAGTGCAAGCTTCTGCTTCTCAATCAGATTACCAGAATCTGATTGAGAGATTTGATAGACTAGAGACTCACATTGATCAAAGGTTTGATCAATTTGATGCTCAACTTACTCAGCAGCAACATGATATTGGTAACATTAAAGATGAAGTTCATGAAATTAATACCAATGTAATGTTGATGGCCTCCTACTTCAACCTCTTTGGCGGCATACCTCCTCCTCCTCCAGAACAGTAAAAATTTTTTTTGTTTGTTGATGTGTGTCTGTTGTATTTTTTGTTTTGTTGTTTTGTTTTTATCTTATATGTGTTATTGTGATTGTTTTTATGTTTTTAAGTTCAATGTTTATGTAATCTTTTCTTTTCAATGAAAGTTTGTTTTTGTTAGATTTGTTTTGAAATGTGGCTAATATTTATGAATTTCATTAGTATTTTTTAATCTACATAGTGCTTAAATTCGATTGTAATTTGAGATTATCTATATTAGAAAATCTAGACTTTCTAAATTTATAATTTGTTTATAACTTGTTGTACTTAGAACTTTTAAATTCATGTCTATTCATTTAGACTACATAAAAGTTAATATTGTTATTACAATTTTGATGTTTTCTTAGTTTGTATTTCTATGCTCAAATGATATTTATGCACCTAGAAAAATTTGAAATTTTAGATTATAGATTTTGGAAAGAATTGGTCAAATTACTCTTGAACAGTGTACAAATGTACAAAAATCAAAAGGGATTCACAAAAATTTGTAAAATGGAAAAGAGGCACAAAATAAGCCCAACCAAAGAAAAATGCACAAAAATGTGCTACAAAACTTTGAAAAGATGTGCAAAGCACCACATGAGGTAATTCTCTTCTTTCCAAATTCGTTCAATCTCTTAATTCAAGTTGATCTAATGTTCATTCATATTCTCTTGAACTTTGAAATATAGAATTTTTTTTTACATCTGACTTGTAATGATTTTCAATAATCAAAATGTCTAAATTGAATCATGTCTTTGAAAAATTCTTCTTACTTACAATGTTATATCATTTCATAAATTTTATGAATTTCTATGATTGACCTAATATTTTTAGTTTAAAATTGCATACCCTATGTCAATCACCATTTAGATTAAATTTTAACAATGAATTTCATATAATTATTTACATTTATTGTCTTTTTCTTCTTCACTTTTTGTTGCTGTCAAAAAGGGGGAGAAATTATTAGTTTGTGTATGTTTGTGTTAGTTTGTGTATGTTTGTGTTTTCTCTTTTTAGTTGTTCTGTTTGCAAGTTTGTGTAGTTTGTGTTAAAATTTTTGAAAAAACAAAAATTTTGTTCGTTAAATATTGTTCTTTAATGCCTCCTTATTTTAATGTACTCATAAATTCAGGGGGAGTTTAGGAGATAAAAGATGTGTTTTAACTTGAAACCATACTAATAATAATTGTTTTGCCATCATCAAAAAGGGGGAGATTGTTTGAATAGTTGCTATTTGAATGAGTTATATTTATGCAACTTATGTAGTTTTGATGATTCCAAACATTATTGTTCAAATGTATAGTTATCTCCTAACAATTTCAGAAGATTTGCACTTGCTCTTGTGTGTACTAACATTTCAGGAAAATCAGACTCCAGACTACGAAAAGTTCAATTCAAATTCAACATGAGATATTTTGTTTAATTGATGTTTGTCTTTTCTTTGAATTAATTTTGAAAGGGAGTGATTGTAATTGAGTGAATAAAATCTCACACACACAAATAAGGAGATCTTAAAATTCTATACTGATCGTACAGGACGATATTTATCGTACTGGACGATCTGTCAATTATCTCCTATAGAGCACTTGGAACGAATAGGAACTTGCTTTGAAAAATTTTCTAAGTCCTATTCGTCCAGGACGAAATTTATTATCGTACCAGGCGATGGGTTCTCTGTAAAATTTTCGTCCAGACGAATTTTACCATCGTACGAGGCGACCAGTTCTCTGGAAAATTTTCGTCCAGACGAAATAAATAAACGTCCAGGACGATCGGCTCTCTGGAAAATTTTCGTCCAGACGATCACATTTTCGTTCAAACGATAAACCGACTTAGAATAGTTTTCAGCAGTTTCTAGAACCGACCTTGTAATAACCGTTCGTACTGGACGAACCAAGTTCGTACAGGACGATCAGCTGTACGAAGTCAGTTCGTACACATATACAAATTGGGTCGTTTCAGATCGTTTAAGTAAAATCGTCCAGGACGATCCAGAATCGTACAGGACGATCCACTGCGTACAGAATTGAAAATTTGCAGTTTTTGGGCGGTTTCACTTGTCTTTTATATAAATAGTCCAAATTAGACTGCCACCCAATCTTTTTGTCATTTGATCTTCGTGCCTCTTGAGAGAATAGCCAAGAAGAGAGTGGAAGAGAGCATTCAAAGGAGGATTCCTACCACTGGAGCGAGAAGGCTTCACTTGGATTGCTAAGGTAAGAGTCTCTACTTGTGGAATTGGATTTCTTCACTCTTTTTCTTTCTTCCTTCTAGATTCTTGTGAGAAGATCATTCAAGAAGGTCCGGTTCTCTGCCGACACTTGGAGAGTGTGAACAGACGAGGGTTCTCTGCCCACACTAGGAGAGTGTGAAAGGAAGAAGGTTCTCTGCCTACACTTGGAGAGTGTAAACAGCCGTAGGGTTCTCTGCCCACACTAGGAGAGTGTGAAAGGACGACGGTTCTCTGCCGCACCGGGTAGTGGTGAAAAGAGTGTTTTGTACAGGCTTCTCCGCCTTGCTGTGGGTGCTAAAGGAGAGTCACTTTGTGGTATTAGTGCAATACTCAGAGGGTGCCTCTGAGGAGTGGATGTAGGTCTGGTTATAGACCGAACCACTATAAATCTGGTGTCATTTACTTTATAGCTTTTACGTTTCCGCACTTTAAATTTCAGTTTTAACAACTCTGTGGTTGAAAAACATTTTTCTACTAACTTTAAAAGAAAATTTTATTTCGGTTCAACTTTATTATTAAGAGGGTTTAAAATTTTAAAAACTACCAATTCACCCCCCTCTTGGTAGCCTTGGGACACTTACTTAGGCTTAACAACCTAATTACTGGACTCAACAAGTGGTATCAGAGCAGAGTTTCAAAATCATAAGTTTGAACTACTTTTTGATTAACGTAGATGGCTACATTTGGAAACCGAAACACACCTGAGGGTTACTCTATCACTAGACCTCCACTGTTTGATAATATTCCTTTTGATTTTTGGAAAACACGCATGTCTACTTTCTTACAGTCACTTGATTATCGCATGTGGATGCTAGTCCAGGAAGGTTACACAAAACCAACTAGATTAGTTGATGGAATTAGGGTAGATACACCCTATGCAGATTGGACTATAGAAGAACGTGACTTAGCACAATTAAATGCGAAATGTTTAAATAGTTTCTTTTGTGCTTTAAAATCTGAAGACTACATGCGAGTTTCCACTTGTAAAAGCGGAAAAGACATATGGGATAGACTTTGTATTACTTATGAAGGGACAAATGAGGTTAAGCAATCAAGACTCAATATCTTGTTACATGATTACGAGTTATTTCGCATGAAACCTAATGAATCTATATCTGACATGTACACAAGATTCACTCTAACATTAATCTCATCCCAACTACGTAAAGGCAAATGTGGCAACCAAATCCAAATTGGAGAGGATAACCCTTTCAACGATGTTGGAGAAAATTGGGGAGTCCATTTATCCATTCCAATTATGTGTCCTCCCACATATCAAGGACCTCCACTCAGCACTTCTTCCATAATTTGAGAACAATGAAATGAACATAAATTCCATTCAAGGCTCCATGAGGTGATATGAAAACTCCCATATTTATCCCATTGAGTCCTTAATTCAGTGCTACAACGAGAGAAAGGAATTTCTCTTCCAAACACTTTCACCACAAGAGATTTCTAAAGAAATTTAACATTTTTAGAAACCTTATTCATATCAAGTTTAACTACCTTTGAATCAACATATTCTCCCATATTGATTGGATTCACTTTGATATGCTGGTTCTTAAACCATACATTTACTAAGCCATTAATTTTAAATGGCACATCAATAAGTGAAACTCTTTACACCTTTTTAGCTCATGTTAATGAGGAATAGGAAGAAAATATACTTAACGATCTGACTAGATGTTTACTTCCAACTAAAATAAATTGGCCTTTGATAGTAAAATATTGCCTAATTTTAATCTTTACCGCTCAGAAGTTGAGGTACAATATGATCTTTATTAAAGGGAATCTAATACAAAGTGTAAATATGTTGTAGTATCTATTGACTTATCAAGCATTATTAGTAAGATTATCTTAATGGTTAATTATTATTTCATAGGTTGAAATTAAATTCATTCCTTTATGTGCAATGAAAGAGCAAGTTGTGATAGACTTCTTAGTAGCTCATCTAGTAAAGGATGATTGTTTGGTAAATAATGAATTACAAGCTAAATAAATCATGAATATAAAATTAAATGAAATTGGCACATGTAAATTCTATTTTGATAGTGCTACTTGTAGTCAACAATGAATATATAATCATATTTCACCAAGGAATGCTAAAATCAGTACAATATTCATTTCTCCTCATAAGGTCTTTATTTAAAGAGGATTAGGAGAATAAAATGATTAAACTATGATAAGAATTGAAAGATTATTTTCTTGATATTATGAATAAATATCAAGATTATCCTCTAATATTGAAATTTTTATGTTATAAATTTAACCGTAAATGATCCCATTCAAAAAAAAAGTTGATGGATGTGACTCGAAATTAAACAACAAGTAATAACTTGAGTTAAATTA
Organism: Dendrobium nobile; assembly: GCA_022539455.1. Classification (NCBI taxonomy): domain Eukaryota; kingdom Viridiplantae; phylum Streptophyta; class Magnoliopsida; order Asparagales; family Orchidaceae; genus Dendrobium; species Dendrobium nobile. The sequence goes on along the minus strand of CM039718.1, from coordinate 32,954,073 downwards.
GTAATTGATGTTAGCTTCATCAGGAAATAGAAATATCTAGCCTGGTTCTCTAACATTACCTCAATCAAGAAGAAGAATGGTCAGATTCATGTTAGGATTGATTATAGAAATCTAAATAAAGCATATCCTAATGATGTGTTCTAAGTTCCCATACCAAAGCATTTGGTTGATATTACCTCATCCCACACAATATTTTCCTTTATAGATGGTTCATTCAGATATAATCAAATTAAAATTGTTCATAAAGATAGAAGCACACAACTTTTAGAATACTAATGGGAATTTATGGTTATAATGCCATATTTTTTGGGTTAAAGAATGTTAGAGTAACCTACCAAAAAGCAATGATATGGTTTTTTAAAGAACATTTCCACCATCAGGGGGAATATTACGCCAAGGACTAGCCATTAAAAGTCTTGAAAATAAAGAACAATTATATGATCTAAAAATAAATTTCTAGAGATTGAAATAATAGTACTTAAAAATGGATCCTTTATAGTATGCTTTTGGCATTACTTTAGGGAAGTCTTTAGGTTTTATTATTCAACATGTTGGAATTGAAATTGATAAAGAAAATCTAAACTAATAATACATATTCCACAACTTAAAATCCTTACCTAATTGAGATCTTTTAAAGGTTGTGTAGAGTACCTTGAAAGATTTATATCAATCCTATCAGGTATATATCAACTATTTATGGCTTTGTGTAAAAGGATACTCAATTTCAATGGGATAAATTTTTTTCAAAACGTAATATGTGATAATTCCACCATTCTTGGCTAATACTATCAAAGAGAAGCCGTAGTTTTAAACGCCATATCCCTAAGTGAATCTCTTTACACCTTTTACCTCAAGTTAATGAGCAATAGGAGATAATGTACTTTACGATCTAAGTAGAAGTTTACTTCCAACTAAAGTAAATTGTCCTTTGATAAGAAAAATATTGCATAATTTTAATCTTCACCGCTTAATAATTAAGGTACTTTATGATCTTTCATAAAGCAAATCTAATAAAAAGTGTAAATACCTTGTTTTATCTAATGAATTTTTTAACATTATTAGTGAGTTAGATTAATGATTAATGATTATTTCATAGTTTGAAATTAAATTCATTCCTTTATAAGCTATGAAAGAGCAAGATGTGGTAGTCTTCTTAGCAGCTCATCTAGTGCATGATAATTATTTGGTAAATAATGAATTACTAGTTGAATAAATCATGAATATAGATTTCAGTGAAAAGGCCACCTGCAAATTCTATTTTGATAGTGCTACTATAGTCAATAATGAATATATAATCATATTTCACCAGGGAATTCTACAAATAGTTAAATATACATTTCCTCTCATAAAGGCTTAATCTATTAATCTGAAAATATCCCAAAGCCTTTTTAATAGAACAAAGCTAAGTATGAGGCATTGATAACAAGGTTAGAGTTGACAATTTTGATTGAAATTAAAGAAATAAATATTTGCAGACATTCATAAATAGTGATTAATCACATAGCTGGTATTTATTAAGTATTACAAGAAAATTTGATACGTTATCATCTATATTTGATGCATATCCTAGAATACATTCCAAATTCTACATTGTATAATAATCCATAAAAACAGAACTCCATGGCAAATGTCCTAACAAAATTAGCACATGCTATGGCTTATTATGAAGGGGAATCAATTTTGATAGAAGTATATGGTTAGAAAGTCTTATCTCCCATAGAATTTGATCATATAAAAAGAAAATCTAAAATAGAGGTGAATTTTTTCTCACAGTTCATCATGAAGTGGTTGGAGAAAACCAATGATTGAATACTAGCAAGATAATAAGCTCCTCGGTGTTAGATCAGCTAATAATCAAATCTAGAGGAGATCTATGTGCTATACTTTAATCAACATAACCTTATAAAGGAGACCATCTGATTAGACGTGGTTAAGATATTTGAATAAATCAAAAGACTAAAAATTTATAGAAGAAGTTTAACTTTGATTATTAACGGCTGCATGAAGTTGCATATCGATGATTGGCAAATGATGATTAATGACTGCATGAAAGTTACACATCATTGTCATCAGCGCCAAATACATGATGTAATCTTACATCAACCACCAAATATATTTAATCCAAATAATGCTTCATTTACATTTGAATATTGGGGTATTCATATTTTTGATCAAATTATTCTATTATTCTCTTAAAGACATAGGTTCATATTGTTAGCTACAAATTACTTCTTAAAATGCATAGATGGAACTTTCTTAATTGATGTTAAAGTTCATCATGTTCTAAACTTCTTCAGAGACCAAGCCATATAAAGATTGAGTGTTCTTCTTCAGATGATACCAAATAATGGTCTATCATTTTGTAGTACAAAAATAAATAGCTTTATAAAATCTAATAACATTTCTCGGAGATACTCAAGAATATAACACCATCAAGAAAAATAAATTTTCCAAGGCCTTCAATAAAACCTTAGCTCAAATCATAGAAAAAATAATAAATAATAACAAACCATATTGGCACAAAAATTTAAAAGAAACTTTATGATCATTTAGAACAACAAATAGAACTCCACACAATCTATGCCATTTTCTTTTTTAGTGATGTCAAAAAGGGTTTCCGTAGTAGGTTCAGGTCCAACTCAAAAATGACTTGCCAATATTTCTCCTAAATAAAACCCAACATGTTTTTGAAATGGATTAAAAATCTAGGCATAGAATGCGTGCAGGTAAAGTGAAGTTGAACAAGAATTAGGGGCTTATAGTGAAGCATGTGTACACATATGTGTGACTATTTGAGGTAGTTAGCATACATGGTTGTGGGTTTGTGAGATGATAGAGTGGGAGGAATGCATGCAGTGTTGGATGGATGCCAAATTTCAAATAGTGATTGTAGGAGTGGGAGGAACACAAGTGGTGGGTGGAAAAATAAATGTAAGCAGATGTGGGAGTGGAAGGAACACATACTATGCGGGAAGGAATATATATTGAGGGTTATGAGAGTAAGAGGAAAACACATTGAGTGTGTAATAAAGAATGTTAGTAGTAGGAGTTGGTGTAACACAAGTTGTAAAAGTAGGAATGTCAAATGAGGGATGTGAGTGCAGGAAGAACACACACGGTGTGCCTTTACATGTTTGGTTATGTCATTGGATCCACGTAATTTTAATGTTATTTTTTATTTTAGGATCAATCTGGAAACCAATCTTTAAAAATTGTTAAGGTTATTAAAGATGAACCTATATTATTTGCTAAATTGGTTGACGCAAACTTGAAATTTTTTATGTTAGATCTAAGTTGAGTTTCAGGTCAGGTCAAATATTGGCAAGCCTAAGCTTTAACTTTGGAGAAATCTTTTGTCTTCTTGGAGGTAAAACTCACTTCAATGAGTAAATATTTTAGTTATGAAATTTGAGAAAAATGAAATACTTAACTATAACTAAAAGAACTCAAATTTTTAGAAGAGAAGCATCAGTAGGCTCAAATTAACCTCGTGCTATATAAAGCTAAAATGATTCAAGCACTAAACAATTTCATTCATACATGAAGTTTTCATATTGGAGACTTTGTTTTACTTCAGCAAAGAATAAAATTATCTCATCTAAGGATAGGTGGTAAATTTGAACCAGCTTGGGAAGGTACATTCCTAGTGGAGAAAGTAAACTAGTGAGTATTTTATTAGTTAATTGATTGTGAAGCAGATCATACAATATTATATGTACATGAGAAATACCTCCAACATTTTTATGCTGGATAATCTTTAAAATGTTTTAAAAGAAATGTAATTTTTTTCTATTATTTCTATATAGTGTTTGAAAGTGTTAAAATTTTTAAAAGAATAAGGTTCTGAAGATAAGACAGGTCCAAAATTTATACTAAAGTTTATAGGTTTTAAATTCCTCAAATATTATTAAGCTATATACTTAAAGAAATAATGTAAAATCCCATATTATTACCTTTCTCTTTAGATTTTTATGGCTTAACAATCTAAATATTCCCATTTGAGAATAACCTCTTATTTGGGATCTATCTAAATCAAAAATAGCCATTCGATATAATTTTGATCCTCCAATAGCTTATATTCTTTGACTCCCTAAAATAGCCATAATGTATAAGAACATTTTTTTAGGATCTTATATGATCCATTGAGACCCATTCATGGTAGATAAGGTCCCTCGTGGTAGTACTATAGCTTGTATATCAATCTTATATAGTTAGGTGTAAGTCCCCAATACAGTCTTCTTTTTTATATGATCATCTAGACCTCTAACATTCAGTGTAATTCACTAATGGATGCTTCTATTTCTTATGATCATCCATTGTTGGCAGAAAATGCTCCTCATGGAACCATCTCAGTATCATTGAAACTCACTTTTGATGTATCAAGCACTTGTTGAGCCATAGTAGTTTCATTAAAACCTATTAGTATTGGAGCAACCACCTTATGGCTGCACTCTAGTTTAAATTTTGATCCACTAAGGTTAGGTATGAGTCCCCATACTATGGCTTCCTTTTTATTGTAATCATCTATTAGAAGTGGTGCATATTCCTCATAGAACCATCCTAACAAAATCTTAAGTCCAAACCTTCCAAGTTTAGTTATGAATCTCTTTGTATATTTTTTATTTTGTAGAAGAAGCCCTCTAGATTGTTGATATCGATTTGGTTCCCATTTTGATGTCATCGCTTATTTTGTTGTATAAAGAATACTGTTAAATCTTATTAAATTTAAATCTTCTTATGGTGGAGAAAGTCCCCTATAAAAAAATCCAAGTTCAAACTCTTATTTCTTTATTTAGGACTTAATTCCTTTTAGTCTTTGATCATTTAATTTCTTTAGATTTTGTTAATTTCATTGGTCAATGCCAACACATCTAATTTACTTTTCAAGTCCATCACATAAGTTAGGTGTCCATAGGTTGACTTCACTTTTGTTGTGAGGTAAATTTCCCATATTAAACACCCAATCTCCATAAGTAAATCATTGAATTATGTATAAACCTTTAAATTTAAGCCATCTCTATATTATGACATAGTGGTAAAATCGCCAACTTAAACTCCATCCTTTGATTGTCTCCAATAGCAATTATGGCTGGTCAGTGTTGCGACCCTTGACCGCGAGGTTGAGATTTTGATGATGCCAAATAATGTTGCCTAAACTACTGTTTATTGAATATCATTTAATGTTTGCTATTGTCTATGAGTACTAACATTTCAGGAAGATAACAAGCCACTCAGGACAACGGGAAGACTCAAGACTAGTTGGATTAGGAGTATGAGTCGGACAATGTATTTTATTATTTATTTTAGTTCTTATTTTCTTGAGTCTGGCCACAAACTGCAGGTAAGTCTGAGCAATCATGCACATACATAGGGGGAGAGGGTTTTTAAAAGTAAGAAATATAGTTTTTCATTCTCTGGTAATCGTACTGTACGAATTTATTTTGTACTATACGATCTACTATTATAACACGTGTTTTCTGAACACATCGTACTATACGAATACTATAGTACGGTATGATCTATTTCAAATCCAAAACCCTAGCCGTCATGATAAGTCAAGTATGATATTTTGCGCCGTTCATACTTTTCGACTATATTCGTACGGTATGATCTATTTTAAATACATACTTAATTTAACCCGTGATTAGTGAAAGAAATCAAGGCTTAATTACAAATGAAAAATCATACTGTACAAACCACTTCGTACAATACGATGAATAGAGACAAATTCTAATCGTCCCGGAGATCGTCCTGGAAGATCCAGTGTTTTTTGTCTCATCGTACAGTATGATTACTATCATACCATACGATGAATAGAGATGATATTTGATCATCTTGGAATCCATCCTGGACGATGCCTTGATTTTCAATATTCATACAGTATGATGTAGATCGTACCATACGATGAACAGAGATGACATTTGATCGTCCCGTCTATCGTTCAGTATGAGTGGTGTGTTGTGAATCATACCGTATGATATATTATCATACTGTACGATTAGTTTTTGAACTATTCGTACAACTTCATACCAGGATGAAGCTAGTTTGTACATATCATACTGTACGACCAATAATCATACTGTACAATTGTAACAGCTACTTTTGAAATCTCAGGGATGTTGGAGCACGTTTTGATGTGAAAAACTTGTCATATTTTATGAGAGAGAGAAAGAAGAGAAAAATGAGAGTAGAGAGAAAATCCTAGAAAGAGTTCTTGAAAAGTTTGAGGGGTTGAGAGAGGAAGGAGAAGGTGAGCTTGGTGAGGGAGATCACACGATTGCCCCAATCTTGCTGCAACTTGCTCCACCTATGGCCCATGAAGAACTTGTGGGAGGCTTTCTAAGGGGGAGACTCGTCTATGTCCATTGAACTCGAAGGTACTTTGCCTTCTCCAGGAGGGAGAAAAATGAGAAGGTTCTCTACCGTCACTAGGATGGTGAAAACAGCGCTTGGCACTCCACCATTAGGGGTTGGTGAAAGGGAGTATTGTAAGGGCTTCTCCACCTTGTCGAGGGGGGCAAAAGGAGAGCTATTTATTGGTAGTGAAATTCCCGGAGTGGAAAACTCTGGGGAGTGGACGTAGGTCATGGTTTGACCAAACCACTATAAAAATCTCGGTGTGCTTTTTTCCTTATTATTTTTACTCTTGCGTACATTTTTAATTCATAATATTTTCTTAGAAAAATTATGAAAGAAAAAGATTTTATTGTTGCGCGTTGCCTTAGATGTTGTTTTAAATTTTCATGTTAAAACCTTTAAAAAAATATCAAAAATATTAGAACTCAAGTTTAGGTTTTATTTATTGCAATAAAGTTTTCACAATTCCCCCCCCCCCCCCTCTTGTCCATCTAGTAATTTCAATTGGCATCAGAGCCTATTTTCAAAAATAGTATTTTAGAAAACCTTGAAAAAACGATCATGTCACGTTTTGGTAATCGTAACACCGTGGAGGATTATTCAATAACCTATCCACTACTTTTTGATTACATTCTATTTGATTTCTGAAAAATTAAAATGTCTACTTTTTTACAGTCTATTGATTACCGCATGTGGATGTTAGTGAATGATTGATATGTGGCACCTTTTAAAACTGTCAATGGATTGAAAACTCCTGTACCTTTTAATGAATGAAGCAGTGAGGATTGGGATTTAGCCCAAGTGAATGCAATGAAGTCTGAGGATTATATGAGAATTTCTACTTGTGCCACTGGTAAGGAGATTTGGGATAGGCTGTGCATCTCCTATGAAGGAACAAGTGAAGTAAAACAGTCTAGGCTTAACATTTTATTACATGATTATGAACTCTTCCGTATGAAATCTAGCGAAATAATATATGACATGTATACTAGGTTCACCCAAATCGTGACATCCTTGCATGCATTAGGTAGAGAAATTTCAAATTCTAAGAAAGTTAATAAAATTCTTAGATGCTTACTTAGTTCCTATGATGCAAAGATAACTGCTATCACTGAATCTAAAGACCTTAACATTTATTTTATTGATAATCTCCTTGGGTCACTCATTGCATACGAGCAAGGAGTGAGTCAGAGACAAAGTGATGCAGGTGAAAGAAAAAGGAGCAAACGGTGGCATTAAAAGCAACTAACTCAGAAAGTGAAAGCTCTATAGGGGAGGAAGAGGATGAGATAGCGCTGATGACCCGACAGTTCAAGAACTTCCTGAAGAGAAAATAGAAGCGTCATCAGAATAGTTGGAATAATGGTAAAAGCTCTAAGGTTAATAAAGCTTCATCTAACACAATCTGTTTTGAGTGTAGGAAGCCAGGTCACCTTCGAGCTGATAGCCCCAACGTAAAGAGCCAAACTGCTAAGGAAAAGAGCGAGGATAGAGCCAAATAAAAGAAAGGAAAAATGAAGACACAAAAAGCTTTTTGGGCCGACTCTGCCTCATAATCGTTAGAAAAAGAAGCAAAGGAGGAGGTAACAAAATTGGGTCTTATGGCTAATGATAACCTTGATCAACTGGTTCAAGATGAGGTATGTCAACTTTAATATGAAGAATTGTTACTTATTTCTGAAAATATCAATGACTCGTATAGGAAGTTGAAAAAGATGCACGCCAAGCTTAATATTGAATTTAGTTCTTTACAAACTGAGCATGCTAACTTGTTTAAAGAAAATTCTGATTCAGATAGAGATCATATGCTACTTCTTGATGAGTATGATGCATTAAATAAAAAGCATATTTAACTAATTGAAGTGCATAAAACTTTGAAAACCACTCATGTTGAACTAGAAGAAGCTTTTGATAGACTAGACAAACTTGCATTAGAAGTTGATCATAGTGACCACTTGCTATTTGTGGAAGTTGATGGATTGACAGCTCAAAAAAAAACTTTTAGTGAAAGAATCAAATAACTATAAAAGGAAATTGCATCACTCACATTAGGCCAACATAGAAAACCAACAACACAGCATGCATCACACAACCTTAGGAAGATGCATCACCGCCCAAAGAGGTTAGTGAACCCATTTCCTGGTGTTAGGTGCTTCTCTTGTGCCATGCTAGGTCACATTTCTAGCACATGCACAATTCACCATAGGACACACTTAGTATGGAGACCTAAACTGCATCCATCACAGCATATCATGCATACATCTCATTCATGCATGCATAAGGAGGAACCCAAACTCACTTGAGTTCCCAAATCTAATCTTTGAATGAAATTGTTGGGATGCCCTCACAAAAGACATAGTGATCGCATGTGGTACCTGGATAGTGGCTGCTTGTGACACAGACTGGAGATATAAAGAAGTTCATCCTATTGGAGACCAGAACTGGAGGCAAAGTAACATTGGGAGACAACACTATTAGGAAAGTGATAGGCTCAGGTACTATTGGTAATGCTAAAATTTTTTAATTGAAAATGTTTTATTAGTTGATGGTTTGAAGCATAACTTACTTAGCATTAGTCAACTGTATGGCAAAGGTTTTGATATTAAATTTCTATCTGATAAATGCCTGATTAGTTTAATTAATAAACTTGTTTTAGAAGGAAAATGAATGAACAATGTTTACATGTTAGACCTTGATTGTATTAATAGTTCAAGTTCATTTTGTTTGAAAATAATAGTTGATGACTCCTGGCTATGGCATAGGAGACTATGCCATGCTAGTATGAAAACTATTAGAAATATCACTCAGAAAAACCTAGTTAGAGGCATACCTAAGTTAGATTTCATAAAGGATCATTTATGTGATGCTTGCCAACTAGGAAAACAAGTCAAATCATCTTCTCATTCTATTAAAGATGTGATCACCGCTAGGCCACTAGAAATCCTACACATGGACTTATTTGGACATGTTAGTACAGCCAGCCTAGGTGGCAAAAATTATGGATTTGTGATTGTAGATGATTTCACTAGATTCACTTGGGTAAGAATCCTAGCACATAAGAATGAGTCTTTTGAGGAATTTAAGGTATTCTCCACATGGATTCAATGAAAATTAGGTTGTGAGATCTCAACAATCCATAGTGATCATGGTGGAGAGTTTTAAAATGATAGATTTGAATCATTCTATCAAGAGCTAGGAATAGAATATAATTTCTCAGCCCCTAGAACACCTCAGCAAAATGGTAAAGCAGAAAGGAAGAATAGAACCTTGGTAGAAGCTGCAAGGGCAATGTTAGCAGAGTACACCCTTCCTAGATACTTTTGGACATAAGAAGTCAACACATTGTTCTATGTCTTAAATAGGGTGAATATTAGATCTAAGATGAACAAAACTCTTTATGAACACCTTAAGGGTAGGACACCAAACCTTTCACACTTACATGTCTTTGGGTGCAAGCGCTTCAACTTGAATAATGGTAAACATCCCCTAAGAAAATTTGATCCCATGTCTGATGAGGGTGTCTTCTTAGGTTATTCATCTGTAGGTAAGGCCTATAGAATCTTTAATAAGAGAACCCTTGTAGTATAAGAGTCCACCCAAATAGTATTTGATGAATCAGATAAGCCCTCTAAACATAAAATTGAAGATGATGAAATAGAGGAAATTTAAGGAGTAGAGACTATGACCTTAGGAGAAAGGGTAGAACATCAGGAAGATTTGCCTAGAGAATGGAGATATTCTTCTAGTCATCCTAAAGATTTGATTTTATGAGACCCTTCAGAAGGTGTAAGAACTAGGCATGGACTTAGGAAGGAAGTTAGCCATTCAGCATTCATCTCTAGATAGAACCCACAAGTGTAGATCAAGCCTTAGGTTATGAATTTAGGATTCTAGCAATGCAAGAAGGGCTGAACCAATTCACCAGGAATGATGTTTGGGAGTTAATCAAGAGACCTAATGAACAAAGTATTGTTGGAATAAAATGGGTCTTCAAGAATAAGGCCAGATTATTAGCTAAGGGGTACAACCAAATTGAGGAAATAGACTTTGAAGAAACCTTTGCCCATGTTGCTAGACTAGAAGCCATAAGAGTGCTCTTAGCTTTTGCTTGCTTCAATAACTTTAAACTATATCAAATGGATGTGAAGAGTGCAATTCTGAATGGGGTAATTAAGAAAGATTTCTATGTTGAGCAACCCCCTGGATTTGAAAGTTCACAATTTCCAAATGACATATTCAAATTAAAAAAAGGCACTTTATGGACTAAAGCAAGCACCCAGAGCCTGGAATGAAAGACTTAGCTCATTTTTACTAGATAGAGGTTTTCTAAAGGTAGTGTAGACACTACACTCTTTCTACAAAAAATTAAAGAAGAAATTCTCATTGTTCAAATTTACATAGATGACATCTTGTTTGGATCTTCGGATATAAACTTGTGTGGTGAATTTTCAAAAACAATGAGTAATGAGTTTGAAATGAGCATGATGGGAGAACTAAACTACTTTCTTGGCTTTAGTGTAAAACAAATGGATAACGGAACTTTTCTTAGCCAAACAAAGTATATTAAGAATATTTTGAAAAAATATGAAATGGATAGTGCTAAACCCATGAACACTCCTATGAGCTCAAAAATTCAATTAGATAGAGATCCTAGTGGAAAATCAGTAGATCAGAAAAAATATAGAGGAATGATTGGGTCCCTTCATTACTTGACTGCTAGTAGATCAGACATAATGTTTAGTCTGTACCTCTGTGCCCAATTTTAAGCTGATCCTAAAGAGTCTCACTTAACTGCTATCAAGAGAATTCTTAGATATCTACTAGGCGCCCCAAACTTAGGATTTTGATATTCTAGGCACAGCACTTCCTTTAAAATCTTAGGGTACTCAAGATCTAATTTTGCAGGATGCGGTATAGATAGAAAAAGCACCTCTGGTACCTGCCAATTCATCAGACAATCATTAGTTTCTTGGTCCAGTAGGAAGCAAAACTCAGTAGCACTTTCCACAGCCGAGGCAGAATATATTGCAGTAAGAAGTTGTGTTGCACAAGTACTATGGTTAAAACAATAAATTCTTGATCTTGGCCTACCTGTAGGAACCATTTCAATTATGTGTGACAACACAAGCACAATTTGCATTTTTAAGAACCCAATTCAGCACTCTCGAACAAAACACATAGACATTAGACATCATTTCATTAGAGATCACATTGCAAAGGGGGATATAGAATTGCATCACATCGCTACAGGAGATCAATTGGCTGACATATTCATAAAACCTCTAGCATTCGACACCTTTAGCACTTTGAGGACTAGATTAGGTGTCATAGACATAACTGCATAAAAAAAAAACAAAAAAAAAAATTCTTCTAAGGCTGCTCCTGATCATCATATACTAACTACACAAAAATCACTATACTTAACTTTTGTATTATCGTACTGTACGATACTCCGCTCGTACTGTACGATATGCTTAATCTGCACTAAATTAACCAATAACTAAATTTCGTCTCTATTGATCGTATTGTATGACCTACATCGTACGGTACGATACATTATTTCTCATCATACGCTACGGTACCTCCTATTCGTACTGTGCGATCCACATCATCAATGGATTGGCATGAATTTACGCTTGCTGGTACATTATTATTATTGTTCGTACTGTACGATAGAACTACTTTGTACTGTACAATCCACCTCAGCAATGGATAAGAATGATATAAAGGAGTTTTATATGATATTAATGTCATTCATACTGTATGATACACCTGTTCGTACAATACGATACTTTTGGTCAAAAGTCGTATTGACGCCCTCCACACGATCGATATTCTTCTAATCATACTGTACGATACCCATCATACAGTACGCTTTGACCACCTTTTCCTGAAACGATTCGTCAGAACAGTTAATGCCATATCGTACTGTATGATATCCTATCTTACTGTATGATTCTAGAAAAACTCTATAAATTGGCTGGCAAGGAAGAACTCACTTCACTCACCTCCACTTGTTCCTTCTCACCTTTACACGATGTCTAGTTCAAGCAAGAGATGTCGTATGGTAGTGGTAAGCTCGTCTTCCTCTCACTGCCACAGCGCTCGGTTCTTGATTGCTGACAAAGAGGATGTATACCATAAGTTCAAAGCATGCAAAATTATGCCATCCAGACTGCTCAATCAGGAGGCTCTGAATTTTAAGGTATTGAACCTCTTTGCTTCCATGACCCTCCAGTTCCTTCTCACCTTGGCCTTCCCATACAACTTTGAACCCCTTTTAGAATTCCATGCAAACCTAACCTACACCGTCGACAACCTCACTTTCCACTCCTTTATTTGTCATCAAAATGTCAAAATTACAAAAGCCGACATCGCCCAATACATTGGGCTATCTACTGAAGGGCCTAGGTTCGTTCATTTCTCACGAATGACTTTGACTGGAGTGAGGTTAATCAAGTTCTTAGGAATGCCACATTTTATCAACACCAACCTCTCGTACAATCACTCACTCGAAACTCCAGAATCATTCAACACATCCTTAGAACCTCCATTATACCCAAAGATGGCGACCGTGTTAACATGACCCCGACTCTATCTATCGCTACATATCTTATTATGACCAATACCAAATTCGATGAGGCCAATTTAATTATTGACTACATTCATCAAATGACCTTCTTTCATCTCCCTACTAGTCGCCGAAAATAAAATATAGCTCTTGGCCACCTTATAGGAACATCTTTCAAAATAAATATCAACTGACCTATCCTGTTGAACCCGATAATCTTCAAATCTATTATACGGACACCTCTTTTTGTATTCCTTTCCATCGAGGACATGAGCCTGAAGAACCCATCTTTGATGAAGAAGAAGGAGAAGATGCCCCAGCAGCAGCTCCAGCTCGACCACGATGACATGCAGCACCCCGAGCTCCTGCACCAGCTTACCCTCACGATGAATTGGTCGAACGCTTCAACAAACTTCATACCCATCTCGATACTCACATTTAAGAGCAACATCAGCAACACAAGGCCGACATGTACTGGTTTGGGGAATAGTTCAATGTGATTGATCAACTTTTTGACACGATCCTTCACATCTTTCAGCAATACCCACCTCCACCACCGAGTGATCAGAATCCTTCCCTTTGAAGTATTTTTGTTATACTTTTCTTTCTTTAGTATTTGCTCCTCTTTTTGGTGCTGTTAGAAGGGGGAGAAGTTTGTTGCAGTTTTCTTTATGTTGTAATTTGTTTGTGTTAAATATAATGCATTTCCTTTCGTATTGCATTTTCTCTTTATTGTTTTTTCTTGTTCTTATGTCTAAAAGAAAAATAAATAAAATGCCCTTCAAACTTGCTAACAATAAAAATTATTTGACATCATGAAAAAGTGGGAGATTGTTGCGACCCATGACCTCGAGGTTGAGATTTTGATGATGCCAAATAATGTTGCCTAAACTACTTTTTATTGAATATCATTTAGTGTTTGCTATTGTACATGAGTACTAGCATTTCAGGAAGATCACAAGCCACTCCGGACAACGGGAAGACTCAAGACTTATTGGATTAGGAGTATGAGTCGGACAATGTATTTTGATATTTATTTTATTTTTTATTTTCTTGAGTCTGGCCACAAACTACAGTTAAGTCTGAGCAATCATGCACACACATAGGGGAGAGGATTTTTAAAAGTAAGAAATATAGTTTTTTATTCTCTGGTAATCGTATTATATAAATTTATTTTGTACTGTATGATCTACTATTATAACACATGTTCTCTGACCACATTGTACTGTACGAATACTATCGTACGGTACGATCCATTTTAAATCAAAAACCCTAGCCATCATGATACATCAAGTATGATTTTTTGTGTCATTCGTACTATATGACTATGTTCGTATGGTATGATCTATTTTAAATACTTACTTAATTTAACCCGTGATTAGTGTAAGAAATCAAGGCTTAATTACAAATTAAAAATCGTACTGTATGAACCACTTCGTACAATATGATGAACAGAGATGAATTCTGATCGTCCCAGAGATCGACTTGGACGATCTTGTGTTTTTTGTCCCATGGACAACTCCGGAGATTGCATTTGAATTACCAAACCAATTGACAAAGATTTTCATTCCAGATGATGATGCCGATTGCTCAACCATATCCTGATCCAATGCTTTTCTCGATAATTGAGGTGTACTCAAACAAATATTTTCAATAAATCCTTTACCTTTTCCTTCCACATACGTTTTCTTCTTCAGGCTATTATCAATGTTTTCTTTGATCACCAATGGTTTTCCAGAATTTTTGACAGAAGATTCAAAATTCAAATTATTCATATAACCATCCAATCGATTGCAACCTTCAGGGACTTTGAAACCAATACCTGTAGACTCAGATCCAACCATAGCCGCCACCGTTGATGGACGGCGGCCCTCCTTCAACATCTCCGATCGTCAAGCAACCGGCAAATAGATTGCCTAGAAATAGAAAATTCAAAAAACTGGAGATTCTCTCACTACAAACCAAAAGTTTCTCTCACTAGAAAAATTGGCTGGGAATCCCTTTTGAAAGATGTTAAACGCATCCTTCACTTCTACGATTTCTTCATATATTTCAGCAGTTTCTTCTTCATAATCTTCAAGCAAAGCATCAAATCTTTTAGATACAAAAATTTTAAATGATTTAGATTAGAGAATATTGAGTAATTTATGTTTATTTTTAAATGATTTTTATCACATTTTTTGATATTTTAAACTAGAGTTTGTGTATTACATGTACTAATTTTTTTTGGCCTTGGCGACTTTTGGATTTTTGTGAAATAAATTTTTAAATTTTTGTCATGATTTACCCAAAATGTTAGAAATTCATAAATCTCCCTCCACACGTAGGTTGGGCATAATTGTTTTTGTGTGGAATGTTTACGTATATGTAAGGGTAAGAATTCCATTGATTTTATAAAAATTTATCAAGTATATTGCCCAAACTAAATAATAAAATGTACTGATGTATTTATAACTAGAGATTGATTGTGACACAAGGAAAACATTGATAAGATAATATTTTGTAAGTTTGAAGCTCATTTTTAAATGAACCTATGTTTTAAATTACACTATATTTGGAGGTCCATTGGTCGGTGAGTTATTGAACACATGATTTATTAAGAGAGATGCTAATTGCATGTTTACATTCTTACAACTTGTATTATTTGGATGATTCCGAATATTATTGTTTTAAGTTTTGTATTCTCCTAAATTTTTTGGAAGAATTGTTTTTTGCTCTTATGTGGACTAACATTTCAGGATAGTCGAACTCCAAACTAATGAAGATTTCAATTCAAAATTCAGCTTGAGATAATTTGTAAATTGAAGCTTGTATTTTTCATTGTATTGAGTTTGAGAGGGAGTGATTATAAATATGTAATTTAGAACACACACACTTGGGGATATCTTTAAAATTCATACTAATCGTACGGGACGAACCATGTTTGTACGGGACGATCAAGTCAATTATCCCCTCGGAAGAGCAATGGAACGAACAGGAAGTAAAAATTTTTTCTAAGTCCTGATCATCTAGACAAATTTTTCTATTCGTCCCAGGACAAAATGCTCTCTGGAAAATTTTTGTTCTGATGAAATCCTGTTCGTGCAAGGACGAATTTCTCTCTGGAAAAATTTTGTCTAGACAAACTTCAATTCATCCCAGGACGAAATGCTCTGAAACATTTTAAGTTTGACAAAATCCTATATTCAACCCTGGATGAAATGCTCTATGTAAAAATTTCATCTAGATGAACTTCAATTCATCCCTAGATAAAATACTCTCTGGAAACTTTTCATTCAGACGAGTTTCTATTGGCCCAGGATGAAATGCTCTCTGTAAAAATTTTGTCCAGATGAACTCTTATTCATCCAAGGATGAAAATGTTTTATTTTTTGCAATTTTGATAACTTTCTACAGTTTGTCAAACCGACCTATGGTATAACTGTTCGTACCGGACGAACCAAGTTCGTATGGGACGATAATCGAGTACGAAGTCAGTTAATACCAATATACATTGGGTTCATATGCAACTGATTTAAGTAAGTTCGTTCAGAAGGATACACGATTGTATAGGACGTTCCACTTTATAAAGATTTGAAAATCGATAATTTTTGGACGGTTTTTTGTGTCTTTCCAATATAAAGTCCAGTTAGAATTGCCTCTTAATCTTTTTGCCTACTGATCTTCAAGCATACTAAAAGAAGAGTCAAGGAGAGAGTGTGAGAGAGTGTTTGAAGGAGGATTCTTACAACTGGAGCGTAAAAGTTTCACTTGGTACTCAAAAGTAACTGTCTCTACTTGTGGTTTTTTTATTACTTCACTCTTTTCTCTCATCCTTCTAGATTTATTGTGAGAAGATCTGTCAAAGAGATTCGGTTCTCTACCAACACTTGAAAAGTGTGAAAGGTACTCCTCCTACACTTGGAGATTGTGAACAACCGATGTCTCATCTGCCTACACTTGGAGAGTGTGAGAGGACGAAGGGTTCTTTGCCTACACTTATAGAGTGTGAACAGCCGACTGGTCCTCTGTCCATACTTGGTGAGTATGAAAGGATAATGGGTTCTCTGCATACACTTGGAGAGTGTGAATAGCAGATGTGTCCTCTACCCACACTTGGAGAGTGTCAATGGACGAAGGGTTCTCTGCCTACACTTGGAGAGTGTGAACAGCTGACGGGTCCTTTGTCCATACTTGTAGAGTCTGAAGGGATGAAGGATTCTCTGCCTACACTTGGAGAGTGTGAACAGTTGACGGGTCCTCTGCCCACACTTGGAGAGTGTGAAAAAATGAAGGGTTCTCTGCCAATGTTGGGAGAGTATAAAAGTATGGACGGTTCTCTGCCAACACTAGGAACAGTGTAAAAGGACGAAAGTTTTCTACCGCATCGGGTAGTGGTAGAAGAGAGTTTTGTAAAGGCTTCTCCACCTTGCTGTGGGTGCAAAAGGAGAGTCACTAGTGGTATTAGTGCAATACTCGAAGGGTACCTCTGGAGAGTGGATGTAGGTCGTGTTTGATTGAACCACTATAAATCTCGTGTCTTTTATTTTTCCACTACTTTTATTTTTATCGTTATTAACTTGTGGTTGAAAAATCTATTTCTACAAAATTTATTAAAGTTTATTTTGAATTTAAAATATTAAAAATAAGGACTAAGTTTTGAATTACCAATTCACCCCCCCCCTCTTGGTTAGCCGCTGGGACATAAGTTTAGGTTTAACAACCTAATTCATACTGAACATGTTTCAACAAGTGTTATCAGAGCTTTATTTCAAAATTATAATTTTAAACTACTTTTTGATTAACGTAGATAGCTACATTTGGAAATTGAAATACACCTGAGGGTTACTCTATAACTAGACCTCCATTGGTCGATAATATTCCTTTTGATTTTTGAAGAACACGCATGTCTACATTTTTACAGTCACTTGATTATCGAATGTGGATCTTAATTCAAGAAGGGTATTCAAAACAAACTAGACTAGTTGACGGAGTTAGAGTTGAAACTCCTTTTGTGTAATGGACAATAGAAGAATGTGACTTAGCATAATTAAGTGCAAAATGCTTAAATAGTTTCTTTTGTGCTCTTAAATCAGAAGACTACATGCAGAATTCTACTTACAAGAGTGGAAAGGACATATGAGACAGACTTTGTATAACTTATGAGGGGACTAATGAGGTTAAGCAATCTAGTTTTAATATCTTGTTCCATGATTATGAACTATTTCGCATGAAACCTAATAAATCCATTTCTAATATGTACACAAGATTCACAGAAATAGTCTCCTCTTTACATGCATTGGGTAGGGAACTAATGAACGCTAAAATGGTTAATAAGATTCTTCGTTGTCTGCCAACTACTTATGATGCTAAAATTACTACAATTACAGAGTCTAAATATCAAAATATATACTCTATTGACAATCTTCTTGGTTCGCTAATTGCTTATGTGCAAGGAGTTAGCCAAAGAAAGATTGATGCATGTGAACCACGAAGGGAGACAAAAATAGCGCTGAAAGTGGAGGAATCTGAAAGTGAACACTCATAACCTGAGAATGAAGACGACATCGCACTGATGACTAGATAATTTAGAATCTTTCTGAAGAGGAAGTAGAAGAGATGCCAGTAATAGAATAGGAGGTAAAATTAATAGAAAAGTAAAGGTTTCAAATGATGATATTTGTTATAAGTGCAGGAAACCTAGACATATTAAGATAGATAACCGAAAACTCAAAGCAACTCCTAGCAAGGAGAAGGTAGATGATAAGCCATTTATGAAGAAGGGCAAGAAGAAATTCCAAAGATCTTTTTGGGTGGACTCAGCTTCGGACTCATCAGAGACAAAAAAGGAAGAGGAGGTCACTAATCTTGCTTAATGGCTGATAGTCTTAATCAGTCAGATCAAGAAGTGGGTCATTCTCACACAAGACCTCATGAGAGTATATGGTACCTGGACAGCAGATGTTCAAAGCATATGACTGGAGATACTGCACAATTCATATCGCTGGAAGCCAGGAGTGGAGGCATGGTTACACTTGGAGATAACTCCACAAGGAAGGTGGTTGGGTCAGGTATGATTGGAAATCTTAAGAATTTTTACATTGAAAATGTGTTATTAGTAAAAGGCTTAAAGAATAATTTGTTAAGTATAAGCTAGCTATGTGACAAAGGATATTGTGTAAAGTTTTTTCCTACTAACTACATATTAAGCCTAAATGAAAATGATATTTTGAATGGTATAAGGGTAAATAATGTGTATATGCTAGATTTGAATTGCATTCAAACTCCTACTGTTTTTTGTTTAAAAACTATTTTTGATGAACCATGGCTTTAGCATAGGAGACTTTGTCACTCTAGCATGAAAAACCTTAGGAGGAATACCTAAAAGAATTTAGTGAAAGGTATACCAAAACTAGACTTTGCTAAAGACCACCTTAGTGATGTATTTCAATTAGAAAAATAGGTGAAGTATTCTTTTCAGTCCAATAAGGATCTTATAACTAGTAAACCATTAGAGATTTTGCATATGGATCTTTTTGGACCAGTTGGAACTGTAAGTCTAGGAGGGAAGATATATAGATTTGTGATTGTGGATGATTACTCTAGATTCACATGGGTTAGATTTCTATTTCATAAAAGTGAATTGTTTGAGGAATTTCAGAACTTTTCGAATTGGATTTAATTAAAGCTAGGATGGAAAATTATGACTATATAAAGTGATCATGAAGGAAAATTTGAGAATGAAAGATTTGAGAATTTTTATAAGAAGAAAGGAATTGATCACAACTTTTCTGCATCTAGAACCCCTTAGCAGAATGGGGTAGTTGAAAGAAATAATATAACATTAATAGAAGCTGCTCGAGCCATGTTGGCAGAATACTCACTATCTAAATATTTTTGGGCTGAGTTAGTTAGCACGGCATGTCATGTTCTAAATAGGGTGAAGGTGAGATCTAAACTAAATAAAATATCCTATGAGTTGCTAAAAGAATGAACACCTAAAATATCACATTTGCATGTTTTTGGTTGCAAGGTATTTATTCATAATAATGGAAAATCTGTCTTAAGAAAATTTGATTCAAAATCAGATGAAAGAATTTTTGTAGGATACTCAAGTGTTCAAAAATCTTATACAGTATTCAACAAAAGAACTTTGATAATTAAGGAGACTACACATGTTGTATTTGATGAATCTAGAATTTTGGAAGAGCCAAATATTGTAGAAGATAAAATTGAGATTAACTCCTAAAAGACTGATAAAATAAATTTGGAATAAAATTTGAAAGAAAATTTAGAGATAGAAAACCCTTTGCCTAGAGAGTTGAGATTTTCTAAAAATCACCCAAATGAATTAATAATTGGTGAACCTAGTGAGGGTGTAAGGATTAGGCGTGGATTAAACAAAGAAGTCAATCATTCAGCCTTCATTTCAATAATAGAACCCATAAATATTGATCAAACACTTTCAGATGAGTTTTAGATTTTGGCTATACAAGAAGAGTAAAATCAATTTGTAAGAAATAAAGTTTGGGAATTAATTACAAGGCCAAAGGATCAAAGTGTAGTTAGAACTAAGTGGGTATTCAAAAATAAAATGAATGACTCAGGAGTAGTAATTAGACATAAGACTAGATTAGTTGCTAAAGGTTATAATCAGATTAAAGGGATTGATTTTGAGGAGAAAAAAGCCCCTGTAGCTAAACTTGAAGCAATTAAGGTTTTTCTAGCCTTTGCTTGTTTTATAGGATTTAAATTGTAACAAATGGATATAAAAAGTGCCTTTTTAAATGGGGTAATTCAAGAGGATGTTTTTGAAGAATAACCTCTAGGTTTTAAAAATTCTAAAAACCCAAATCATGTTTTTAAATTGAAAAGGCATTATATGATTTGAAATAGGCACCTAAGGCTTGGTATGAGAGATTGAGCACCATCATACTTAAAAGATCATTTAAAAAAAGAAGTATTTGATACAACTCTCTTTTTGAAGAAAGTTGAAAAGACTATACTCATTATACAAATTTATGTGGATGGCATCATCTTTAGATCTTCAAATAAAAATTTTTGTGATGATTTTTCTAAAACAATGAGTAGTGAATTTGAGATAAGTCTAATGGGAGATTTAAGTTACTTTCTAGGCTTTAGCGTTAAGCAAATTAAGGAGGGTACATTTCTTAGTCAGTCAACATTATGGACATCCTCAAAAAGTATGAAATGGATAATGCTAAACCTATTAGTACACCTATGAGTTTCTCAGTTCAGTTGGATAAGGACCCTAAGGGAAAATCTATTGATCAAAAGAAATTAAGAGGGATAATTGGATCATTACTTTACTTGACAGCTAGCCGACCCGATATCATGTTTAGAGTTTGTTTATGTGCTAGATTTCAATCAGATCCAAAAGAATCACATTTGACAGCAGTAAAAAGGATTTTAATATATCTGTTAGGAACTGAGAACTTAGGAATTTGTAATCCTAAGTTAGCTCTTCATTTAAAATAATAGGTTATTAAGATTCTGATTTTGCAGTTTATAAGGTGGATAAAAAAAGCACTTCTGGAATATGTCAGTTTATTGAAAACTCATTAGTCTCTTGATCTAGTAGAAAATAAAATTCAATAGCTCTATCTACTGCAGAAGCTGAATACATTGCATTAGGAAGTGTGGCACAAGCACTTTGGTTTAAACAATAGTTGCTTGATTTATGATTAACAATAGGAACTATTTAATTTTTTGTGATAACACTAGTGCTATTTGTATTTCTAAAAATCCAATTCAACATTCAAGAACCAAACATATAGACATCAGGTATCGTTTCTTAAGGGATCATGTATCCAAAGGAGAAATTAAACTCACTCATGTTTCTACTGAAAATCAACTTGCAGATATTTTTACGAAACCTTTAGCCTTTGATACTTTCAGTACATTAAGAACAAGGCTTGATGTGATCGATTTAAATGCTTAATAAAAATATTTCTACAACATTGATGTGTGTTTTTAATTAGTATTTTTTGCGTGTATCCTTATGTTTGTGATCTTTTCTATTTTTTGAGTTTGTGTTTTCAATTTTCTATTATGTTTTTGTTTTGTTTGTATTTTAGTTTTGATTGAGTGCATGTTTTGAAAAATAGAGTGACATTTGTCTAGGACGAAAAAATTATCGTACGGGATGAATTGTGTAGTGTGTCAACTATGGGATTTGAATAGTTTACATGCAGTTTTTAATTTTTTATTTTTTCACTTCGTTTGTACGATCGTCACGATCATCCGGATGAAATTATGAAACAACAGTACGATTGAATGACAATTAAATGGATAAGATTATTTTTAATATTATATTCGTACGTACGAACCTTTGGTTCGTCCGGACGAACGCTTGGCGAATCGATGTGGGGGACGGTTTCAACTGCCATTAAAATGATCATAAATTTCTGATCGTTCGGGACGAACATCTGTTCATTTGTATGATCGTATGGTAAAAAGTTTGTATGAAAGGTCACTTCGTAAGTTGTGTGATTACGAAAATTCATGTCATTTTGGACTCATTCGTTCGTCCATACAAAGTTTTTTCGTATAGGACAAAAATATTTTTGTCTGTACGAACAGTCGTAATTCATTAAATTGACAAGCTTTGAACTCAACAGTCACATTCACACATCCCTTTCTGAACCCTTTCTTCCTTTAGATCATATCCATGGCAAGTTCAAGCAAGCGACAAAAGGTTCTCGCTTAGGGTCCACACAGAAATTCTTCTGATAATTTTCTGTCCATAGCTAATGAAGAATCTTTTCCTAGATTTGCCTCCACCAAGATCACCCCGTCTAGAATTCTTATCCAGGAACAACTAACCTTTCAGGTAATGAACTTGTTGGCTTTAACTCAATTTGATCTCATTCTCACACTAGTCCAACTCTGCAACAAAGAGACCTTTCATTATTTCCTAGCAAATACGTCTTTCAACTCCGACCATTTTGTAATCAAGTCCTATGTTTTTAAGAAGAAAGTTGAAATTACCATGGATGACCAAGGAATCTTTTTGAACTTAAAGACTGAGGGAATTAGAGCCCATACCATGACCACTACTGTTGATTTTGATTGGAGTGAAATTAATGAAGTGATTAAAAAAATTATATTTAAGGAGCATATGCCTAAAGTGTTCTCTCTTGTTTGTAATGCTCGTATCATCCAGCCTGTTCTTCGAACATCCATAATTCCTAAAGCTGGTGATAGAGTCAATAATAGTTCTCTTCTTTCAATAGTAACCTACTTGATTATGACTAAACAACGTATAGATGAAGCCCAACTATTCCTTGACTATCTTTATGGACTTCCTGAAATTGGTCATGTTGAACATAAAAGAAAGAAGAACATAGCTTTAGGACAACTTGTTGCCTATATTTTTGAAAAGAAGTATGAATTGGTTCATCCAGTTGAAGATTTTGAAGAACCTCTCTACTACAATGATGGATCTTTTAGGGAAATCTTCAATAAAGATGAATCAAGAAAAGCACATGTTATTAGTTGTCAAAGGAGGAACATGAACCTGCACCTGCACCAGCTAGTGAATAATATTACTAGGATTTGGTTCAAAGATTTGATCGCTTAGAGTCTCATTTTGATCAAATTGAAACTCATTTATAGCAGCAGGATATTCAATACATACAGGATATGGGGCATATGAGAGAGCAGATGAATGATATTAGTTCCAACATAATTATGATAAGTGGTTATTTTAACTTCTTTAGTACTGTACCTCCTCCTCCTCCTCTAGACCAGGGACCATCAGAGTGATTTGTGTACTTGGTTATGTTTTTCTTTAGATGATGTGATTATGTTTTAGTATTTTGTGATGGATTTTGTTTTAGTTATGTGTTTGTTTCATTAGATGTTTCTGTATTTCACTATTAAACAAAAAAAAGTTCAGAGAGAGAAGTTGTCGTTAGAGAGAGAAGCTGCCGATTTTTTTGAATTTCCATTTCCCATTCTTTCTGCAAGCTCCGTCGCCAGATTGTGGAGATGACGAAGGAGGACCGCCGATCATTGGTCGACGCGCCTATCATGAATGAAGGTCCTCATGGGATTATCAGAGTAGATGATAATTTGTTCCCGCACTAGATCGATGATTTCATTTATACCAAAATTTCTGCAAGACCGCCTATTATCAGAGAGGTTAGTGATTCACCTGTGAAGAAGAATGCTATTTATGTGGAAGGCAAAGGTAAAGGCATCATGGATCAGCCTGTGTGCATTACTCCAAGTCTTAATATTTATAGTGCAATTTTAAATCGAAATTCTAACAACGTGGAAGCTTCTTCATCAGATGTGAAGATCTTTGTTAATAAATTAAGTTGTTCAAATGCAATCTATGACTATAATATAACTATAGGAGAAGCTCCACGTTTTGAGGAAGATTTTGGAAGAGGATTTTCGGCTTTGGAGTTGAAGAGGAGGCTGCATTCATTGTAAATGGAGAATGGTGGCCGGTCATCCTTGGATGACCGGAACACCAACTCTCTTGTTTCTACCGCGCGTCCAACTTTGTTAGATTCAAAAGGTAGTTTTACATTCAATCGCAACTTTTCGAGTTTTTTCAACTCTCCTCTAGTGATTAGAGAGGGAGGATTGATTTCCAAGAAGAAACCGTTGATGGTGAGTGGTAAAGGAAAAGGAATTTTAAATGCTATGACAAGTAAGCCTTATTCATCTTTCCCGGTTTTGATTCCTAGAGCCAATGATTTGGAGGCTTCAATCTCTGGTAGCTACAATCAAAATTTGAGTAATTCTAATGTGTGGATTAAGAAACCACACATTAAAATTAATTCATCTTTTTTTCATGAAGGAATAAGGTGATTAAACTTGACTTGGAAAAAGAGAAATCCAATGTTCATGTTCTTAGGAATTCATTGGTAGTAAAAATCCTATGCAAAAACTTGTCATTTCCCAGCTGTGCTTTTGAATTAAGGAGGCAGTGGGATAAATTTGGAGGATTCCATATTACTGCTCTTGGTTTAGATTGGTTCCTTTGCTCCTTTCAATCTCAGGATGCATTAGCGGAAGTTCTCAATGGAGGTCCATGGTATGTGGGAGGATTTGTCATTGGATTAGACAAATAGACTCCCAATTTTTCTCCACATTCCTTGGATGGGATTTCTTCCCCCATCTGGGTTCGTCTTCCACACTTACCATTACACTACTGGGACGAAACCAACATTTCGAGAATTATTTCCAGTATTGGGACTCCGTTGTTATTGGATGGAAACATGTTTAGATGGGGGAGAAGGGAATTCGCCAGAGCTTGTGTTCGGGTGAAATTAAATTCTAAACTCCCTACTGGTGTTTGGGTTGAAGGTACCCATGGCAAGTTCTTTCAAAAATTTGAATTTGAAAATTTATCTTCTATATGCTTCAAATGTGGAATTATTGGACATAAAGATGTTGTTTGTCCAAATGGTTTTCAAAATTATGATCTTAATAAAAAGGAAGCTACCAAAGAACCTATATCAGTTGATGAGTGCTCCTATGGGCCTTGGATGCACGTCAAATTCAAATCCAACAGAAATTTTAAAAACATTAAAAGGGGTTCTCTATTAAAACATGATGTTGATTTTCAGAAAGTACGCCGGCCAGAAGTTCGCCGGTCTAATGTTCTTCATCCGGAAGCTGATTCAAACTTGGCTGAAAATAT
Source organism: Dendrobium nobile (assembly GCA_022539455.1). Taxonomy (NCBI): domain Eukaryota; kingdom Viridiplantae; phylum Streptophyta; class Magnoliopsida; order Asparagales; family Orchidaceae; genus Dendrobium; species Dendrobium nobile. The sequence goes on along the minus strand of CM039718.1, from coordinate 32,928,484 downwards.
TGCTGGAATCAAGGGTAGTGATGAAGTGGTGGTTAGCATTAATTCAAATTTGTGGAACAAACCAGATTTAGCTCATAATAGAAATGCTGATATTAATGTATCTGGTTCGTTGGACAAATCACCTGTTTCTACTCCAACGTTCATGCCTAAAATATCTGAGGTTTTGAATTTTCAAAAACCAAAAAAAATGGAGTCTGTTTCGAAGGCGTGTGAGAAGGAGCTAACGGTTTTTGCTCCTTCTTCGGCTGCTATTTCTTCTAAGGAAATAAGTTCTAACGGCAATCTTGTTAATATTGCTGAAAGTTTGGAAGATTCAAATTTTAAAATTCCACCTTGCATGGAGGCGGTTAAGGAAACTGAGATACATTCTATTCCAGCTGGTCTTAAATATGATCCTCCAATGAATTCTCCTAAATTGGTGGAGAATTCAAATTTTCAAGTTCCTAACTTGATGGAGGCTGTTATGGAGAAAGATATGGAAGAGCAAGTCACGGTTTTAATACCTTCTAAAGCTAAAAATATTTCAGGATCACAGGCTGTTAATGATTTGATTAGAGATGGCTGTTCTAATTCCATTTCACCATCCTCTACAACTAGTTTAAAATTCAACAAAACTGCTTTACTCAAAGGGAATAAGAGTACTCTGATTTCCGGTTCTAAACCCAAGCTATTCAAAGAACTTCAAGGGCTAGGACCTACGAAAGATCTAAATAGAAGAAGGATTGTTTATTACAAGATGAAGAACGGTTCAAAGAGTTCTTCACAAAAGCTTTCAATATGATACCCGATTTCAAAGTAGTCAGAGACATGAAGACGGGAAGTCCTTTCGGAGAATTTTCCATATATTATGCTCGGTTTTACAAATGTTTTTTTGTGAAGAGACTTCTAAAATACCTATTACTGGTTTTAATAGATATTTTGAGAATGTCTTATCTATTTTGTAATTTTCCTTTGGTTTTTCTTTTTAGATGGCTTTTATCTTAGCTTTTTTGTTTTTTAAACCTACTATTTTGGTTCATGGAATCATTACTGGATTTTATTTTTTAACCAGATGGGAACTCTGGGATACTAATCAACCTTCGAGTTGTTTTAAATATTTGGTATCCCCTGCATCTCAACGGTTTCAAAATAGGAAACAGTGGGTTTCATATCAAATTATTAGGTTTAATGATAACAAAATTGCTTTCAATAAGGATCCTTTTCTTCAAGGATCATTTAGTTTGTATTAGGTTGTTTTATTTCCTTATTTAATGCATCTTTGCATCTTCTCAAAAAAAAAAAAAATGCAATCTCTGACCTGTGGCCAGAGATAAATGTGAATAACCAGAATATTGTTAACAAATCGCCACATTCTAATGAAAAGCAATCATCTGATCTTTGCACTAATTTTCCTGTGAAGAATTTTATGCAAGCTGTTACTAGTGATAAGATTTTGGCTAAGATTTCTGATTCTGTTCCTAAAAATGTTCTATCTAATGCTTGGAAGAAAACACAGCACATTAAACTCAATTATAATTTGAGTTGAACTCTCGTTACTAACGACGGGATTGCTGTGATTATGAATCCAGAACTTGAAAATGTTAATTCACATGTTTTGAGAAACTCTTTGATTATCAAAGTCCTGCGTAGCAATATACCATTTTCGATCTGCAGTAAAGAGCTCCGGAGACAATGGTCTATATTTGGTAAATTTCATCTTACAACCTTGGGTCTTGATTGGATACTTTGTTCTTTTACTAATCTTGGTGCTGTTAAAGAAGTTCTAGAAGGAGGTCTCTGGTATATTGGAGGAAATATTATTGGAGTGGATAGATGGTCTCCTTTTTTTTTTCCCCCAGAATCTCTTAAAGGTCTTACTGCACCTATTTGGATTCGTAAGTCGTGTTTACCTCTACACTGCTGGGATGAGCAGAATAACTGTAGAATTGCATCTATGATAGGAGCTCCTTTATATCTAGATGGCAATTCTTTTAAATGGGGAAAGAGGGAATATGCTCGAGTTTGTGTTCGCATTGACCTTGACAAAAAGTTACCAAGAGGTGTTTGGATTCAAGGATTACATGGTAGATCTTTCCAAAAAGTTGAATATGAGAAGATTACTTCTCTTTGCTACCACTGCAGTAAAACTGGACACTTGAAGAACAAATGCCCTTCTTTAAATTCAGTTGTTACCAATGCTAATGGAGGAGATGAAAAAATGATTAAAAAAGAAGGATATGCCAATGAACATGATGAATTAGGACCTTGGATACAGGTTAAATTCAAGAAGAAGAAAACTTTTGGAAAATATGTTCCTAGACAGGAAATTGCTCTTCGTAATGAGCCTCCAATTGTGCTACATTCCACTATAGAAGAAGGTGAAATTTTTGAATCACATAATAATTCTGAAATTCAGAATTCTATTTTTTCTTTGAATAGCAATTTCAAAATCCAGGATTGTTCTCAGGATGATTTGATGAAGGATAAATCTCCTTCCATTTCAAATATTTCAGAAGGGAAGGGTTGCCTGTGAACTCAAGTAAATCCTATTGGATTACTTGCGAACTCAGGTATTCCTTATCATATTTCAGATCCTAAAAAGCATCCAGAACATAATAATCTAGAAGTTGATGTGTTGAAATCAGATTCTGTTGAAATTTCTGCTGAGCTGTTAGCAGAAAAGTTTATAAATATGATGGCTCCTGTTATTCTTGAAAGTAAAAATAGGTTCTCATTGCATCAAAATGAGATTGAGGAGGAATTTTCAAATCAAAAAAATTCTTTGATTAAAAATGAAGACAGACAATTGGATTTGGAAATCATTTCAGTTGATCAAGAGAGTAACGTGAACACAGTTTCTAATAAGAAGGAGATTATTGAAGAAAGCAATAAATTATCTACTTCTCTTGTTACAACCAAGATTCCAGCTACTAGTGAGATTAAATTTAAACTTCAAAAAGAACTGAAATCATTGGGGAATGTCAATTTAACTTCTAAATCCAGGAAAGGTGAATTGAATAGAAGGAAAGGTAGTGGGTCCCTACCCACTTCTAATCCAAAATGAGCTCATTCGTATTCTTGAATTGTAAGGGGGCTAGAAAAGTTGAGGCCTCCCATTATTTGAAGGAAATTATAAAAGAAAATGATGCTATTTTGTTGGTCTTCTTGAGACCAAAATTTCTTCTATTGATACTCTGGAGTTCAGAATATTCATAGGAGATATGTGGGATTTTTACTTATTTCCATCCAACGGTTTATCAGGTGGCATTATGATATGTTGGAGATAAAATTTGGCTAGTTTTTCACTATGGAAACTTCAAATCAGTTTGTATTGGGAAAACTGAACATTGAAAACAAAACATCTTGGATCATTGCAACTATATATGGGAGCACGGATAGTTTTGAGAGAAGATTACTTTGGAATAGTTTGGAGAAATACAAATCTTCTAAGCTTCCTATGGTTATGGGAGGTGACTTCAATTGCATAATATCTCAAAATGTAAAAAAAAGGTGGTAAATTTTTTTTTTCACACAAGGAGCTCAAGACATGCTTACATTTATGAGGGATTGTGACTTTCATGACACTAGATTTTTTTGTCCAAGTTATACATGGTGTAACAACAAATCTGGTAAAGCACAAATATTAGAAAGATTAGACCGTTGCATCCTTAACAACAAAGCTTTGAATCTATTGAATGTTGCGGTGGTAAATCATCTTGCACGCATTGCATCTGATCACTGTCCTGTGTTATCAAGGATATCTTCTCCAATTATTCATAAAAATTGTAATCTGAAATTTGAAGACACCTGGTTATCATATCCAGCCTCTCACTCAGTCATTTGGTTTGCTTGGAATAACCTTCGTGAGGTAATGCAGACACAGTTTTGAACCAAAAATTCAAACGGTCCTTAAAAGCTTTATTTTTTTGGAACAAAGCCAAACATAAAAACTTGTCTGAGTTGAAAATTTGTTAAAAAAAGGAAATTCTTGATCTCCAAGAAGAGGAATCTTCTGATGAAGTTTTTTCTGATCTAAAAATTACTCTGTTTAGATCTAAGGTTCAGGAGTTGAATGCAACTCTTGGTCGTCTATGCACATGGTGGAAACAAAGATCCAAAATGCAATGGATCAAAGATTTTCATAGCAATTCAAAATTTTTTCATGCTTCTGCAACAGCTAGAAAAAATAATAATTGGATTAACCATGTTAAAGATGAAACGGGTTTGCTGATTGAAAATCAGGCTGAAATTAATGAGGTGTTTTTGAATTTCTTCAAAAACAAATGGAAAGATAGAATTTCTTCTTGAATGATTGGCCACCGTGTTCAAATACTGTTGGTGCAGGTGATTATGTATTACTTGACAGAGAATTCTCCAAGGAAGAATTGGTAGCTGTTGTCAACAAATTGAGTTCGAATAAAGCCCCAGGAAGAGATGGAATTACTTATTCCTTCATAAAAGGTTATCGGCATATTATTCACAATGATTTGTGGAATGCCATTAATTGTTTTTTCAAAAATGGTTCTATGTGCATGGATTGGAAAGAAACTAATGTGGTGCTCATTCTTAAGGTAAAAAATCCTTTATTACCTTCAAATTATAGGCCCATTAGTCTTTGTAATACAATTTATCAAATTATGGCCAGCATGCTTTTAAATAGAATGAGTAATCTATTTCCAAAGATTATATCAGAGGTGCAGAATGCTTTTGTAAAAGGGAGACTTATGTCAGATCAAATCCTTATTGCACAAGAATTATTTCACAAATTTAAATTATCCAAATCTAGAAAGGGGTTTGTTTCTATCAAAGTTGATATGGAGCAAGCATATGATAGCATGTGTTGGCCTACGCGATCAAGTGCTTCATTGGTTTGGATTTCCAAAAAAAAATTTCAGATCTTATTATGGAATGTGTTTTGAATCCACATTTTTCTATATTGATCAATGGTAAATACTCAAAATGGATTGAGTCTAAATGTGGATTTAGACATGGATGTCCACTATCTCCTTACCTTTTTATCATGTGCTCCCAACTTCTTTCTAAAGAATTCTCTAGAAAAGGAGGTAATATTGGTATGAAAGTTGCTCATACTGCTCCTTTGATCTCTCATCTTATGTATGCAGATGATATTATTATTTTTTCAAAATCTAACAAAAGTAGTTTGAAGACTATAAATGCAATTTTGAGTAACTACTGTAAGTGGACTGGACAAGTAGTCAATTCGGCCAAATCCTCTTTGCTTTTCAGCAAAGCCATTCCTAAGAGCTCAGCCAAACTTTTATCCAGATTGTTAAAATTCAAAATTGTAAAGGAGCTAGATTTTCTTGGTATTAAAATTGTCTAGGGAAGACTGGTTAAATCAGATTTTAGTTTTTTAATTGATAAAGCTGCAGCTAAGTTGAATTTGTGGAGAAATAAATTTATTTCTCTAGCTGGTAAGCTTGTTCTATTAAATGCCTCCTTCCTTTCTTCTGGTAAGCTTGCTCTTGTTCCTTTGAAAATTTTAAAAGAGATAGATAAGATGTGCAGAAATTTTTTATGGAATAAAAGAGATGGAAGTTTTGGAATTCATTTTGTTGCTTGGGATTTATTGTGCAAACCAAAAAGTAAAGGAGGTAGAGGAATTCATTCAATGCTGGAAAGAATTGGTCCATTAAGAGCCAAATTGGCTCTCAATTTTATTTCTAAACCATCTTCTTTGCTGAACAAAGCGTTAACAGCTAGATATGGTAATGATCTATGGGATGGTGATAATAGATGCAATTCTTCTTCTACATTGAAAATCATTTTGAATGGTGCTAAATTTTTATATCATCTTATGAGATGGAAGATTAGTAATGGAAGAAATGTAAATACCATGAATGAAGTTTGGATTTTGGATAAATGCTTAAATAAATGGCTGACTTTTACATCCATTTTAGATCAGAAATACAGTAACCTCTCAGTTTTTATCAGTAACGGAGAATGGAATATTGAATGCTTAAAGAACTCCTTTGGCCTGCAGCTTGTTCAATTAATCAGTCAAGTTCCAATCTTTACTAATATTGATAATGACTATATGGAATTGATTACCAAATGCTCTGGCAAATCAATTGCTGCTTTAGCTTTCGAAAAAACCAGAGAACATTATACGGAAAGCTTATACTGGAGCTGGATTAAAAAGCTTAAACTTAGACCTCAAGTTGAAATATTTTGGTGGCGTCTTTGTATTAATGCTTTAACTTCTAAATGTTTTCTTCATCATAGAGGCATAATAGAAGATATTAGATGTCCTAGATTATGTCCAGACATAGAAGACTCAGATCACATAGCTAGAAAATGCGAATTCATTAAAGAAGTCTGCGGTAAGATCAAAAAATGGAATTTCTATCTGCCTTCGTTTAATTCTTTGGAAGAATGTTTATATGAGCTACATAAGATCTCGAATCAGAATCTGATCATTGGAAACTTATACTATTCGGTTATTTTTGGTTGCTGGAAAAGCATAAATAAATTAAGTCATGGTGACATAGAAGACAGCTTTCATTTCATAGCAGTTAATGCATTAGAATATGCATTTGGATCATTCAAAATCAGTCTAGTTTGGGAAAACTGGGAAGCTAATCAGCAAGTACTGCTGGATAAGGCAACTTGGCCTCCTCCTCCTCCTGGCTGGATTAAATGAAATGTGGATGCTTCCTTATCAAGTAACAACAAAGCCGGAATTGGGGGTGTCTTCAGAGATGAAAAGGGAAGATTTTTTGGAGATTTTGGATTCAGCATAAATCACTAAGATATTGCTCAAATTGAAATACTTTATATTCTCTCCTTAAGAAGGTATATTCAAGATTGGATGCTAGATGCTAAAGGCCTTATGATCGAAGGTGATAATCACAATGTGATTTTACTTTTGCAAAATGCTTTTCAGAATAATTCCATTTCAGAAGATTTTTTAAATCCTAAGGATTTAGTTTTTCTTAAAGACTTTAAACATGTGATTTTTTCTTTTGCTAAAAGAGAATGTAATATGTTAGCTGATATGTGCGCTAACATAGCTATAAGTTCAGATTTTTTTTGGGATAATCTGAATGATAGTAGCATTACACCTTCTTTTCTTCACTTATTAAAGAAGGAGTTTATATGTACTTAGTTGCTTTTATTAAATAAAATTGCTCTTTGCATTTTCTCAAAAAAAAGATGTTTCTGTATTTGGGTATTATGTGGCATTGATATCATTCATAGATTGTAATATCCATTATAATGATATCAATATAACTTATCTTGTTTTAGTTTTAATCTTTTTTTGAAATGTGTATTAGCCTATACGAAAATCCCTAAAGTTTTTTATCCTACAAGTGTTATACCTTGAAGTGTAACTTAAAATTAAATTCATTAGAAAATCTAATTTTTCTAAATTTAAGTTTTGCTTATAACTTGATATAATTAAAATTTTCAATTTCATGTCTCTTATTAGACTACATTAATGATTAATATTATTATTACAAATTTGATGTTTTCTTATTTTGTATTTCACTTATCAATAAATATTGATGCACTTAGAAAAATTTGAAAATTTTGATTATTGATTTTAGAAAGATCAAAATTACTCTTGAAAAATGAACAAATGTACAAAAATCAAAAGGAATGCGCAACGGTTCATAATTAAAAAAAAAAGAGGCACAAAATAAGCCCACAAGTTAAAAGATGCACAAAAATGTGCCAAAATTTCTTTCCACAATCTTTTAATCTCTTAATTTAAATTGATCTTCTATACATTTATATTTCATATTGACATTTAAAATATACAAATTATATATTCATCCTTTTTACAATGATTTTCTTTATCTTAGTGTCTAAATTGATTAATGTTTTTGATATAATTATTTTTATTATCAATGTCATATATCTTCTTAAATTCTATGAATCATTTTTATTTACCTAATGAATTGATTTTATTTGCAATAATTATTTCAATCACTTTCAAGGATCAATTATCAAAGGATTATCATATGATTTCTTACATTTCTGTTCATTTTCTTCTTCTCTTTTCTCTGTTGACAAAAAGGGGGAGAAAATATTATTTGTATCGTATCAGTGTGCTTGATTGTCTCGTATCTGTGCGCTTGTTTGTCTCGAATCTTTGTGCTTATTTTGTTTTGTATCAAAAAGGAAAAAGATAAATGATAAAAGATAAAATCATTGTGAAATGCCTCCTTATTTTCATATGTTCATCAATTCAGGGGGAGTTTAGGAGATTCTTAAAATTTGAAATTTATACAAACAATAATTATTTTGTCATCATCAAAAAGGGGGAGATTGTTAAGAGAGTTTCTAATTGCATGTTTTATATTTTAACAACTTGTATTATTTTGATGATTCCAAATATTATTGTTTTAAGTTTTGTATTCTCCTAACACTTTTTGGAAGAAATGTTTTTGCTCTTGTGTGGACTAATATTTCAAGATAATCGAACTCCAAACTAATGAAGTTTTCAAATCAAAATTTAGCATGAGATAATTTATAATTTAAGCTTATATTTTACGTTGTATTGAGTTTGAGAGGGAGTGATTGTAATTAAATAATTTAGTACACACACACTTGGAGAGATCTTTAAAATTCATACTCATCGTACGGGACGAACCATGCTCGTACGGGATGTTAAAGTCAGTTATCCCCTCGAAAGAGCAATGGAACGAACAGGAAGTAAAATTTTTTTTCTAAGTCCTGATCGTCTAGACAAATTTTTTTATTCATCCAAGGATGAAATGCTCTCTAGAAATTTTTTGTTCATACAAAATCCTGTTCGAGCAAGGACGAACTGCCATCTAGAAAACGTTAGTCCAGACGAACATTAATTCGTCCCAAGATAAAATGCTCTCTGGTAAATTTTTGTTCTGACAAAATCCTATATTCGGCACAAGATGAAATGCTCTCTATAAAAATTTCATCTTGATGAACTTCAATTCGACCCAGGATGAAATGCTCTCTGAAAAATTTTCATTCAAACTAGCTCCTATTCGGCCTAGGACGAAATGCTCTTTGTAAAAATTTCATCTAGACGAACTCTTATTCATCCGAAGATGAAAATGTTTTATTATTTTTTATTTTGATAACTTCCTGCAGTTTGTAAAACTGACCTATGGTATAACTGGTCATACCAGATGAACTTAGTTCGTACGGGATGATAATCGGGTACAAAGTTAGTTAGTACTAATATACATTGGGTTCGTATGCAACTGATTTATGTAAGTTTGTCTAGGACAATCCACGATCGTACGGGATGATCCACTTTGTAAAGACTTGAAAATCAGCAATTTTTGGATGATTTTTTGTTTCTTTTGTATATAAAGTCTAATTAGAATTGCCTCTTAAACTTTTTGCCTTCTGATCTTCGTGCCTACTGAAAGGAGAGTCAAGGACAGAGTGTGAGAGAGTGTTTGAAGGAGTATTCTTACTACTGGAGCGTGAAAGTTTCACTTGGTACTCGAAGGTAAGAGTATAGACTTGTGCTTTTTTGATTCCTTCACTCTTTTCTCTCTTCCTTCTAGATTTCTTGTGAGAAGATATGTCAAAGATATCTGGTTCTCTGCTGACACTTGGAAAGTGCGAAAGGATGAAAGGTTCTCTGCCTACACTTGGAGAGTGTGAACAGCCAACGGGTCCTCTTCCCACACTTGAAGAGTGTGAAAGGACGAAGGGTTCTCTACCTACACTTGGAGAGTGTGAACAGCCTACGGGTCCTCTGCCCACACTTAGAGAGTGTGAAATGATGAAGGGTTCTATGCCTACACTTGGAGAGTGTGAACAGCCAATGGGTCCTCTGCCCACACTTCGAGAGTGTGAAAGGATGAAGGGTTCTCTACCTACACTGGATGAGTGTGAAAGGACGAATGATTCTCTTCCAACACTGGGAAGAGTGTAAAAGGATGATCGTTCTCTACCACACAATGTAGTGGTGGAAGAGATTTTTATAAAGGCTTCTTCGCCTTGCTGTGGGTGCAAAAGCAGAGTCACTAGTGGTATTAGTGCAATACTCGGAGGGTGCCTCTGGGGAGTGGATGTAGGTCGTGTTTGACCGAACCACTACAAATCTAGTGTCTTTTATTTTTTCGCTGCTTTAATTTTTATCGTTAGTAACTTGTGGTTGAAAAATATATTTCAACAAAATTCATTAAAGTTTATTTTTGGTTTAAAATATTTAAAACAGGGACTAAGTTTTTAATTACCAATTCACCCCCCCTCTTGGTTAGCCGCTGGGACATAAGTTTAGGTTTAACAACCTAATTCATATTGAACAAGTTTCAACATGATTGACTTACATAATTGATCTTGAATTTTTTAATGATTCATAATAACTCTAAATTAAATCTTAAAAATATATTTTATATTTCATACTACTCATAATTAAAAACTTTATGTTGAAAAGTTGAAAGCCTATTCAAATTAAATAAAAATAAAAAGTAATTTTAAATATAAAAAAATACTAAATAATTAATTAAATTAAATATTAAAAAAATTAAAAAGTTTCAAGATATTTTAAACACTTGCAGTCATCCCTACGATTGATTAGTGATATTTAGAGAAGATTTTATGAGGTTTGGTCTTTATTTGGTATTAAGAAATCCTTTTTAATAAAAAATTAAAATATTCAATAAAGTTGTTGAACTTGTCAAAATTATAGCCTATTCCAAAAAATATAAATCACACAAACTCATTGGCATTGAACTCTTGATTGCATCTAGTAATTATGAAAAGTTTAGAAATTATAAAAATCAATTTAAATCAAAAAGTTAACATTTAATCAAATTTAATTCATTAAAATGTGGTAAAATTATAAAATTCATAACATGTTATTGAAAAATATTAATAAAACAAACTCAAAGGCATTAAACTCAAAGTAGAGTTTTGTATTTATGAAAAATATAAAATTTCATCAATTCATTATAAATTAAAAATGATAATAATTTGTCAAAGTATATTCAATTAAAAACTCAATATATAACAAAAAATTTAGTAAATGTTTAGCTAAATGATTTAAACAAGATGTACATTATCAAAGAAGTTTTTAGGTTGGACTACCTATTGCTAAAGGGCTATATGCCCTATGGAGTACTTGGTCCTCATGTCTTTTATGAAAATTCCATGACTGATTTAACATAATATAAATAATAAATTATAGACTTTATAAATTAGTAATTAATTAATTAAATTAATAAATAGCCAGCACTATGTCAATGAAGATTCTAGGCTAGTCTACCTCAAGTTATTGGGCAACTTATCCTAACAAGGCATTGGTCTTCCTACTCATGATAATGGTTAATTGAAGATATATAAATGATTAATTCTATAATATTTAAATCAATAATTAATAAATTAGATTAATGAATAATGAACACTATTTCAATGAAATATTTAGGCTTGACTACCTTGGGCCACACGGTTATGTGTTCGAACACGGCTTTCATCCTCATGCATGTAATCAAAACACCCTGAATGAATTGAAATAATGTAAATATTAATTTAAAAATTTAGTAAATTAAGAATAAAGATAATCTAGATGTTATGTTTGGTTGTCAAGATTGCCTATAAGGTACTCATGTTTGATATGTTTATTTTCTATACTCTGGATGTCAAGTTTTTATTTCTGTTTGTTCACATTCATAACAGGTACTTTAGCCACTTTACTTTTAAGTATACACTCACACTAAATTGCACCCGTATATCTCTTTTTATAAACTATTCTTTTATATTTTTGCAAAGGCAGAATATACCAAAACAATGATGTAAATATAAATATGAAGGAAATTGTAAATGTAAAAGCTTTAGATAATTATATAGCTAAATTGTGTTTTATAATGTCAAAAGTTGTTAAAGATTTGAAAATGATTGTTTGTATATACCTTGATAGGTTACAAAAGGAAATGATTCTTCTTCCTCTGAGGATTATTATCATTTGGAATTTTATAAAATTTTTAGAAGTTAGAAGATTTAAAAAAGAGATAAACAATCATATTTAAACACATATTTTATTAGGAATAAAAATTAAGGCTTATTATTGGTGGAAATAGGCCACTTTTACTTTACTGTAAACCCCGGGTTATACTTCGAGGAATTATCAATTAATATAAAATTTTATTTTTACATTATTTTTTTTACATCATTTTATCCTTCCATTATATACATATTATAAATTCTTGATTAAAATTTTGTAATTATAATTCCTTGTTTCCTTGGATAGAGCATATCTAATCTAGCATTCAAATGTCAATTGATTATGCTTTGGATTATTACCTATTAGCTCACCATAGGCAAGTGTTAGTCTAGGTAATATACACCCCTAAGTCTCTAAAAATTTCCTTACTATTTAATTATAAAAAATTCTAAAATATAAAGTCTAAATCTCACTTCCATATCAAAGTCATGAATTTACAATCTAAAGCTTATGTATGCTAAAATCATTATATCCCAAGCTGTTTCTTACATCTAAATGAATTTAAAAACTTTAGTCTTCACTTTAATCAAGAGTATTCTCTTACGGTAATTAGTTAACTATATAGGCTTGCCTTTATGAGAAGTCTAGAATCCATAATTTAAATAAACCATTCCTTAGTCATTTATAAGATAGGAAAAAAATCTATGGACAAAAACCTAAGCATTAAATATTGATTTAATTTCAAAATCAAAAGATAAATGAATATTCTTTTCATCCTTAGGGAATAATTAAATATTCCTTAAGTGTTTTATTATGAAAATAAATAAATTAATTCAGTTTTATGATTAAATGCTAAGTAAATATTCTTTTATCATTGGAGATGAATTAAATATTTCTTATGATGTTTGATCATAAAAATAAATTATTCTATTTAGTTTCATGATTAAAATTATAAGTGAATATTCTTTTTATCCTTGTGTTCTAATTGAATATTCCTTTTGCTCTGTATGGTAATGAAAATAAATTGAGATTTTATCTTTTAAAATTGATAGAGAAACTTTAGTCTATCAGTCCCGATGACATAATGTTAAACTATGTAAATTTTGTTAAAGACAACTTTTTTAAGGTGAACCATGTGGCACGAATATAAAATTTACTCACAGATTTTCTTGGCCACTCCATTAGGTATGGACTTCCCTTTTTATCTTTAGTGATGACTTAATTTTTTTAATAAATATAGATTTAAATAAATATTTAGGATATTAAATTTCATTTATATGTGTTTATTTAAATCTTAGTGTTGTATATGCATGTTTAGTATAGTCTTGTATATGCATGTTTAGTATAGCCTTATAAATTCATGTTTAGTATAACCATCTATATTCTCGTCCAGTTTAGTGTTGTATATGAATGTTTTGCTCAATCTTGCATATTTGAATATTTATTTATATTCTAGTTTTATTGTCCATGTTTTTTTTTTTTTTTTTTTTTTTGAAGAACCACAAGGCTAAATATTATTTATCAAAGAAAACTAATTACAAAATAGACACTCCACTAGATTCCTCCTTTAGCAAATCGCTAAATAAGGAAGGAACCTTATTAGAAGATAAGTCTTCCCGACAAAAATCGGTGTAAATGGCATAGCTAGCACATAGATTTGCTAGCTTATTACCTCTCCTATTGACCCAATTGAATAAAATGAACTCATGATCTTTTAAAAGCAGCAACTCATCTTTCCATTTTCCTTTTGAATTTTGCAAAAAACTTTATAACATTAAGATTATCTCCCTCTATGATTATACCTTGGTAGTATTGCATCCAATCCCTCCTTATCTACTTACAAATTGGACCAAAAATAGCTCAAGTCTTGCAATATCCCAATGAATACATGAGTGACCATAAGCCAAGAGCAGTCTACCATTGCTATCCCAAACAACACCACCAATACCAGCTTTTTATGATTTTAATAATGATGTATCAACATTAATCTTTATCAAATTAGGAGGAGGAGGGTACCAACAATTTGATATTTTAAAAGACTGATTTGTACCCGAATTTCCCATCTTTCTATCAGCCATAAATGAAATAGAAGCTAAGCATATAGCATAAGAAGCTAAGAAGACCGAACCATCCTCTTTTCTGCCATGAACCAGCTTGTTCCTAGATTTCCATATGAGATAAACAACATTACAATAAATGTTCTCCATGTAACCATAAGAAGTATAACTTCCTTCCATCCATTCCCAATAAGACTGAAATGAATGAAAAATCTAGAACTGTGATATGCTCTAGGTTTTACTATTTGGCACAACCTCTAGGACAGCTATAATTATCTTGTAATCTCCTCTTGAACAAGAAATTACAAGTGGGTATTGCATTATTGAACAATCTGCACCAAAAGATTTTAACTCGGGGATTTAATTTGCTCTTCTTTAAGCATTTCCAGAAAAATTGTTTTATTGCTGCATACTTATCCTCCTGTATACCATAGCATAAATCGTAGCTCTAGAGATCTGATAAATTAGTTCCAAAAAATTAGAAACTCTATCCACATGAATATTTATCACAAAGATAATCTTTATATGCTCAACTCCAAATATCTGTTTAAGTTTGAGCATGTTCCATTCTCCATTAGAAATCAAACTATCCACTGTATTATCCCCTACTTCTTGTATAGAAACAAATGTAGGCCATAAGCTCTATTTCCTGTCCAATATCCAAATGTCTTCCATAATGCTAATAGAACCACCATTTGCTACCTCCCATCTCACCACAGTTTTAAGATCTTTCTTACCACTAGACAATATTTTATAAGTTGTCGACAATCCTCCACCATTCACTGAGTTCTCCATCCATTGACCATACTTTGGAATTAACATTTGATATAGCAAAGAGTCCTTCTCTTGAATTACTTTCCAACCCAATTTGGCTCTTAAAGCATCCACTATTTCAATGCATGATCTGATTCCTCTGCCACCTTGTTCCCTCGGTTTACACATTTTATCCCAACAAAGAAAGTGCAAACCCAAGCTTCCATCTTGTTTATTCCAAATGAAATCACGATAATGTTTCTCTACATCTTTAAGAACAATAGAAGTTTGGAATAGATACCAGAACATTTTTGGATTAGCAGAATATTCCCAGCCATAGATAATTGCTTACTGTCCCAAACTGTCGTGAGCTTCAAGGTCTTATCTAAGAGGAACAAAAAATCTGCAGCTCTCAGTCTCCACAAAGCCATTCTAACTCCAAGGTACATGTATTATTTGACTTATTTAAAACCAACAGTATAACATGCTTCCCAAATAGCATTACAGACTTCTCTAAATTAACCTTCTACCCTATGTAGCTGCAGAACTCCAAAATTGCTGATTTGATTTCCCTCACTTCCTTGAGATTAGCATGAGAGAAAATGACAATGTCATCTGCATATAAAAGATGAGAAATTTTTGGCAAATTTCTGCCAATTGCAATACCCTTTGCTACCTTGTTTTGCTTGAATCTATTTGTCCTCAAGAAAGCACATAGAATGAATAAATAGGGTGAAAGAGGACACCCTTGCCTTGAGATTGGAGATATTCTTTGAGTTATCCTAAAGAACTGATCATAAGAGACCCTTCTGAAGGTATCAGGACTAGGCATGGACTTAGGAAGGAAGTGAACCACTCTGCCTTTATCTCAATGACTGAACCCACCAATATCAATTAAGCCCTTTCTGATGAGCTTTAGATTTTAGCCATGCAAGAGGAATTAAATTTATTTTTCAGGAATGATGTTTGGAAGCTTATAGAAAGACCAAAGTCGTAAAGTGTAGTGGGAACCAAATGGGTCTTTAAGAATAAAATGAATGTTTTTGGTGTGGTGGTTAGGAATAAGGCAAGATTTATGGCTAAGGGGTACAACCAAATAGAAGAGATTGATTTTAAGGAGACCTTTGCCTCTGAAGCATGATTGAAAGCCATTAGAATGCTACTAACCTTTTGCATGTTAGAAATAATTTAAGCTTTTCTAAATTGACGCTAAGAGTGCCTTTTTAAATGGGATAATAAAAGAGGATGTGTTTCTAGAGCAACCCCCATGTTTTGAGACTTCCCAATTTTCAAATCATGTTTTCAAATTAAAAAGGCCTTACATGGAATAAAGCAGGCACCCAGAGCTTGATATGGTAGGCTTAGCACATTCTTATTAGCGAGGGAGTTTGTTAAGGGGAGTGTAGGCACCACCCTTTTTCTGAGGAAAGTAAGAGATGAATTACTCATTGTCCAAATATATGTCAATGGTATACTTTTTGGATCTTCCAATAAAAGGCTATGTGGTGATTTTTCTAAAATAATGAGTAGGGAATTTGAGATGAGAATGATGAGAGAGTTGTCTTACCTTTCGGGTTTTACCATAACGTAACTAGAAGATGGAACCTTTTTAAATTAATCAAAGTACATAAAGGACATCTTTAAGAAATATGAAATGTATAAATATAAGCTAATTAATACTCCCATGACCTCCAATGTTCAGTTGGATAATGACCAAAATGGAGAATTAATTGATTAAAAGAAGTATAGAGGAATGATTGGATCCTTACTTTACCTGACTGCTAGTCGACCTGATATAATGTTTAGTTTTTATCTGTGTTCTGAATTTCAAGCTAATCCTAAAGAATCCCGTCTGACTATAGTTAAGAGAATTCTTAGATACCTCTTAGGGATCCAAAACATAGGAATCTGGTATCGTAGGCACAACACTTCTTTTGAGATTATTGAATGTTTTGATTCTGATTTTGTAGGATGTAAGGTGGATAGAAAGAGCACTTCTGGGACTTGCCAATTCATAGGATAGTTTTTAGTCTCCTGGTCTATAAGAAAGCAAAACTCAGTTCCACTTTCCACTACTGAAGCTGAGTACATTGCTTTAGGGAGTTATATGGCCAAAATCCTTTAGTTGAAGTAGCAAGTTTTGGATTTAGGATTACCTGTATGCACAATTTTAATTCTTTATGAGAACACTAGTGCCATCTATATTTCTGAAAATCCTATCCAACTTTCAACGACCAAGCACATATATATAAGGCATCACTTTATTAGAGACAATATAACCAAAAGAAACATTGAGTTATACTATGTGGCATTTGAGAATCAACTAGCTGACATCTTTATTAAACCACTGGCCTTTGACACTTTCAGTACTTTAAGAACCAGATCAAGTGTGATTGACCTAAATGCATGAACTTGATTTTTGATCTTTTATCTGTTGTTTGTTGTTTTCTTTTTGTAGTTTTTTTTTACTTATTTTTGTTATACTTTTCATCTATTTTATTTTTGTTGATTTGATTTTCTTCATTGTTTTATTTTTCTTTTAATCACTTCTAAATTGAAATCTCATCTCATATTTTTATTTTTGAAAATTTGTAGTCAATGATTGACATCTCTAGATTAGTTAAAGGGAGAAATATCATTTATTGTTTCCTTCTCGCTAACTTCTTTTAATGGTGTAATTTTCTTTTCTAAATAAAAATTTATCTCACATTAACAACTTGACTTTGAAATTGAGATCTTTTTAATCTTGCTATAGTAATCTAACTTATATATATAATATTCAAAGTCTTTATTTTACTTTTAGATTCTTATAATCTTGTCGTTGAATTTATTATTTGATTTTTTTATTCTATTTTATGATTCATTTTTTCTTATATTAGAGAGTGGGTTTTTTTGTCTAATATTTGGAAGATATAATCACAACTAAGAATATTTAAAAATTTTGAAAAAGGGATCTAGCTTGCAAAAAATAAATAAAAAAAAGTTGCCAATGATGCCAAAATCAATAGATGCATAATGACACCAAATTGAAAAAAAAAAATACAAAGTGTATCAATTATCAAAAGATGCACAAAGAGCGCCAATCAAATTGACAATATACATAAAATGTGCCCACCAAAAGCAAGCTTCTTCTCTTTCAATTTTTTTTCTTTAAATCTTAGAACAATTCATGTGTCACTTGATATTTTTCAAAGGTTTGATTTCAGAATTCATAATCATAACAAATTACTTTGATATATTATTCTATAAAATATTTTTCTTAAAACCAAGTCTTGAACATATCCCTTTTTCTTATCCAATTGATTTTTTTGATTTAAATCCTTGTTTTCAAAAGACGGTTTCTGATTAGGGCATCCTGGTTAAGGTAGCTGTCATTAAGTACATCTAGGATGATATTTGTATCAGCTAGGATGATAGGCTCAAATCAAAAAGAATCAGCTGCCATATCAATTTAGGTATCTTTAATTTTTAATCATCATCAAGGACATCATTCTAGATGATTTCCTTCAATTATGCCTAAATTAATCTGGTAATTAAGGAAAGTAATTAAGGTTTGATTGCTTGATCATATCATCTTGGACCATCAGTTTAAAAACCTTAGTTTTTTCCTGGATGACCAAATATCGGCCAGCTTTCTTTCAGGGTGATGTATTAGATGATATTCTTCAATTTATCCTATTTGTACAGGATATTATCATCCGAGATGATATGAATAAAATTATTCTGATCTACCCAAACCGTCCGGGTTGATTGAGAAAAATTTAAGCTGACCATCCATAATGATATTTATATTGTCCAGGATGATAAAGTTGGTTTGTTGTAATTAAGAGCTATTCCAATGCTCTTCTATATAGGACCTCTTATTCTACCCAATAGAGTATCTTTTGCTACTGTGTTGACCTAAGAGAGCCTAGAGGAGAGGGAAAGAAAGGGAGAGAGAGAGAAAGAGAGAGAGAGAGAGAGGGGATCTTGTGAGGGGAAGTTTATGAGAGTTCTCACAACGGTTTCTCCAAGCAAGGATCCAAGTCATCTTCTTCGATCATCATCACTTGTTCTTTAAGGTTCGAGAGAGGTTCACTTCAGCAATCGATCAAGGTTCTCTACCTTCTTCAAGTGGAAACAAAAGGAGTTGGGTTCTTTGCCTCACCAGTGTCCTTGGAAAGGAGGTTTTATAAAGGCTTCTCTTGCTTGCTGTGGGAGCAAAAGGAGAGTCACTGAGTTTAGTGCAATACTCAGAGGGTGCATTTGGGGAGTGGATATAGGTTGAGTTGACCGAACCACTATAAATTTATGTGTTATTTATTACTAATTTTTTCGTATTTAATTTCTACACTTTAAATTTCTTTGTTGTGAATTTTGGATTTGTTTAAGTTTGTGCTTTGATTGAAAGATTTATAAAATACCAATTCACCCCCCCCCCCCCCCCAGCCCCTCTTGGTTAGCTTGGGAAGTTCATAAGTGCTTAATATCCCTAACGAACTTTCATGCACAATAACCCAACAAACTAGCAGGAGAAAGTAGTCATCCTAGTGGTGAAACAAGGCCTAGCTAATAGAAATCTAAATAAAAGGACAAAACCCGAGCACCAACCAAGAGACAAAAAAGCTAAGATCTAACATAAGGACAACCACTAGTATCAAGGTTTAGTAAACCATAAAGAGGGACAGGGCTAGTGTCCTAAATAAAATCACAAAAATAGTTCATGCTACAACCCCATATAGCAGTCCAAGAAGCACAAGCATTACCATCCTTACTGATATGGTGAAATGAGTAAGTAAAAAAAACATCAAGTTTTTAATTTCTCTAACCAGATAGAAGAGGTTCGGGCAAAAACACATCTCGTCATTAGCTTGAAAAATATGAGAATCATATTCATAATTAACCTCAATATGCAAATTAGTTAAGTTAACAGGAATGCACAACTGAATACCATACAAAATGGCCCTAGAAATAACAGTAGAATAGTTCCACTAAACAAAACTTACAAAAGCAACAATGAGGCCACGATTACTATCTCTAATCACACCACCATAGCCACGATATAAATCAGCACTAGTGCGATCCATATTAAGCTTAAAGAAATTAATGGGAGGTTAATGCCAGTAGATAATATTAGAAAATGAAGGAACACCCTCAAAATTCTAACCTAAAATATTACCAACAAAGTAGCAATTTTTAAAGTTCTTAATAGAAATCAGATTCACAGTCAGAAGAGCTAACACCTTATCCTTCACTTTCCGAATAACATTATGATAGCTCATTCTCACATTATTGAAAAGGGATTAATTCTTTTCTAGCCAAAGAAACCTTAGAATGAGGGAAGGAATGAGATTGCGTATGTGACCTTTGTAGTTAACAAACCATAACTTTAGCATTGATTTAAGAGGCAAATGGGAGTTAAAATAGTTTAGTTGAAACAAATGATCAAAATAAACCCAAGTTCTGACAGCAATAAGACTTGATAAAAAAATATGATGCATATTCTCCCTATGGAAAAAACATTGGCTTTTAGAGGCCAAGCTACATCCTTTCTTGATTAGATTATCATCCGTAGGAATAATTCTCTGGAGGACTATCCAAACAGAAAATAAATATAGTATAAGTAATTCTCTTATGCCAAAAATTATGGAAAATTCTATCATTATTTATTTTATCTCAAAAAGTATGTCAAGCACTCGATAAATGATAACCACCATCTTTGGAAAGATCACATAACATAATATCTTTAGAAGTAGTATTGCTCAACATGTTTAAAATATTATGGATGGTACAATCAAGAATCTCATTGATAAGCTTATCACAATCCCAACAATTATTTTAAAAAAAGGTGTTGACCTTAACTGAGGAAGTAGAAGAAGAATGGAGCATAGAGTCAAAATAGTTTTTAACTAACTAATGATCCTTCCAAAAGAAAATAATACCATCATCAATGCCCCAACAGATCAAGGGCTCCACCTCCCATTTAACCTTGCAAAGCATTTTCCGAACTCTAGAGTCACCTTGTTTGGAAAAACAATTAATAGGATGCTTACCAATACAATACTTAAAAATTATAAAATTAGCCCAAAGACTAACATTAGCACGTAAATTATACCGAAGTGTAAAATAAAAAGCCTTAGCAAGGTCATTAAAGTTCTTACAACCAATACCAACTTCAGCCAAAACACCACAAGAATTCTCCCAAGAGGCCAGTGAATTTTAGAGCTAGAAGAGGTGTTGGTCAAAAAAAATTTATTTATAAGCTTGTGAAGTCTATCACAAATAGCTTGAGTAGGAAAAAATGATTGAAAGATATACACCAGAAAAACACAAAGAACACTTTTAATAAGAATAACTCTACCACCAAAATAAAGGAAATTAGACTCCCATGATAACAGTCTGTTTTGAACAGAAGCAATAAGATCATCAAACACCCCTACCAAAAAAAGAGGAACTCCAAGATATTTGATAGGCAATTGAGCATGGGAAAAGCCAATAAGATTATTAATAGATAAAATATGATCATTAGAAATTCTCTTAAAGGCAATTAAACAACTTTTGATATTTTTAAAGGATAAGCCACTTATCCTCTCAAAATGATAAAAGAAATCCATAAGCTTCTGAATTTTATTAATAACCATTAAAAAAAATAATGAAATTATCAACAAAACATAAATGAGATAGAGGAAACCCTCCCAAGTTCTAAAATAAAGGTCAGGATTGGCATCAAATAAGTTAGAAAGACTTAAGACCCTTAGAAGAAACTTAGCAGTAATAATAAAGAGAGCCTGGGAGATAAGATCACCTTGCCTTAAACCATGAGAAGCTTTGAAGAAACCTTTGTTAGAGCCATTAACAAGAATAGGATAATAAACATTTTCAATACAATTCTTAATAAGCTTGATAAAAACAAAGTTAAAGAAAAAAAATTCTAAAAAAAGGTAAATGAAGCTCCAATCAATATTATCATAGGCCTTGGCAATGTCAAGCCTGAAAACTAAATTACCACCTCTCATGCTAACATCTAAATCTTGACAGAACTCTTGAGCCAACAAAATGTTATCGGTAATGACCCTACCTTTCACAAAACCCACCTGAGTAGGAGAAATAATTCTAGGTAAAATAGTAGTCAGATAATTCATAATAGTTTTAGAAATTAACTTATTAAAGAAAGTATAAAGATTGATAGGTCTAAAATTATTCCAATTAATAATAGCATTATTTTTAGAAATAAGAACAATAGTAGTAGAAGTAAAGAACTTAGGTATAGTGGTACAAGCAAAAATATCTAAAATAGCAGCAAAAATATCATTACCAATAATATGCCAAGATATTTGAAAAAATAAAGTGTTAAACCCATTAGGCCCAACCACAGACTCCCTATTCATATCAAACAAGGTCTCTTTAACCTCCTCAAAAGAGGGAGGCCTAGAAAGAAAGATTATCTCCTCAAGGGAAATAAGAAAATGAAAGAAATAATGATTAATAATCTTCAATAAACTTCTTCCTGGGCTTGAAAATTAAAGAGATTCTCTTTGGATTTCTTTAATAAAGAAAAATTAGTATCAGTAGGATCATTTTTACAAGCCAACTCAAGAGAATTAACAAGTTGCTCAGCTTGCAAAATATTAGAGAAAATTTTTTTAAAAACATGATGATTTCACGAATTTAAAACTCATTTCAGCCTTTTCAACTTAAACCAGTCTCCTCATGCCTAAAATAGAATTATTAGGATGTAAAGGAGCTTGCTAATTAAACTAAAGAACATCCAAAAAGAGTCATGGTTTAACCACATGTTTTGGAATCCAAATTGAGAAGAAATATTTACATGTCTAAACTTAATGCTAAAAACTAAAGGGGAGTGATCCGACAAAATTCTACTCAAAAGTTGCACATTGGTGGAAAATAGGGAATTAAGCCAAAGATCATTAAAAAGAACACAATCCAATCTTTGCTGTAAATGACCCCTATTCCAAGTGAACTTATTACCAACAAACCCAATATCTATAAGATTGCAAAGTAAAATCATATTATTAAAATCTTCCATAGAACTATAAGGAGGGGAACCTCCAATCATTTCAAAAGGATTAGTAATAGTATTAAAATCACCACCAACAAGCCAAGGCAAATTACAAATATTATGAAAATAAAAAAGATGCTCAGAAAGCAATTTTCTATTATAAAGAGTTGAAGGAGTGTATACAAAAGAAGCATAATAATTAAAATTAAGAGCCTCAACTTTACAATGCAAAACCTGAGTAATATCACTAATAACTTGAATTTTAAACAAATCTTTCCAAAAAATCCAAATCTTGTTACCGACATTAGAAATAGCATGATTAAAGCCACAAAAATGAGAAGTGCTAATCATCCTTGCTGAAGAGATAAGGGGTCTGAGCAAAACAAGAATAGAAAGATTATGCACACGACATAAATTCTTAACATGAATTCTAGAAGAAGGAAACACAATGCCCCTCACATTCCAAATGATAGTATTAAACATAAATAAACAATTTAATGAGAAGTAGGTGATCGAGTATTTTAAGGAGGTTGAAGAGAAATATGCTTAGATTTTCTTCCTCTTTTACTATGAACTTTGCTAAAACTTAAGTCATTATCATCTCTAGCAAAACATTTAGTAAAAATAAGCACTTCCTCAGTATCAATCAAAGCATCATTATTATAATAAGAAGTAGAGAGAGTCTTACTACCACTTGGTTGTTCCCTTAAAGAAGTCAGTTGAGGACATTCATCCTCCATAAACATTCCCTCCTTAATATTATCACAATTTCTCACTATAAGTTCTTTATTACTTTTTGGAAGACAAGAAAGTTTTCCATAGTAACAAATTCTCCTTCCTCTAAAGGGACATCATTAGAAGCCACTTGAATAGCCAAAGTTTCTTGATCATTTAAGATATTAGTAGAAGTAGAAACAAGCATATTACCACTAGAATCATTAGCATTTAAATTCACAGTGCAAGTAGGAGTAGCAACAACATTAGTAATAATATGAACTACAATATTGGTCAAGTCATGCTCTATGTTTTCTCAAGCAATATGAGGAACAACATTAATATTAGAGATAATAGGGTCCTCCATATTAACCTCCATCAAATTAACATAACACTGAATAGGATGAGAGGTATTATCCTCTAAATTAGCATGAGTAGGATTAGAGATAACCTGATCAGGCACATCCTCATTTTGTTTCAAGGAGTTCGTTTCTTTATGGAGGTGAAGATGTTTTCGAAAGCATTCACTCATTCCATGGACATGAATCCTGCAAAAGGAATAAAATATAGGTAAATTTTCAAATTCAATTTTATGAAAATACCCTTTAACCTTTGACCCAATCCATATTTCCATAGGATGTTTCTTAAAGACATCAAGTTCAACTAGTACCCGAGCAACCGATGTCCTGGACATAGAAGCTGTAGCTTGGTTAGTTTGTAACAACCTCCCAAAAATAGATGCTATTCCAAAAAGAATTTGATGATTAAAGAAACGGAGCTCAAATTCAGAAAGGAAATCCTAACAAGAGCAATAGGAGATTCCTCCCTAACATCAAAATCTGAAGTCCATTTAAGAACCCGCATTTGACATGCTTGAAAATAATAAGATTTCCTAGAAAAAATCCAGCTATAATCAAGTTCATTAGCAAGTTGTTTAGCTACATGTATTTGGTCAAGCAATCCAATGGGAAATAACTAAATATGCTTGTAAAGGAGCAAGAAAAGTGCAAGCTTCTCTATATCTTATGGAATTTGTGAAGTAACAAGATGTGGCTTTTTTTGGTTTGCTAAAGAAAAGGGAAGCTTCTATGGATAAGAAAGATGTTAATTTGCTTATTGGGGTAGATTGAGATTTTTTCCACTATCCTTCAGATTGATTGTCTGGGGGAATCAGGGTGTAATGGAAGTCTAATGGGGCTTCTTTTACTACATTGGATTCTTCATATCAATGACTGATTAAGGATTTAAATTTTTGTAACAAAGGTGCTTGGAGGATTGGTACTATTTATGGGAGTTAATATGCTTATATAAAGAGGGTGTTGTGGAACAAATTGGAGTTGTTCTCTTCAAAAGAATTTCCATCTATGGTGGGTGGTGACTTGAACGGCTTATTGCCCAAAGGTGATAAAAGGGTAGGGAAAAGGTTTTTTTTTTCCCAAGGACCCACAAAAAATGAAGATCTTTTTAACTAATAATGATTATCATGAAGTGGGATATATTGGGCAAAATTACACTTGGTATAAAAATAAGGTTCGAGGAGCCTGAATTTTAGAAAGATTGGATAAGCGCTTTATTAAATTTGCTTCTATCAATTTTTCTCAGTTCATGGTGGTTCATCATCTACCTAGGGTGACTTTAGATCATTCCCATATTATTCTAAATCTTTGGAATTTTCTTCCTAAGACAAACCTGGTCTTCAGACTTAAAGATGCCTGGGCTTCTCATTTTACTTCGTTGGTTGTAGTTTAAAAATGTTGGAATAGGAAAGTGGTTTGAGAATATTACGTTATTCTTAAAATCATGTTGAGAAAGGATATGAAAGCTCTATTCTATAGAAGTATAATATAGTTGAAAGATCTTAATTAATTGAAGGAATCTCTTAAGAAGGAAGTTTTAGAGTTGCAAGTGGAGGAAGTAAATGGTGGAGGGCTTTTTGATGAGAAAATTTTGATTCTTAGAACATAGGTGAATGAGCTAAATAAGAGTCTAGCTCAGTTAAATATCTGGTGGAGACAACGGGCAAAGGTTAAATGGATCAAAGACATGAATTCTAATTTGAATTTTTTATTCTCTTGCAAGTGACAGGAGGAATGCTAATAATATTTACAAGATCATGGATGATATATGAGTGATAGTGGATGACTAAGCTCGAATTTAAAGTATTTTTTTCAACTTCTTTAAAAACAAGTAGCAAGCTAGTTTATTCATTAAATGGTTGGCCTTCCCCTATATGTGTACTAAATGAAGTTGATAGAAGACTATTGGACGCTGAATTATCTAAGGAAGAAGTTATTTGAGCAGTAAATTAGCTTGGTGGTGGTGTTTTTCCTAGAAATTATGGGATTACACACTCATTTATCAAGGCTTATTGGTCCATTATCAATTCAGATGATTGGAACGCTATCAAGCAATTCTTTTCTACTAGGAAAATGGATTCTAGTTGGAAAGATATAATGATTAAGCTCATTCTGAAGGTGGATAATCCTTTGGTTCCTTCTAGTTTTTGGATAATAATTTTATACAAAATAATTTATAAATTGGTGGCTAAAATTCACCTAAATAGATTTATATCTATACTTCCTAAGCTTATTTCGAAATTCAATCAGCTTTTTTAAAGGACCATTCTCTATCTGAGCTTGTTTTAATAGCTCAAGATGTTTTTCAAAAATACAAATATTCTAAATCTTCTATAGTTTTTGTTTCATTCAAAATTGATATGTAACAAGCTTATGTTAATATGATGTGGAGAGCTTTGGAACAAGTTTTGAACTATTTTGGCTTTATGTTGAAGTTTTCTAAACTTAAATTGAATTATGTGGAGAATCCCATATTTTCTATCTTAATTATCGGCAATTCTTTAAATTGGATCAATGTTATAAGTGGTTTTCATCAAGGTTGTCACTTATAAACATTTTTATTTATTTTATGCTCTCTCAATTATTATCAAATGCTTTAGTATAAGAAGACAATGAGATTGGGATAAAAATTCATCCAAATGCTCTGAGGATATCTCATTTGACTTATGTAGATAATTTTTTTTTTTTAAAGCTAATGTGAAGGTGGTATAGAAGATTAGTGGTATTGTAATGGACTTTTGTAGTTGGTCGGGCCAGAAGGTAAATTATCAAAAAGCTATTATAATCTTTGGAAAATCTGTTAAAAGGAGGACAAAATGAATTTCTTGATTGATGTGTTTTAAAATTGTTAAAGAGATGAATAACTTGGGTGTGAAGATTTGCTTGAGAAGATTTTTGGCTGAGGATTTACAATTCATTCTGGATAAAGTTATTGGAAAACTTAATGCTTTGGGAATAAGTTTATTTCATTATTTGCAAAATTTTCTCTTATGAAGTAGATTATTTTCTCAATTCCTATTTTTCAATAAACTCATTTTCTTATTCATAATGGCATTTTGAATGAAATTGATAAGTTATGAAGGGAGTTTAATGGGCATAAGAATGACAGGAGGAAGGTCCTTCACTACGTGTGCTGGGAATCATTCTATAAACTAATTGAAATGTGTGGTCATGGTCTACATTCATGTCTTGGCAAGGTGGGAGTATTAAGGGACAATTTATTGTGGAAATTCCTTAATGATGTTGATTCATTATTATATAAGACCATGGAGTTCATATATAGTTTGCCCTATTCTAATTTTGATATTAAGCATAACTCATCGAGTGCTTAGAGGATTAGTTTGGGTTGTGCAAAAGCCCTATAACCTAATATTAGGTGGAAGAACTCAATAGGGGATTCAATTAATGTTGTTAAGGATGTTTGGATATTGGAAAAAGGACTTAATAAGTGGACTACGTTTGTTTATATTTTATAGATTGATGATATGACTATTGATAATTTCATTAATGATGGAGTTTGAAACAAGGAGGAGCTTTAGAAGTCTTTTGGGGAGCAGTTGATCTGGCCGATATGTGATGTTCATATTGATCATAACTTCACAAAAGACCAAGTAGAACTTATATACCAGGTAATAAGCAAATCAATTTTTTCTCTAGCATTTGAAACATATGTGAAATAAACAAATTTAAAGATAATAAAATTAAGCTTAATCTAAGAGTGGAAGTTTTCTTATGGAAGCTGCATCATAATGCTTTTCCAACATTCTAATTCATGGGGCATAGAAGGTAAAGAGATTATAATTTATGTCCTAGAGGATGTATGGTGATGGAAGATTATGAACATGTGGCGGTTAGTTGTTCAAAGATGGTTCAAATCCTATAGATTTTGAATTAATGGGGCTTTGAAATTCCTTCTTTTGGGTCATTTCAGGAATGTTGCATTTGGTTGGAAAATTCTGCATCGAACAAAGTATTTCTTGCAAATCTTTGTTCTTCGATAATTTTTCTCTGTTGGAAATCCATAAATAAATGTGTGTAAGGGGGTAAGGAGGATAGTAGTCCTATTAGTGCAACTAACACAATTGGATTTTCTTCTATTTCTTTGTCAGATGGATATTGCATAATTAAATTGGGCCTCTACAGTGCTAATCGACTGGTTTGGTTGTTTAAAAATTTTTGGAATCCTCCTCCTCCCGATTGGATCAAAGTTAATGTGGATGCTTCCTTATTATCATCCTATAAGGCTAAAATTGGAGGTGTATTACAGGATCATAATGTCAATTTAAAGAAGTGAATAAGGATGGTTTTTATTAGCATTTGGATTCAATTGTGTTCATTGGGATAGTTATCGGTTGGAATTATTAGCTATTCACTCCTTGAAATTGGTCGTCAAAGATTGGATTATGCAGTACATGGGAATCATAATTGAAGGGCATAACGTCAATATTAGTAAGTATATTCATTGGCATTGGCATTGGCATTGTAGTTTTTCTTTTATTAAAGATTTCCATCATGTCAATTTTATTTGTGTGAATAGGGAATGCAATAAGTTAGAGGATTTTAGTTCTAAAAGTGCTCTTAGTAGTAGTTATGCTTGTGATGATATAGCTATGGTTCATATCCACCTTATTTTCTTTATTTGTTAAGGGAGGAGTGTGACACTATTAATATTTTATATTTTGCCTTTTTGTTTTAATGCTATTGCTAAGTTCATCTTTCAAATATATATATATATATATATATATATATATATATATATATATAATTTGTGTATAATTTAAATAAATAACCAAAGATCTATCCAAGCCATATAACCTTATGTGCACACTAAGATGGTTTACTAGGATAGCTAACTCCAGGCTAGGTAAAAAGCATAATTAATGTGATATTTTATGTGTTATATTTTTAGTAAAAATGTGTTGCCTTATTTTCATTTTGTAATAAAGATATAAAAAATCATAAAACTCCAACATTTGTATAGTGCCACAGCTTTAGAGAAAATAACGGTGCATCACCATAAAAAACACAGCTGAAGCAACTAAATATGAGCAATACAAAGCCGAATTTTCTTCGAGCAGCACCACAGCGATCAAATATCAAATCTATGTTAATGAGTTATTTATTGTTAAGCGCTACTATGTAAGAATCCATGATGCCTTTGCGCCTAAATTTCCCTCCCGACATTGTAGCATCCAAATTACAGTTGCCCCACAACCTAGCAGTTATAACTTCCAGAGGACATGATTTGTTAATGACGTAATGAGAATGTTGACCAAGTAAATTATAGACATTATCAAGCACCATGGAAGCACAAGAAAATAACACAACTACATTAGTTCATTGATTGGGCACAATTGTACTGATCTTTCTAGTGTCACAGCACTAGATGCTAACTTTGTATTTTTGTCTAAATATTCATTATGTTATGCTGGTAGGGGGGTTATTCCACTTAGATAATTTCATAGCAATTCAAAAAATTTCTCTTAAACTCCATTAGGGTGACAACAAATGGAATTTAAATAAGTACTTGATATTGTTATTAGAGTGTTTGGCTCATGTTTGTGGAAGCAAATCTATAAGTAGAAAGGAGTGTAGAGGAGTTTCAATGAAACATTTTGGTGATATCTATTTGTTGTATTTTCTTTTTATCATGTTATTAATGAAAATGAGTTTTATTTAGTTCATTTGTATGTATAGTTAAACTCTATTATTTTTCATTATTATTGCAAGAATCTTATACAATACTAATGAATTCTACTACTCCATAAATGGATAAAAAGATGTTTTAAATATTAATAGACCTTTATTTAATGAACCTAAAGGCCATATGTGTAGTTAGAATTTCGTCCAATATGGGGCCTTGATAGAGGGAAGAAACATTGGATGAAGGATTGAGATTCTAATTCTAGATTTTTTCAAGCGTTTCCTAGTGCCGAGAGAAATGGAAGTTGGATCAATCATGTGAAGAATGTGCTAGGAGTCATGGTGAAAGATATGAAAGGCATTTAGGAAGTGTTTTTCAACTGCTTTGTTTATATGTGGAGATATTGGAAATGTATTTTGGATAATTGGTCATTTCCTTTTTGTACACTTCAGGAGGAGGACAAGAATTTACAAGTAGTTGATTTTTTTATGAAAGAAGTTTTAGAGGCTATTACTATCTCCGGACTTCCGTGCATTGATGTTATTTCTCATTCTTTTTGTTAAGGTTTATTAGAAGATAATAGGTGGAGACATCTACAAGGCTATTAATCAATTTTTCAGTTTGGGTAAGATGTTGTCTGAATGGATAGAGACCTTTATTATTTTAATTCCTAAAGTTAAGAATCCATTAGCTTCTTCAAATTACCATCTTATTAGTCTTTGCGAATGTATATATAAAATTGTGTCAAAGGTTTTGTGGAATAGATTACTTCTTATTATTCCTAAATTCATATTTGAGGTACAAGTGGCTTTTATTAGAGGAAGATCTATCTCAGATCATATTCTATTGGCTCATTAACTTTTCAATAAAATCAGAGTTTCAAAGGCTAATAAAAGGTTTCTGGATATCAAGGTTGATATGGTGCAAGCGTACTATAGTATGTGTTGGTCTACTTTGAAACAAGTATTGGATTACTTTGTATTTGTGGATAAATTTGCAAATCTTGTAATGGAATGTGTTGTGGATGCTATATTTTCTATTATGATCAATTGTTATAACTCAAAGTGGACAGAGGCAAGAAGTGGTTTTCATCAAGGGTGTATGTTATCTCCCTTTTCATTAATTATTTTCTCTCAATTACTTTTAGATGCATTTTCTCAAAGAGGTAAGAACATTGGGATTAATATTTCTTCTAATGCTCATTGAATTTTTCACTTATTGTATGCATATGATATATTTTTGCTTTTAGATGCTAAGTACAAAAATGTGAAGAAGATGAGGAAAATTTTTTAAGACTATTGTAATTGGTTTCGATAGAGAATTAATTCCCAAAAATCTTCTATTATTTTTGGTAAAATGGTTAACAGTTGTAAAAGGAATTGTATCTCAAATTTGTTGGGTTTTAATGTTGTCAAAGAGCTGAACTATCTTGGAGTGAAGATTCCTTTGCATGGGCTAATGAAATCATTTTTTCAACATTTATTTGAGAAGGCTTTATCTAGATTGAATGATTGGGGGAATAGGTTTATTTCTTTAGCTGGCAAGATGATTCTTGTTAAAACTATCTTTCTTTCTATTCCTTTATTCTTTCTCCTCATTCTTTGGTTCCTAAAAGTATTTTGAAATATTTTGACAAAATGTGCATAAATTTTATTTAGAACAAGCATAATGGTGATCACGGTCTTCACTATGTTGCTTGGGATACTTTGTGTAGATCAGAGGAGAAGGGAGGACGTGATCTTTTTTCTTCCACAACCAATATAGGATTTTTTATTGCTACATTTTCTTGGAATCTCATTCATAATCCCGTCTATTTACTAAATATAATTATGAATGCTAAGTTTGGTGAAAATTACTTATTTTTGGAACAGAAGAGATATTCCTCTCCTTCTTGTAAGATAATTATAGATGGAGCAAATTATCTTCAAAATATTGTGAGAATGAGGGTTTCGTCTGGTTTGTCTTTTGGTGTCTTAAATGATGTTTGGATCCTTGATAGAAGTTTGGATAGGTGGCCAATCTTTATTGCTAAATTTGAAGATGATGCACCTTTCTTGGATTACTTTATTTTACCTTGAGGATGGAATATTAATAGGTTGGAGTAGTACTTTTGGAAGAGACCTTGTAAAGCAGATTGTTCAAACATAGATTTGTCTGGAACTTTTACATGATCAAGTAGAGCTGAAATCCAAAATTTCTAGTAAATCTACAGCTAATTTAGCATATGGGGCATTGGTTAAAGATCATATGTATGATGATTACGAGAAATGGGTCAAAAAATTGAAGCTAAACTCTTGGGTGGAGTTATTTTTTTGGCGATTATGTAAAAATGCTATTCCATCATATAATTATTTATGCAAAGAAGATTATTTGACAATAATGCTTGTCCTAAAGGGTCCATTATTGTCAAAGGTTGATCATTTTGCAGCCAATTTCCTGAAGACTATTCAAGTTATTGAGGTTTTTAATGAATGGGGATTTAATTTTCCATCATTTTTCTCTTTTGTTGATTGCAAAGCTGAGTTAAAGAGGTTAGCTGGTTCTAATCCTTTTATGCCTAATGTATATTGGACATTATTACACTTCTTTTGGAAGAGTAGGAATAAGGTCAAGCATGGAGGGGTTGAAGATAGTCCGTCTTTTATTCATTGAAATGTGATTATCTTTGTTTCTTCTTCTTTTCAATTTAATCTTATATCAGATCACTAGGGTGCTAATCAACTTTCTAAGCTATTATGTAATCTTCGGCACCCTCCTCTACTCGATTGGATTAAGGTAAACACTGATGCTACTTTGTTAAGGAATATTGGTGGAGTCTTCAGAGACAATTACAACAGATTTTCGTTGGCTTTTGGCTTTCAATGCATGCACTAGGATATTGCCCAGGTTGAGCTGTTAGCTATTTCTTCTTTAAAGTTAGTTATACAGAGTTGGATATTAGAGGCTAAAGGCTTAATCATTGAAAGGGATAATTACAATGTAATCATATTACTTCAGTTTTCTTCGATAATCCCAGTCACCTATTTGAAAACTAATTATTGGAAGAGCTATCATTCCTAAAGGAGTTTAATAATGTTTTATTTCATTATTCTCATAGATATTATAATAAGTTAGCCAATTTATGTGCTAACTTAGCTATTTCTTCTAATTTTTTTTCAGTTTATATTTGTGACATTAAGATTCCTCCTAGTTTTTTTGCTTTATTAAAGGAGGAATTTGAGAGTAGTACTATTACCATGTATGTTATATCTATTTTTTTATTTAATACAATTGGCATCTTTTCAAAAAAAAAAAAAAAAGATAGAGGGAAGAAATCATAACAAGGAATAATGAATTAGTATGTGTCACGCCTAGGCATAGGGTATGAGATGTACTAAATTCTTAAGGAGATGATATAAACATAGGATGTTGATAGACATCCTTTATTAGTACAAGCTTAACAGAGATCTAGGAATGTATAAACTATGAATAACATCATAATTAAAAGAGATTTATTAGGAAAAATATGTTATTTAAATTCATCAATTCAAAACATTATATCTATATAGTGTACTCATTATCTATACCTAATTTTATTTAATTAAATGAATCTAGACAACCATTATTTTTTTTAAACGTGATACTTATTATAATTTTAGTAGGAAGTATTAGCATTTGCAAGTGGGATCATCTTTCTCAGGGGATTGATACTATCCTATATCACTATATTAAATGATTTGACACATATACTTATGTATTTTAAGTTGGGATTTTATAATTTTTGGTGTCAAAGAACACCTAAGCATTACTAAGGATTTAAAGAGACTTTATTCATTTCATAATTTTTTAGGTTATTCCTCTTCCACCCATCAAGTTATTGGCTCTGTTGCCCAGGAAGATTTTGCTTTTTAAAAAAAATTTCACTATGTTGTTGAATAAATTACATATTCATACCTACTTATATTTTTTTCCTTTTTTAATTTTTTATTTTTATTATTTGCATATTATTTATTGCAATCTTTATAGCCTTAGAAATGAATTGTTCACATTTGAAGTTGAAATGTAGAGAACCTTTCTAAAATTCAAAAAACCAAAAAGGTATTAAAAATGGTTGAACTAGAGGTAGAGGAAAATAATTCCTAACCTTTTAAGGATTAAGCAAACCCTTTCGTAGATGATATTCATTAGAGCATAAATAAATCTTTAATCCATGCAAATAATTTTAAAATGAAACATATTTCATTCAAATTATGTAAAATTCTCAGTTTGTGTGACCCATTATAGATGCTCCAAACTCATATTATGTCATTTTCTTAAACATTTATGCACTATTTAAGCAATATGGCTTTAGTGATGATGCATCAGACTTAGATTATTTTCATTTTCTCGATGAGATAAAGCATAAATTGTTGTTGAATTCTTAATCCCCAAACACTATAACCACTTGAAATTAATTGGCACATAGTTTCCCTCTAAAATATTTCCATCTTCAAAATATAAAAAACATAAAAATGACATAACTTCTTTTACTCAGTTTGAAGGAGAATCAATTTATTAGAGTTGGGAAATATTTAAGAAAATGCTTAAAAAATGTCTGCATCATGCATTACCTGTTTGGTTAATAATTTAAATATTTTCCATTGGATTAGTAGGATCTCTTAGAGCCATAATTGATGCTGCAGCTTGAAGATCATTAATATATAAGCCATTCAAGGAAGCTTATAAAGTAAAAGAGGATATGGTAATAATAAATTCTAGTGTCCTACTGATAGGAAAAAATCCTAAAATAGTAGTAGAATGTTTTAATCTAATGTTTTATCAATTTAATTTCCCAAGTTATAGCAATTTCAAAAATTAAATACAATGGGATTAATTCCAGAATAGGAAAAGAGATCTCAGGAGATCAAAATTTAATTGAAGTTAACAATACGTATGGGACCAACCACATTGATGTAACTAGAAGACTAAATAATCATTATTCAAATACATATAATCCATGTTTGAGGAATCACCATAGTTTTAATCAGCCAAATAATATGGGTGGTACTAATACATGGTATAATTAGCATAAAAATCAAGGAGTAAGTTGGAGAACTTCTTAACAACCTACTTGTAAACCTAAACTTACAAATCCTCTATTATTTTTTCAAAGAAATCAATTTGGAAATAAGAAAATAACATTGGCAAATATTGTTCTTCTTTTAGGAACTTAATTATAAAATCAAGCTACTTCTATTAAAAAAAATGAAAATTTAGCTAAGTTAGTTCATAATTTGAAATAGTAGTAGACTACATGGATAATTACCTAGTAAAGATAAAATAAATCCTATAGAAAAATTAAATGATCTTCATGTAATTAAATTGAAGAATTGAAATAATTTACCCAAGCCAAATTGAAAAAAATCTAGGCAAGTCTTGTTGAATACTATATACATTGCACTAAGTGGGAGGCAACCCTGATTTAGGTTTAGTTGTCATTAAGTTTTGCTGAAGACTATAAACATAGTACTTGTGGGAAG
Organism: Dendrobium nobile; assembly: GCA_022539455.1. NCBI lineage: Eukaryota > Viridiplantae > Streptophyta > Magnoliopsida > Asparagales > Orchidaceae > Dendrobium > Dendrobium nobile. Next base: position 32,893,573 of record CM039718.1, on the reverse strand, counting down.
AAAAAAAATTGATATGATATTCATGGTGCTTAGTGCATTAGTTATCTTGTAATCAATCTTTTGACAAATTATATTTTGTTATATTTATAAACAAATTTTTATGTGTCTTTTATCATTTATAAGAAAGAAAGTGTAGTGTTCCGTATTGTTATGCTTCTTTTAATGTCATTTTATTAAAATCTCAATTATGCTAATTATACTCATCATTAATTTTTTGTATTCTTATTAATTAATTAACCTTATTAAAAATGATAATTAAAAATTAAAAAATTAGGATAATAATAAAATTCTCGATCAAAGTTTAAATGAACACTATTTATACTTCATAGAATGGTAAGAAAAACTATTTATTATCTTATATAGATCATTTACAATATTATTTTAATTTGAAATTATAAGTTATTGAAATAAAGATGAGCAAATAGAATTAATGATTTTGAATGAGTTTATTAGTAATGGAAATCATAAGTAATCAAAATTTGTGATTCGTAATCTTTTTAAATCCTTATATAAAACTCCTTAAGATTGTAAAATAAATTCAAAGAAAAAACTGATATTTAAAAATATTAACTATGTATTCCATAAACTAAAAGACTAAAAAAATTGTTAAAATAATTATAAAAAGAAAAAAAAAATAGAAGAAAAATAAAAAAGATGAGTATATTAAAAAATTAGTATCAATTAAAGTCCTAGAATTTGATTTCAATCTTATACTTAAATTAATAAGGGATAAAATAATAAAACTGGTAGAAATAATGGTGAACAAATGAAGTTCCAATTTTAATTACAAACATTTTTAATCATTAAGCTACATTATTCACTTTAAAATTCTAAAATTATTAATTATAACAATAACCTGTAATTTGAAATTAAGCAATTATAAGAAAGATTTATTAGTGCAATTACTAGTATCTTTTCTAAACTAGAATAAAAATCTTTTTCATTTTAATGCATCTTGGGTGACATGTATTATCATATGTTTTAGTAAATTTTAAATTATCAAGTTTTACGTTGGCTAATTATTTAATCAGAATCCCAATATTTTTCTTTGCCTTAGAGCAAGAAAAAGTTTAAGCTGAAAAGAATTTGATATATATACATAATATGGTAATTTATATTTTAAGTGAAAATGTATTATTTTAGTTATATTGTGCAAAAAAAAATACAAAAAAAGTCTTAAAATTCTATGTTTTGTATAACACCGCGGCATCAAAAAAAAAAAAAATAACGCCACAGCGATAATATATTTGTATTATAGTGTGGATTTCTTTTCACGCATCACAACATAAGTCATATATCAACTTTGCAGCAATGAGTTTTTTTATTGCCAAACATTGTTGCATCACAATTTATAATACATCGGTGCACAAATTGCACTCCTAGAACCACAACATGCTAAAGTCATCTACACCACAATTTAATAGTTGTAAATTCTTAAGTAAATGATCTATTAATGGGTTGACATAACTGTTCACGAAGTAATTGATCCCCATCAGCAAGCATTGTGACAAAAAAAGAAAAAAAAGTTCCCTAAAGCTAGTGCATTTATTAGGCATAATATAATTGATATTTCCTACGCCATGGCGCCTTCGTTATATTTTTCTATTAATAATCTTTGTGTTTTATTTGTTGGGGAGTTCGGTTAGTTAGATAATTTTAGTGTAATTAACAGTGCTTCTATGAAACACCCTTAGGATGAGAACAGAGAGAACTTAGAGAAGTACTTGATACCATCATTAGAGTGTTCGGCTTATGTTGGTGGAAACAAATCTATAAGTAACGAGGAATGTAGAAGAGATCTACTGAACCATTCTGGTGATATCTATCTCTTGCATTTTTTTCTATCATGCTAACAATAAAAATATGTTTGATTTAATTCTTCTTCACGTCTGGCTAAATTCTCTTATTCTAGATTGATGATATGAGTATTGTATTTAATAATAATGAACTCTTTTTTTTTATTATTAAATGAATAAAGATATCTTTTAAATTTTATCGTTTCTTCAGTTTATGTGCATAGTGGCCCATTTTGAAGTTAATTATTTTTTTAATGTGGGGCCTCGAAGGTTAGAGGCAAACATAATAATGAATGTTTAATTAGAATGCGTCATATTTAGGCAAAGGGTATGAAATGTACTAAATTCTTATGGAGATGATGTATCCCTTGGAATTCAATAAAAATCATTAGTTCCTTCAAGCTTTATAAAGATCTAGGAATGTATATGCTATAAATGGCATCTCAATTAAGAGAGATTCATTGGAGAAAATATGATATTTAGATTTATCAATCCCAAATATTATATCCATATAGTTTAATAATTATCTTTATCTAATTTTATTTAAGTGATTGAATCTTCACAACTTTTTTTTTATTAAGTAGGAAAATTGTTCTAATTTTTGTAAATAATACTACTGTTTGCACCTGAGCACATATTCCTCATGGGATTAATGCTTAAAACTGTCACAATATTACTTGATTCAGGACATATTTTTCCAAATATTATGTGGGGATTTTAAAAATTTTTCTATAAAAAAAACCTAAGAATTGGTAGGAATTCGTAGAGTTTTGATTGATTTTAGAATTTTGAACGTTACCCCAATGCCCCCATCATGTTTTACTTTTGTTATAAGGGAAGGTTTTGATTGTTGCAAAATTTTCACTATATTATTGAATTAAATATATAGTTAAACTTACTTTCATTTTTTTCTTTTTATTATTTATTAATTTGATTATTTGCATATTTTTTGGTTTCATGCTCTATAGACCTTCGAACAGAATTATTGATATTTAATCCTAAAATTGAGAGAATCGTCTCTAAAGTTTGAAAAACCAAAAAAATTATAAAAATTGTTGAACCTGAGGTAGAGTAGAATCGTAGCAGACCTCTTAAGAATTATGCAACCCCTTTAGTAAAGAAATTTCATTGGAGCATAAATATGCATACAATCCTAGCTAATAATTTTTAATTAAAACCATCAATCATTCAAATGGTTCTAAATTCCTATTTTTTCGAATCTCCTGTAGAAGATCCCAATTTATATTTAGCCAGTTTCTTAAAAATTTGTGTAAAACTTAACTACAATGGTGTAAGTAATGATGTTATTAGACTTAACTTATTTCCCTTTTCTTTAAGATATACTAAAAAAATATTGTTGAATTCTTTATCCTAAGATCTATGTTTACTAGGAATGAATTGGCCCATATGTTTCTCACCAAATATTTTCACTGTCAAAAACTAAAAAAATTAGAAATTACATAACTTCTTTTACTCAGTTTGAAGGAGAATAATATATTTATTAGAGTTGGGAAAGAATTACAAAAATGCTTAGAAAATGCTTGCATCATTCCTTACATGATTGGTTAATAATTCAAACATTTTATAATAGATTAGTAGGATATCATAGAACCATAATTCATATTCCAACTTGAGGATGGTTAATGTCTAAGCCATTTAAGGAAGTTTATGAATTAATATAGAAAATTAAATGCTACTAATAAATTCTTATGGCCTGCTAATATGGTAAATCATAAAAAAGTATCTTGAATTTATAAATAGATTATTTTATCAGTTTTAGCTTCCCAGGTTGTATGGATTTTAAAAAAAATTCAATACCATTAGAATAAATTATGGAATTGGAATAGAGATATCAAGACATATAAAGTTACTTAAAAATAACAACAAGCAAGGGATTGACGAAATTAATGTAAATAGAAGACAGAATAATCCCTATTCAAATATATGTAATCTAGGTTAGTGGAATCATGCTAATTTTAATTGGTCAAATAATATGGTATGGTCCTTAATCTTTGTTGTAACGCATTCTTCTTATCTTGGAAAGCTAGGATTAAATATATTCTTGAAGGAGTGGAAGATAGCCCTATTTTCATTGCTTCCAATGCTATATGTTACACATTAGTTTCCTACAGCTTAAGACATTTTAAGTTGGGCAACTGGGATGTTAACCAGTCGTACAAAACGTCTAATATTTGGCCTCCTCCTCCACCTAAATGGCTATAGGTCAATGTAGATGCATCTCTAGTTTCTTCATATACAACAAGTATTGCCTAAGTCTTCTGGGATTGTGAAGGTAGAGTCCTCTTGACATTAGGTAGATCTTGTGTTCATTGGGACATTGCACAATTGGATCTTCTAGCAATTCATTCTTTGAAGGATGTGATCAAAGATTGGATGTTCAATTATAAAGGTATCATCATTGAAGGTGACAATTCAAATATTATTTATTTTCTTCAAAGAATTTTGAGAAATGGGAGCTACAAAAAGGAGGATCTTGGTTTTCTAAAGAATTTTAATTTTGTCATTTTCAATTGTATAAGAAGGAAAAGTAATAAGTTAGCAAACTTGTGTGCTAACAATGCCCTCTTTAGTAGTTTTTGTTGGGAAGAGTTTAGTTAGAAAAAAGTTCCTACTTCATTTTTTAATATATTAAAGAAGGAATAGACTTTGTAGTTTTTTTTGTCTTTATCGTTTTAATATAATGCAAGATTTTGATTTTTCAAAATAATAATAATAATAATAATAATAATAATAATAATAATAATAATAATAATAATAATAATATGGGATCTAAAAATCAATGGAAAATTGATAGAATAATCAACAAGTAAGATGGAGCTCTTCCTAATAACCTACTATTTATCCTAGACTTACAAATCCCCTAGCTTTTAATTAAAGCAATAAATTCGGAAATAATAAAATAGTATTGGAAGATATAGTTGTACAGTTACGAGCCATCTTCAAACTCAAGTCAAATTGAACCAAATTGCCACTTGCATTGGGTGGACCAGACCCAGACCCATCTCCTACAATAAGCCCAGGGTCTGGCCTGACCTGGGTTGAGCCCAATTCGATCCAAACTGAGCAGGTTTGGGTCAACCAAGCCACCCGATCGAATTGGACCTCCTTAGACCCAATTGAGCTCACCTTTGATTCTAGTATATCCCCATTGCTCTTTCCAAGTCAACCTGACCCAGACCCCAGTCAGCGATGGCCGGAACCAATGGAGAACAATCTCTGGTGGTTCCCCCCCCCCCCCCCCCCCCCCCCGCTTTGATCCTAATCCAAAGCCTTCCAAAGGCTGGGCTCCCTGACTACAAGCTCACGAGCCCTTTGGGATGATATCCCCCTCCACCTAGCGCCCATCTGAGGCCCAGCCCAATCAATCCCAGCCGTCCAACCTCGAGGGAAGTGGCTGATCAGTGTAGTGCATCCCAGAAGCTGTCATTTGATCTGAGTCTTTCAAAATCACTCCCCAGAGCTCCTTCATTCCTCCGCTCTCATTTCCCAGCCTCATAGACTGTCCTGTTCATCCATTCGAGTGAACTCCAACGAAAGCTTTCGGCACCTCACTCGAAGTCATACCTTCAGCCATCCCTCGATCCCAGCGTCTGAAGGTGATCCATTCGCCTTCATCCCCTGAAGCTTCCTTATAGAGAATCTCATCTATTGAGGCCTTCTCTATGGTAATTTCTTGATCCTGAGCTCCCTAGATAGGTATTTCGGTCAAGTGTGAAGGAAACCTTCACCCCAACATATTTCCACTATTTGATTGAAGGTTTCTACGCCCCTAATCTTCCCTATGAAATTTTGTTAAAGTTTGTAGGTGGGATTGATCGAATCATGGTAGAGAAGCCCTACGACTTTGGGTTTGCATGGGAGGATGAAGACATAATCCTGGTCCTTGATTTTAGTCAATGTTTTGGATTAAACCTAGTTTGTTTCATCCGACATCGGTGGTTCTTCCGACCATTATCTAGTCAGCCACCAATTATTGCCCTGCCAATCAAGACGCGCCGCATGTCAAGTGCGGGCTGACCGGGTAATTAAAGGATTTAATTTCACTAAAAATCAAGGGGAACTTCAAAATTAATATCTCCTTGAACACTTGACCAAATTAGGTTTTCTTAGGTTCATTAGAAAGATCTCAGGGAGATCTACAAAAGCCCTTTGGTTCCAGGCTCTAATTGCATCTATATTAAGTTTAATTTTAATATTAGTGTTTTATTAATTTTTGCAATTACTACTTAAATTGAATTCACCAGAGCTTAGAATTATGGGAGAATGATTTTGGACATGTCCCTGACATGTCCAAATTTTGTCTCCCCTATTTGAAGTGTCCAAGGGCATTATCACTCCAATTTTGGTTTAAGGGTCATGGTTTGACCCTCAAATCCAAATTGGCACCATGATATATCCAATGACGTTTATGATTTAATTTTGAATGTGATGTTGATGTATAGTATAAGGAGTTTAGGGCCAGTGATTTTACCGTAATGAAATTCTAGGATTGCCCCTATGATTCTTTTAAGGTGACTTAGGGATCACCTTCAGTGGTTTGGTTAGCCACCTTAGAGAATTCCATTTAGGTTCAAATTTGGTGAGTTTATGTCCTGAGATTAGGTGATCTCATGGTCCAAATTTCATTGGATTTGGTGCCCATTTGGTCCACCAATTAGGAGCCAAAATATTTTCCCTTTTTGAAATGACCTAAAGTTTAATTAATTCACTAAAAATTCTTGTTAATTACTAAAATTCCATAAAATACCTTTAATCAACCCTATTTTAACCCTTAATCAATGAAAATTTAAATCCCTTTAATTTAACTTTAAAATCCACCCTAATTTAATTTTAGTTAAAATGAATGTTTACTCAACTTTAATTAATTAAAAATTATTAAGTATCCCAAAAAATTATTTAAACACTTTTTAATCCCTCCTTAGATTATTTCTAATCTTTGGAGTTGAGCTCAAGAAATTTAGGACTCATTTGGGTTCAAATCACTAAAAAGGACCCTTAATTGAAATAATAAGATAAATCCAATAAATGCCTTAATTTCCAAAACTCATAACTAATTGTAGAAAATTCCAAATCAATCAAAATCATAGGTTAATGACTCATAATAAAATCTAGTATTTTCTAAAAATGTCAAACCCCCAAAATCTAGTCAAAGTCAAAAAGTTAACATTTTGGTCAACCTTAAGTCAAAAGCGGGTGAAAAGTTCTAAAAATCATAACATTTTTGCAGAAAACTCCAAATTGAGTGTGCCACAAGTCTAACAACTCATAATAAGGTCTAGTACTTATTAAAAATCTAAAACCTCTTAAATTCCCTCTAATTTATAAAATCAACTTTTGACCCCTTAGTTAACATATCTAGATAATTTCCTAAAACCCGTTAATTCTTTTAAACTCCAAAATTTTCATAAGTTGGTTTACAAAATGCTCAACCAATCTTTTAAAATCAGTAATTACTTCTTTTTTTATATTAATCCATTCTTTTAATTCCAACCAATTTAAATTAACCTAATCAACCCCGATTACTATTTGGTAACCCATGCCTACAAGGTTATTAACTTAGCCCCAAGGAAGGTGAAATAAACTTCACAGCCTCGGTGTGAAACAAATGTTGTAATTATTTAACTCTTTAAACATATTTAAATAAATTCTAAATATATTAATATTTAAACTCTAACTTAAATCAACCTTAAAGCCTTAACAAATCCAAAAGTTTTGATAACTTTAATTAACTACCCAGCTTAGGATCTACCCCAGCCACACGACCTTTAACACAGACTTTTGATGGTTTTCAAGGACAACAAAGTCAAGATCTAGGTTAGGCCGGTGTTTACTTTTCTACTGTGTGCCAGATTTTTCTTGATTTTACTGCATATTGCGGATGAAATTGCCTTGCTATGTCTGCTTACTTTTTACCGCACTCTGCGGATGATTGATGTGTTTGGCAACTAGGTTTATCATAGGATAAGAATGATCTAGATGTTTACATAGTCTTCTACAGGTGGCCACGCTCATGTAGGAAAATAAAAAATGGGGGGCTAAATCAATAAAATTCAATTATAATAATGCTTGCACAGGTGCTTCACCTGCTAAGCCCCCCAAGTAATAAAAAGAGTGTGGCCAGTGTGTTTATTTACTTTTGTACACATATATAACTACTTGGAAATATTTTTATTTATAAATTCTTAGCATAACCCTATAGGAGAGTCTAGAATTTTATGTCATATTAAATGTAATTTGTGTAAGAGTTAAGTGTTATGAATGTGTAGTTTTGAGTCGGGATACATAAGCCCAAAGCTTGGATTCCAAAGAGGAAAGGACACCCCTTCTAGGAGTAACCCTTTTCTATTTGGAGATCCAAATTTGGATCACTTCTTCCCTATGCAAAGTGGAAAGAGTGGCCTTCCCTCAAAGGAAGTGCCCTCTTATCCATTTGGGTAGCCTACTATGAAGAAGTCAATAAGCCTGAAGGAAAGGAGCGCGAAAGAGAACAAGATTAGAGAATTGAAAACAAAGTATTCCACTCAGAACCACTTGCGTCTCTACTAGGTTTAGAATATGGGTTGTTGTCAGTGGAGCCCGGCCACTTTACTTTCTACAAGACCCTGGTTTGTAATAAGTAAGGCAACTTTTTCTATGGATATTTATTAATTAATTAATTTATATTGGATGTGTTGAGATGATTGCGTATAGAATTACCAGCTTTTTCTATTTTTTTGGCATTTGTGTGTCGCTTTTGTTTTCACCTTGATATGAGAAAGTCATGAGGGTGTGAAAGTTTTGTACTTATAATTATAAAATTTAAAATTTAGTGAGTCTAAAGAATATAGAAAGATAACAAATCTAAAGAATTAGTCGGAGATCGGCCCCAGGGTCGCATGCATATTTTTGTGCTTCTTCTTTCCTTTCATTAGACCCTTATTTGCCTGCGGGTTGAATCCGGATTGTCTGACCTATGAGGATGAGGTGCCGGACCAGGCGAAGACTAGTATTCTAAAAAATTATTTCCTAAGCCTGTTTTTTACTTTTCAAGCATATTTTATTTGAAGTTGTTAACTAGCATGCATTGCATTAAAAATACATTTAAAAGAGTTAAAAATTTTAATTACATTAGTCGTTAACATAAGTCAAAGGGTCAAATTAGAGAAATCTCTAGATGTCGGCCCCAGTTCTCTAAAACTTTAAATAAAATGTCCCTACCACTCTTTCATAAAAGACCAAACTCATCTTTTTTAAATTGATTAGGTGGTTAGATGTCTCCCTAATCCAGGCTGAGGTAAAGTCCAAGTTTTGCACTGCATTAATTAGGTTCGGACGACTATGGTCAAGCATCCAAAATTAGATTTAGGATATGACGCAGATCATTGATTATAAGAACCCAACCTCCTGGAATATAATCCCAAATTTCTAATAAAATGATCAACCTTTAATTAAATTTCATTTCACTCCAAAATATAAAGCCTAATATTTAGATTAAGTTGGGACACTTTCAGATGGTTCAAGAATCTCAAAGTGTCTCCTACTTTTCTTCCCTTTATTTCGATATTAACTGCTCAATTTTGAACCATTCCCTTTTGAATTTCTAAAATTCACCTCTTTTTAATATCACTCTTAAAAAATCTAACAAAATTTAATCACTATTTTAATCGAGAGTTTTCATATGGGACTCTGTCTCCCTACGATGTAATTAAATATGAGGGCTTGCGCTCGTAGGAGACCTACAACCATACACGCACCTGATTTTCAAAATTGATTTTTCAAAATTTGTATTGGATTCCTTTAGGAAAGATTAAAGATTATTGTTATTATCATATTCAAAGAATTATCATTAAATGGTATCTTCTTTCTTTGGGGAGATATATCTTTCCTTCATAAAGCTTTGGTTATGAACTTATCGATCACACTTCTTGATTGTTGTAGCTTGATATTTAGTTGAACCTCATCCTGGCCCTTTAGGGCTTTCCGAAGTTCTCTTTAGCATATGATCACAATACTCAAGATGAGATTTATAATTCTAAATCTGAATCCCATCTTGAAATTTTATTTTCATCTTTTGAGGTGATATACTTTTTCTAATGGGGCAATTCGATTTTAGAATTAGAATTTAACTTTAATTTCAAAATTCCCAAAGAGAACTAATATTTTTCAAAACATGTTTTTAAAATTCCACCAACAACTATTTAACTACACCACCATTGAGTCACGCATGATAAATTTTGATCTTATTATATTGACATAAAATAGTTATATACATTGAGCATTCAATAATAAAATACAATATAAGAAAAAAGATACCAAACCTAGATTTGTTTGGTGGATTCTATGAGTTTAACATAGAAATTTTAGATAAAAAAGGAATTAAAAATCAATTTTTTGATCACCTTTCAAGACTAACAATTGAAGAACATGCATATAATGAACTTGAAATTAATATGAATTTTTTCCTTAGGAGGAACAATTTGTTTCACATCTTAGCAAATTACCATGGTATGTTGATATTGTAAATTTCTTTATTAGTGATGTCATTCCAATTGTCCAAAAAAAATATTTTTCTTTATGCCAAATATTTTTTTTAGGATGAATCCTATTAATTTAAATCTTTTAATAATAAGATCATTATGATATATGTCCAAGAGGAAGAAGTTGTAAATTTGAGATTATGGATTAGAGTTTTGATAATAGCAAACATTCATGTTTTTCTACGACTGCTTTGCCTACTAATTTTTCAGGATCACACGATCGAATGCAACTCAAGCCAGCTCAAGATCAGGTAGATTTAGGTTGAGTCATGTCTGTATTTTTTCCTTTCTTGAGTCAATTATAAAAGTGGTTCTTGATGCTAAGTAACCTAGCACACACATACTTAAGGGGTTTTCTGAGTTTTTCTCTTTTGAGTACATCGGCCTGGATGATGTTCCTATCGGCCAGGATGATTTAATTAAAAATAAAAACCCTAATTAGGGCATTCTAGTTAAACAGCCATCATTAAGAAAATCGTCTTGGACGATACCTGTATCGGCTAGGACAATAAGCCCAAATCAGAAAGAATCAACCGCCATTATCAATTTAGGTATTCTTTATTTTAAATTATTGGCCCAAACTATCTCCATACCATACTAGACGATACAACACAATTATGCCTAAATTAATCTAGCAATTATTGAAAGCAATTAAGTCTGATTGATACGATCACATTGGCTGGGCCGATCGTAAAATCAGCCAGGATGATGGACTGAACGATTGACATCGGCCAGAATCTATTAAGGGGGATGTTCAGGATGATTATACTTGAATTTCAACTAATCATCCAGGATGATATTGTATCGGCCTGGATGATGTAACCAATTTTCTTCTAGTCATCCTGATTAGCCCCAACTGATTGAGCTTATTTTGTACTGATTGGCCAGGACGATATTCTTATCGTCCTACACAAAAATGTCAGATCTTAAAATTCTATTTAAAGGACCCGAATTTTCTAATGAAAGAAGACCTTGAGTGCCGCTGTCTTGACCTGAGAGAGCCTTGGGAGAGGGAGAGAGATAGAGAGAGACGAACTTGTGAGGGGGAGTTTGTGAGAGGGTTCACAATGGTTGCTCCATGCAAGGTTCCAAGTCGTCATCTTCGTTCTTTGTCTTTCGTCCTTGGGAGGTTCTTGGGAGGTCCACTTTAGCAAAAGGTTTGGGCTCTCTGCCCGCTTCATGAGGAAGCAAAAGGAGTCGGTGTTACAAACATATTTTTAGATTATGATTTTGATGATAGCAAACATATCTTGCTTCACTACGACTGCTTTTTTCTACTGCCTTTTCAGGACTCAAATATCGAGCAGAAATTAGAATCAGCTCAAGATGGGGTAGATTAGGGATGAGTTAGTCTGTAATTTTATTTTTTTTCCCTCTTGTGTCAATTATAATATTTGGTGTCACTAATGCATAGTAACCCTACACACACACACACACTTGAGAGAATTAGAAATTATATTTTTACTCAAATCGGCCAGGATGATATTTACATCGTCCTGAACGATCTGGCTTAAAACAGAGATTCTAATCAGGGGTTCTTAATTAAGGAAACTTTCATTAGCAAATTGGCCTGGATGATACGTGTATCGGCCAGGATGATAGGATCAAAATAGAAAGAAATTGCCACAATAAATAATTAAGGTATTCTGTATTTTTGGAAATCGGTCAGGACGATCTTGGATCGGCCTGGACGATATTCTTAGTTATGTCTTAATTAATCAGACAAATCAAGGAAGTAATTAAGGATGATTGATACGATCACATCGTCCTGGACGATCGGAGGATCGGACAGGATGAAATATTCAAAAACCCTTAGTTACTCATGGATGATTAATATCGGCCAGCATAAATTCAGGGCGATGCTCTCGACGATTTTCCTCTGATTTGAACTGATCGGCCTGGACGATTGTGATATCATCCGGGATGATCAAGCCAATTCTCAATCGTCCAGTTTGCATTAAGGGCGTTGCCTTGGTCGATCTCATGAGATTTGTACTGATCGGCCAGGACGATGTTCATATCGTCCTGGACGATATTGTTAGCAACTTGTAATTAATGAGCTCCTTTGAAGCTCTTCTATTTAAGAGCTCTTGTTCAACAATTTTTTTAGGATCCTTGGCTACTATCTTGACCAAAGAAAACCTAAAGGAGAGAGAGAGAGAGGGAGAGAGAGAGAGAGGATATTATGAGGGGGAGCTTGTGAGGGGATTCACAAAGGTTGCTCCAAGCATTGTTCCACTTCTTCTTTCCTAGAGTCTCTTGTACTTGGAAGGGTTGGGAGAGGTAAGTTCTAGCAAGCGATCGAGGTTCTCTTCCTACTTCAGGAGGAAGCAAAAGGAGGAAGGTTCTCTACCTTGCCGGGTGTGGCAAAAAGAGGTATTTGTAAAGGCTTCTCCGCCTAGCTGTGGGGGTTAAAGGAGAGTCACGATTGTAGTGCAATACTTAGAGGGTGCCTCCAGGGAATGGACGTAGGTCGAGTTGACCGAACCACTATAAACCCTTGTGTTCTTGTTTTTACTGCTTCCACATTTATTTCTTCCGCACATTATTTCTTTGTGGTGATTTGGTTTGTATTTGTATTTTGCCTAAAGATATTTTTTTAAATACCAATTTACCCCCCCTCTTGGTTAGCCTTGGGCCAGTTTTATAGGGCTTAACATCTCTAACAAACTTTCAAGTGGTATCAGAGCGGGATTCATAAAAATTTAGTTTCAAAACTTTTTAAATTTTGATCCATGGCTAACTTTGGGAATCGTAATACACCGGAAGGGTATTCTTTTACCCAACCATCTTTGTTTGATAATATCCCATTTAATTTTCGAAAAACTCGCATGTCTACTTTTCTATAATCAACTGACTATCGCATGTGGATGCTTGTTAAGGATGGTTACACACCTCCAATTGAAAAACTTAATGGCATTAATGTTCCACTTCCTTTTACTAAATGGACTTTAGATGATAGGGATTTGGCTCAACTAAATGTAAAATGTCTGAACTATTTTCTCTTTGCTTTAAAGTCTAAGGATTACATGCGTGTTTCCACTTACAAAACTGGTAAAGAATTTTTGGGATAAATTATATATCACTTATGAAGGAACCAATGAAGTAAAACAATCTCTTTTGAATATTCTCTTTCATGACTACGAACTTTTTTGTATGAAACCTCATGAATCTGTTTCTGACATGTATACTAGGTTTACACGGATAGTCACTTCACTACATGCATTAGGAAGAGAACTTTTAAACTATGAAAAAGTGAATAAGATTTTGAGATGTTTTCCTTTGTCATATGATGCTAAAATTACTGTAATCACTGAATCTAAGGATTTAAATACTTATTCTATTAATAACTTACTTGGCTCACTCATTGCTTACAAGTAAGGAGTGATTCAAAGAAATCTTGATGCAGGTGAGAAGAAAAAGGAGAAAACGGTGGCACTAATGGCACACAAATCAGACTCAGAATCTTCTGGGTCTGAAAGCGATGACTTTGCCTTAATCACAAGGCAATTCAAAAGCTTTCTAAGGAAGAAACACAAGCACCGTTGGAGAAAAGGTAAGGATCATAAATATTCTAAAGGATCTCTTGATGTGGTTTGTTATGAATGTAGGAAACCCGAACATGTGAAAGCCGATTGTCCTTCACTTAAGAAGCACTCAAACAAGAAAAAGTGTGAGGAGAAATCCAACTTTAGAAAGGACAAAAGGAGACTACAAAAGGCGTTTTGGGCTGATTCTGCATCAGATTCATCGGAGACGAAACCAGAAGATGAAACAACCAACTTGTGCTTAATGGAAGATGATAATATGGATCAAGAAGAGGTATGTGAACTCTCCTACGATCAACTCCATGAAGTTTCTAAAAAGATTCATGCATCATATAAAAAACTAAAGAAAACACATGCTAGCTTGAAATTAGAATTCTTGAATCTACATAAAGATCATGAAATTTTGACTAAAGATCATCAAACAATTGATTCAAATCATATGTCTTTACTTGATGATTTTGATGAGTTAAATAAAAATCATTGTGAATTAGTTGAAAAGCATGATGCATTAAAAGTTTCACACACATCACTTGAATCTGATTTTAAGAAGTCTAAAGAGATGGAGAAAAAATTGAGGATTCAAAATGAGGTCTTAAACAGCACTAATTTGAAGATTCAAAATGAATTAGAAACTTGTAAGAAAACTAGGATGACACCTACTTTTGATAAATTCCCAAAACCTAGAAAGAGGCATTATAACTCAAACCACTTAATAAATCCCTTTCTTGGAGTTAGATGTTTTTCATGTGGCATGCTAGGACACATCTCACACACCTACACAGTTCACCATAGTACATATTGGGTGTGGAGACTAAAGGTGCATGATCTATAGCATACCACACATGCATTGCATTCTACTTTTCATAAGGAGGGATCCAAACCTGTTTGGGTTCCTATGTCTAGCATTTGATAATCTTATAGGCGGGCTCTCACAAAAGACCTCATGAGAGTATGTGGTACCTGGACAGCGGATGCTCTCGACATTTGACTGGTGATGCTAATCAGTTTGTTGTACTAGAGTCTAGGACTGGAGGCAATGTCACTCTTGGAGACAACACCACTAGGAAGGTGGTAGGCGTAGGTATAATTAGTAATTCCAAGAACCTTTTGATTGAAAGTATTTTGCTTGTGGATGGATTAAAGCACAACTTGCTCAGCATCAGTCAACTCTGTGACAAAGGCTACATCGTGCAATTTTTTGCAAATTCATACATTGTAAGTTTAAGTAACAACACTATTTTGTAGGGACAGAGGATCAACAACATCTACATGCTTGATTTAAATAACATTGAATGTGCTGCTTCATTTTGTTTAAAAATAGTAATTGATGATTCATGGTTGTGGCACCGAAGATTTTGTCATGCAAGTATGAAAACCCCTTGAAAAGTGACCCAAAAAAACCTAGTTAGAGGTGTCCCCAAACTCAAGTTTTCAAAAGACCACCTTTGTGATGCCTGTCAACTAGGAAAGCAAGTCCACTCCACCTTTCACCCCATTAAGGACAATAGCATCTCTAGACCTTTAGAAGTCCTTCACATGGATTTGTTAGGACCCATTACAACGGCCAGCTTGGGAGGGAAAGTCTATGGTTTTGTGATTATTTATGACTACTCAAGGTTCACTTGGACTAGATTTCTTACACATAAAAATAAGTCTTTTGAGGAGTTTAAAATATTTTCTACTTGGATTCAAAAAAGATAGGTTGTGAGATTTTGACCATCCATAGTGATTATGGGGAGAGTTTGAGAATGAATGATTTGAAGATTTTTGTGAGGATAAGGGGATCAGCCATAATTTTTCAGCTCCTAGGACCCCTCAGTAGAATGGCGTAGCTGAAAGGAAGAACAAGACCTTGGTGGAAGCTGCTAGAGCTATGCTTGTTGAGTATTCACTTCCAAAATACTTTTGGGCTGAAGCGGTTAACACAGCTTATTATGTGTTGAATAGGGTGAATGTTAGAGCCAAATTAGAAAAGTCACCCTATGAGATCCTTAAGGGTAGGACACCCAATCTTTTCCACCTTCATGTCTTTGGTTGTAAGGTTTTTATTCACAACAATGGGAAGTCTCACTTGGGAAAATTTGATCCTAAATCTGATGAAGGAGTATTCTTGGGATATTCTAGTGTTGGGAAGTCTTTTAGGGTGTTTAACAATAGAACTTTGATGGTGGAAGAGACAACCCATGTAGTATTTGATGAGTCTGATCCTAGGAAATCTGGAGTTGAAGATGATGATGGTGTTGGAGAGATTACAAGTGGAGTAGAAAATTTGGGGAAGGGGGTAGAACACCATAATAATGAAGGAGTAGGAGAAGTCACCCAAGGAGTAGAAAATATTGATTTGGATGAAAGGGTTAGACCTTCTCACACCTTGCCTAGAGATTGGAGATACTCTACAAGTCATCCCAAGGACTTGATCTTAGGAGACCCTTCTAGTGGAGTTAAGACTAGATATGGACTTAGGAAGGAGGTGAACCACTCTGCCTTTATCTCAATGATTGAACCCACCACCATTAACCAAGCCCTTAGTGATGAGTTTTGGATTTTAGCAATGCAAGAAGAATTGAATTAATTTGTTAGGAATGATGTTTGGGAGCTTGTAGAAAGACCTAAGGGACAAAGTGTAGTCGGGACAAAGTGGGTCTTTAAGAACAAGGTGAATGACTCAGGAGTGGTGGTTAGGAATAAGGCAAGATTGGAGGCAAAAGGGTATAACCAAATAGAAGGGATAGACTTTGAGCAGACTTTTTCCCCTGTAGCTAGATTGGAAGCCATTAGAGTGCAATTAGCCTTTGCCTGTTTTAAAGGATTTAAGCTTTTTCAAATGGATGTCAAGAGTGCCTTTTTAAATGGGGAAATAAAAGAAGATGTGTTTGTATAACAACCCCCAGGTTTTCAGAGTTCCCAATTTCCAAATCATATTTTTAAATTAAAAAAGACTTTGTATGGGTTAAAGTAGGCACTAAGAGCTTGGTATGAGAGGCTTAGCACATTCTTACTAGAGAGGGAGTTTGACAAGGGGAGCATAGACACCGCCTTTTTTCTTAGGAGAGTTGGAGATGATTTACTCATTTTTCAAATTTCTGTGGATGATATACTCTTTGGATCTTCTAATAAGAAATTGTGTGATGAGTTTTCTAAAATAATGAGTAGAGAGTTTGAGATGAGTTTGATGGGAGAGTTGTCCTACTTTTTGGGGTTTAGCATAAACAATTGGAGGATGGAATCTTTTTAAATCAAACAAAATACATAAAGGATATTTTGAAGAAATATGAGATGGACAAAGCTAAGCCAATTAACACTCCTATGACTTCTAGTGCTCCATTGGATAAGGAGCCAAGTGGTAAGTTTGTTGATCAGAAGAAGTATAGAGGTATGATTGGATCTTTACTTTACTTGACTGCGAGCCGACGTGATATTTGTTTAGTGTTTGCCTTTGTGCTAGATTTCAAGCTGACCCTAAGGAGTCCCACTTGACTGCAGTTAAGAGAATTTTTAGATACCTTTTGGGGACCCAAGGCTTAGGGATTTGGTACCCTAGGCATAGCACTTCTTTTGAGATTATTGGATTTTCTAACTCTAATTTTGTAGGATGCAAGGTGGATAGAAAAAGCACTTCAGGAACTTGTCAATTCATAGGACAGTCTTTGGTCTCATGGTCCAGTAGGAAGCAAAACTCTGTTGCACTTTCCACTGCTGAAGCTAAGTACATTGCTCTTGGAAGTTATGTGGCCCAAGTTCTTTGGTTGAAATAACAGGTATTGGATTTAGGATTACCTGTATGCACCATCTCAATCTTTTGTGACAACACTAGTGCCATATGCATCTCTAAAAATCCTATCCAACATTCAAGGACTAAGCACGTTGACATTAGGCATCACTTCATTAGAGATCAAGTGACTAAGGGAGACATTGAGTTACACCCTGTGATAACTGAAAATGAACTAGCTAACATCTTTACTAAACCACTGGCCTTCAACACTTTCATTTCTTTAAGGACCAGATTGGGTGTGATTGACATAAATGCATAAAACTTGATCTTTAATTTGCTTTCTTTTGTTTTCTTTTTATGTTAACTTGTTTTCTTTCTTTTGCTCTTTGTTTTTTCTTTTTCCGTTTGCCTTGCTCTTAGTTTTTTTTTGGTGTGTTTTACTCTCTTTTGTGTGCTTTTTAAAGTTTAGTTTTTAAAATCATCGCTGAAATGATATCTTATGCCTTGTCCTTATTTTTTAAAATTTATAGTCAATGTTTGTTCATCTCTTAATCTCTTAGATGGTAAAAATATCTTATGATTGTGTCTCTTTCTCTAACCTATTTTAGTGGCATGGTTTTCTTTTCTAATCAAAAATCTATTTCAAATTAAAGAATGTATATGAAATTAAGATCTTTTCTTAAGCTTGCTTAAGCAAATCTATCTTGTATTTATAATGTTTAAAGTTTTTTTGTCACATCAAGATCCCTCGTTACTCTTGTCTTTTGATTATTGATTCTGTTTGTGATAATTTTTCCTTATGTTGGAGAGAGAGCCTTTATTCTCTAATATCTAAAAGATATACTCACAACTAAGCCCTTTTTAAGAGTTATAAAAGAGAATGGAGCTTGCAAAAATAAAAAAATTTGCCAATGATTCCAACAAAAAATGCGCAATGATGCCAAATTGAAAAATTATATATCAAAAAGCAAAAGATGTGCACAAGCACCAATCAATTAACAAAAGGCATAAAATGAGCTCTCTAAAAAGCAAGCTCCTCTCTCTTTTCAAATCCTTTAAAAGCTTAGAAGTTTTCATGTATGAAAGGCTTAATTTCGATTATTTTGAGATTGTGACAAATTTACGTTGATTCATTATTCTATAAGATATTTTTTCTTAAACCAAGTAATGAATTGATTCTTGTTCCTCATATCCAATTGATTTTTTGAGTTAGGTCATTGATTTCAAAAGACGATTCTACCCTAAGAGAAAGTCTGAGTTAAGGGTAATCATGATCGGATATTCTACCATTCTTTGGATTATTGATGTTGTTAACTCATTAACTCACAAGTTTTTAAAATCAATCACATGGAATACTACATCATCATCATGCCTTGATAAAAAAAAATGTTGTGGTTTGCTTTTGGTTCCCTCCTTTTTAAGATGTCAAAAGGGGGAGTAGTTTTAGGATGTTTCTTGCTCTTTTGATTCTTGTACTTTCAATTTTACACTGCTGTTTTTTATTTTTTTTTTGTCGTAGTGTTTTGCCATCATCAAAAAAGGGGTGATTGTTACAAACATGTTTTTAGATTATGATTTTGATGATAGCAAACATATCTTGCTTCACTATGACTGCTTTTTTCTACTGACTTTTCAGGACTCAAAGATCGAACGGAAATCAGAATCAACTCAAGATGGGGTAGATTAGGGTTGAGTCAGTCTGTAATTTTATTTTCTTCCCTCTTGAGTCAATTATAATCTTTGGTGTGACTAATGTAAAGAAACCCTACACACACACACTTGAGAGAATTAGAAATTTTAATTTTACTCAAATCGGCCAGGATGATATTTACATCGTCCTGGACGATTTGGCTTAAAACAAAAATTCTAATTAGGGGTTCTTAATTCAGGCAGCAGTCATTAACAAATCATCCTGGATGATACGTGTATCGGCTAGGACGATAGGATCAAAACAGAAAGAAATTTCCGCCATAAATAATTAAGGTATTCTGTATTTTTGGAAATCGGCCAGGACGATTTTGGATCGGCCTGGACGATATTCACAGTTATGCCTTAATTAATCAGACAAATTAATGATGTAATTAAGGATGATTGATACAATCACATCTTCCTGGACGATCGCAGGATTGGCCAGGACGATATATTCAAAAACCCTTAATTACTCATGGACGATTAATATCGGCCAGCACAAATTCAAGGCGATGCTCTGGATGATTTTCTTCTAATTTGAACTGATCGGCCTGGATGATCATGATATCGTTCGGGATGATCAAGCCAATTTTTAATTTCCAGTTTTCATTTAGGGCGATGCCCTGGTCTATCTCATGGGATTTATACTTATCGGCAAGGATGATGTTCATATCGTCGTAGATAATATTATCGGCAACTTGCAATTAATGAGCTCCTTTGAAGCTCTTCTATTTAAAAACTCTTATTCAACATTTTTTTTAGGATCCTTGGCTGCTGTCTTGACTTGAGAAAACCTAGAGGAGAGAGAGAGAGGGAGAGAAAGAGAGAGGATCTTGTGAGGGGGAGCTATTGAGGGGATTCACAAGGGTTGCTCTAAGTATTGTTCCACTTCTTCTTCCCTAGAGTCTCTTATCCTTGGAAGGGTTGGGAGATTCTCTGCCTACTTCAGCAGGAAGCAAAAGGCGGAAGGTTTTCTGCCTTGCCGGGTGTGGAAAAAAGAGGTGTTTGTAAAGGCTTCTCCCCTAGCTTTGGGGGCTAAAGGAGAGTCACGATTGTAGTGCAATACTCAGAGGGCGCTTCCGGGAGTGGATGTAGGTCGAGTTGACGGAACCACTATAAGCCCTTGTGTTCTTATTTTTATTTCTTCTGCATTTATTTCTTTCGCACGTTATTTCTTTGTGGTGATTTAGTTTGTATTTGTGCTTTACCTAAAGATTTTTTTTAAATATCAATGCACCCCCCTCTTGGTTAGCCTTAGGCCAGTTCTATAAGGCTTAACATCCCTAATGAATTTTCAATCGGTTCTCTACCGCACCGGGGCTGGTGAAAAGGAGTCTATTGTAAAGGCTTCTCCGCCTAGCTGTGGGAGCTAAATGAGAGACACTTAGTTAGTGCAATACTCGGAGGGTGCCTCCGAGGAGTGGACATAGGTCAAGGATTGACGGAACTACTATAAATCTGGTGTGATCTTTCTTTGTTTTGCTGCCATGTTTATTTATTTTTGCATGTTGATTTCTGTGGTGATTGAAAGTTCGTTAGGGACTTTAAGCCCTATGAACTTAGTCCCAAGCTAACCAAGAGGGGGGGGGGTGAATTGGTATTTAAAAAAAAACTTTTTATCATAAAGAAATAAAATCACAAACCAAATCACACCACAAGGAATTAATGCGGAACTAAAAAAGTGCGGAAGCAAAAATAAGAATACAAGATTTATAGTTGTTCGGTCGACTCAACCTACGTCCACTCCTTGGAGGCACCCTCCAAGTATTGCACTACAAAACGTGACTCTCCTTTAGCCCTCACGGCTAGGCGGAGAAGCCCCAAGAACCTCCTTTTTGCCACCCCGGCAAGGCAGAGAACCTACCTCCTTTTGCTTCCTCCTGAAGCTGGCAGAGAACCAAAACCAAAAGCAAACTCCTTACCTCTACCGACCGTTCCACGGATGAGTAACTCTAGACGAAGATGAAGCAGAGCGATCCTTGAAGCAACCCTTGTGAATCCCCTCACAAGCTCCCCCTCATAAGATCCTCTCTCTCTCTCCTCTCTCTCTTTCTCTCCTCAAGGTCTTCTCAGATCAAGACAGCAGCCAAAGGTCTTTAAAAACGTTGAACAAGAGCTCTTAAATAGAAGAGCTTCAAAGGAGCTCGTTAATTGCAAGTTGCTGACAATATCGTCCAAACCGATATGGATATCAGCCTGGCCGATCAGTACAAATCAGAGAAGATCGGCTAGAGCATCGCCCTGGATGCAAAACTAGACGATTGAAAATTGGTCTGATCGTCCAGGCCGATCTAACTATCATCCTGGCCGATCAGTTCAAATTAGAGAAAAATCGTCCTGACAATAGCCCTGAATACGAGCTGGCCGATATTGATCGTCCTGAAGTAACTTAAGGTTTTTGATTATATCGTCCTGGCCGATCCTGCTATCGTCCAGGGTGATATAATCGTATCAATCATCCTTAATTACTCCCTTGATTTCCTGATCAATTAAGGCATAATTTGGTAATTTCGACCAGGCCGATACGTGGATCGTCTCGGCCGATAATTTAAAAATTCAATATGCCTTAACTATCTAAGGCGGCTACTTCTTTATAATTTGAGCTTATCGTCCTGGCTAATACATGTATCGTCCAGCCTGATATGTTAATGACAGTTTCCTTAATTAAGAAACCATATTTAGACTTTCTGTTTTAAGCTGACCGTCCAGGATGATATGAATATCGGCCTGGCCGATGTGGGCAAAAATAGAAATTCTAATTCTCTCAAGTGTGTGTGTGTGTAGGGTTACTTAGCATCAGTCTCTTTGACCATTACAAGTAGACTCAAAAAGATGAAAATCAAAAATACAGACTGACTCAACCCTAAACCTACGCAATCCTGAAGTTGGCTCCTTCTTGATCGTCCGATCTTTGATTCCTGAAAAGTTAGAAACAACAAGTAGTCCAAGAGACATAGTGTTTGTCAATCATCAAAACATAATTCATGAAAAAATAGATTTGCAACAATCTCCCCCTTTTTGATGATGGCAAAACACTACGAAAAACAACAAAAATTCAGGATTTGATGAAAAAAGAACCTCATAAACTTCTCCCCCTTTTGACATATCAAAAAAGGAGGGTACAAGCAAAGCAAAGCAAAAGAGATCCCTCATATATATATATATATATTTGGTTTTTAACCAAGGCATGAACATGATATAGTATTTCATGTGATTGATTTAAAAATTTGTGAGTTAATGTGTTAATAAGCTCATCAATCTATAGAATAGTAGAATATCCGATCATGGTTACCCTTAGCTCAGACGTTCTCTTAGGGTAAAATCATCTTTTGAAATCATTGACCTAACTCAAGAAATTAATTGGATATGCGAAAAAGAAAACCATCCATTACTTGGCTTAAAAAAAACATCTTTATAAAATATTGAAGTAAAGTAAATTTGTCACAATTGCAAAATAATCGAAGTCAAGCCTTTGAAAATCAACACTTCTATGTTTTAAAAGATTTAAAAAGGGAGAATAGCTTGCTTTTGAGTGGGCTCATTTTATGCCTCTTGTCAATTTCATGGCGCTTTGTGCATCTTTTTCTAGATATTTTTTTTTCCATTTTTGGCGTCTTTGCGCATCTTTTGTTGGCATCATTGGCCAAATTTTGTTGTTTTTGCAAGCTATATTCTCTTTTATAACCTTTTAAAAAACAAAGTTGTGAATATATCTTCTCAGATATTAGAGAATAGGAGCACTCTCTTTAACATAAGGAAGAGTTACCACAAGCAGAATACGATAAGAGTAACGAGAAATCTTGATGTGACAAAAAGACTTTAAACATTATAAGTATAAGATAGATTTGTTTAAGCAAGCTTAAGAAAATATTTCAATTCCATAACCAATCTTTAACTTGAGATAGATTTTTGATTAGAAAAGAAAACTTTGCCACTAAAATAGGATAGAGAAAGAGACACAATCACAAAATATTTCTACCATCTAAGAGATTGAGTAGATAGAAACATATTGACTACAAATTTCCAATGGCAAGGACAAGGAATATAGTATCATATTTGCGATGATTTTGAAAACTAAGCAAAGTGAGACAAAAGGGAAAAATAAAACACACAAAAAAAAGAAAAAAGAAAAAAAACTAAAGCAAAAAAAAGGAAACAAGAGCAAAAGAAAAATAAAAAGCAAAAGAAAAACAAATGAAAAAAAAGTTTCATGCATTAATGTCAATCACACCCAACCTGGTCCTTAAAGAGCTGAAAGTATCGAAGGCCAGTGGTTTAGTAAAGATGTCCGCCAGTTGATTTTCAGTTGTCACATGGTGTAACTCAATGTCTCCCTTAGTCACATGATCTCTAATGAAGTGATGCCTAATGTCAATGTGTTTAGTCCTTGAATGTTGGATAGGATTCTTAGAGATGCATATGGCACTAGTATTGTCACAAAAGATTTAGATGGTACTTATATGTAATCCTAAATCCAAAACCTGCTGTTTCAACCAAAGGACTTGGGCCACACAACTTCCAAGAGCAATGTATTCAGCTTCAGCAGTGGAAAGAGCAACAGAGTTTTGCTTCCTACTAGACCAAGAGACCAAAGATTGTCCAATGAATTGACAAGTTCCAGAAGTGCTCTTTCTATCCACCTTGCATCCTGTAAAATCAGAGTCAGAAAAACCAATAATCTCAAAAGAAGTGCTATGTCTAGGGTACCAAATCCCTAATCCTTGTGTCCCCAAAAGGTATCTAAAAATCCTCTTAACAACAGTCATGTGGGATTCCTTAGGGTCAGCCTGAAACCTAGCACAAAGGAAAACACTAAACATGATGTCAGGTCGGCTCGCAGTCAAGTAAAGCAAAGATCTAATCATGCCTCTATACTTCTTTTGATCAACAGACTTACCACTTGGGTCCTTGTCCAATGGAGCACTAGAAGACATGGGAGTGTTAATTGGCTTGGCTTTGTCCATCTCATATTTCTTCAAAATGTCCTTTATGTATTTTGTTTGATTTAGAAAAGTTCCATCCTCCAACTGTTTTATGCTAAACCCCAAAAAGTAGGACAATTCTCCCATCAAACTCATCTCAAACTCTCTACTCATTGTTTTAGAAAAATCATCACACAAATTTTTATTAGAAGATTAAAAAAGTATATCATCCACATAAATCTGAACAATGAGTAAATCATCTCCAGCTCTCCTAAGAAAAAGGGTGGTGTCTACACTTCCCTTGACAAACTCCCTCTCTAGTAAGAATGTGCTAAGCCTCTCATACCAAGCTCTTGGTGCCTGTTTTAAACCATACAATGCCTTTTTCAATTTAAACACATGATTTGGAAATTGGGAGCTCTCAAAACCTGGAGGTAGTTGTACAAACACATCTTCTTTTATCTCCCCATTTAAAAAGGCACTCTTGACATCCATTTGAAAAAGCTTAAATCCTTTATAACAGGCAAAGGCTAATAGCACTCTAATGGCTTCCAATCTAGCTACAGGGGCAAAAGTCTCCTCAAAGTCTATCCCTTCTATTTGATTATACCCCTTTGCCATCAATCTTGATTTATTCCTCACCACCACTCCTGAATCATTCACTTTGTTCTTAAAGACCCACTTTGTCCCAACTACACTTTGTCCCTTAGGTCTTTTCACAAGTTCCCAAACATCATTCCTAACAAATTGATTCAACTCTTCTTGCATTGCTAAAATCCAAAACTCATCAGAAAGGGCTTGGTTAATGGTGGTGGGTTCAGTCATAGAAATAAAGGTAGAGTGGTTCATCTCCTTCCTAAGTCCATGTCTAGTCTTAACTCCACTAGAAGGGTCTCCTAAGATCAAATCCTTGGGATGACTTGTAGAATATCTCCAATCTCTAGGCAAAGTGTGTGAAGTTTCTCCCCTTTCAACAAAGTTCTCTACTCCTTGGGTGACTCCTTCTACTCCTTCATTACTTAGGTGCTCACTCCCCTTTCCCAAATTCTCTACTCCACTGGTAATCTCTCCAACATCATCATCTTCTACTCCATGTTTCTTAGCATCAGACTCATCAAAAACTACATAAGTTGTCTCTTCCACCATCAATGTTCTCTTGTTAAACACCCTAAAAGACTTCCCAACACTAGAATACCCCAAGAATACTCCCTCATCAGATTTAGGATCAAATTTTCCCAAGTGAGACTTCCCATTGTTTTGAATGAAAACCTTACAACCAAAGACATGAAGGTGGGAAAGATTGGGTGTCCTACCCTTAAGGATCTCATAGGGTGTCTTCTCTAATTTGGCTCTAACATTCATCCTATTCAACACATAACAAGCTGTGTTAACCGCTTCAGCCCAAAAGTATTTTGGAAGTGAATACTCAGCAAGCATGGCTCTAGCGGCTTCCACCAAGGTCCGGTTCTTCCTTTCAGCTACCCCATTCTGCTAAGGGGTCCTAGGGGATGAAAAATTGTGACTAATCCCTTTGTCTTCACAAAAGTTTCCAAACCTTTCATTTTCAAACTCTCCCCCATGATCACTATGGATGGTCAAAATCTCACAACCTAGCTTCTTCTGAATCCAAGTAGAAAATGATTTAAATTCCTCAAAAGACTCATTTTTATGTGAAAGAAATTTAGTCCAAGTGAACCTCGAGTAATCAACAACAATCACAAAACCATAGACTTTTCCTCCCAAACTAGCTGTGCTAATGGGTCCAAACAAATCCATGTGAAGAACTTCTAAAGGTCTAGAGGTGCTAATGTCCTTAATGGGGTGAAAAGTGGAGTGGACTTGCTTTCCTAGTTGACAGGCATCACAAAGGTGGTCTTTTGTAAACTTAATTTTGGGGACACCTCTAACTAGGTCTTTTTGGGTCACTTTCCTAAGGGTTTTCATACTTGCATGACAAAGCCTCCTGTGCCACAACCAAGAATCATCAATCACAGTTTTTAAGCAAAAAGAAGCAACACATTCAATGTTATTTAAATCAAGCATGTAGACATTATTGATCCTTTTTTCCTGCAAAATAGTGTTGTTACTCAAACTAACAATGCATGAATCCGCAAAGAATTGCACGATGAAGCCTTTGTCACAGAATAGACTGATGCTGAGCAAGTTGTGCTTCAATCCATCTACAAGCAAAACATTTTTAATCATAAGGTTCTTGGAATTACCAATTATACCTGCTCCTACCACCTTCCTGGTGGTGTTGTCTCCAAGAGTAACCTTGCCTCCAGTCCGTGACTCTAGTACAACAAACTGGCTAGCATCACCAGTCATATGTCGAGAGCATCCACTGTCCAGGTACCACATACTCTCACGAGGTCTTTTGTGAGAGCCCTTCTGCAAAATCATCAAATGTTAGATTTTGGAACCCAAGCAGGCTTGGGTTCCTTCTTATGAAGAGAGGAATGCAATGCATGTGTGGTATGCTGTAGATCATGCACCTTAGGTCTCCACACCCAATGTGTACTATGGTGAATCGTGCAAGTGTGTGAGATGTGTCCTAGCATGCCACATGAAAAACATCTAACTCCAGGAAAGGGATTTCTTAGGTGATTTGAGTTATAATGCCTCTTCCTAGGTTTTGGCAATTGATCAAAAGTACATGTCTTCCTAGTTTTCTTATATGCTTCTAAATCATTTTGAAACTTCAAATTTGTGCTTTCTAAAACTTCATTTTCAATCCTCAAAATTTTCTCTATCTCCTTAGACTTCTTAAAATCAGATTCAAGTGATGTGTATGATATTTTTAATGCATCAACTTCTTCAACTAACTCACCATGATTTTTATTTAACTCATCAAATTCATCAAGTAAAGTCATGTGATTTAAATCAATTGTTTGATGGTCCTTAATCAAGATTTCATGCTCTTTTTGTAGATTTAAGAATTCTAATTTCAAGCTAGCACGAGTTTTCTTTAATTTTCTATATGATGCATGAATTTTTTCTGAAACTTCAAGAAGTTGATCGTAGGAATGTTCACATACCTCTTCTTGATCATTTTGATCTTTTCCCATGAGACACAAGTTTGTAGTTTCTTCCTCTGGTTCAGTCTCAGAGGAGTCAGTACCAGATTCTGCCCAAAAGCTCTTTTGGTTTTTCTTCTTGTCCTTCTTAGCTTTCTCCTCACCTTTTCCTTTGCTTGATTGATCTCTAAGCGTAGGGAAATCAGTTCTTACATGTCCAAGCTTCCTGCATTCAAAACAAATAACATCAGAAGATCCTTTAACATGTCTATGATCCTTACCTTTTCTCCAACTTTGATGAAGCTTTTGTTTCTTCCTTAGAAAGCTTTTGAATTGCCTTGTGATGAAGGCAATTTCATCGCTTTCAGACCCGGAAGATTTAGAATCCAATTTGTGCGCCTTTAGTGCGATTGTTTTCTCCTTTTTCTTCTCACCTGCATCAAGATTTCTTTGATTTACCCCTTGCTCATAAGCAATGAGTGAGCCAAGTAAGTTATCAATGGAATAGTTGTTCAAATCTTTAGATTCAGTGATTGCAGTAGTTTTTGCATCATAAGACGAAGGCAAGCATCTTAAAATCTTGTTAACTTTTTCATAATTTGAAAGTTCTTTTCCTAGTGCATGCAATGAAGTAACAATCTGAGTAAACCTAGTGTACATGTCAGAAATCGATTCATGAGGTTTCATACGAAAAAGTTCGTAGTCATGCAAAAGAATGTTTAAACGGGATTGTTTAACTTCATTGGTACCTTCATAGGTGATGCACAATTTATCCCAAATCTCTTTACCGGTTTTGCAAGTTGAGACACGCATGTAATCCTCAGATTTCAGAGCACAGAAAAAACAATTCAAATATTTCGCATTTAATTGAGCTAAATCACGTTCATCAAAAGTCCATTCAGTAAAAGCAACTTCAGTTTTAACACCATTAATTTCACGAGAAGCTGGAGAATAACCTTCTTGAATAAGCATCCACATGCGATAATCAGTAGATTGTAAAAACGTTGACATCCGAGTTTTCCAAAAATCAAAAGGTAGGTTATCGAACAGGGGAGGTCGGGTAATGGAATACCCTTCCGTAGTGTTATGATTCCCAGTGTTAGCCATGGATCAAAAATTCAAAAGCTTTTAAAAATTTATTTTTTGAAAACCGCTCTGATACCACTTGAAAGTTTGTTAGGGATGTTAAGCCCTATGAACTTAGTCCCAAGCTAACTAAGAGGGGGGGGGGGGGTGAATTGGCATTTAAAAAAAAAAACTTCTTATCACAAAGAAATAAAATCACAAACCAAATCACACAACAAGGAATTAATGCGGAATTAAAAAAGTGCGGAAGCAAAGATAAGAACACAAGATTTATAGTGGTTCGGTCGACTCGACCTACGTCCACTCCTTGGAGGCACCCTCCAAGTATTGCACTACAAAACGTGACTCTCCTTTAGCCCCCACGGCTAGGCGGAGAAGCCCTTACAAGAACCTCATTTTTGCCTCCCCGGAAAGGCAGAGAACCTACCTCCTTTTGCTTCCTCCTGAAGCTGGCAGAGAACCAAAACCAAAAGCAAACTCCTTACCTCTACCGACCCTTCCACGGACGAGAAACTCTATACGAAGATGAAGCAGAGCGATCCTTGAAGCAACCCTTGTGAATCCCCTCACAAGCTCCCCCTCACAAGATCCTCTCTCTTTCCTCTCTCTCTTTCTCTCCTCAAGGTCTTCTCAGGTCAAGACAGCAGCCAAAGGTCTTTAAAAACGTTGAACAAGATCTCTTAAATAGAAGAGCTTCAAAGGAGCTCATTAATTGCAAGTTACCGACAATATCGTCCATGCCGATATATCGGCCTGGCCGATCAGTACAAATCAGAGAAGATCGGCCAGAGCATCGCCCTGGATGCAAAACTGGACGATTGAAAATTGGCCTGATCGTCCAGGCCGATCTAACTATCGTCTTGGTCGATCAATTCAAATCAGAGGAAAATCGTCCTGACAATAGCCCTGAATACGAGCTGGCCGATATTGATCGTCCTGAAGTAACTTAAGGTTTTTGACTATATCATCCTGGCCGATCCTGCGATCGTCCAGGACGATATGATCGTATCAATCATCCTTAATTACTCCCTTGATTTCCTGATCAATTAAGGCATAATTTGGTAATTTTGGCCAGGACGATACGTGGATCGTCCCGGCCAATAATTTAAAAATACAATATGCCTTAACTGTCTAAGGCGGCTACTTCTTTCTTATTTGAGCTTATCGTCCTGGCCGATACATGTATCGTCCAGGCCGATATGTTAATGATGGCTGCCTTAATTAAGAAACCATATTTAGACTTTCCGTTTTAAGCTGATCGTCCAGGACGATATGAATATCGGCCTGGCCGATGTGGGCAAAAACAGAAATTCTAATTCTCTCAAGTGTGTGTGTGTAGGGTTACTTAGCATCAGTCTCTTTGACCATTACAAGTAGACTCAAAAAGATAAAAATCAAAAGTACAGACTGACTCAACCCTAAACCTACGCAATCCTGAACTTGGCTCTTTCTTGATCGTCCGATCTTTGATTCCTGAAAAGTTAGAAACAATAAGTAGTCTAAGAGACATAGTGTTTGTCAATCATCAAAACATAAGTCATGAAAAAATAGATTTGCAACAGTGATTTGGTTTTAAGTTTTGTAGTTCTTTACTTAAAGAAATTTTTTTTGAAAGAAATACCAATTCCCCCCTCCCCCCCTCTTGGTTAGCCTCGGGCTAGTTCTTAAATCCTAACAAACTTTCAAGTGGTATTAGAGTGGGATTCATAAAAATTAAGTTTGAAAACTTTTTGAATTTTTGATCCATAGCTAACAACGAAAATTGTATTACTACGGAAGGGTATTCTATTACCTAAACACCTTTATTTGATAATATCCCTTTTGATTTTTGGAAAACTCGCATGTCTATATTTTTACAATTAATTGATTATCACATGTTGATGCTTGTTAAGGATTGTTATACACCTCGAATTGGAAAATTGAATGGTGTTACTATTCCACTTTCTTTTTCTAAATGGACTCTATATGATAAGGAATTAGCACAATTAAATACAAAATGTTTGAACTATTTTTTTATGCTTTGAAATCGAAAGACTACATGCGTGTTTCCACTTGCACTACTGGTAAAGAAATTTGAGATAAATTGTGTATCACCTATGAAGGTGCTAATGAATTCAAGCAATCCTATTTGAATATTCTCTTGCATGATTAAGAACTTTTTCATATAAAACATTCTAAATCGATTGCTAAAATGTATTCAAGGTTTACTCAGATTGTTACTTCATTCCATGCATTAGGAAGTGAACTTTCTAACTATGAAAAAGTAAAAAAAATTTAAGATGTTTACCTTCCTCCTTTGATGCAAAAATTACTACAATATCTGAATTTAAATATTTAAATATATATTCGATCGATAACTTAATTGGTTAACTCATTGCTTACGAGTAAGGGGTGAACCAAAGAAATCTTGATGCAGGTGAGAAAAAGAATGAGAAAACCATAGCACTCAAGGCAAATGAAACAAATTCAAATTTTCCTGGTCTGAAAGCGATGAAGTTGCCTTCATCACTAGGCAATTCAAAAACTTTCTAAGGAAGAGTCACAAGCATCATCAGAATTGGAGAAAAGGTAAGGATAATAAAAGTTTTAAAGGTTCTTCTGATGTTGTTTATTTTGAATGCAAAAAGCCTAGACATGTCAGAGCTGATTGTCCTACACTTTAAGATCACCTAAGAAAAGAAAGGAATGAGGAGAAACCTAAGTTCAGAAAGGATAAGAAGTGAGCCCAAAAAGCTTTTTGGGCAGAGTCTGCATCTGACTCATTTGTGACTGAACCTGAAGAGGAGACAACAAACTTGTGCTTAATGGCTAATTATTTTCAACAATCTGACCAAGAAGAGGTATGCCAACCAACCTATGACAAATTACTTGAAAAAAAAGAGAAAATCCATACATCATATAGAAAACTTAAGAAAACTCATGCTAGCATGAAATTGGAGTTTTTGAATTTACAAAAAGAACTTGAAATTTTGAGAGAAGATTACTTTCAAATTGATAGCAATCACATGTCTCTACTTGATGAAATTGTTAATTTAAATAAAAAGTATTCTAAATTAATAATTGAGCAAGATTCTTTGAAAGCTTCCTACACCTCGCTTGAATATGATTTTAAAGCTTCTGCTAAAAAATATTAGAATATAAAGCACTGTTTGGAAATTGATTTAGATTAGGCATTATAACCCAAACCGATTAAGAAATTCTTTTCCTGGAGTGAGATGTTTTTCATGTGGCATGTTAGGACACATAGCACATACTTGCATCATTCACCGTAGTACACATTGGGTATGGAGACCCAAATTGCATAATTCACTGCATAACACTCATGCATCACATTCTTCTTTCCATAAGAAGGAACCCAAACCTGTTTGGGTTCCTAAATCTGACATTTGATGATTTTGCAGGTGTGCTCTCACCAAAGACCTCGTGAGAGCATATGGTACTTAGGACTGCGGAGGATCATGACTCTCAATTGCTTATTTCAGCTGCTTAATTAAATCTGAATTACATGATTTTCTGATCAATTCTTTACTCGTTATTTAGTTTGTTTCTTTCTCTACTTTTTGTCATTTTTACTTTTTGTTATTTTTAGCACGTGTCCTTTTGGATCATCACTGAATTATTTTTTCTTCTTATTTTTATTTTTTGGAGATTTATAGTTAATGTTTTAACATCTCTAAATTAGTTAAAGGGATAAACATCGTTGATAGTTTCCCTCCCTCTAACCTCTTTTAGTGGTATAATTTTCTTTTCTAAACAAAAGTTTATCTCAAATTAACAACTAGTTTTTGAAATTAAGATCTTTTCTACCTTGCTATTATAAACTACCTTATATTTATAATATTTAAAGCTTTTATATATCTTTTAAGTTAATTGAAATCTTACTATTGCATTTATCATATAATTGCTAAAGTCTGCTTTGTGGTCTATTCTTTCTTATATTAGAGAGCGAGTTTCTCTTCTCTTATATCTAGAAGATCTACTCACAACTAGATATATTTTAAGAGTTGTTGAAAAAGGGATCTAGCTTGCATGAACAAAAAAAATAAAAGGGCCAATTATGCAAAAAATAAAAAGATGTACAATAACGCCAAATTGAAAAAAAAAACAAAACATATACACAAAAGTGAATTAAAAATCAAAAGATGTGCAAAGAGCGCCATTCAAATTGATAAGAGGCATAAATTGAGCCCACAAAAGACTAGCTTACCCTTCTTTCAAGCTTTTAAAATTTTAGAAGAATTCATGGGTTACTTGATATTTTCAAAGGCTTGATTTCAAATTTCATGATTGAGACAAATTACTTTGGTATATTATTCTATAAGATATTTTCTTTGGAGGAAGTTTTGAATGGATCTTTTTTCTATTCAATTAGTTTATTCTGAGTTTGGGCTTTTGTTTTCAAAAGATGATTTTTCCCTAAGAGAAGTTCGAGCTAGGTTTATCAGGATCGAATATTCTACCATTTTCAGATTTCGATGTTGTTAACTCATTGATTTTAAAAATCTTTAGAATTTAATTATTTGGAGCATTTATCATATGCATGTCTTGCTAAATAAAAAATAAAAAAAATAAAAATAAAAAAATAAAAAGAAAACTTATTTATTTGATAGTTTTTATGTCGTTTTAATGTTTTAGCATTTTTGCTCTTAGTTGATTTTATTATTTTTGGGACCTCTCTGATCATCTCCATCTTTCCCTTGAGTTCAAAATTTTTCTCACATTGTCCTAGCTGATACATTTATCATCCTGGACGATATATTTTATTTTTCTATCAAAAAATCCATCTGCTAAATATTCTGACTTTTTTGCTCTAATCATCCTGAACGACTACAATCCTTGATCATCCTGGACGATAATTTTTTCATCCTGGATGATGCATTTATCAGTTATCATCTTGTCCGATGCACTAGTTCATCCTAGACGATACATGTGTCAACATGTTTAAAATCTATAATTTTGCCCGGGACGATCCATTTTAGGACAATCGTCCTGGCCGATCCACTATTTATCCTGGACGATACACGTGGCGCATGATTTAAAATGTTTTAAATTTGGCTGGTATGATCCGTTATTGAGCATCATCCTTGCCGATCCACCTAATCGGCCTAGATGATATGCTTTTTTAATGGTAAGCCAGCCTAACTCGAGATGATCGTTTGTATCTAATCATCCTGGCTGATATCTGATCGGCCTGGACGATCGGACCACCTTTTTGACCAATCGATCTATTCACAATAATTACACCGAATCATCCTGGATGATCCTGTGATCGGCTTTGACGATCCAGCCGATCCTTTAACTTTAGAGCCGTCTGGCGATTACTTCTCACTTCAAAACTCTACTCCTCTCTTGTTTACTTCATGTTTGCTTATGGCTGGTGGAAAGCGTGCTCGTCGGATGTCTGGCAGCTCCTCGAGGGGCACGTTGGACCCTTATTTTTGGGAGGCAGATGATCAGGCTGCCTATTATCGTTATAAAGAGTGCGCCATTACTTTCTTCTGCATAATAAATCCGGCTTATCTCTCCAATCTGGTACTGGATCTTTTCGCTCATACTTCTCTTTGCTTTATTCTCACCCTTACAGTCCCCTTTAGTTGTGAACTTCTTTTTGAATTTTACATAAACCTCCACATTAATTCCTCCTACACTGCACTCACCTCTTATGTGAATCGATGTCCTATTGAAATAACATATCAGGATTATTCTGAACTGTTGCAGCTGTCCACCACTGGGGATAAGCTGCATACCTTTGTCTCTGATCCTAACTTTGACTGGTACACTTCAAATCACTTTCTTCACCACACCAACACACACTTTCATGTTGGAGAGACTAGCTCTTTACTCAAGGATGTTAGGATAATATAGCATGTCCTTCGCACCTTTGTTATTCTAAAAGCCGGGGACCGAGTGCACATCACTCCACTTCTTTCACTTACTACCTTTTACATTTTGGCCCAAAGCGAATTTAACTCCATAGACCTGATCTTTCGCTACATCGAGCATTTGACTACCATTCGAGATCAAGGTCATAGAAGAAAGCCCAATCTTGCTCTAGGACATATCATTGCATATGTTCTAGAATCTAAATTTAACCTTCAATATCCCACTCCTAACCATCTGCCACATTTCTACTCAAATAATTCCTTCAATGCCCTTCACAGTACTTGTCTCCAACCAGGGATGAGGAAGCTCAGGGGCAGAGGAGGAGGCTCTCGCTCCAGCTCCAGTTACTGAACCTGTTCCTCTCCGCCAGCACTCTCAGCTGGATCAGTTGGTGGAGAGATTTGATCAATTGGAGACCCGCTTCGAATGTTATTAGCACACCAGTAACAGTACCACAGTGAGGACGTGGCCTGGTTGGATGCCTATGTTGCACACCAGCAGCAGTAGTACGACTAGGACATGGCCTATTTTCGGGCACAGTTTGCCAAGTTTTCCACCTTGTTCTAGCAGCCACCACCACCACCACCTCCGTCTGATGATCAGGGGCCCTCGTTTCTTTGACTTTCTTTATGTTTTTCTAGTTTGTTTCTCTTCTAGTTTTAGTTTCAATTTTCTATAGTTTATCTTTTTTAATGTTTTATTTTAGTTTCTATTATGTTTTTATTTGTGTTTCCATCCTTTTTATGTTGTCAAAAGTGGGAGTAGTATGATGTATCTTGTACTTTGAATTCTGGAACTTAGTGAACTATTTTTTTACTAAATTGCCATAACTGTTTACTGCCATAACTGGTTGGAATTCTCTGTTTATGTTTGCCATCATAAAAAATGGGAAGATTATTACGAATCTGAGATTATGGATTAGACTTTAGATGATAGAAAATATTCATGTTTTTTTACGATTGCTTTGCCTACTAATTTTTCCGGATCACATGATCGAATGCAACTCAAGCCAGCTCAAGATCGGGTAGATTTAGGTTGAGTCAAGTATGTATATTTTCCTTTCTTGAGTCAATTATAAAAGTGGTTCCTAATGCTAAGTAACCTTACGCACACACACATCAGGGATTTTCTGAGTTATTCTATTTTAAGTACATCGGCCAGGTTGATGTTCCTATCGGCCTGGACTATTCAACTAAAAATAGAAACCCTAATTAGGCATCCTGGCTAAGCAACCATGATTAAGAAAATCATCCTGGACAATACTTGTATCGGCCATAACGATCAGCTCAAATCAGAAAAAATCAGTCGCCATGATCAATTTTGGAATTCTTTATTTTAAATTATCAGCCCAGACGATCTCCATATTGCCCTAGACGATGAAGCACAATTATGCCTAAATTAATCTGGCAATTATGGAAAGCAATTAAGGTTGATTGATACGATCACATTGACTGGGCCAATCGTAGAATCTGCCAGGATGACGGATTGAATGATTGACATCGACCAGATTCTAATCAGGGCGATGTTTAGGACAATTGTACTCAAATTTAAACTAATCATCCAGGACGATATTATATGAGACTGGATGATGTAAACAATTTTCTTTTGATCGTCCTGATTCGTCCTAGCTGATAGAGCTTATTTTGTACTGATTGACCAGGATGATATTCCTATCATCCTAGATGATGATGTTGGTTCTTGATATTCTATTTAAAGGACCCAAATTTTTCTCATGCAAGAAGACCTTGAGTGCTGCTGTCTTCACCTGAGGGAGCCTTGGGAGAGGGCGAGAGAGATAAAGAGAGAGAGAGAGGATCTTGTGAGGGGAAGTTTGTGAGAGGGTTCATAAAGGTTGCTCCACGCAAGGTTCAAAGTCGTCGTCTCCGTTCTTCGTCCATCATCCTTGAGAGGTTCTTGGGAGGTCTACTTTAGCAAAAGGTCTGAGTTCTCTACCCGCTTCAGGAGGAAGCAAAAGGAGTCGGTTCTCTACCGCACTAGGGTTGGTGAAAAGGAGTCTGTTGTAAAGGATTCTTCGCCTAGCTGTGGGACATAAAGAAGAAACACTTAGTTAGTGCAATACTCGGAGGGTGCCTCCGAGGAGTGAACGTAGGTCAAGAATTGACCGAACCACTACAAATCCGGTGTGATATTTCTTTATTTTGCTTTCGTGTTTATTTATTTTTGCACTTTAATTTCTGTGATGAATTGGTTTTAGGTTTTGTAGTTCTTTACATAAATATATATATTTTTTAAAAAAAATACCAATTCACCCCCCCGCCCCTCTTGGTTAGCCTCGGGCTAGTTCTTAAGGGCTTAACATCCCTAACGAACTTTCAGAAGTATAACCTAAAATTAGGGAATGTTTTGAATTGCATTATGGGGGGCATTTTGGACGATTTAGAACTTCTTCATAGGTAATCAATTTAAGATTTTATTATACTACATTATTTAAGGATTTTATTTAATATGTTAGGAAGTGAGATTAATGTCAATTAGTTGGTGATATTTCTAGAAGAAACTAGATGGCCTTAAATTATGTTTTGAAAAATGTGTTATTTGGTGTTTGAAAAATAAACTTTATGGAATCTTTTGTGTAATCATATAGCTACCAGTATATTCTAAATATTATTGATTATGTATCAAAAGGGATTGAAAGAGTGAAAACCCTTAGAACTAATGCTTAGTTGTGCTTAAGTTCTTCAAGAAAATTTAATTTTTCAAGATTTGGAATGCCTAGATTATTAATCTGAGATGGGGAAATCATTTATATATAACAGAGTAGTAACAAAACTTATTAAATTTATTTTTAATCAAAGGTTACAAAAGCTTGTCATCTCCAAACTAGTGGCAAACATGAAATAAGTAATATTGAGATTCAAATTTTTTTGGAAAATCTATTAGTTCAACAAGGAAAGATTGGCCTAATAAACTAGATGATGATTTATGGGCCTATAGAGCAACTTTAAAAACCTCAACTAGAATGTCTTCCTTTAGATTTGTCTTTGGAAAAGCTTGCCACCATCTTATAGAGTTAAAGCATAAGGCATTTTAGGTAGTGAATAAATTAACTTTCAATCTAAAGGGGGTTGGAAGAAAAGGGATTAATACATTTGAATGGACTAGAATAATTCTGAAATCAAACTTATCAAAATGCTAAGATTTATAAAGATAAACTTAAAAATTTGCATAGTCATAAGCTTCTTAAGAAAGAATTGACTAATAAATAAAAGGTTTTACTCATTAACAAATGATTAGAATTATTTGTAGGAAAATTAAGTCCAAGTTTTCTGGACCATTAGCTCTTACAAAAACATTTCCCTATAGAGCTACTAAAATTTGGGATAAGAAAAGTTTGCATGATTTTTTTAACTGGTGAATATTAATCATCTAAGAAATATCATTAATTTGGTCCTACCTCAAAAAGAAGTATTAGCATAATCTTGTTAAAGACCATAAACTTAGCACTATTGGGAGGCAAACCATTCTTGTATTGTGTTTGAATTTCTTATTTGTTTTGTTGTTTTTATTTGTTCATAATTTTCTTTCTTTTGTTTACAAAATTTTGCTATGTTATTTAATTTTAATTTTAATTCGTGTTTATGATTAACTTTTGAGAATTGCCCTACATATATATCGGACTTACACATTATTATCTATATTGCAAAAATAAAAAATGTAATTAAAAATATGTAAAATTAAGATAATAATAAAACATTAAATGCTTTTTTTTTGTATGAACAAAGTATACCAGTTCCTAATTTGAAAAGCATAACAATTAACTATGTAAAAAAGTATAAGTTATAGACTTGGCATGTACTTGGAAGATATAGAGTCTTGCAATGAGTACTGAATTATATAATGAACAAGTAGAGAGTAGAGAGAATTACTATGTAGATTAAATTATTAAATCCTTGTAACCCTATCTATGGAACTAAAAATCTTATTAAATCCTTACATAATTCTTTTTAGGTTTCCAAAAGTGATGAAAGCTTATTGACATTTAAAATCATTAATATTTAATCCAAGTATGATAAAAGTGAAAACTAATATAAATTTTAAAAAGGAAAAAAGTTGAGTGAATCAAAAAATTGAATTCATTTAAATCTCAATTCCAAAAAGCATCCTAAAGCATAAATCAAACAGGACAGCATAAAAAGGTTAATAAATAGGATGGAATACTATTGAAACTCTAATTTAGCTATAAGCCTAAAATAACTCTAAATTATATAGTACTCATTTATATAACCTAAAGTCAAAACCTATACAACCACTTAGAGTGAATAGGGTTAATTAAATATTTTTAGTAAGCTTATTGAGGTAAGAGAACTTCCAAGTTTTTTAGAAGTTTTATAGATTCCTTCATTAGAAATCTTAATTTGAGGCCATTTATGGTGATAGAGGGTCATTGGTCATCCTCCGATGACCTGAATACCTCTACTCCTACATTTGGCAGTCATTCGTGTCCTTTGGATGCAAAAGGTAGATCCTCATTCAACTGTAATTTGTCTTGAAGTTCTTATTTCATGAAGGCTCCTCTGATTATTATAGAAGGTTAGTTTGTATCCAATTATGAGCATGTTCATAAAGAAAGTAAAGGGAAAGAAGTAGTATATATTACCGATTTTGATCATAAGGTACCATATTCTACGTTGGATTGTCTTTAATCTGATTCCTTGTTGAGTATTGCTTTGGATTTTCTTCCAAAAGAAAATGATTTAGAGGCTTCTTCTTCTACGAGATTTAATTTTAAAGTGAATCATTATGTTTGATAAACGGAATAATTGTGTAAACAATTTATCTGTTTGTGGCTATGATAAATGTTCTTCTGCAAACTTTGCTAGAGGATAGTTCTAATAAATTTTCTATTGATATTAATAAATCTCCAATTTTAGAAAATTTTGATTTGAAGCAAGTGAATGTATGGATCAAAACTCCACATATTAAATAAAATTTATTGAAAGTAATTTTTAAAGATATTGAGGATGTGAAA
Source organism: Dendrobium nobile (assembly GCA_022539455.1). Taxonomy (NCBI): domain Eukaryota; kingdom Viridiplantae; phylum Streptophyta; class Magnoliopsida; order Asparagales; family Orchidaceae; genus Dendrobium; species Dendrobium nobile. Next base: position 32,854,393 of record CM039718.1, on the reverse strand, counting down.
GTGGATAAACTTGATGTGGAGAAAGAAAGTGCTATTGTTCAAGTCCCAAGGAAATCTTCGGTTGTTAAAATTCTTAGCAAAAACATGCCTTCCTCCATATGTAATCTTGAATTAAGAAATCAATGGAGTAAATTTGGTGGTTTTAATATAACCTCTCTTGGGTTATATTTGTTGTTCTGTTCATTTCATTCATTCGAAGTTATTGAGGAAGATTTAAATGAAGGTCCTTGGTATGCGGGTGGTTTCATAGTTGGTATATATATATGGACACCTATTTTTTCTCCTATTTCTATGGATGGAATAACTTCACCTATTTTGGTTTGATTCCTCATTTACCTCTTCATTGTGGGATGAAGTTAATATTACAAAAATTGTTTGAAGAATATGAACCCCATTGTTATTAGACAACAACATGTTTAAATGTGGTAGAAGGAAACTTTGCTAGAGCTTGAGTTCGAATCAATCAGAATACTAAGCTCCCTTGTGGAATTTGGATTGAAGGTTTGTGTGGAAACTTTTTTCAAAAATTTGAATATGAGAATATATATGTTTTATGTTTCAAGTGTGGTAGGATTGGACATAAATTTTTTGTGTGTCCTAATGTTTCACCGGAATTGTTTCATTCTATCAAGGAAAGTCCTAAAAAGGTAGTTTATAAATTTGATATTGAGAATGAGACTACTTATGGTCCTTGGATGTATGTTAAATTTAGTAATAAGATGAGAAGAAAAGTTTTTCTTTTAGAAAAAAACTAGATGGTGGAATAAAGGAATTTGATTTTCAAATCTTTGTGGATAATTTTGTTGTTGATGATGGCAAGGTTAAGAAGGATACTGTTTTGCTTGATAATATTTTTGAAGAAATTGTGGATCAGTTTGATGCTATATCTGATAAAATTATATCATATTTGGGTAAAAACAATATAATTAATGTGTTATCTCATGAGGAAGATGTAAGTGAAGCTGCTGTTAACATAATTGATGTCAATAATTTAGTTGAAGTTGTTGTTATTGAAGATTCAAATGAAGATATTGATGGATTTAATTAGGAAGGTAAATCAGATGATGGCATGGAAGATGCTCTGGATTTTCCATCTTATGAATGTGATATCAGGTTGGCAAATAGCATGAATGAAGACTGCTTGAAGAATAATGTGTGTTTTTTAGGTAGGCTGATATCTTATGTTATTATTGGAAAGGATGTTGCTGAACCAGAGGATACTCTCAACACTTATGTAGAATTTTGTGGAGGTGAACTTGTTACTGTTATAAGGAATTCAATGAGGGAATTGATCGTAGAAGTAGAATTCCATTTAAATATTGAGGCTATTTCAAAGAATTTCGTTACTTTGAATTCAAAAATGGCAGAGAAGGTGAAGAATATAGTTTCCAATCCCATTATTGGTCATGAGATTGGTAACTCTTCTAACTTTAAACATAAATTGTTCAAAGAGCTTCAATCATTAGGTCCATTGGAAAATCTACCTAGACATTGAAGAATGGTAGTGGGGACATTTTCCCTTCGCTTCACTAATATGTTATTATCTAAAGACTTGTATGGCGATGTAGGCCATATAAAGGTTTATATTTATATTTATAATGGCTTTAATCAAGGAGGCTTCATTTTCGTGGTTTGTGTAAGATCAGGATCTTATAAAGTTGATAAAATTTTGTTTCTTCTATTGGTAGCAAGATTACATATTCTTTGCAGATCTTTATTCTCAAAGGTTACATCATTGGACAGCTTCAAATATGTTGATCTTTGTAAGATAGAAGTAATAGCTGGCCTACTTGACATTATTATTTATTACTTATTATTTTATTTGCATAATGAGATTAGAGTGATGTAGTTTAGGATTCTTACTATTTTTCATTTACTAACCAACCTTTTGGGTTGTTTTATATTTGTTGTCCCCATCACCCCATTTGGCTTAAAATGAAGATTAGTGGATCTTATCTTTGCTATGATATTCTCATTTTTTGCAAAAAAAAAAAAAAAAAGTTCTTAGGTTTTTGCTTTTCAATAATTGTTACCTACCTTTTGTTCGGTAAGGTGACATCCTTAGCTGTTTTTAGTTTCTATTTGTACTAGGTTTTCTTCTTTCTTTGTTCAATGCAATTTGTATTCATACAAAAAAAAAGAATAGGGTTAATTCAAATAATAAGAAGGACGATTACTTTGGTTAATTATTTCTAATTTTTAAATTTAGCAATACAATATATATCATTCCAAATTACTTGTAAATTATGATGTATTATCTTATAACTAAGTAATTATAAATTACCAATTTTTATTTTGCCTAATAGGCTAATCAATAATTCATTACACCATTACTTGAGGATAAGAAAGAGCTTAATCTAGGGTGAATATTTTTTTTTTTTGAGAAAATGCTTATAGCAAAATTTTATTAAAGCAACTATGTACCAATAAATTCCTTCTTCAAAACATTAATAAATGAAAAAGGAATATCACTATCATTCAGATCTTTCCAAAAGAAATCTGAAGTAATAGCAAGGTTAGCACACTCATCGGCTAACTTATTACATTCTCTATTAATAAAAGAAAAAACTACTTGTTTAAAGTCTTTAAGAAAATCTAAATCCTTTGGGTTTAGAAATTCTTCAGAAATAGACTTATTGTTGAGAGCCCTTTGAAATAATAAGATAACATTATGATGATCACCTTCAATCATAATACCTTTAGCATCAAGCATCCAATCTTGGACGTATCTTCTAAAAGATAGAATAGAGAGAATTTCCACTTGAGCTATGTCCCAGTGATTGATATTGTAACCAAAAGCTCCATAAAATCTTCCATATTCATCCCTGAATACACCACCAATACCAGCAGCATAATTATTAGATAAAGCAGCATCCACATTGCATTTGATCCAGCCAGGAGGTGGAGGAAGCCAAGCATTCAGTTTCAGCACTGATAGGTGCTGTTTAGCTCCCAAGTTATCCCAAACTGGATTGTGACGGAATGAGCCAAATGCATAATCCAAAGCGTTAGCAGCTAAGTATGAGACGGTATCTTCATTGCCACCATGAAAAAATTTTATTTCTACTATTCCAACCGAAATATATCATTGAACAATATAGATTACCCATCAGAGGATTCTTCTCAGAATAATTCCGTAAATTTTTAAGACATTCATCTAAAGAATTAAATACAGGCAGATAAAAATTCCATTTATTCAACATCTTACCAATTTCTTTGATTATATTGCATCTAACTGCAATATATTCCATGTCTTCTATAGCTTGACAATGTCTTGGGCAATCTTTATCAACAATTATTCCCTTATTATGAAGAAGACTATTAGAAGGTAGAGTATTGTTACAAATTCTCCACCAAAATAGATCTACCTGTGGTCTGAGTTTCAGTTTCTTAGTCCATTCCCAGTCCATCATATCCACTTCATGTTCTACCGATTTTTCATAAGCAAGAGCAGCAATAGTTTTACCTGAGCATTTAGAAATCAGTTCCAAGCTATCACCAGCAGAATTATCTTGGATCGGAACTTGTCTGATTAATTCAATAAGCTGGGAAACCAAAGTGCTTCTTTAGTTCATCAACATTTCATGCACCCTTCGTGATAAAATTTGATAGATTACAGCATTCATGATCCATGTTGGTTGTAAAGGTAGGCCATCTATTTAGGCTTTTATCAAAAAGCCAAATATCATTCATAGTATTCACCTTTAATCCATTGCAAACCTTCCATCTTAAAAGAGGGAAAAGATACTTAGCTCCCTTTAAAATAATTCTCGAAGAAGAAGAGGAATAACAATTTTTATAATTCCAAATATCGTTACCATATTTAGCTGAAAGAGATTTATTCAAAAGAGAAGAGGTATTAGAAATAAAATTAAGAGCCAATTTGGCTCTTAATGGTCCAATTTTGTCTAGAAGTGAATGCACACCTCTACCTCCTTTTTTCCTTGGCTTACACAAAACGTTCCAAGCCACATAATGAATACCAAATCTCCCATCTCTTTTGTTCCATAGAAAATTTCTGCACATCTTCTCTATCTCTTTCAAAACACTTAAAGGAACTAGAGATAATGTAGAAACAAAAACTGGCAACGAAAGGAAAGAGGCATTAAGCAAAACAATCTTTCCTGCAAGAGAAATGAATTTGTTTCCCCACATATTCAACTTTCAAGCCGCTTGGTCAATCAGATAATTGAAATCTGATTTTTTTAACCTCCTTAAGGAAATTTTAGTACCAAGAAAATCTAGCTCTTTCTTAACTTTAAAGTTCATCATTTTAGAGAATTTTCTGATCGAACTTCTAGAAATGGATTTACTAAAGAGCATGGATGACTTGTCTGTATTAATGACTTGTCCAGTCCATTTGCAATAATTCTTCAATATAGTAGAGATAGTCTTCAAACATAACTTACTTGCATCTGAAAAGATGATTATGTCATCTGCATACATGAGATGAGAGATCAAAGGAGCATTTGGAGTAATTCTCATTCCAATATCTATCCCATTTCTAAAGAATTCTTCAGATAAAAGTTGGGAGCACATGATAAAGAGATATGGAGAAAGAGGACATCCTTGTCTAAAACCACATTTAGACTCAATCCAATTAGAATATTTCCCATTGATCAAGATAGAGAATTTCGGATTCATGATACATTCCAAAATAAGATCTAAAATTTTTTTTGGAAAGCCGAACCATTTAAGCACTTGTTTGAGAGTAGGCCAACACATGCTATCATAGGCCTGTTCCATGTCAACTTTAATAGATACAAATCCCTTTTTAGATTTGGAGAATCTAAATTTATGAAAAAGTTCTTGAGCAAGAAGTATTTGTTCCGACATTAGTCTACCTTTGACAAAAGCATATTGGACTTCTGAAATCATCTTGGGAAATAGATGACTCATTCTATTTAGTAATAAAATGGCCACAATTTTGTAAATAGAATTACATAAACTAATGGGTCTAAAATTGGTAGGTAAAATAGGATTATTTACCTTAGGAATAAGAACCACATTAGTAATTTTCCAATCCATATTCATAATTCCTATTTTGAAGAATTGATTGACAGCATCCCACATATCATTGTGGATAATATGCCAATATGCTTTGATGAATGAGTAAGAAATACCATCTCTCCCCGGAGCTTTGTTAGAACCAAGATTTTTAATCACAAATTCCAATTCTTCTTTTGTAAAATCTTGGTCCAGCCACTTAGAATCAGCATCATCAATGACATTAGAACACAGAGGCCAATTGTCCATAGAGCATGGTCTTCTACGCCATTTGTTTTTGAAAAAATTTGAAAAAGCTTCAGTGATCTCCTCCTGATTATAGATTATAGAACCATCATTATTCTTCAACTGATTGATCCAGTTAAAATTTCTCCTAGCTGTAGCTGAAGCATGGAAGTATTTTTAATTGCTATCTCCTTCTTTAATCCATCTTGATTTAGATCTCTCTTTCCACCATGTACATAGCCGACCAAGAGTTGCATTCAATTCTTGGACTTTAGTTCTCAGCAAATCAGTGTTCTGAACAGAAAAGACATTAAACTTTGATTCTTCATCTTGAAGCTCTAAAATTTCTTTTTTCAATTTATTCTTCAAATCTGATAAGTTTTTGTGCTTAGCCTTACTCCAGAAAAATAGCGCTTTTAAGGATCTTCTGAATTTAAGATTCAAAATAGAATCTGCATTTCCTTTAGCCAGTTTGTTCCAAGCAAACCAAACTACCGAATGAGAAGCTGGGTAGGAAAGCCAAGTATCTTCAAATTTCAGATTATAGTTATGAAAAACAGATGGAGAAGAAATCCTCAACATAATGGGACAGTGGTCGGAAGCAATACGAGCAAGATGATTAACAACAGCAACTTTCAGGTGATTTAATGCTATGCAATTAAGTAAGCAGCGATACAATCTTTCTAAAATACGTGCTTTCCCTGTTTTATTATTACACCAAGTGTAGTTGGGACCAATGAATTTTGTATCATGAAAATCACATTCTCTCATAAAAGATAGCATATCTTGCACTCCTTGAGACAAAGAGAACTTTTTTCCACCTTTTTTATCATCTTGTGATAATATGCAATTGAAATTACCTCCCATAACCATTGGAAGTTTAGAGGATTTAAACGTTTCCAATTTGTTCCAAAGTGACCTTCTTTCACACCAATCAGTACTACCATAAATAGTAGCTATAATCCAGGAATTATTGTTTGTAATGCTAAGCTTCCCCAACACAAGCTGATTAGAATCTTCTATGACAGTAAATTGAGCTAAGTCCGATCTCCAACATGTTATAATTCCACCAGATAAGCCCCTTGCCGGGCTTAAATGATAATCCCAATTATCACCAATAATTCTTTTAAACTCAAAAGAATCTATAGAAGAAACTTTGGTCTCAATGAGACCAACAAAGATAGCATCATTATCCTTAATCAATTCTTTCAAATATCTGGAGGCTTCAACCTTTCTTGCCCCCCTACAATTCCAAAAAATAAAAGAACTCATTTAGGATTAGGAGTGGGAAAAGACCCACCACTTTTCCTTTTGATTTTTTCATTTTTCCTAAGCTTTGACTGAATACTGACGTTACCCAACGATTTTAGCTCCTTTTGTAGTTCGAATTTGATATTAGATTGGGATTTAACAGCATTAGTAAAGCTAATACCTTGAATGGCCTCTTCAGTAAATATAGGAGGAATGGAAATATCCTGTACTGAAACTGAGTCAAGAATACCGGTTTCTTCTGAGAAATCAAAACTGGGCATCAGTAACTTCTGTTCTTCTTCACAAACAATCAATGTGTTATCTATAAAAGATGACAACTTTTCCTCTTCATATGCCTTATGAGTTAAATCTGTGATTATACCACATTTATTTATCAAATCATTATTCGTTTTTAGTTCAACAGGAACTCTGTCAGGCGATAGATCCTTGTCCATTGTATTGATATTGATAACACCTTGATCTATAACAGTAGAATTATGATAGGGAATTCCTGAGTTTGCAAGTAATCCTTTAGGATATACTTGAGTTCGCAAGCAACCCTCCCCTTCTGAAATGTCTGGCATAGAATTAGATTTATTAAGCTCCAAATCTTCCAGCTGGGAATCACGAATTTTGGATCTGATTAATACATCAGTATCAGACTTCTAAATTTCAACATTGTTGTGAGTATCAACAATTTCACCTTCTTCCATTATTGTATGATCCAAAATTGGCTCAATATTAGGTGAGGAATAAATCTGCTTAGGAACAAATTTCCTAAAAGCTTTATTTTTCTTGAACTTCACCTGAATCCAAGGACCTAATACATCCTTGTCTTTGGAACATGCTTCATCTTGATTTGGAATTATTCTCACATCAGTAACAGTTTGTTCAGAAGAGGATAAAGAAGGACATTTGTTCTTCAAATGACCAATCTTGCCACAGTGAAAACAAATTGAAGAAATCTTCTCATATTCAACTCTTTGGAATGATCTACCATGCTTTCCTTCAATCCAAATACCTTTTTGTAATTTTTTATCAAGTTCTAAGCGAACACATACACGAGCATACTCCCTCTTAGTCCATTTAAAAGAATTGCCATCTAAATATAAGGGTTCTCCTATCATAGATGCAATTCTACAGATGTTCTGATCATCCCAACAGTGAAGAGGTAAGCAAGGTAAGCGAATCCAAATAGGTGCTGTAAGACCCTTAAGGGATTCCGGGGAAAAATTGGGGGACCATTTGTCCAAACCAATTATGTTACCTCCAATAAACCAGGGGCCTCCTTCTAGAACTTCATCCATAGCATCAGGATTGAAAAAGGAACACAAGATCCAATCAAGGCCCAAGGTTGTTAAATGAAATTTTCCAAATTTGGACCATTGATTTCGGAGCTCCCTACTGTAGATTGGAAAAGGAATATTGCTACCAAGAACTTTGAAAATAAGAGAATTTCTCAGTACATGAGAATTAGCATCTTCAATATGAGAGTTCATAATAACTGCAACTCCATCGTCAGTAATGGGTGTAGATTTTGGATCATAGTTGATTTTAATGTGATGAGTCGTTCTCAAAGAATTAGGCATTTTCTCTTTATCACCAGTATTTGAATTTGATAAATCTTCATCAGTAATGTACTTACCAAGGACTGCTTGCACAAAACTCATTTTCCGAAGCTCAGAGGAACATTCATGAGGAAGCTTATCAGCTGATATAGAATGGTTGTTAATAAAATTTTGATTATTCACATTTATCTCTGGCCTAAGGTCAGAAATTGCATTTGAACAACTAAATTTATTAACAAAAAATTTCACATTAGAAGAAGAAGCTTCCCCGTCATTTTTACTACGAATAAAAGCAGCAGAATGTTTCTTGGGAGTATTATCAACGGGATGATGAATGAAACTTTTTCCTTTGCCAAATACAACTTTAGATGTCTTCTTCAGCGGAGATGATCTAGAGCGAACCTTATCATCACCAGAACGAAGCTTCGAATCATCTGTGACCTTGATGGATCCTTCGAAATGATCAGAAAAGGAAGAAGCGCCAACCGAAGATCGGCGGCCGTCTTCCGTCATCGTTACCGGCCGGCGACGAAAGCTAAAAAACCGCGAATTGAAAATTCAAACAAACTTATGGCTATTTCTCTCTCTAACGGGAGTTTCTCTCTCTAACAAGACAATTCAATCACATATGTTGAAATATTAATTTTAGTGCCTTGAATAGTTAAATTTGAACCAAATAGGCTTACATTCTACTTAATCATTTCTTTTTTCTTTACCGCGAATTGAATAGTTAAATCTAGGGTGAATTTACTAAATGTAAATATTGTAATATTTCTTCTATTAAAACTCAGTGAGAATGTAATGTTTTAGTTGATTTACTGCAGGAAATGCTTAGGAAAATGAGAAAATTTCACAATTGTTAAACCAATGTTGCAGTTGTCCAACTATCAATGCAACACCTTAGTATAGATAAGGGAATCGATGAAGCAGAGCCTCAAGAAAAAAGTTAAATAATTTAAAGGCCTACCATAATGAAGTTTAAGGCCATAGTGCTACATAGATTTATAGTGTTATAAATAAGTTCCACAACACCTAAGTTTCAAGAATTTAATCATCATAAACAAATTATCAAAATTCCATAGTGTTGGAGTGCACATTCAAGTCCCTAGCACTCAAAATTTTTAATGTTGTAGTGGAGAAACTGATCAAATATGAAGTAACATTTATTAAACAAATATACATAGAGGTTCAACCATTAAACAAGTCGAGGCAGTGCAGTGCCGTAGTGGAGCAAGCATAATAGCTTCATGACATATCTTTATTTAAGAGCATTGCAATGCCACCATTTTGAGCACCGCAATGCCTGAGGTAATTCTTCCATATATTATAAAAAGTTTTTTAGTTCTTTCTTTTTAACAATTCTATAATTTTAATAAAGTCCTATAATATTCAGTGTAGTTCATAAGTGCCCCTTTATTGTAAAGTCTAAGGGATGCTACAGAAGTACATGATACTTCGATTATGGATATTAGCCTATCTTGGGTAAGCAGTTATACCATTGGAGGAAGAAGGATTGCGGAGAAGTCAATTATAGGATTCTCTATTATCTTTTCTTCTATGAGTGAAATAAAAATTAATTTTTTTTCAAATTTAACAATTTAAAACATCCATAATTTCATAGTTTTATGCTAACAATGCAAACATATTGCAAATAGTAATGTAGACTCTCATGCTTTGAATGAAATTTTGGATGTTTTAAATATCTATATTTTTCATTTAATACATACAATAACCATATTTATAGTTAATATTAAATAAGATATATTATCTCTATTGAGGAATATTGGAATGGAATGGTACCATAACTAATGAAAAGATGTCTAACCATCTACGTTATAAGGAGATATTAAAATTTTTGGATGGACTTGAATCTTCCTTTCTAACACTACAAGCTCAATAATGATCTAGTGATTCATATGCTTTGACCTCACAATAATTAAGAGTTTCATATGAAAAATAATATCATTTACAATCATTAGTATTCAATTGGTCTATATGATGCTATCACCACATCTATTTGTATTCTCTTTATGTTGGAAAAAAAAAAACATTTCATTCTTGTTTAATCGGATAAACTATGTATCTATATTAAAAAAAACTAGTTGATTGCAATTTAGCATAACACTTCCTCATGGGATTGACACTCACTAAATAAATTTATTACTTGATTGGCAAGTAAACTTAAATATGTAGTGGGTAATTTTAATATCTAAGAAAATGTTAGAATTAAATAATCCGAGCCAATGAAAAATTTTATTTCATACACATAGTTAGCTATTTACATACCTACAAACCCATCCATGAGCCATTAACAATATGATGTGGTAGTATATGTCCTACTTATATTAAATTCCATATTCTAATATCTATTAACTAAAATAAAGTTACCATAAAAATTTTCTAGAAATCAAATGGTATGTCATCAAAATTAGGCAGACAATTAATAGATAACCCTTATATTTAGTTTTAAATCCCCATTCATGCATTATTAGATTTAACTATCGTGTCAAAACCAAGTATTGGTGTCCTTTAAATATTGCACGTATGGCTACTATGTTGGAGAACCTCTTTGGATGGTGAACACTCATCATGTTGGGTTTAAAGTTCGTTTGATAGAGTATGTGTTCATATTGACTTGACAAAAAAAATCTCCATATGGCTTTTAATTAAGGTTCTTAATGGAAGATTTTATCAAAGAGTTGAGTACGAGGGATTTTCACTTCTGTATTTCCATTATGGAATTATTGGCCATAATATGGAGTCTTTCCTTAGCCAGGATAAGCTATAGCCTTTTAGCAAAGTTGATAACACTCTCTAATCTTCGGTTATGGATTTGTGTAATCCAATTATTTATGTGTCTACTAAGTAGTATGATCCTCCATCTTCTTGACCAGACCAATTGGGAACATAGAACGTTTTTCTCCATAAGGTGAAAGCCTAAGATAAAATGCATTCTTACCGCAAACCCTTCCACAAGACATGAAATGAGACATCCCTTTCAAACCCAGATTCTATTTTCTTCATTGCTAAAAACTGTTAGTAGTAGGATATCTCCAACAATAAGTTGATTCTCTCAAAGAAAATATATTTGGTGTCTCAAGGCCACCTTCAAAATAACTACAACAACAAGGCCTTTCATGAATCCCCTAAGGAAGTGGGAAAAAACACCTAATAAGATCTTGAGTAGTGATTTGGGCCTCTCCAATGACCAAGGTTAAGGTCTTCTTGGGTGTATTTTATAGGTTATCACAGGCCTTGTTGGTGCCATCTATAATACCATGGTGGATCTCTTATTTTCAAATGAGGGATGTTTTTTTTTCCTTGCTCTTGCCTTTTTTAGTGTTTTCTTCATTGGTTTTCTTTGTCTGCCTGATCTTTTGTGATGGGGAGGCATATTAGATTTTTTTGCTAGTTTTTACTCTATTGTACCCTTTTTCTTAATGAAATATATTAACTTTGCAAAAATAAAAAAGGTGTTAATACCAATTAGTTAAGAACCCTTTTTGATACCAACTAAAAGTGGTCATGGTACATAAGAGGGGTGGGTGAATTGTCATGTTTTCATATTGTTAGAAAAGTTACTAGATGTTAAAAACACCAATTGTAGGTTAATTTCCCTTTCTTTTAAAAAATTAATTTATGACTATAAAAGTAAAAGTAATGAATTTTTTTATAGAAAAGAAAAAAATAAAATTTCTCTCATTTTAAATGATCAAAAATAATTAAACTATAGGTAAACATATAAAGGAATGGAAAAAATATCAGGTAAATTACCAAAACTCAAAAGAAAATGCAAACCATATTTTTATAGTAATTTAGTCATCCTGGCCTTGGTCAACTCACTTAAGGTCTCTCCTTAAAAAATATGCTAACACACTCCCTTTACTCCTTGCTAGGTGGATATGCACCACTACATCATTGGGAAAAAAGAATACCCTTTACACCACTTATGTCAAAAACATTTTACCCCCTGCACCCAACCTGCCAGAGATGCTGATACCTCTAGCCTTTTGGCAAAATAAAAAAGCCTACCATGAAATATTCTCCAATGATCCTTTAGCACTTATAACAATCAAAGGAATAAGGATATATATGAAGACGAACAATCGTGTACACTTCTCTCACTAAAAGATCTCTTAGATAGCTTTGTTAGAAATTCCACACATTTTATGTATTCCCTTTTAATTTCTTCTCAAACTATTGCTCGGTTTTCTCAAGAACTTTCAACAGAAATCTATGGTCCCACTTTGGAAAGAACTATATTTCTTACTTTACTCTCATTGTGTAAATTTTTAGTTATGTATTTAAATAAATGCTTAAGAAAAACACTAAATCCTATTTAATTAGATTACTTAGGCTAACCATATAGTACATTACATATATCACATAGTGCAGATTATTTAATCTTGTTGACTCAAAGAATTGGATCATCTTGTATATATGAGATTCATCTAAATATGTTATTTTTTATTTTGAGTATACAATTTTTATCGTGCAATAAAAATTCTTCACATTTGACAGATTAATTTTAAGTTCCTAAAAAAGTTCAACATCAATATGATAAATAAAATTTTTATTGTACTAACTTGTTCATCAAATTCTATTAGTTCAAATTTTAAATTTACCTATTTATGGAAACATAAAAAAGTTTACTTTTAAACTTGAAATAAATGATCCTTCAATATGATGTTGATCATAAAAAGCTATTACTTATAGGAATATTAAATATAAAATTTATGTTAGTTAATGCCTCTCTTATAACATAAATAGGCAAAATGATATTCATATCATAGAATACAATTATAATCATATACTATAATTATCATAAAAAATTAAGATTTTTTATTGACAAGTTATTTTGTTTTTTTTCACCTACAATCATGTGCTTGCTAGGTTATTTGACCCACTATGTACCTAAGGTACAAAAATACCAGAAAAATCAAAAAAATAAAATATAAGTAAAAATGGACACATGTCCTTTCCATCTTAAACTTATCATTTGGCAAAAACCTTCTTTATGTTTAATTATTTAACACCATCATATCCTCATCGTGTAACATATTTATATACAAACTATTATTATAGTTCCTTTATCTACAATGTCAATATAGAAAGCAATATCCTGTAAAAATAACTAAACATGTGATTAATATAACTAATAATGTTTGTGATTAGAAATCTCTATGGTACATCAGACTCATCGAGCTCAACCTTAAATAACTAGACTCAGTGTCTCCATAAGATATCCTATAATCTTTTTCTCTAATATCATAACTTATTCCATAATTTTTCCTACAAATAATCACATAATCAAACACTAAACGTGATATCAGGTTCACCCAAAAGTAAAATTAAGTAAAGATCTTATTTCCCCTCTATAATTCTTTTAGTCAACAAGCTTAAGACCAATACATATATATAACTATGTAGTATGGCAGATGGAGATATTTGTACTCTTTTTTTTTTTTTTTTTGATAGAAAGCATTAAAAGCTTTAATAATATCTAGAATTATTACATCCTAATAGCATTTCATTCCTTCTTTAACAAATTGAAAAAACAAGGAGGAATCTTATTCAAGACTCGATCATCCCAAATGAAAGAACTTAAAATAGCATAGTCAGCAAAAAGATCTGCTAACTTGTTGCACTCCCATTTAACATAATTATAGATAAAAAAATTAAAACTTTTTTAAAAAGAAAGATCTCCCATCTCTTTATTTTCTTTTCTCACAATGTCTTGAATGAAATTAATCACATTTTTATTGTCACCTTCAATGATTAAGCCTTTGTATTCCAACATCCATTCTTTAATCACCTCCTTGATTGATAAAATGGCATGGAGCTCCAATGAAACACTATCTCAATGAGTCGTCTTTTGACCAAAATCCATCAAGAATCTTCCCTTATGATCACGAAACACACCACCAGTCCCCGCCTCATATGAAGAAGTAACGGAAGCATCAATATTTATTTTAATCCAATCGGGTGGAGGAGGGTGCCAAGATATATTAAACAACCTTGCCAGTTGATTGGCATCAAAAATACCCGAGCTAAAACAAAATAAAGGCCTAAGAATAGAAAAAAAACATACAACGTTAGTGAAAATCATCAACGAACTAGTTATAGATCCATTGTGAACTAATACATTCCTAGCTTTCCAACATAAAAAAATCATGTTGCAATAAAGATTGATAAGCCACAGATTTTTCCTTTTTAACGACAAAAACCTTGAATTGATGGAGCTGAAAGTCGAAATGCCTAAACCCCAAGAGTTTAGATGTTGAATGAGTTCCTTTACAAATCTGCAAATGATTACAACATACTCAATGTCTTCTACCATCTTGCATCCCCTTGGAGAAGCATTGAAACTTTGTACCCTTCAATAGCATAAGAAATAATATGTAGGGATTGCATTATTTAAAACTCTCCACCAAAAATTCTCAACTCTTGAATTTTTTTTTTTTTGAGAAAATGCAAAGAGCAATTTTATTTAATAAAAGAAACTAAGTACAAATAAACTCCTTCTTTAATAAGTGAAGAAAAGAAGGAGTAATGCTACTATCATTCAGATTATCCCAAAAACATTTTGAACTTATAGCTAAGTTAGCGCACATATCAGCTAACTTATTACATTCTCTTTTAGCAAAAAAAATCACATGTTTAAAGTCTTTAAGAAAATCTAAATCGTTAGGATTTAAAAAATCTTTTGAAATGGAATTATTCTGAAAAGTATTTCGTAAAAGTAAAATCACATTGTGATTATCACCTTCGATCATAAGGCCTTTAGCATCTAGCATCTAATCTTGAATATACCTTCTTAAGGAGAGAATAGAAAGTATTTCAATTTGAGCAATATCCCAGTGATTTATGCTAAATCCAAAAGCTCCAAAAAATCATCCCTTTTCATCTCTGAAGACACCCCCAATTCGGGCTTTATTGTTACTGGATAAGGAAGCATCCACATTGCATTTAATCCAGCCAGGAGGAGGAGGAAGCCAAGTTGCTTTATCCAGCAATACTTGCTGATTAGCTTCCAAGTTTTCCCAAACTGGACTGATTTTGAATGATCCAAATGCATATTCTAATGCATTAACTGCTATGAAATGAAAGCTATCTTCTTTGTCACCATGAATTAATTTATTTCTGCTTTTTCAGTAACCAAAAATAACCGAACAGTATAAGTTTCCAATGATCGGATTTTGATCCGAGATCTTATGTAGCTTATATAAACATTATTCCAAAGAATTAAACGACAACATACATAAATTCCATTTATTGAGCTTACTACAGACTTCTTTAATGAATTCACATTTTCCAGCTATGTGATTTGAGTCTTCTATGTCTGAATATAATCTAGGACATCCAATATCTTCTATTATGTCTCTTGAATTCAATTTAGCATTTTTCAACCATTTCTAATAAGCCAAAACAGCAGATCCTTCCTCCAATTTTTTGGTAATCATGGCTAAAATAGTTCTTCCAGAGAGCTTATTGATCAATTCCAGCTGATCTTCTTCATCTCCTGAGAAAATCTGAACACCAAAAATCAACTTTACAAGTTCTGGACCAATGAAATGACCCAGCTTACTTACATCCCAACAGCAGCTGTTAATAAAGTTATCTACCGTGAGATCAATGTCCTAAGGAATATGAATAAAGGTTGGCCATTTATCAAAGCTTTTATCCAATAACCATATATTTTTAAAGACATTAATAGATTTCCCATTAACTAATGTCCATTTAACAACTTTTTGTAGATATTCCGCTCCATTGCATAAAATCTTCCAAGTAGTAGAACCTGCTCTGTTTGGCGGATGATTCATAAACAACGAACCATACTTGGGAAACATCACTTTATACATCAAAGATTCTTTTTCTTGACAATATCTCCAAGAAAATTTGGCTCTAAGAGGGCCAGCTTTCTTAGAACAGGGTACAATGCCTCTGCCTCCCATCTCCTTCGGTTTACAAATAGATTCCCAACAAATATAGTGTAGAGTAGTCCTTCCATCTTTCTTGCTCCAGATAAAACTTCTACACAGTTTATCTATTTCATTCAACACACTTTTAGGAATTAAAGAAAGAGTAGATTAAAAACAGGGGAATGATAATAGTACTGATTTGACCAAATTTATTATATCGGCCAACGAAATAAATTTTCCACCCCAAACTGCCAGCATATTCATTGCTTTATCTAATAATGATTGAAAATCAGATTTCACCATTCTTCTCAAAGCAATCTTGATTCCCAAATATGAAAATTCTTTAACCGCCATGAATTCCATAATTCTAGCAATAGCCTTCATCTTTCTTTTCTTTACAAATTTTCGAAATAATATACCAGATTTGCTAGTATTTAGTCTTTGACCCGTCCAACCACAGAAGTCGGTAATGATGTTTTCAATCTTCTCATCCATCTTCAACTTAGCTTATGAGAAAATGATAATGTCATCGTCATAAAGAATGTGAGTTATTTTATGCCCATTTGAAAATATATGAATACCAACCGTTTCCTTCTTTTGAGAAAAAGCATTAGATAGTAGTTGGGCACAAATTATAAACAAAAAAGGAGGTAATGGGCATCCCTGATGAAAATCCCATTTTGCTTCTATGCAATTAGATAAATTCCCATTGATTGATAAAGAAAACTAGGGACTATCAACACAATCTAAAATGAGATTAACAAATTTAGTTGGAATCCACAATCCTTCATTGCCTTGAATAAAGTAGGCCATCCCATTTAATCGTAAGCTTGTTCCAAGTTTAACTTGAAGGAAACTAAACCTTTAGAATATTTAGAATACCTAAACTTATGGAAGACTTCATGAGCCACCAACACATCTGAAAGAGATCTACCTTATAAAAACGTTACTTGTTCATCCAAAATTAATTTAGGAATCACAAGTAAAAGCCTATTTAAAATCATCTTTGCCGCTATCTTTTAAACAAAATTACACAAGCTTATTGGTCGAAAATTGGAAGGGAACAAAGGATTTTTTACCTTTGAAATCAATACAATGATTATTTTTTTCCATTCACTGCACATCTTACGAAACTTAAAGAAGTGATCCGAAGCTTTCCATAAATCAATCTTGATAATGGGCCAATATGCTTTGAAAAATGAATATGATATCCCATCATACCCAGAGCTATGTTTCCCCCAAGATTTTTGATTACTTTCTCCATTTCTCCCATGGAAAATTCTTTATCTAACATGAGCAGGTCATCTCCATTCAACTTGTTCCATGAATTAGTCCATCCAGTCAATGAACATTCCCTTCTTTTCCACTTGTCTTCGAAATAACTGAAAAAAACCTCTTCTCTATGTTCCTTATCTTCCATGATCATACTGTTCACATCTTTGATTTTATGAATAAAATTTGAGTTTTTTCTAGCACTTTCATAGGCATGAAAAAATATTGTGTTAGCATCACCTTTCTTAAGCCATTTAACCTTTGCACGTTGCCTCCACCATGTATAGAGCCGAGCCAAAGTTGAATTTAAATTCATTAGTCTTGGTCTTCAAAATCCAAAAATCTTCATCTTAGAGAGAACTAATCTTAGCTTCTTTCATCTATAGTTCTGTAATCTCTTCTTTCAACTTTTCTTTGGATAGATTTAACTCCTTGTTGTTGGCTTTGCTCCAATAAAATAGATCTTTAAGAGATCTCTTCATCTTTTTGTTAAGGATTTGAGGGAAGTCCCCAACTGCTTTCTTCCTCCATGCTCCTCTAACCACCACTATTGATGTTGGAATTGAAGCCCATAAATCTTCAAATTTTATATACTTTTTATTCGGTACATTGAATTCCAATAAGTTTCACAAAATCAAACTATGGTCTGATGTAACTCTATCCAAGTATCTTACCACTAGTCTATGATGAGAATTCAAAGCTACTGAATTCAAAAGACATCTATCCAATTTTTCAAGAATCCTTTCAGCTCCCTTCTTGTTATTACACCATGTGAACTTTGGGCCAGTGCATCCAACCTCATGTAAATCATTACATATAATAATTGAGTTCATCTCCTTTGGACTGAGGGAATTAACTAACCTCCTTCCTCCTCTTTATTCCTCACTTGAAGTTAGGCAATTGAAGTCTCCTCCAACAACCATTGGAATATATTTAGACAAATGATATTCCAATCTTTCCCAAAGAGCTATCCTTTTATAAACATCCCTACTCCCATAAACAGCCGCCACTTTCCACCAACCTTTGTTAATAACATCCAGCTCCCCCATAATATGTTGGGAAGAAGATTCCAAGACATTGAAAGAAGCCATATTGCGATTCCATAACACCATAATGCCACCCGATAATCCTTCCGATGGAACATGAAAAAAATCCCAATCATTTCCAATCAACAAATTAACATCTTTTCTATCAATAGAGGATAATTTTGTTTCAAGCAACCAAAGAAAGAATACCCCATAGTCTTTTACAAATTCCTTCCTTTAGAAAAAAGATTTACTTTTTTAGCTCCTCTACAATTCCAAAATCCTATGGATGACATTATTGAATATTAGGGGGATCGATCCCAAACTTCTCCTTTGCGTCACCATCCATTCTTCTATTTCGAGTCAATTTAATTTGACCCAATACCTTGAGCTACATCGATCATTTTTTCTTCACAATGGATGAACCATCACCTGAGATACCATTTATTTCATCTTTTGACTCCCCTGGATTTTACGCATATACAAAGCTAGTTTCCAGAACCTTTTGATGCTCCATATTCTCTGAAATCTGAATTTCTCCTTCCTCCAATAGCTGATTTAATACTTCAAATTGATTATTGCTACTAAGAATGCCGAAACACGAAATTACCAATTCTTTTCCAGAATCTTTGTTCCCTATTTTCTGAGCTTCCTTCCCAAGATTTCTAGCTTTAATCTCATATTACACCTGATCCACCCGAGATGCCATAACATCAGTAACCTCATCATTATGAGTTATTTCCACCTTGTCTAAGCTTTTTCCCTCCAGAATTTTCCCAGCAACTCCATCTCCCTTCAAAATTGTTACTTTATCAGCTACCATATACCTAGGTCTAGTCTAGGTTTTATTTAATTTGACGTTGTTAAATCTCCTCCTCCCATAGTTCACATGGATCCACGGTCCATAAATTTCTCTATCAACCTCATTGTCACTATCTTCCTTTGGTTCTTCATTTGAAATTACCTTCTTAGCAGTAGTTGTTCCACCATTTGAATACTTGTCTTTAATAGAACCATTGTTGAATTCTGCATTCTCTACTGAGCACTTGTTCTTCAAATGTCCAATCCTCACGCATCTGAAGCAAAAAATCTGAAATTCTTTCGTACTCAATTCTTTGGTAGAGCTTGCCCGACATTCCCTCCACCCAAACACCCAAAGGCAGTATGTCTTCCAGCTTGATTCTAACACAAATTCTTGCAAACTCCCTCCTCCCCCATTGAAACATATTTTCGTCAATCAAATAAGGGACCCCAACCATTGAAGCAATTCTGCACACATTAATTTTTTCCCAATATTATAAAGGGAGATTGGGCATCCTGATCTAGACTGGAGCCGTTAAACCTTTCAAAGATGTTGGATTGAATGTAGGGCACCATTTGTCCAAGCCTATGATATGGCCATTAACATACCAAGGCCCACTAATAAGAATTAATTGAATAGCTTTTGGATCTTCAAATGCATAAAGTACCAAACCTGTTCCCAATAGAGTAATGTGAAATTTTTCAAATTTGGTCCATTGCCTCCTTAACTCCGTCCCTATGACATTGTAAGGAATGTAATCTCCCAATACTTTCACCACCAGAGATTTCAATAGTTTGTACATGTTATCTTCCACATTTTGTATATGCAATTTAACTATTCTGTCTTCAGATAGACACTCACTGAAATCAAAATCAATGGCACTATAATTACTTTTTTTATTCTAGGCATTAGGAATAGCCTTACCAGATTGTTGAGTGATGTCTGATGTTAAATCTTCAGCAACTTTGCAATTACCCAAGACAGTTGCATTGCATTCACGAACCATATTCAGAGAACTTACTTTCTGAAGCTCTTCGCTACCTTGTAGCATTCGAGAGGATATAACAACCTCATCAGCTGAAGAAGCTTCACCCAAAACTGCACGACCAAAAACCTTTTCTACATTCTCCCTTCTGATAGAGATTTTAGAAGGAAATAATTCCTTCAAAAAATCCGTCTCCTTTCTAGCCCCAGAGTTTTGAAAACTTTCAATTGATGACTGAAAATCATTCCTTCCTTCTTTTTGAAAACCAGATGACACCTCCATTTTTTTTGGAACTTCCAACATAACCTCCTTGCCCATTCCTATGCATTCCATATTTTTCCTTGGCTGAAGTAATCCCCCTTTATTAATAACCAGAGGAGATGCTGTTTTGAACCTTGATTTGGAACCATTATCAAACACCACGTAAGCATTGCTTAAAGCTGGTGGAGATGACCCGAAATTTGATCGATGAAAGATTCGAGTATTGCTTATCGATGAACGATGACCATCACCGGCTTTGGAAGATAATGGCCGACTGCCCCCACCACCATCGGTGGATAGTAGATTTTGCGGGAAGTTGAAATTCAAAATGAAACCTTTGTACTCATGAAACCTTTTACATCAAATTTCAAAATGATTTTTCTTAAATTAAAACCCACAGAGGAAACTATTCATTAAAAAGTCCTTAAGGGAGATGATCAGCTCACTAATGCTCCAACGCGCTATAAAATAAAATAAAGAAAAACATAGTAGTCGATAATCTCCACTAATTAAAAGTATGATAATACCTAGTAACAAACTACTGATGCTACAGAGAAGCATCCAAAAAAGAAAGATAGAGTAAAAGAATGGAAGCTCAATCTTTCTGCAAAAACTAGTGATGACAACATGAATCATCTTCACTTGCAAAATAAAAGGGCTGGAAAGTTAAAGGTTATGTTATATCACCAGATTTAATAGTTAACACAAAAATTTTTAAAACTTTAATCTGAGGAGAAAAAAAAAGATAAAAACCATTGAAACAGAATTGATCAAAAGGAAGGCTCAACTGAAAATAAAAACTGGGATAAAGACTGATAGAACTCCTGATTAAATTAGTATTAAAAGCCTCATAAAGGTAATCCATAAGCCACTCAATCCAACCCTCTGGTGCAAACACCATCCAGCCCTCTAAAAAACCTAAGCAGTAGAGGATAACACCATCAGCACACCAGCACAACAACTCCTGGTTATCATAAGGACTCTATCAAAAGGCACACCAGAAGAAGATCATGCATAAGATTAGATAACCAAAACCAAAATAGAATAGTATAAGGTCACCCACAATAAGGACCAATTCCTCTAAAAAATCATAAAAAACTAGCCCAAAGGCACACCAATAGTTGACATGAGATAACCCATGTAAATGCAGACCATTGGCAAAACAACCCAGAACCCCATCCAAACAACTACAAAAAACCCCATCAATCCAGAGCAGCACCCTGAAGAAAGGAGAGCACCAATGAGAAGAACTCTCAGCAACAATATCAATGCAATCATAGCTCAAGTCTATATCCATCCAGACAATAGCTACATTGAAGAACATCGAAAAATGCAGACAGAAAAATAAATATAACACTCAGAAAAGCTCAGCAAAGTAATTAGTCATAATGCCATGCAAGCCAATGCAAGGCCCAGACAGTAAGAAACCAAATAAACCAGTAAACCCAAAGAAGCAATTAGGAGAAAGTAGCGAACCAGGGCAACCAGGCTAAAATAACATAATATCCCAACTAAAATTCATATGCCTATGAAGATGCCCCCAACAACCACCCACAATAGTAGAAGCAACCAAAGAGGCATCCAGAATTGTAAGGAAGCCCCAATAACATAAGCTAGAACCAAAAATAAAATGAAATAACCAAATTCCACCACAAGCCACAACCATAGTAAGAGGTACCAACAAAAATTAACCATAAAGAGGAGCAAGTTCATCCAATAAGAAAAACTAAAATGCAAGGCCAAAATAGACTAAAAGAACAACTAGTAGCAACAATCATGGAAAGAACAACCTCATAACTTTCTAACTAACATAAAATTATTGTAGTAACTGATCTCACATAGTAAGGAGTAGCGTTGGTATTCCTCAAGAGGGAAGAGAAACCAATTCAGAAGACCATCAGGCTAGACAACCCTCCAAATAGGCCAAGCCATATAATGTATACCACAACCCACCAACACGTGAATCCAAGAAGCAGAAATAGAACAAAGAAAAAAAAAATAACCTAGCCACCAAAAAACCACAACAAATAAATTAGGCAGGACCCCACTAAGGAATACAACCATCTAAGAACTAACATAAGAAATACCAATTTGATCCAGTTTAAGGAAATTATGAAGAGGCACTAGAATGGAGTTCCCAATAACATAAGAAAAATAATCAAGACTACAACCCCAGTTTGCAAGCCAACACGCACACCCATTACAATTCTTGCAAGTGTGAAGAAATGAAAAATTCAAAAATAAGAACATCTTATTAATTTCCCTAATATGGTAGAAAAGGTCAGGGATACAACAAGCATCCCCATCAATAAAATCTAGCTAAAAATCATAATCAGAGTTTAGTTCAATAAATAAATTGGCTAAGTTAAGGGAAACACATAACTGAATACCATGAAGAATGGCCAAGGTGACAGCAGTAATGTAATTGGCAAGATGAATAGGTCCAGCAAAAGCTAAAATAAGGCAGCAATTACTCTCTTATACTACCACCATAGCCCATAGAAGAGTCACAACAAGCTCCATCCACATTCAATTTAAAGAAATTACTAGGAGGTTTAGTCCAATAGATAATATTAGCA
The DNA here is from genome assembly GCA_022539455.1 of Dendrobium nobile. Lineage (NCBI taxonomy): Eukaryota > Viridiplantae > Streptophyta > Magnoliopsida > Asparagales > Orchidaceae > Dendrobium > Dendrobium nobile. Next base: position 32,831,496 of record CM039718.1, on the reverse strand, counting down.
TGAGAAGTAGTCAGAGCACCTTCCAAACTAAGCCCTAAAGCATTACTAACAAAATAATAATTCTTGAAATTCTTATAAGAAAGCAGATTAATATCCACAAGAGAGAATACCTTATCCTTAACCCTCTGAATCACATTATGATGACTCATCTGCACATGATTAAAAAGAGAGTTATTCCTTTCCAACCAGAGCAACCAAAGAATGAGAGAAGGAATAACATTATGGACGTGACCTTTATAGTTAATAAACCAAGCATTAAGCATAGATTTAAGGGTGAGATGTGCATTAAAATAATTTAACTGAAACAAATCATCAAATTAGACCCATGTTCTAACTAAAATAGGGCCAGAGATAAAAACATGATGCATATTCTCCAAATGGCAATAACATTGACATTTAAAAGAATTAATAAAACCTTTTTTGGTGAGATTATCATCAGTGGGTAATAATCTATGTAGAACTCTCCAAACAAAGATAGACACATTAGAAGGAATGCCCTTATACAAAATATAAATAAAAATGTTGTATATAATTCTTTTAGCTCTAAAATTATGCCAACCATCCTTTAAGTGAAAACTACCATCTTTGGAAAAATCACATAAGATAATGTCCTTAGAATAAGTGTTGATAGGAAACTTTAAAATGAGGTGAATAATGCAATCATGAATCACGTTAGAGAGTTTTTAATACTCTCAACAATTTTCATTAAAAAAAGAATTGACCTTAACCGTAGAAGTAGAGGAAGAATTCAAAATAGAGTCAATAGAGTGTTTACCTTACCACCGATCTTACCAGAAGAAAATATTACCATCACCAAGCTCCCAAGAAATAAAGGGCTCCACATCAAATTTAACCTTGCAAAATCTTTTCCAAACTCTAGAAGTCACCTTATTTAGAAAAACAATTGAGCTCTTTAACATATTTACTCTAGGAAAGGAGTTGTCTTTCATTTATTAAAGATTTGGCCCTTAGAAATAAGTAAGCTTATCAATCATTCTCTTTTGAAATTATTTTTAATTACCAATGGAAATTCTTCACACAAATAATCATTTATTGATAATAAAAATATTTTATAATACATGGAAAATATTATGATATATTTTTTACTATGCCACAAGAAAAAAAAGGTTGTTAATGGAAATGAAGGAGAAAGTTAATGAGATTATTGAATTTTTATCTTGTGAGAGGATTGTGTATCTGGTGTCCAAGTTGATCTTCTATGATCATGTTCAAACCTAGACGCAATAGCTCTATTTTTTATGATATCTTTTCAAAAATATTCATTTGCACTTGTAAATTCTCAAAGTTTCATATGTGTTTGATGCACATCATTTTGCAAATTTGACACTTCTTCTTCTAATAACTTGTACGCAACACATAGCTTAATATACATGCTTATTTCTCCTTAAACTCATTTTTCAAAATTTCAAAATTTTTGACTAATCTAGAATGATCATCTAATAATGAATTATGTTAACTTTTTAACCAAGAAATTTGTTAACACACTTTTTTCAATACATTGTGCTTCTTTCTAAAAAGTAAAAAAAAAAATATTTAAATTTATAAAATTCCTTAACCATTTGCTTGAAAAATAAAATTAGTTCATCATCGTTGAGGTCTTATACAAAAAATTCATTTACAGTCACTTGCACTATTTTTGCACTTAGTAACAAAAACAATTTTAAAATTAAGTCACTTAGCAAGGTTATTCGGTCACCTAATACACTAATGTACAACATTCTCACGGGAACTAACAACAATCAAGATGAACCTATGAAATTACATTTGATCAAAGATAAAATAATCACTCAATATCTCATTAAGTCACCAAGCCATGTTTTTAGGTATCCTAGGGTTAATGTACTATTTGACCTAGTATATTCCTTATAAATTGACTTTATTGTTTGCAGAGTTTATAGGAAGAGCTTATAATGGTTTTACCAACTAATTGTTTATATACTAATATGTAAATCCAATAAAACATTTATAATGTAGCTATATTAACTTGTCAAAAAAGCCATATAGTTAAAGTGATAATTTTTTAGTTTTAATGTGTTGTTGACTCCATATGTATCCTTTTTTACAATACTAATACCATAAGCATTACAAAGAACCTAATTTAGCATTCACATATAAAAAACATTGATATTCATCATTATGAAAAATATATCATCACCTTCTTTTGATTCATTCCTATCATCAATTCTGCATAGTCAACAACATACTCTCTCGAAAGACATAAATGATGTTTTACTATAAATTTAAGAATATAAGTAATTTCTATAATTTTAATTATCAAATGAGGCCTATTAAATATTATGATTACTGAAAAAAGAGAAAAATACATTCAACTTTTATTTTGTTAATAAAAAATAAACTAGTTTAAAAGTTGTTTTTTGCCTAAAGTCTTTTTCCCTACATAAGCGAATTAAAGTAGCATTTATTATTTTACTAGGGTTCAAAGTTGCCCATTAGAGAAAGCCTCTATGTCTACATGCATCTTAGGATAAAGTCTTAAGAAAACTTTTAATTAAAGTGGTGACTAAATATTTAATGATTTATAAATATTATAGGAAAGGATTTGAATTAGGATTTATTAAGAGGGAATGAATGATAGTTGAACACTTAATATAAAATTTAGAGGATGAAAATTGATTTTTTATTAACATAAATACTCTAACCAATATTATAGTTGGGCTTTAATAATTTAGATCAAGATTATAATTTAGTTTGAATTTCACAATTTATAAGATAATCAAGATTATACTCTTGAAATGAACTTAAAGAATTATGCAAAGTTGGACTCACATCATCATTTAGTGGATAGTAAGCTAACCAAATATGTTCTTTTGAAAAAATATATACCTTGAAGTCTAATGAATGAATGCTAGACATACAATTTTACTTTATTAATCAAGCATTTAATTTTAGAATTCTATTTAGTTTTTATAAGATGCTTGGGGTTCAAATGCACCTAATTAATATAACATGAAATGAATACTTGCATTTCTAGAATAAATACCAAAATTTCTTTAGATCCTAACCTCTGAATTCAGGCAAAAGCACATACATAAAAAAGAAACCTTGAAAACACATGTAATTTCTACTTTGCACATCATATGCAAGTAGGCAACAAAATAAAGCAAACATATGAAAGCAGGTATAAAAAGAATCAAAAGCAAGTATTACTGTAAATGCAAACTGAAGTATACAATATTGTAATGGTGGCCAAGCTCGACTGACTACAATCTTATTTTATATACCTATACATAACAAAAGTCTATACAAAATAAAGTTTCTAATTATAGGTCATTAGGTCTTCATGCTCCAGGATCTAGGTAAAAATAGACTGGTATAAAATTTTAAAGGATATGATCTTCAAATAAGAAATACAAATTTAGATTTTTATATAATAAAATAAGAAACTTTTCTTTAGTCCTTCATAATTCTATATAATTAAAACTTCATGAAACTATATATTTACATTTAAAGGGAGAAAACTCTATTCTCATAGGGGTAAGTATAGAAACATTATAGAGTGAACTAAGAAGCAAGTAGTCACAGAATCAAATGATTGACCAAAAAAAATGGATTGGTTCTTTAGATCAAGGGGAGTTATATAAATATTTGTATATGATAAGAGGACATTGTAAGGTCTAGATATAATGAGATACAAGAAATATTCTTTTTGGTCATGTTGACCTAATTTTTAATTGAGGTTAAAACCTTACAACAAAGCATCAGTCTTGGTATTTAATTCATGTAACTTCAACTCAAATAGTAAATCCACTTCCCCACTTAGGTCTATTTTGAAGATTCAATCATTGAACCGTAAATAAGATAGCTTATAATTATCTTTGATCATCCATTGATTATCTGCTCACTCACAAATAATTACCCTCTGTTTTTAAATTATTATGTATTTAAAATCTTAAACTCTTAAATAAACTATAAACTGTAATCCTAAAGTAAATCAAAATTCAAATCTAGACTAAAAATCTAAAAATCAACTATTTAAACCTAAAGCCTAAATCCCTTAGATTTTTCCCTATTTTTTTGGACTTTTGAATAGATTAAAAACTAAAAGCAAAGGCTCTAGAGTTATGTTTATTAATTTCCTTATTCATTAGGAATTTGCTAGAGTCTCCCTAACTATTTTAGATGCCTCCAAAACATTGTAAACCCTAAAATTCTAAGAATATTCCAATTTTGCAAAACCATCAAATATTTATAACTCATGCTATTGGACATAACATTATTATGTAAGTTAATTTTAAAGACTTTAAAAAATTAGTGAACATGTTTATAATTGTCTTTACAATAATTTGAACAAATTTGAGTCCATGGTTGATAATGGTTGACTTATGAACCCCATTTTAAATATAAAACCCAAATGTTCATGATTAAAAAGAATTACCAAATCCAAGACATGTATTCCTATCCTAGGAATTAAAAAATCATTCATAATCATGCATAGATCATTTTCAGCTCTAGAATTGGTTAACTTTACCACCATTAGTTACTTCAATCATTAAAGGACCCCTTTGAACCTAAACCCTTAATCATGTGTAGAAGCATATATGGTGTTAAAAGTTCATCCATTGATATATTCTAATATTTTGGGTGAGGGCCCTTGCCACCATATATTTTTTCCTATGTTCCAGTATATTTTTACTTTGTAGGTAACTTATGTTTTTTTGGTTGTTTTGTAGTGCTTATGAGAAGTAGTTATCTCGAAGGCACTTTAAGGACTATTTAATTTCATTTTAATCAGCATGTAGGCAACTTTTTGTGTTCCCCCCTATCCCCCACCACCTCATCACCCAAAAAAAAAAAACTTTATTAAAGCATTAAAATGTTTTCAAACCTGCAAACATACATGAGTATACTCAATTAAAAAATTAGAGTACCATAGATGTACAAGGTTGACCTAAATACCTTAAACCTGAATATTACCATACATAAACATTTGAATTATCCCTTTATGGCTTTCTCAAACCATGACCAAAAACCACTTCCAACAAATTTTAAATACCATTTAATGTTTATTTGATCTAAAACTAAAACATGGCCAAGTATGTTGACATGTCAACTTTGGTTTCCCGAATCAACCCATAAACACTTAAAAATACATTTCAATTATATCACAACATAAAACATTATCTACTAAGTTCCAAATATAATAAATGAGTAGATGACATTCTTTTATAAATTTCATTAAGATCCATGGAGCTTGTTTTCAGGATCATAAGAAAATTTTCCTATTGCTAAAGAATCTTATGGAAGGTTGAAGAAGAAGTCAGAGTGATTGGTTTAGACCAACGAATCTTATCAAGTGAAATTCAATTCAGTAGACTTTTTCAAAGTTTAGAGTCCTTTATCTTGAGTAATCAAATCACAGATCTTATAGCAATTAAATAAAGCATGTGATTCACTATGTGATCAAAGATTGCTTGGCCAATCAAAAGGTGTAATGTGTTAAAGCATGAACATTTAGACTACTAATTAATTAAATGAATTAAAATAAATTGAAAACTTTATTTTATTTGAAAAAATTCCTAAATTCTCTCACATTTGCCCAAATTAGGTTTTGGTAAGCTCTATGGGCTTTTATTGGGGAGTATTTTAAAGGCATTACTGTTTTAATACCTAATTTCTAAAAAATAAAATGTAATTCTATAAATAATTTCTATTGTCTTTATGGAATTATTCAATAAATACAATTCATCTTGAACTTAAATTTAATAGGAACATTTTTTTTAATAAAAACCCACGGAGGGGCCTACGTGTTAATTAAAAAAAATGATTACAAGGTCCTTAAAGGAAACACAAGCTCTCTACTGCTCCGAAGAGTAACAAAAATAAAAGTAAAAAAAAACCTATAAGCCTGCATTCCCTACAAAGAAAAGGTACACAAAACCTAGGAACATTCTACGGTGCATAAGTGCGAGCACCCAAAAAGACATAAAGGTACAAAAAACAAAATCCAGATCCAAAAACCTCCAGAATAGCACCATAGCATGATCACCTACAAGGAAGACACTCTGCAAAAAAAAGTAATATACTGAAACAAGATAAAAGCAGTATTGTTATAGTAGCAATGGAAATAAGAATTACCACCAAAGTAATAACAAACTAGCTGAAAAGTATAATGTCTCTTAATCCACCTGTTGATATACCAATTATAAAGCACATCAACAACATCCACAGGAATAGAAAAGACCAGAATAAATTTGAACCTAAAAGTCAAACCCCACCACATATGCCAGTTCAAAAGGTTGTTAAACCAGAACAAATCAATAAGATCCCACCTGCTGCACCAACACCTCAGACAACAGAAAGAATCTGAAGAGCCAAAGCAACAAGAAAAACTCCTAGGTAACATATGGCCCAAACTGAAACTCCCAAGACCAACATTACTAAGAGAAAATAGCAAAACTCCCCAAGCACCTTGTGAAACACCAAGATCAAAGGCCCTCCTAGAAAAAATGATGCCAATCAGCACACCAACAAAACATAATTGAGAGAATTGCTTAAATAGCCCAATCCACCAAGTAGCACACTCCCAAAAAAAGGAATGCACATAATGATATCTTAACGGAACAACCAGAAGCACACAAACCTTCCAAAACATCAAATTGGAAATAAAGTAGCAGCAAAAACATCCATAAAGGCATAAAATATCCAAATAACCCAGAACAACTGCATATTAATGAAACAACCGAGGAGAACCCAAAGAAAAAGACAAGAATCCAACCAGAAGATAGAAGCACAACCAGAACCTCAACCACCATAAGACTTAACATAAGGAACAAAATTCTTGTCCCAGATACAGAATGCCCCTAAAAAGAATAGGCAAATTAGAACAAGTAAAGTCATTCATGGAGTCCAAAATATAATCCCACGTAGCCATGGCTTTAGCATAGGCATTGCCATTCCCCTCAATAGCACAAAAGGTGAAGTTCATCATTTTAAGCACCTTCTAAATTTCCCTCTTCAAGTAGAACAAATTAGATGAATAGATAATGTCATTCCTTAAGATAAAAGACTTGAAACAATAAGAAGAGCTAACTTCCACCGTAATATTAATGCAATCAAGAGATAAACACAGCCTTAAACCATAAAGGATAACAAAAGTATTAGCAGTTTTAACATAACAAAAATGAGTAGGACCCAAAATATAAAAAATATAATTCCCATTGTTGGTGTCCCTGATGACTCCACCATAGGCAGCCATATCCTTGTTGAAAAAACCATCCACGTTTTACTTTAAAAAATTATGAGGAGGTTTTTCAGCCAAAGAATAATTTTGGGAACCTTTAGACTTTTACCCATATGAAGATTAATAGGAACATTCTTATAGATTACTCTAACATGTTAAAAAAAAATTATGGACATTTGAATCCTCTAAATGACATAATTTAACAATTTAGTTTCCTTGGTCATAATTCAAAAAAGAATATAAAATTGCAATAAAAAAATACTTAAATTATTAGAGTTTTATTATTTGTGGTTTGTTAATTTAGTATAAAATGGTTAAAATTATGTTGATATCAATGACTCCGAAGTCTCTATTACCTAAAATGCAATATATAGGTGTATAGATGTAAATTTCTTGGTGATTAATTTTAAATCCTTTGGAGTCCTTGAATTAAGATGGTAGTGAGGCCTGCAATGCTTATGGTGCCGAATGTTGGCCATTAAAAGAGAAGCATAATACTAAGTTAAGTGTGGCAGAGATGAGGATGCTCAGGTGGATGAGTGGCTTTACCCTTAGAGATAGGATACGTAATGAGCATATACGTGAAAAGGTTGGAGTAGCTCCAGTAGAAGAAAAGATTAGAGAGAGTCGCCTTAGATGGTTTGGTCACATAAAACGGCGGCCTTCTGATGACCCGGTTAGGAGAGTAGAGGTATTAGATTTGACTTATGTTAAGAAAGGTAGGGGTAGACCTAAAAAGACTTGGTTTGAAAATATAAGGAATGACCTTTCTTTATTAGATTTAAACAAGAATTTGACTTTTAATAGGACACAATGGAGAAAAAGGATTCATGTAGCTGACCCCACGTAGTGGGATAAAGGCTTGTTGTTGTTATTGTTGTTGTTGGAGTCCTTGAAGGATTCAAACTTCTTAGGTTTGAACATTTGCTTTTAGTTAACTTATGGTTTAAATTTGAAGTGATTTTTGGTCCATTTGGTTTATGAAATAGGTAACCCAATTCTCATTACATAATTAACTTAATATTTTTCATTATAATGTCGAGCTTGGTCCATTTTTTGCCCTTTAAGGATTTCTTTTTAGTTATCATTTATTTTATTTTACATTTTAATTTTTTGTTTTTTATTTGATGATGATTCCATCAACCAAAAATCCTTGGGTTGCATGTAAACTAGCTCTTACTCAATAGATTATGGGTTTTCAATAATTTAGCATAACGCTAACTCTAAAAAATTTAAAGATTTAATTTTAGGTGGGACCCCATCTTCTTCATGTCCATCTTTTGTGGTTTAAATTTCTTATAAATGAATTCTAACATTAATCTTAGGTGAATAGATGATTGCAAAGTTGGTTGCTCCTTTTAAGTTCACTCTTATTGGTAAATTTTCCTTATGTCATCCCAAATTTTATTTGATTCATGTTTTTTTAACAAATTTGAGGTATTGTTGGATATTTCTGTATTGGACTTCTGGATCCACATCACATTGGGATCCAACTATCAAATAACTTGGACTATAGCCATATTTTTTCGAGAAGATCTTTCTATTTTTGTAATTTCCAAATGCAGTTGCTTTAAAGGACTCTTTATTTTGATATCAAGATTGAATCCCTTATTGCTAAAGTGTGGATTTGTTTTCTTAATTTACTTATTCATATGTTTAACACATAGATTTTATTTAGCTTGGCCTTTATTTTTTATCTACTACTATTGATGAATTAAGATAAATATTTTATTTCTTGTACGTCTGTGCCCATGTGTTGGTTAAATTAGATGTTAAAAATATAGGCTATTTATAGAAGGCTAAATTTTAAATTTTTTCTATTTTTCCTAATTACTATAAGATGTGTGGGCATGGTATATGAAAATTTTTTAGTTTGAACCCTCATCCTTACAAATTGAAGGAATCTATTAAAGAATCAAAAGGAGGTTCTTATGTTATTCGCTCAATTGAGTTCCCCAATGATGCAATGCAAGAACCCAGTGTGATTAGCAACATTTTGGCCTCTATTGGTCATGTGCATGATCAAAAAAATTCTTTTATTGCTATTAACAAAATGCGTGTTTCTTTTGAATTTAACATTTTATTAATAATATCATTTTACTGAAAAGTAATGTGGAATTTGAGTATCAAGTTTCTATTAAAAGGCTTCATCTCCCCCTAATTTTTCTTCTCTATCCCACCTGATTAATGTTGTTAACTTAATGGATGATTATTTTTTTATCATTCATTCTTAACATAATAATGATTTATCTATATTCCAAATGCCTTATATTTTTAATAACATAAGGCTTGATTTCATTGCATTATTTCTAATGACGGTGATTTTTTGAATTCTATTACTAATGATTTCTCCCTCAATGTGCATGTTACTAGGGAAGAAGGGGTATGTGTTAATATTTTTAATAAGAAAATTTGTGAAAGTTCGTTAGGGATGTTAAGCCCTTAAGAACTAGCCCGAGGATAACCAAGAGGGGGGTGAATTGGTATTTTTAAAAAAATTTCCTTTAGGTAAAGCACAAGAAAACTTAAAATCAAATCACCAAAGAAATCAAAGTGCATAAAATAAATGCGGAAGCAAAACAAAGAAAGATCACACCAGATTAATAGTGGTTCACACAATCCTTGACCTACGTCCACTCCTTGGAGGCACCCTCTGAGTATTGCACTAAGTGTCTCGCCTTTAGCTCCCACTGCTAGGCGGAGAAGCATTTACAATAGACTGCTTTTCACTAACCCCGGTGTGGCAGAGAACCGACTCCTTTTCATTCCTCCTGAAGCGTGTAAAGAACCTTTTGCTGAAGTAGACCTCCTAAGAACCTCCTAAGGACGAAGGACGAAGAATGGAGATGATGACTTAGAACCTTACTTGGAGCAACCTTTGTGAACCCTCTCACAAAATCCCACTCATAAGTTCCTCTCTCTCTCTCTCTCTCTCTCTCTCTCTCTCTCTCTCTCTCTCCCTCTCTCAAGGCTCTCTCAGGTCAAGTCAACAGAACTTAAGGTCTTAAGCATGAGAACTTTTGGGTCCTTTAAATAGAATTTCATGAACCGACTTTATCATCCAAGACGATGGAATATTATCCTGGCCGATCAGTACAATGTAAGCTAAATCAGTAGGGATGATTTGGGATGATTAGAAGAAAATTAGTTACATCGTCCAGGCCGATACAATATCGTCCTTGCTGATTAGTTCAAATTTGAGTACAATCATCCTGAACATCGCCCAGAATAGATGTTGGCCGATGTTAATCATCAAGGACATCGTCCCGTATGATTCTGTGATCGGCCCTGCCGGTATGATAGTATCAATCATCTTTAATTGCTTTCTATAATTGCAGATTAATTTAGGCATAATTATGTTGTATCATTCATGCCTATATAGATAATTTAAAATAAAGAATACCTAAGTTAATCATGATGACTAATTCTTTCTAATTTGATCCTATCATCCTGGTCGATACAAGTATCGCCAAGGATGATTTGCTTAATGATGGCTGCTTAACCAGGATGCCTTAATTAGGGTTTCTGTTTTTGGTTGAATCATCCTGGTCGATATAAACATCGTCTAGGCTGATGTACTCAAAATAGAAAAACTCAGAAAACCCCTCAAGTGTGTGTGTGTAAGGTTACTTAACATCACGAACCACTTTTACAATTGACTCAAGAAAGGAAAAAATACATATTTGACTCAACCTAATCTACCCGATCTTGAGCTGGCTTGAGTTGCATTCAATCTTCTGGACCAGAAAAGTTGGTAGGCAAGGCAGTCGTAAGAAATTATGATTGTTTGCTATCATCAAAAGTCTAATCCATAAACTCAAATTTGCAACAATCTCCCCCTTTTTGATGATGGCAAACACAAACAGAGAATTCCTAGTGTTGCAAATCTATTTTTTCATGGCTTGTGTTTTGATGATTGACAAACACTACTTCTCTTGGACTACTTGTTGCTTCTAACTTTTCAGGAATCGAAGATCGGACGATCATGAAGGAGCCAAGTTCAGGATTGCGTAGGTTTAGGGTTGAGTCAGTCTGTACTTTTGATTTTCATCTTTTTGAGTCTACTTGTAATGGTCAAAGAGACTGATGCTAAGCAACCCGACACACACACACACTTGAGAGAATTAGAATTTCTATTTTTGCCCACATCGGCCAGGCCGATATTCATATCGTCCTGGACGATCAGCTTAAAACAGAAAGTCTAAATATGGTTTCTTAATTAAGGCAGCCGTCATTAACATATCAGCCTGGATGATACATGTATCAGCCAGGACGATAAGCTCAAATTAGAAAGAAGTAGCCGCCTTAGATAGTTAAGGCATATTGCATTTTAAATTATCGGCCAGGACGATCCACGTATCGGCCTGGACAAAATTACCAAAATATGTCTTAATTGATCAGGAAATCAAGGGAGTAATTAAGGATGATTGATACGATCATATCTTCCTGGACGATCGCAGGATCGGCCAGGACGATCTATTCAAAATCCTTAAGTTACTTCAGGACGATAAATATCGGCCAGCTCAAAAAATAGGGCGATGCTCAGGATGATTTTTCTCTGATTTGAACTGATCGGCCAGGACGATCGTGAGATCGGCCAGGACGATCAAGCCAAATTTCAATCGTCCAGCACCCAAAACAGGGTGATGCCCAGGCCGATCTTCTGTGATTTGTACTGATCGGCCAGGCCGATGTCTATATCGGCCTGGACGATATTATCGGCAACTTGCAATTAATGAGCTCCTTTGAAGCTCTTCTATTTAAAGAGCTCTTGTTCAACGTTTTTGAGGGACCTTTGGCTGCTGTCTTGACCTGAGAAGACCTTGAGGAGAGAAAGAGAGAGAGGAGAGAGAGAGGATCTTGTGAGGGGGAGCTTGTGAGGGGATTCACAAGGGTTGCTTCAAGGATCGCTCTGCTTCGTCTTCGTCTAGAGTTTCTCGTCCGTGGAAGGGTCGGTAGAGGTAAGGAGTTTGCTTTTAGTTTTGGTTCTCTGCCAGCTTCAGGAGGAAGAAAAAGGAGGTAGGTTCTCTGCCTGGCTGGGTTGGCAAAAAGGAGGTTCTTGTAAGGGCTTCTCCGCCTAGCCGTGGGGGCAAAAGGAGAGTCACGTTTTGTAGTGCAATACTTGGAGGGTGCCTCCAAGGAGTGGACGTAGGTCGAGTCGACCGAACCACTATAAATCATGTGTTCTTATTTTTTCTTCTGCAACTTTTTTTAATTCCGCATTAATTCCTTATGGTGTGATTTGGTTTGTGATTTTATTTTCTTTATGATAAGAAGTTTTTTTTTAAATACCAATTCACCCCACCCCCGCTTGGTTAGCTTGGGACTAAGTTCATAGGGCTTAACATCCCTAACGAACTTTCAAGTGGTATCAGAGCAGTTTTCATAAAATAAGTTTTTAAAACCTTTTGAATTTTTGATCCATGACTAACATTGGGAATCGTAACACTACGGAAGGGTATTTCATTACCCGACCTCCCCTGTTCGATAACCTACCTTTTGATTTTTGGAAAACTCACATGTCAACGTTTTTATAATATCGCATATGGATGCTTATTCAAGAAGGTTATTCTCCACCTTCTCGTGAAACTAATGGTGTTAAAACTGAAGTTGCTTTTACTGAATGGACTTTTGATGAACGTGATTTAGCTCAATTAAATGCGAAATGTTTGAACTGTTTTTTCTGTGCTTTGAAATCTGAGGATTACATGCGTGTCTCAACTTGCAAAACCGGTAAAGAGATTTGGGATAAATTGTGCATCACCTATGAAGGTACTAATGAAGTTAAACAATCTCGTTTAAACATTCTCTTGCATGACTATGAACTTTTTTGTATGAAACCTCATGAATCGATTTCTGACATGTACACTAGGTTTACTTAGATTGTTACTTCATTGCATGCAATAGGAAAAGAGCTTTCAAATTATGAAAAAGTTAACAAGATTTTAAGATGCTTGCCTTCGTCTTATGATGCAAAAATCACTACAATCACTGAATCTAAAGATTTGAACACCTATTCCATTGATAACTTACTTGGCTCACTCATTGCTTACGAGCAAGGGGTGAATCAAAAAAATCTTGATGCAGGTGAGAAGAAAAATGAGAAAACAATCGCACTTAAGGCACACAAATCAAATTCTGAATCTTCCGGGTCTGAAAGCGATGAAGTAGCCTTCATCACAAGGCAATTCAAAAGCTTTCTAAGGATGAAACAAAAGCATCATCAAAGTTGGAGAAAAGGTAAGGATCATAAACATGTTAAAGGATCTTCTGATATTGTTTGTTTTGAATGTAGGAAACCTGGACATGTGAGAGCCGATTGCCCTACACTTCAAGATCACTCAAGCAAAGAAAAGGAAAAAGGTGAGGAGAAAGCCAAGTCAAGGAAGGATAAGAAGAAAATCCAAAGAAGTTTTTGGGCAGAATCTGGTACTGATTCCTCTGAGACTGAACAAGAGGAAGAGACTACGAACTTGTGTTTCATGGGAGAAAATCAAAGTGATGAGGAAGAGGTATGTAAACCAACCTATGATGAATTGTTTGAAATTTGTGAAAAAATCCATGCATCATACAAAAAACTTAAGAAGACTCATGCTAGTCTAAAATTAGAACATTCAAATCTACAAAAAGATCATGAAGTTTTTCTTAAAGGTCATGCAACAATTGATTCTAATCACATGGCTCTTCTTTATGAATTTGATGAGTTGAACAAAAAGCATTTAGAATTAGTTGATGAACATAATGCATTAAAAGATTCACACACCTCACTTAGTTTTGATCTTAAGAAATCTAAAGAGATTGAGAAAAATTTGAGGATTGAGATTGATGCATTAAAAAGGACAAATTTGAGGATTCAAAATGATTTTGATACATATAATAAAAATCAGATGACTTCTACTTTTGATCTTAAGCCAGAACCTAGGAAGAGGCATTATAACTCAAACCTTTTAAGAAATCCTTTTCTTGGAATTAGATGTTTCTCATGTGGCATGCTAGGACACATCTCACACACTTGCACCGTTCACCGTAGTACACATTGGGTGTGGAGACCTAAGATGCATGTTTCACAGCATACCATACCTGCATTGCACTCTACGGTTCCTAAGAAGGATCCCAAACCTGTTTGGGCTCCTAAATCTGACTATTGTTGAGTTTTACAGGAGTGCTCTCACCAAAGACCTCGTGGGAGCTTAGGATAACTGGACATAAGGAGGCTTGCAGCTCAAAATTGCTTAAACTCGCTGCTTTATCACGTGCTTGAAATTCTTTTTGTGTTATTAGTTTATTTTGTTTTTATGCTAGTCTGTGTGCTTTCTTTCTGTTAGTTTGCTTTAATTTCATTTTGTTTTTGTTGTTTTTGTTTTTATGTGATCTTTAACTATGGCCTTCCATATGATGAATTTTTTTTTAAGCTTTTAGATTTTGGAGTTTTGGAGATAGTGTTTAGCTTTTTCTAAATTGGTTAAAGGGAGTACTCTATTGATGTTTTTCCCTTCTTCTGACTTTGTTTAGTGGTATGATTTTCTTCTCTAAACAAAATGTCTAAACTCAGTTTAACCAATGGTTTTTTAAGATCTTTTTCCTATCTTGTTACATTAATTTATCTTATGCATAATAGCCCAAGTTCTTGATATTATTCAAGCTTTTGAAATCTTTCTATTGCATTTATCACATGATTTTGATTTTGTGCTGTGGATTGTTCTTCCCTATGTTAGAGAGAGAGCTCCTATTCTCTAATATTTGGAGGATATACTCACAACCAAGTTTTTCTTTAAGGTTATATTAAAGAATTTCTAGATTGTAAGAGTTAAAAAAAAAAAAAAGGGAAAGAGGCCAATGAAGCCAAATTCAAAAATGCTATATACACAAAAGTGTATCAAAGAATCAAAAGATGCTCAAAAGAGCCAATTAGAATGACAAGAGGCATAAAATGAGCCCACTATATGCAAGCTATTCTCTCTTTGGTAAAATTCTTAAAACTTAGAAAACTCTTTGATTATGTGATGCCTTCAAAGACTTGATTTCAATTTCCATGATTGAGAAAAGCTACCTTGGTTTTATTATTAATGAGATATTTTCTTTGTAAACAATTCTTGAATAGATCTTTTTCCATATTTAGTTATTCTGAGATTAGATTTCTGTTTTTCTAGAATTTTGTACCCTAAAGGATGTCCGATCTAGGGTTAACAGAATCAGATGCTCTACCTTCTTCTAATTGGAATTTGTTAAACTTCTTGATCTCTTTGAACTCTAAAAGTTTAACTTTTTGAAAAGAATTTTTATATGATGCCTCCATAAAACAAAAAAATTTAGAAAAATTAAAATCTAAAAATATTCATC
The DNA here is from genome assembly GCA_022539455.1 of Dendrobium nobile. NCBI lineage: Eukaryota > Viridiplantae > Streptophyta > Magnoliopsida > Asparagales > Orchidaceae > Dendrobium > Dendrobium nobile. The sequence continues at coordinate 32,815,934 of CM039718.1, read as the reverse complement.
TTTTATTTTCCTTGGGTTTTAGTTTTTGTATCTTCTTTTACTGTGCTTTGACTGGTTTTCTTTTGTTTTATTTTTGAGGGTCTTGATCATCACCATTCCTTGCTTGATTTCAACTTCTAATCACATCGTCCTGGCCGATACGTTTATCGTCCTGGACGATAAAATTAATTATGTTCAAATTCCATCTGCTGACCTTCTTCTTTGCTTGCTCTAACCCATCGTCCTGGACGATCCTATATTGTCCTGGACGATTTGATCAAACTAATGGTGATAGTCCTGGCCGATAAAACTTTTCGTCTTGTCGATGCATTTTATGTGCATCGTCCTGGCCGATACACTAGATCGTCCTGGACGATCCACGTATCAGCATGTTTTGATCTTTAAATTCGGCCCTGGACGATCCATTATTGGACCATCGGCCGGGCCGATCCACTGTTCGTCCTGGACGATACACGTGGCAAGCATTTTAAACATTTTAACTTCGGCCGGTATGATCAATTATTGTGCATCGTCCTGGACGATACACCTAATCGGCCCGGACGATCTGCTTTTTCAACGGTCGTCCGGATTGACTCCTCGGGACGATCGCTTGTGTCTAATCGGCCTCGCCGATATCTGATCGGCCCAGACGATCGGACCTCCTTTTTGACCAATCGGCCTGTACGTAATTATTGAACCATATCGGTCTGGACAATTCTGCGATCGGCCAGGATGATATGGCCATTTCTTTAAATTCAGGCCATTCCAGCAATGTTTTTTCACTCTTCATCCTTTCTCCTCTTGTGTTTTTGCTTAGTCCTCTCTATGGCTGGTGGGAAACACGTCCGACAAACTTCTGGGAGTTCTTCGAGGGCAAGAATTGACCCTCGTTTCAGGGAAGCAGAAGATGAAGCCGCTTACCACCGTTATAAAGAATGTGGGATCACTGTCTCAAGAATCATTAATCCTACCCACATATCATACTCGGTAATGGATCTTTTCGCTCACACCTCCCTTTGCTTCTTTCTGTCTCTTGCTTTCCCTTTCAATTCAGAGTTTCTTCGAGAGTTTTTTGCAAACCTTCACATCAACACTACCTTCACAGCCCTGTCCTCCTATGTGAATCGACGCCCTGTCGAAATCACATATCAGGACTGTGTTGATCTTTTACAGCTATCCACCACCGGTGATAAGCTGCACCTAATCGCCCTTGACCCTGATCTTGACTGGTCAACGACGAATCATTTCCTTCGCCAGACCAATGCACCTTACCAAGTTGGAGAGACTAGCTCTTTAGTCAAAGATGCTAGGACAATCCAACATGTCATTCACACCTCCGTAATTCCAAAAGCCGGCGACCTAATCCACATCACCCCTCTACTTTCATTCACTACTTTCTACATCATGGCTCATAGGGAATTTAATACTGCGGACCTACTTTTCTGATACATTGATCACTTAACCACAATCCGTGATCCAGGCCACAAAAGAAAACCCAATCTAGCCTTAGGACACATCATAACCTATGTCCTTGAAACTAAATACCAATTCTATTATCCTATTCCACCAAACCTCCCAACTCCCTTCTACTCAAACAATTCCTTCAGCACCCTTCACAGTACTCGTCTCCACCCTGAAGAACCTCAGGGGGCGAGAGAGGAGGAGGCTCCCGCTCCCGCTCCCGTTCCTGATTTTGTCCCTCTCCACCAGCACTCTCTAGTTGATCAGTTGATTGAGAGGTTTGATCGTTGGGAGACTCGGTTTGACGCCTACGTGGCTGCACAGGAGCAGCAACACTTTGAGGAAATTACCCGCTACGAGCAGCACCGCGCTGAGGATTTAGCCTGATTTGATAGTTTCGTTACTCAGCAGCAGCAGAAGCATGACCAGGACATCGCCTGGTTCAATGCTTAGTTCACCACACTTTCCACCTACTTTCAGCAGCCACCTCCACCACCTCCATCAGATGATCTGGATCCCTCGCTTTTTTAGTCTGTACTTTGTGTTGTTTGTTTCCTGTCCTTTTTAATTTGCTTGATTAGTCTTTTGTGATGTTTTTCTTGTGTTTCTGGACCCTCTTTTTATGCTGACAAAAGGGGGAGTAGGGTGTAGGAAAAAGCTGTTTGGTCTTGGGTTTGTAACTTTGAAGTTTTAATGAAAATTTTCCTACTTGTGTTTGCCATCATCAAAAAGGGAGAGATTGTTACAAATCTATTTTTTCATGGCTTGTGTTTTGATGATTGAAAAACACTACTTCTCTTGGACTACTTGTTGCTTCTAACTTTTCAGGAATCGAAGACCGGACGATCATGAAGGAGCCAAGTTCAGGATTGCGTAGGTTTAGGGTTGAGTCAGTCTGTACTTTGATTTTCATCTTTTTGAGTCTACTTGTAATGGTCAAAGAGACTGATGCTAAGCAATCCTACACACACACACTTGAGAGAATTAGAATTTCTATTTTTGCCCACATCGGCCAGGCCGATATTCATATCGTCCTGAATGATCAGCTTAAAACAAAAAGTCTAAATATGGTTTCTTAATTAAGGTAGCCGTCATTAACATATCGTCCTAGACGATACATGTATCGGCCAGAACGATAAGCTCAAATTAGAAAGAAGTTGCCGTCTTAGACAGTAAAGGCATATTATATTTTTAAATTATCGGCCAGGATGATCCACGTATCGGCCTGGACGAAATTACCAAATTATGCCTTAATTGATCAGGAAATCAAGGGAGTAATTAAGGATGATTGATACAATCATATCGTCCTGGACGATCGCAGGATCGGTCAGAATGATCTATTCAAAATCCATAAGTTACTTCAGGACGATAAATATCGGCCAGCTCAAAAACAGGGCGATGCTCAGGATGATTTTTCTCTGATTTGAACTGATAGGCCAGGATGATCAAGCCAAATTTCAATCGTCCAGCACCCAAAATAGGGCAATGCCTAGGCCAATTTTCTGTGATTTGTACTGATCGGCCAGGCCGATGTCTATATCGGCCTGGACGATATTGTCGGCAACTTGCAATTAATGAGCTCCTTTGAACCTCTTCTATTTAAAGAGTTCTTGTTCAACGTTTTTGAGAGACCTTTGGTTGCTGTCTTGACCTGAGAAGACCTTGAGGAGAGAAAGAGAGAGAGGAGAGTGAGAGGATCTTGTGAGGGGGAGCTTGTGAGGGGATTCACAAGGGTTGCTTCAAGGATCGCTCTGCTTCATCTTCATCTAGAGTTTCTCGTCCGTGGAAGGGTCGGTAGAGGTAAGGAGTTTGATTTTGGTTTTGGTTCTCTGCCAGCTTCAGGAGTAAGCAAAAGGAGGTAGGTTCTCTGCCTTGCCGTGGTGGCAAAAAGGAGGTTCTTGTAAGGGCTTCTCCGCCTAGCCGTGGGGGCTAAAGGAGAGTCACGTTTTGTAGTGCAATACTTGGAGGGTGCCTCCAAGGAGTGGACGTAGGTCGAGTCGACCGAACCACTATAAATCTTGTGTTCTTATTTTTTGCTTTCGCACCTTTTTTTAATTCCGCATTAATTCCTTGTGGTGTGTTTTGTTTATGATTTTATTTTCTTTGTGATAAGAAATTTTTTTTTAAATACCAATTCACCCCCCCCCCCCCCCCTCTTCGTTAGCTTGGGACTGAGTTCATAGGGCTTAACATCCCTAACAAACTTTCACCTAGTAGTTATGGCAGTTAAAAAAAATAGTGTAAGAAAAAATAGTTCACTAAGTTCCAGAATTCAAAGTACAAGATACATTAAACTACTCCCCCATTTCACATCACAAAAAGGAGGGAGATTGTTGCAAATCGGAGTTTATGGATTAGACTTTTGATGATAGCAAACATTCATGATTTCCTACGACTGCCTTGCCTACTGACTTTTCATGTCCACAAGATCGAATATGTATTTAAATCTTTAGATTCAGATATTGCAATAATTTTTGCATCGAAAGAGGAATGCGAACATCATAAAATTTTATTTAATTTTTCATAGTTAGAAAGTTCTCTTCCTAATGCATGCAATGAAGTAACAATATGAGTAAACCTTGTATACATTTTAAAAATAAATTCAGAAGATTTCATACGAAAAACATCATAATCATGCAAGAGAATATTCAAACGGGATTGCTTGACTTCGTTAGTACCATCATAGGAGATACATAATTTATCCCAAATTTCTTTACTAATAGTGCAAGTGAAAACACGCTTGTAATCTTCCAATTTCAAAGCACAAAATAAAAGTTCAAACATTTTCTATTTAATTGTGCTAAATCCCTATCATCTAGAGTCCATTAAGTAAAAGGACGTAGAATAGTAATGCATTCAATATTTTAGTTTGAGGTGTATAACCATCCTTAACAAACATCCACATGTGATAATCAATTGATTGCAAAAATGTAGACATGCGAGTTTTTCAAAAATCAAAAGTGATATTATCAAACAAAGGTGGTCGGGTAATAGAATACCCTTCCACAGTATTATGATTTCCGTGTTTAGCCATGGATCAAAAATTCAAAAAGTTTTCAAACTTAGTTTTTATGAATCCCGCTATGATACCATTTTAAAGTTTGTTAGGGATTTTAAGCCCTTAAAAACTAGCCCGAGGCTAACTAAGAGGGGAGTGAATTGGTATTTAAAAAACTTTCCTTTAGGTAAAGCACAACAAAACTTAAAACCAAATCACCACATAAATCAAAGTGCAAAAAATAAACACGGAAGCAAACTAAAGAAAGATCACACCAGATTTATAGTGGTTCGGTCAATCCTTGACCTATGTCCACTCCTTGGAGGCACCCTCTGAGTATTGTACTAAGTGTTTCTCCTTTAGCTCCCACAACTAGGCGAAGAAGCCTTTGCAACAGACTCCTTTTCACCAACCCCGATGCGGTAGGGAAATGACTCCTTTTGCTTCCTCCTGAAGCGAGCAGAGAACCCGGACCTTTTAGTGAAGTAGACCTCCCAAGAACATCCTAAGGATGAAGGATGAGGAAAGGAGATGACGACTTGGAACCTTGCTTGGAGCAACCTTTATGAACCCTCTCACAAACTCCCCCTCACAAGTTCCTCTTTCTCTCTCTCTCTCTCTCTCTTTCTCTCTCTCCCTCTCCCAAGGCTCTCTTAGGTCAAGATAGGAGCATTCAAGGTCTTAAGCATGAGAAAATTTTGGTCATTTAAATAGAATTTCAAGAACTGACTTTATCATCTAGGATGATAGGAATATTATCTTGGCCGATCAGTACAAAATAAGCTCAATCTGTTGGGACAATTTGGGACAATCAGAAGATAATTGGTTACATCGTCCAGGCCGATAAAATATTGTCCTAGACGATTAGTTCAAATTCGAGAACAATTGTTCTGAACATCGTCCAAAATAGATGTTGGGTGATGTCAATCATCCAGGACATCGTCTCGGATGATTCTACAATTGGCTCGGCCGATGTGATCATATCAATCAACCTTAATTGCTTTCCATAATTGCTATATTAAATTAGGCATAATTATGCTGTATCATCCAAGCCTATATAGATATCATCTTGACCAATAATTTAAAATAAAGAATACCTAAATTGATCATGGTGACTGATTCGTTCTGATTTGAACCTATCGTCCTGACCGATATAAGTATCGTTTAGGATAATTTGCTTAATGATGGCTGCTTAACTAGGATGCCCTAATTAGGGTTTCTATTTTTGGTTGAATCGTTCTGGCCGATATGAACATCGTCCAGGCTAATGTACTCGAAACAGAAAAACTCAGAAACCCCTTAAGTGTGTGTGTGCAAGGTTACTTAGCATCAGGAACCACTTTTATAATTGACTCAAGAAACGAAAAAATACAGATTTGACTCAACCTAAATCTACCCGATCTTGAGCTGGCTTGAGTTGCATTTGATCTTGTGGACCTGAAATGTTAGTAGGCAAGGCAGTCGTAGTAAATCATGATTGTATGCTATCATCAAAAGTCTAATCCATAAACTCATATTTGTAACAATTTGTACAAAAGAATACTTTAATACTATAATTAATGTTAAAATGTGTATTGTTCTGGAGAAATTTGTCTCTATGGATAAAATGATATCAACAAAGGATAATATGGAGGATATTGATACTAGATTTACTAAAGGTCAATGAAAGAAAAATAGGAAAGTAAATGTTATTTTCTAATCTCATAAGAGGACTCATTCTCAAACTCCTTGAAACTAGTTTAATGATGTTTAAGGTCATTATTTTTAATGTTTGGGGCATTGGATTCCCTTCCTCTAGTCTTAGAGTTAAGAATTTATGTTGTACTCATAATATTTCTATTTTTTTCTAACTTGAGACATTAATTATTGTTTTGGTATGTTAATGTGCACTTCTTATTTTTTTGTTTTAATAATGGTTTGATTAACACATCTATTAAGATTTTGTTATTTTTGAAACATCTTATGGTCATTCATGTTACTTGTGCTTTCTTCTAAGGGATTCATTGCCATATCGAGTATTTCCAATTTATATTCTTTCTCACTTTTATTAAAGCTACAACTCAATTTTTTAGAATGTTTATTTGGGATCAGCTTTACACTTTCATACTATGACTATTTACCTTGGCTTCATTGTGGTGAATTTAAAATTATATTGACTCCCCTTGAAAAGCTTGGTGGTGCTAACCTTGTCTATTAGTTTATGGAAGATTTTAACAACATTAATTTTATTATAATTTATTATATATTACTTTTTTGTTAATTGTTTCACTTGGAATCATGATAATTTGTTGATATGTTTTGATCATGTTCTTTTAATAACTATTTAATTTGTTCTTATACTGCTACCTATGTGGATCATATCAGTAAAAATCTTTTGAGTCATTCCCCTCTTTTAATTGGTATCAAGTTGTTGTATGGAGGACAACCTCCTAAATTCACATTTCAAAATATGAGGCTTTTAGAGAGCTCTTTCTTAACTATGGTCTATAATTACAAGTTCTATTGCATCTTGATTATTCTATTCAATACATGAATATACTTTGGTTCAATTTCAAATGATTAAAGTTTAAAATTAATTTGTTAAATAAGAATGTCTTCAAAAAGGTTTTTTCTAATATTTTGGTTGCTGAGGATAAGGTAACATTCATAAAGATCGATTTTTAACATATTCCTAGTTATGAGAACTTTAGGATTCTATAAGATGTTAAAAACTCTTTATTTAAATTTTAGGCTTTAGAGGAGGTTTCTTGGAAACAAAAAGAGACCTCTAAACATTTTATTAAGGTATAGGATATTAAAAAATTATTTTTATGCCTTAGTTAAAAGAAAAATGCTAATAAGTACATTCATAAGATTTCTCATGATGATGGTACTACCCTTGAGGTTGCTGAGGATAATGTTAATTTTCTTGTGGACCATTTTAGAAATTTTCTTGATTAATATTTCTCCTTAAATTCTTTCGAGCTTCCACGCCTCATTTGTATAATTATTAGTGAGGATAAGATGACCGTCACCCTGCTCCTTTCTCTTATTAAGATTAAGGATGTTTAATTCAATGTACTCTGACTTTGTGTCAGAGCCAAATATATTTACAACTAAATTTTTCCAAAAAGCTTGAAACGTTATTTGTGGTGATTAACATGAGGCAATTTTTGAGTTTTTTTTTTTTCTGGTAATACTATTTCCAAATAATTCTCTTCTATGATCATTAGTCCTATCCAAAAGACGAATGCTAAAATTAGCCTTTGTTCCATTTTCATTAAGCTTGTTTCTAAGATTTTAATAGCTTGGATGATGCCTTTATTTCATAAGTTAATTTCTCTAAACCTAACCAATTTTGTTAAAGGTTGCGCTATCTCTACTAATATTTTGCTTGCATAAGAGTTGCTTCATAATATTGATACGAAGATGAGAAGCAAGAACCTTATACTTAAATTAGATGCTACTAAAGCTTATAATAACATCAATTTGGTTTTGCTATATGATTTTTTATATTTATTTGGTTTTATTTTGATTTTATTCATCCTTTTAGAAGTTGCATTGAAATTTTTATTTTTTTGTAATTGTAAATTGTAGAAGCAATGTGTTTTTCAAAAGGTTCTCATGGTTTGAGATAAGGTCACCCCCTTTCTCCATTTCTTTTTAACATAGTTGTGGAATACCTCTCTCATTGACTTGATAATCTTTATGAACATCAACCTACTTTTTTGATTGGACATTAGGTAGTCTTTCTAATACTCATTTAAGCTTTGTTGAAGATTTTATTTTATTTTCTAATGGTTCCTTGAATATGATATATATCCTTATGAAATTTTTACATAATTTTGAAAATTTTAAAGGCTTTCTTATTAATAAAATAAAAAGTTATTTTATAACTTCCAATTCTATTCTTCTTGATAAAATTCACATCATTCATGGAATCTCTGGTTTTATGCAATGATTTTAACATATTAAATACTTTGGGGTTCCTCCTTATAATGGAAAGAAAAGGTCATTTCTTTATGAAAGAATTATTTCTTCTTTGCATAATCATTTGGCTTCATAGGAGTTCCACTTCTGATCTTTTCAGGGGGACACTTACTCTTCTTAAAATTATTTTGCTCTCTCTTAAAATTTATATTCATCAAACACTACTATCTACTATCTCTATTTGCAATTGGTTGGAGAGACTTTTTCTCAATTTTTTTATGGCAGTAATTCCACACACTCCAAATTCATTTGGTTAAATTAAAGTAATTTTTTGGGGTAGCTATTTATGGTGAATTAGGCGATAAGTGGTTGGCAGATTTGGCTCAATACAGTGGAAAGGAGGTTTTGTACAGGCCTCTCTGCCTTCTTGTGGGAGAAAAAGGCGAGTCACTGAGTTTAGTGCAATACTCGGAGCGTGACTCTGGAGAGTAGACGTAGGTCGAGTTGATAAACCCAATATAATTTTTTATGTCCTTTGCTTTTGCTTTTTTCGTATTTAATTTCTGCATGTTAAATTTCTTTGGGGTGAATTTTGATTTGAATGAGTTTTTATTTTTGATTGAAATACTTTATAAATAATCAATTCACCCACCTCTTGGTTAGCTTGGGCTAGTTCATAAAAGCTTAACATCTCTAATAAACTTTCAAGTTGTATTAGAGCGAGATTCATTAAATAGAGTTTTTAAAAACTTTTGAATCTAGATCCATGGCTAACTCTGGCAGTCGTAATACTACAGGCGGGTATTCCAATACCCGACCACCTTTTTTTGACAATATTCCTTTTGATTTTTGGAAAACTTGAATGTTAACTTTTTTACAATCGATTGACTATCGCATGTGGATGCTTGTTAAGGGTGGTTATACACCTCCTTCATGTGAAATTAATGGCATTAAAACTTAACTTCCTTTTACTAAATGGACTTTTGATGAAAGAGATTTAGCACAACTTAATGTGAAATATTTGAATTTTTTTTTTGTACTTTGAAATATTAAGATTATATGCATGTTTCAACTTGCACAATAAGTAAAGAAATTTTGGATAGATTATGCATTACTTATGAAGGAACCAAAGAGGTTAAGTAATGTAGATTGAATATATTGTTGCATGACTATGAACTTTTTTGTATGAAACCTTCTAAATGAATTTCTAATATGTATACTAGGTTTACTCAAATTGTCACCTCATTATATGCTTTTGGAAGAGAGCTAACTAATTATGAAAGAGTAAATAAAATTTTGAGATACTTGTCTTCTTCTTTTGATGCCAAGATCACTGCAATTGATGAATCTAAAGATTTAAATACTTATTCTATTAATAATTTACTTGGATCATTCATTGCTTACGAGCAAGGGGCGAATAAAAAAAATCTTAATGCAGGTGAGAAAGACAAGGAGAAAAATGTGGCATTGAAGGAAAACAAAACCGACACTGATTCTTCTGGATCTCAAATAGATGATATTGCCTTAATCACGAGGCAATTCAAAAGCTTTCTAATGAAGAAGCACAAGAACCATCATAAGTGGAATAAAGGTATGGGTAGAAAGATTTTGAAGAATTCTAATGTTATGATCTGCTTTGAATGCTGGAAACCGAGACACATTAAAATTGATTATCCTACACTTAAAGCTAACTGAAGCAAGGAGAATGGTGAGCAGAAGCCCAAGTTCAAAAAAAGACAAGAAGTGGCTTTAAAAGGTATTCTAGGCGTATTCAGCATTGGACTCCTCTGAGACTGAAGCTGAAGAGGAGACTACAAACTCTTGCTTGATGGCAGACAATCATCTTGGTCAGTTTGACCAAGAAGAGGTATGTGAACTAACCTTTAAATAATTACTTAAAATTTTTGAACAATTGCATGCATCAAATAGAAAACTTAAGAAATCACATGCTAGTTTGAAATTGGAGTTTTAAATTTACAAAAAATAGCATGAAATTTTACTTAAAGATCATTCTATAATCGATTGAAATGACATGTCATTATTTGATGAGTTTGATGCATTAAATAAAAAGCATATTGAATTATCTGAAGCACATGAATCCTTGAAGCTATCTCATGCTGAATTAGAAAAACAGTTTAAGAAATTAGAAAATATCAAAGCTTTTGAAAAGAACGAAACAATATTGCATGCATCGCATAATTTTAAAAGAAAGCATTACTACCCAAATAGATTAGTAAATGAATTTCCAATTATTAGATGTTTTTCATATGTCATGTTAGGACACATTTCACACACTTACACTATTCATCATAGTACACATTAGGTGTGGAGACTCAAATTGCTTGATTAAAAGTATAACATACATGCATTGCATTCTTCTTTCCAAAAGAGGTGACCCAAATATATTTAGGTTCCTAAATTTGATGTTTGACAATTTTGTAAGCTTTCTCTCATAAAAGGCATCATGAGAGAATGTGGTACTTGGATAGTGGATGCTCATGACACATGACTGGTGATGCTAATCAATTCTTTTTGCTGGAGGCCAAGGCTGGTGGAAAGGTTACTTTTCGAGATAGCACAACTAGGAAAGTAGTGGGTGTAGGTATAATGAGAAACTCCAAGAACCTTCTAATTGAAAATCTTTTGCTTTTTGATGCTCAACATCAGTCATCTTTACGATAAAGTTTTCATCATAAATTTTTTAGCAAATACTTACATTATAAGCGTAAATAACAACACTATTTTACAGGAAAGTGCATCAATAATGTTTACATGCTCAACTTAAATATATTGAATGTGCTGCTTTATTTTGCATAAAAACTACTACTGATGATTCATAGTTGTGGCATAGAAGATTATGTCATGCCATTATGATAAACTTTAGGAAAGTGTCCTAGAAAGACCTAGTTAGAGGTGTCCCAAAGCTTAAATTCTCTAAAAACCACCTTTGTGATGCCTGCCAATTCGGAAGTAAGTTCAGTCCTCTTTTCACTCTGTTAAGGGCATTAGTATCTCAAGACCTTTAGAAGTCCTTCACATGGATTTTTTTAGACCAATTAGCACTGCCAGCTTAGGGGGAAAAGTCTATGAATTTGTGATTATCGATGACTACTTGAGGTTTACTTAGATTTGATTTCTATCACATAAGAATGTGTCTTTTGATGAGCTTAGATCCTTCTTCACTTGGATTCAGAAAATCTAGGTTGTGAGATTTTGACCATCCATAGTGACCATGGGGGAGAGTTTGAAAATTAGGGATTTAGAGACTTCTATGAGGATAAGGGGATTAAACACAACTTCTTAGCTCCTAGGACCCCTTAGTAGAATATGAAAGCTGAAAGAAAGAGCCAGACCATAGTTGAAGCTGCTAGGGCCATGCTTATTGAGTATTCACTTCCAAAATACTTTTAGGCTGAAGTAGTAAATAGAACTTGTTATGTGTTGAATATGGTGAATGTTAGAGCCAAACTTGATAAGACACCCTATGAGATCATTAAGGGTAGGATACCAAATCTTTCCCACCTCGATATCTTAAGCTATAAGGTTTTAATTCTTAATAACGGGAAGTCACACTTAGGAAAATTTGACCGAAAATTTGATGGAGTGTTCTTAGGATATTCAAGTGTTGGGAAATCATTTAGGGTATTTAATAAGAGGACTTTGTTATTGGAGGAGACTACTCATGTAGTATTTGATAAATCTGATCCTAAGAAGTCTAGAGTTATGGATGAAGATGAAGTTGGAGAGATTAACACAGGAGTAGAAAATGTAATTTTGGAGAAGAGGGTAGAACCCCAAAACATTGAAGGAGTAGGTGAGATAACCCAAAGAGTAAAAAATATAAATTTGGAGGAAAGGGTTGAACCTACACACACCATGCCTAGAGATTGGAGATATTATTTGAGTCATCCTAAAGATCCAATCATAAAAGACCCTTCTGAAGGTTTTAGTACTAGGCATGGACTTAATAAGGAAGTGATCCACTTTGCATTGATCTCAATGACTGAAGCCACCAATATCAATCAAGGCCATTATGACAAGTTTTGGATCTCAGACATATAAGAGTAATTAAACCAATTTATTATGAATGATATTTGGGAGGTTATAGAAAGACCAAAGGGACAAATTGTAGTTGGAACCAAATGGGACTTTAAGAATAAAATGAATGATTCCGTTGTTGTGATTAGGTCTAAGGAAAGATTGGGGGCTAAGGGGTATAACCAAATAGAAGGGATTGATTTTGAGGTGACCTTTGCCCCTGTAGCTAGATTGGAAGCCATTAGAGTGCTACTAGCCTTTGCGTGTTATAAAGGATTTAAGTTTTTCCAAATGGATATTAAGAGTGCCTTTTTAAATGGGGTAATAAAAGAGGATGTGTTTATACAGAAGCCCTCAGGTTTTGAGAGTTCCCAATTTCTAAATCATGTTTTTAAATTAAAGAAGGCCTTATCTGAATTAAAGCAGGCACCTAGAGTTAGGTATGAGAGGCTTAGCACATTCTTACTAGAGAGGGAGTTTGTTAAGGGGAGGGTTGACACCACCCTTTTTTTGAGGAAAATAGGAGATGAATTACTCATTATTCAAATTTATGTTGATGATATACTTTTTGGATCTTATGATAAAAGGCTATGTGATGATTTTTCTAAAATAATGAGTAAGGAATTTGAGATGAGTATGATGGGAGAGTTGTCCTACTTTTTGAGTTTTAGCATAAGATAACTAGATGATGGAACCTTTCTAAATCAATCAAAGCATATAAAAGATATCTTGAAGAAATATGATATTGATAAAGCTAAGTCAATTAATACTCCTATGACCTCACGTGTTCAGTTGGACAATGACCCAAATGGAAAATTAGTTGATAAATAGAAGTACAGAGGGATGATTGGATCTTTACTTTACTTGACTGTTAGCCAATCTAATATAATATTTAGTGTTTGTCTCTATGCTAGATTTCAAGCTCATCCTAAAGAATCTCACCTAACTACAGTTAAGAGAATTTTTAGATAACTCTTAGGAACCAAAAACTTAGGAATCTGGTATCCTAGGCACAATACTTTTTTTTGAGATTTTTGGATATTTTTATTCTAATTTTGTAGGATGAAAGGAGGATAGAAAGAGCACTTATGGGACTTACCAATTCATAAGATAATCTTTACTCTCCTGGTCCAGTAGAAAACAAAGCTCCATTGCACTTTCAACTCCTAAAGCTTAGTACATTTCCTTAGGAAGTTATGTGGCCCAAGTCCTTTGGTTGAAGCAGCAATTTCTAAATTTAGGATTACATGTAGGCACAATTTCAATCATTTGTGACAACACTAATGCCATATGCATTTCTAAGAATCTTATCCAACATTCAAGGACCAAGCAGATAGACATAAGGCATCACTTTATTAGATATAATATGACCAAAGGAGACATTGAGTTACACCATGTGGCAATTGAAAATCAACTGGCTGACATCTTTACTAAACCACTGGCCTTCAACACTTTTAGCACTTTAATAACCAAATTGGGTGTGATTGACGTAAATGCATTTGATTTTTTATCATTTATCTATTGATTATTGATTTCTTTTTGAAGTTTTTTCCTTACTTATTTTTTGATATATTTTTCATCTATTTTTAATGATTTGATTTTCTTTGTTGTTTTATTTTTTCCTTTAATCACTATTGAATTCATATTTAATGCAGAATTTTTATTTTTTAAAAATTTGTAGTCAATGATTTACATCTCTAAATAAGTTAATAGGGGAAACACCATTGATTATTTCCTTCTCACTAACTTCTTTTAGTGGTGTAACTTTCTTTTCTAAATAAAAATCTATCCCACACTAACAACTAGATTTAGAATTTGATATCTTTTGAATCTTGCTATAGTAATCTATCTTATATATATATAATGTTCAGTCTTTATTTTACCTTTATATTTTTTATGATCTTGTCATTGAATATATCATATGATTTTTTATTCTATTTTATTATTCATTCTTCCTTATATTAGATAGTGAGTTTTTCCTCTCTAATATCTGGAAAATATAATCACAACTGAGAATTTTTAAGAATTTTGAAAAAGGGTTCTAACTTGTAAAAAATAAAAAAAGTGGCTAATGATGCCAAAATCAAAAGATGCGCAATGATTCTAAATTAGATATATATATATATATATATATATATATATATATATATATATATATATATATATATATATATATATATATATATACAAACACACACACACACACACACAAAGTGTATCAAAAATCAAAAGATGCATAAAAAGTGCCAATAAAATTGAGAAGAGGCATAAAATGAGCCCACCAAAAGTAAGCTTATTCTCTTTCAAAATTTTTAAATCTTAGAAGAATTCATGTGTCACTTGATATTTTTCAAAGGCTTGATTTGGAAATTCATGATTGTAACTAATTACTTTAATATATTATTCTATAAAATATTTTTCTGAATTCAAGTCTTGAACGGATCTCTTTTTTTTTTTATCCAATTAATTTTTTTTATTTAGATCTTTATATTCAAAAGATGGTTTCCCTTGGGAGAATTTTGCGTTACGGCTAATAGGATCGGTTGTTCTACCATTTTTCTCAAAATTTGACAATGTTAACACATTGATTTCTACAAAATTTTTTAATTCAATCACATGGAGAATTTATCATATTCAAGCTTTGATTAAAAAAAACTATATTTTGCTTTTGTTCTTGTCTTTTTTGTATTTTATTTTTTTTCTTTTATGTTTATTTTTCATTGTGTTTAGTACTTCTCTGATCATCTCCATTCATTCTTTATTTTGAAACTTTTTTTTCATATTGTCCCGGCTAATATTCATATCAGCCAAGATGATCTGTTCAATTCCCTCTTGCAATTTCATCTAATGGCTGTTTTGACTCATCTGTTTCTGATTTTCCTAGACGATTCATTTTCATCCTAAACAATCTGAATGTCTTCTATTTCAATTATTTTTTATCATCTTAGATGATCCTCATCATCGTAGACTATCTTCACAATCTCTACATAATTATTAGTAATCATCCCGGATGAGACACTTGTTTGTCCTAGATGATCCATGTGGCAATGTTTGGTACTAAACTTTAATTTGGCCAGTACAATCCATTATTGTACATTGTCTTAGATGATCCACCTATTCGGATATAATGATCTTCTTTTTCAATAGTCATCTGGCTTGACTTCTCGTGATGATCGCCTATATCTTATCGTCCCGGATGATATATGATCATCCTGGATGACTTAACCACTTTTATAACCAATCATCCTAGACACAATTATTGCACCTTATTGGCCTGGACGATTCTGCGATCATCCTGGATGATTGAGGCAATTCTTTAAAATTCGAGGATTCCAAATGTTTTTCTCACAAACTCTTCTTCCATCAATCTTGCACTTCCTATTTCCTTCTAGTTTCAAGATAATGGCTAGTGGAAAGAGATGTCGCCATCCTTCTGGGAGTTCCACAAAGGTGAATCTCGACCCTCACTTTACTGAGGAGGATGATCAAGCTGTCTATCAAAGGTATAAAATATCTGGGATTACCGTATCCCAAACTATTAACCCACATATTCTTTTCTATCTTGTCCTATATTTTTTTGCACACACATCCTGGACCTTCATTCTTACTCTCTCGCTATTCCTTTCAATTAAGAACTTCTTTTTAAATTTTTTGTTAGCCTCCACATAAATTCTTCTTTCACTGCACTCGGGTCCTATGTGAATCGACATCCTATCGAAGTCATATATCAGAACTGTCAAAAGCTTTTGCAACTTTCCACCACAGGGGACAAACTCAATATCCTATATTCTGATCCTGACTATGAATGGGCTTCGACCAACCACTTTCTCAAAAACACTAATGCACACTTTTATGTTGGAGAGTCTAACACCTTACTCAAAGATGGTAGGATAATCCAGCATGTCCTTTACACCTTAATTCTTCTAAAAGCTGGTGATCGCATTCATATCACTCTTATTTTATCACCACTTTTTACATTTTGGCTAATCTTGATTTCAATGGTACTGATTTGATTTTTTTCTATATTGAGCATCTAACTACTATTCGAGATCTAGGATATAGGAGGAAACCCAATCTGTCCCTAGGTCATATCATTCCCTATGTCTTAGAATCAAAATACAACCTCCAATATCCTGCCACACAAAATTTTTAGCTTGCCTTCTGCTCAAATAACTCCTTCCACATTTTTTATAGTGCTCATTTCCACCCGGGGCATGAGAAAATTGAGGGAGCATAAGAGGAGGCAGCTCCTGCACCGATTCATATACCTACTCCGCTCCGCCAGCACTATCAGCTGGATCATGTGGTGGAGTAATTTAACCAGTGGGGGACACGCTTTGAGACCTACGTTGTTGTACAAGAGTAGCAACATATGAAGGATGTTACTTGCTCGATGCTTCTGTAGCTCACCAGAAACACTAGCACGACTAGGATATGGCCTAGCTCGGGAAGCAGTTTGCAGCTCTTTCTAGTTACTTTCAGCCACATCTACCATCATCATCTCATCCTTCAGATGATCAAGGACTATCTTTCTTTTAGTTTGCTAATTTTTGTGTGATGTTGTTTTATATCTATTGAATAGTTTGTATTATTTTTTCTTTTTTCCTCCTCCTTTTTATTAAATCAAAATCGGGAGTAGCTATTTTAGTTTGTACTGTTCTAGTATGTTCTAGTTTATTATGTTTTTATGTTAGATAGTTAAATTATTTGGACTATTTTTGTTTCCTTTCCTATTTCCATTAAAACTGGTTTGAACTACTTCAATTATTTTTTTTTGTGTTTTCTATCATCAAAAGGGGGGAGATTATTACGAATCTATTTTTTAGATAATATAATTTTGATGATAGAAAATACTTTTATTTCTTTTCGACTTCCTTGAGTACTAAAATTTTAGGTCCTTAAGATCAAACTGTAATTTGAAGCAGCTCATGATTGGGTATACTAGGTCTGAGTTAGTTTATAAACTTTTCCCTTTCTTGAGTCTATTATAAACGATGTGGTTCATGATGCTAAGTAACCTTACACAGACACACTTGGGGGAAAATTTCTAACTATTTTTAGAGTTTTTTATTTTTAGTCATATCCTCTAGGACGATCCATAAGTCATTCTAGATGATCCATCAAAAAATAGAAATCCTAATTAAGGCATCTTGGTTAAGGAAGCCATCATTAAGCACATCATCCTGGATGATATTAGTATCAGCTGGGACGATAGGCTCTAATCATAAAGAATCAGCAGCCAAATCTATTTTGGTGGTTTTAATTTTTAATCATCATCCAAGACATTGGCATGGACGATGCTATTACCTTATGCCTAAATTAATCTAAAAATTAAAGAAAGTAATTAAGGATTGATTCCTCGATCATATCATCCAGGATGACTAAGGAGCAGCTGGGACAATCAGTTCAAACACCAAAGTTAATTCTTGGATTATAAAACATTGGCCAACTTCTCTTTAGAGTGATGTTCTAGATGATATGTGCTAAATTGAACTAATCATCTGGGACGATGATGAGATCAGCCTGGACAATCTAGTAATTTTTACATCTTCCAGACACCCTTCTAGGGCAATGTTCTAGATGATATTCTTTGTTTTGTTCTAATCGTACTGGATGATATACTATAATCATGGATGATATGAGCAAAAACCTTCTGAACATCCCAAACCGTTCAAGCTGATTGAGTGAAATTTGTGTTGATCGGCTAGGATATTATTTATATCATCCTAGATGATAAAGTCAATTTGTTTAAATTAAGAGCTATTTCAAAATTCTTCTATTTAAGACCTCTTGTTCTACTCAAGAGATCATCTCTTAATGCTGTCTTGACCTGAGAGAGCCTAGAGGAGATTGAGAGAAAGGGAGAGATAGAGGATCTTGTGAGGGGGAGTTTGTGAGGGGTTTCATAAAGGTTGCTCCAAGTAAAGATTTAAGTATTTTTCTTTGATCATCATCCCTTATTCTTGGAGGTTTGAGAGAGGTCCACATTAGTAATCAATCAAGATTCTTTGCTTCCTTCAGGAGGAAGCAAAAGGACATGGGTTCTCTTCCTCATCGGTGTCAGTGGAAAGGAGGTTTTGTATTGGCTTTTCCACCTTACCGTGGGAGTAAAAGGAGAGTCACAGAGTTTAGTGCAATACTTGGAGGGCGCCTCTGGGAGTAGACGTAGGTCGAGTTGATCGAACCACTATAACTTTTTGTGTCCTTTACTACTACTTTTTTCGCATTTAATTTCTACACTTTAATTTTTTTTTTTGTGGTAAATTTTGGTTTGATTGAGTATTTATTTTTAATTGAATGATTTTTAAAATAACCAATTCACCCCCCCCCCCCCCCCCCCCCCCCCCACTCTTCTTGGTTAGCTTGGGCTAGTTCATAAGGGCATGACATTTCTAACAAACTTTCATTGTTATGGTGTGATGGAAGAAGGGGCCCTTGGTTGTAAGAGTATAAATGACTTAGCCTATGCTTTTTTCATTCAAGATGTGGTTTAACTTTTATGCTAGAATTAGCCTTTAGGCTAATATTATGTTGGATAAATAATTTGTGGGTAAACTCCTAATTACCTGTTTCTTTAACCATAGTAATTCGAAGGTGTGGTAGAGGTTATACAAAGTTAAATGGGTTGTTAAACCCTTCATCTCTTGGGTGAAAGGAAATGGAAATATTTATCTCAGGCAAGACTGATAGGCTAGAGGTAAGTCAACTGATTATATTATTAACTCTTCTTCCATTGCAGCCAGTAAGGTGAATCATTTCATTAATAATTCATGAGACTATTAGAAGCTTGCTAATGTTATTCTTGATCTTATTATCCACTAAATTTTGAATCTTCCCCTCATTACTTCTTCTGATGATTTAATTTTATGTAATATGTCTAAAGATGGTAATTTTAGATTAAAGCCTAGAGTACTTTTAGAACTAATAAGGATGCTAACAATATCTTTTATATGATCTAGAATAAAAGAATTCCTTCTACTATGTCGGTTTTTATTTGGAGGGTTTTGCATATGTTTATTCCTACCGATGACAAACTAATTAAAAGAGGTTTTCTTTAGCCTTCTAAGTGTCAATGTTGCTATCATGTGGAGAATATGCATCATGTGTTCATTTTAGGTCCTTTAGCCTCCAAAACTTTGGTCTATGTTGATGATTTCTTTCAACTAAATGATTTATAATGCTAAAATGCCTCTTTACGATATGATTTACTTGTGGTTTATTAAAACTAAAGGTCATATTAGAAATGTTATTCCTTCTCATATTTTATTATTTTTATGGTTGGATAGAAATAATTCTTTTTATAATGGTGCTCCTATGAACCATCATAGGATTATTCAGAATGTGAAGGACAAGGTTTTGGCCTTTTATTCTATTAATTGCATGTCCTCTAAGAGTTTTAAATACTATTTTTATGTGGCTTCTACTTTTGGTATTACTGGGGTTATTGGCTTCAATGATACTAAGCCCAACCTGCTTTATTGGATCAAGGCCCCCAATAATTTCTATAAGTTAAATATGGAAGGTACTAGTAATGGTTGTTCTTTTGGTTGTTATGGGCTGATCAAAGATAGTAATGGTGGGTTATGTTTGTTCTTCGCTTGTCCAGTGCATAAGGGCGACGTGAATTTTACTGTGACATCTGCCTTTCCTTATGACCTTAAGATTTGTATTTCTCTTAGGCTTTCTAATATACAAATTGAGGTCAATGGCAATTATAACTTTCAATTCTTAAATTTAGTCATGGATACTATTTGCTCTCCCGAGCTATTTTATATTCTAAGGGATATTAAGAACCTTCTTAATTTTTTGAACCATTCTTTTCATCATGTCTACAAGGATAGGGATGCTTGTGCTAATTCGCTTGCTATCTTGGGCTAAAGTTTAGATTATTTTTATGATTTTTTTGGGGTTAATCTTCCAACTCCCTTTAAATTTTTTTTAAGATTAGATGACAATATTTTACCTTATGTTTCCTTCAAAGTTATTGGGGCTATAGGTTCTGCATTCCCTGGGTTTGTTCGTGGTTTTGTTTTGTCTTGGCTGGAGGGCGTTTGTTGGAGCTGGTGTGTTCTAGTTAACTGGCTGTTGTATTGTCTCTCTTTTTCAATTTGGTTGTTCGTATCTCTATGGTTTTTTATGGTGGTTTATTCCATCTCTATTTGTTTGGTATCGAGTGTTATTTTGTTTCTTCCTGTTGTTGTTGTATGTCCTTAGCTGCTTGCTTTTGTTCTTTCTGGGAGTGTTTTTTTTTGGCATTTGGTTTTATCGCCCTTAGGCTTGGTGAGGCTAGTGCTAGAGTTGCCTTCTTGGAGAATTATTGTTTTTGGTTGTGGTGGATGCCCTTGCCTCTTTATTAATTTGTTTATTTTATGATTATGTATCTATTTCTCAAGATTAAGCTCGTGGTGGCCTTATTGTGTTCTATGGTTCTTGTGTTATGGTGCCTTACTGATTTTCCCATGGGTTTGGAGGAGCTTGTGTTGATTCAGTGTTCCTAGACATCTCTAACTCCATCTAGGATTTGTGCTTCTCTAAACCAGTGGTATGTTGCCTTTGTTTTAACATGTATTGCCCTATTCTTCTATCATTGTGATGGTCTGGTTAGGAATTTATGTTGCTATTTATTTTTTAATCTCATTTGGTGTATGACTAAGAAGAATAATCTTCGTTATTTTTATTTTGGTTGTTGCCTTTCGGTGTATTATTTTGTTTTGCAGGTTCCCTTTTTCGCATGTGATCATATTAATCGTATCTTCGAAGGGAAGCATATTTTGGTCTATATTTTTTGCTTTTATTTTCTTTTTTGGTTTCTCTTTCTTGTGCACCATATCATGTTCATAAGTGTTTTTGTAATTCTCGTTAACAATGACCTCAAGCTCATAGTTTTTTTTTTTTTTTGCTTTAATTTTGTAGCTCTTTCGAGCAATATGGAGCTTGAGGGCTCTCTAAGGACCTTGTTATCCATTTTCTATTAACAAGTAGGCCCCTCAAAGGGTTTCCCATATATATATATATATATGTATATATATATATATATATATATATATATATATATATATATATATATATATATATATATATATATATATATATATATATATATATATATATAAGATTTTAATTTGATGGTGTGTGCTTTTGTCATCAAGTCTTCTTTGTTATGTGTCTTTTTTCTAGTTGTGTTTTCGGTTTATCAATATTTTGTCTATTATAGAAATTCAGTTTGATTTTTTGGCTCATATAACTTTAGTTCTGAATTCCCCTAATCAACTCATTTCCTTAATTTCAATTTGCCTTGCCTCTAGCTATATTGGTTGGATTTTTCTTAGAAATGATTGTATTTTAATAAATTTTGATAATATATTTGATTATTTTTCATCTCATACTTTACTAACTTTAATTATTGGAGTTTGTATTAGGAAGGAGGATTTTGTCATTTTTGGCTTTATTTTGGATTCACTGGTGGTGTTTTAATGGCGGGTTCTTTGTTAAAATTTCCTTTGGGCATTTGGATCTTTCTTTTTAGA
This sequence comes from Dendrobium nobile, assembly GCA_022539455.1. NCBI lineage: Eukaryota > Viridiplantae > Streptophyta > Magnoliopsida > Asparagales > Orchidaceae > Dendrobium > Dendrobium nobile. The sequence goes on along the minus strand of CM039718.1, from coordinate 32,794,022 downwards.
TTTATTTTATGTTTTTTTTTTTTTGCAATTATTTGTTGGCTGTTTCGTTAATTCTAAGCTCTGGTGTCCTTAATTATATAAGGAATTATCGGGTGTTGTGCCTTGTCTATATATTGGATTACTCTATTATTTATTCTTGCCTCTATAACTAGTCAGATCCTTTCTCCAACTACTATGCTTATATACGATAGTGGGGTTGGTTTGGGATTAAGTTTGACCCACACTTGCATAATTTCCATAATTTTTTTCACAAAAAGAATAAATTGAGATGGATGTCCTACCTTTATTTATCTATTTTTTGTAATTACTTGCATCTTTGACTATATGTGCTAGTTTGGATATTTTTCTTAGAGTTCCTCTTTTTACGTGTGTATCTCTTGGGTTTTCTTTCCCAGCTGTTGTTCGGTGGGCCTTTATCTCTTAATGTGTGGCATGGTCTTTTGCTGTTATTTACACTAATATATGTTGGGTAGACTTTGGTTTTTTTGATTTAGAGTCCTGCTGCATATCTTTGGTCTCCTTCTTTTGCAGTAGTTGTTAAGTATGGTAGCTTTTGTTTGTTTCCTGGTTTACTTTATTGTACCTACATTCTCTAGATTTTGGAAGATATTTCCTTTGGAATTGCTATTTTATCGGTTCTTTATATCTTTTTTATAATATTGTTATAATTATTCCAATATGATTCCTTTTCTATTTATGATTATTATTGATGGAATGTCAAATAGGTTTCCACAAGTCTTCTCATGTTTGTTTTTAATTTTTTTGAATGTTATTATTGTAATAATTTTTTTTCAGGTTCCTAACTTGTTCATGTGGGATTATAACTAGATTCAAAATTTTAGAAATTGGGTTGGTTGCAGTATTTTATCACTATATAATAATCGTGTGTTACCGGTGGAAAAAATTTATCGAAAAAGGCCCATAATCCATCAAAAATTAGTATTTCCAATGGATTTCCATTAGATATTTGTTCGACGGTAAAATGCAGATCAGAAAAGTTATTTTGGCGCAAAATAAGCCACCCAAAATATTTCCAGCAGACTTATTCTGCTAGTACAATTTTCAATGAACTATTTTATGCTCGAAATGAAAAAGAAACACAAAATATAAAAAATTATGAAAATTTGACCAAACCATGCGGCTGCACCCGCTCGCCCCACCCAAGTGAGAGACTAGCCAAATCTATGGCCAGCCCGCCCCTACCCATGAACACACGCCCGCTATGTCGCCCCGTCTAGAAGACCCACATGAGCACATGAGCGGGCGATCTGACCTGCATAGTAGCCTACCTAGCACGAGATTCGAAGCCTCACCCACCCTGATACAAAGCACCATCCAACAAACCCCAATTATTTGATATTTTTATTCTATTTAAATTAAAATTATATATCAATTTAATCAATTAATTAATTTAAATGAATTTAATAAATTTTTTTCAATAATGATTTATTAATTTAATTTAATATTAAATTATTAATTTATTTAATTTAATTAAATATAATAATATTTAATTTAATTTAATTTAATAATGAATTTTTAATTTTTATTTACTTAATTTAATTATTTAATATAATTTTATTTGATAATAAGTTATTAAAATATTAAACTTAATTTAACAAAATAACAATTATAAATATTTATTATAGTCTTTTTTAGAAAAAAATAATTTTGGGCAAATTTCTGTTAAAAATAAATCGACCGAAAAATGAAACAAAAAATTTGCGAAAAATCCGTCGGAAAATTCGTCAGAAATGTTTCATCGATAATCCACTATAAAAGCCATCAGAATTTGTGACGAGTTTATTTATGCCAGAAATTCCATCGGAAATGAGCTATTTTCCTGTAGTGTATGATGTTTTGCAGGATGGTTGTTCTGAACTCTATTATTGAGTTTCCTAGTTTTCAGTGTTGGCCCTTCGCTAACCTAGCATTTTTCTTAGTTTTTAATTCCAATATTTTTTTGGGAAGCATATAAAAAAAAAGATTACAAGGTCCTTAAAAGGGACCTTTACCTCGCTAATGCTCATAAGATATTCAAAACAAAAGAAAATAAACCTATGAGCTGAAGCTCCCCTGTAAAAAAAAAATTAAAATATCCTCGGTACATGCTAGGGTGATCTGGAGCAATAGGACAATTGAGCGAATTCTTTCAATGAAAAAAAGAGATAGTATACAGATGACCACACAATTCAAGTGCACCTGGAACACTGAACCCAAAAAAATGCTATACCAATTTATAGAGACGTCACCCCAAACCTGCAAAAGAAAGCTCCAAACTTAATAAAAAAAAAGGATAACCATAATATAATAACAATCAACAATAACCTTAAAGCAAAATATATGAAAATAACAAATAGTAGTGACCACATTAGAAGTGTCCTTCAAAGTGCTAGAAAGATGAAAATAACTGGCATTAAGAGCAATAGGACAATTGATTGCCAAAATAGAAATAACCTAAAAAACCCCCATAACCAATAGCCAATATAATGAAATCTGAATCATCAAAATCTTGAAAAAGGGGCCATAAAAAGCATCCCAAAATAGAATGTGATATTAATGATCATACAGAGATCAAGTTAGCAAAGCCAAGAACCAATCAGCTGCTACCACCAACACTAATAATGACAATAAGATCCAAACACAACATACTAAAGGTTTTAATACATAATGAAACACCCACAATTCAAAGGCTAACTAGCGCACTAGCCAAATCCACTCTTAAACTAAACCCTGGTAACAACAATCAGCCTACTTAAGGAGGTAATATAATTAAGAAGATCAAAAATGTGACTAGATGGATCAATAAAACTCAAAAAGGTAGTAACTAAAGAGTCATCATGAAGGAAAAACTTTTACAAAACTTCTAATGCTCATCAATTCATATTCTAAATGCACTATAACACACAAAAACAATACAAACGGTTCTAGAATTAGAAGAATCAAACCTACAATAGGGCAAAACAACCATGATAAAATAAGCACTATTAATTATATCCCACCCACCCAAAATTAGGAAAAAACCATTAAAAAACATCCAAGTCTCATCAATCAATAAGAAATTCCAACATCTCTAAAGGGACCACCTAGGAAATAAACTAGATAGAACCCTTATTCAGCCAACAAATAAAAGCAGTAGATCAAGAATATAGCTTAAACCAAAATAAATTAACCAAGGGTAAAGAAGAGTGATTTTAAGGTTCAAATCAAGATACAAATTGATCTTATCATAACACAAACCCATACCATCATTACTGCTAGCAATGTTGAAATCTGAGTGATCAAAATAAGTAAAGGACTAAATTTTATAAGGATCAAAAACAAAATGAAAAATATAGCTTAAAAAAATAGACCACAACATGACAAAAGAATTATAAAGCAAAACTAAACTTTCTCACACGGGATAGAAGAACAAAAAAGAGTGATTAACTGAATGAAGAACATGTTCCTATTAAAGAATAAACTCAACCAACCACAATTTGAGAAAAGCATAAGTAGTTGGAGGAAAAGAAGTCCATGGATGCACAACTTAGTATAAATAAACTCAACCATAAGGAGAAATAACAAAGTAAAGAAATTCCAACCACCAAAACAAAATCAAATTAAAATAGAACATCTATACCAGCAATAGAAGAAAAATAACTCACCTGAGCCCAAAAGGAAAAAGAGCTAATTAAGATGGATATAAGGGAGGCCATAACGATCTAACCTAACTAGCCCTTTAATCTCTCTAGGTAAAGATTAGTCACTAAATTCAATGAAGCCTATTAAATTACGCACCATTTTAGAAAGGGAGTCATCAACATTTCCTTCCCACAAAATATTAGAAATATACTAAGTAATGAAGAAGAGTGAATGCTTAATATCTCTAAAAATTGAAAAATCAATTGGATTAGAAATATAATTACCCATAATATAATGTATTAAAAGCATAACATCCTCTTGAAGTCAGACAATAGTGAGGCCTAAAGATTTGTAAAATTAAATACTATAAAGAAGACTTTCAAATTCAACTTTAATAACAATATTAGCAGTACAAGGACCCTCAAAGGCTGAAATAACTTAACCATTAAAATTCCTAGTAATTACACCACAACAACCATTCAAATTATTCATAGACCCATTGATATTAAGCTTAAAGTCGCCCTCTAAAAGATTCCTCCAATTAACAATTCTTTAATATATAATGGAGGAAGGGGAAGGAAAAAGTAAACCAAACTCGGAAGTAACATTATAAAATCCTTCAGAAGATTCACACTTTAAGAAATTAGTTACAAACATCTGACAAATTTTATCTTAACCTCAGAAAAAAATATTTAAAGCATTTATTTTAACTGCCGCATGTTTAGACTCTTTCCTACTACAAAAAAAAAAACTTACAAATAATGACCAGAAGGTAGTCGACATTAAGTGTACGGGATCTCTATCATTGATCATTTGATCCACGACCAGGATCTTTACATTTCGTGACATTTCCAAACAGTAGATGCAATCCGACATTTAATTACTATGTTTAGCATAATCTATGACCTTGATTTCAAAACATGGAGCATCCGATGGCTAGCATTCCACTTTAATGTGCCAAATTGTTACCATTGCCCGTGGTATTGATTAGTTAATTATTTCTAGTGGTGTTATAAATTGCTGCACAATCATTGCTTCATGGTTTTGAGTAGTGAATGGGATCTCACCACATGTCCCATGGCCACCACGTAGCCACGATTTAAATAAAATTAACTTCTAATTATTTTTAAATCTTTTAAATCCAAAATCTTCTAAAAATATTAAAAAAATTTCAAGATCTTCATACCCCATTGAAATGAACCCTAATTAATAATCTATCAATTCCGTACTAATTAGGAATGTACCTAGATTCTACCCTCTATATTTGAGATAAATTTGAGGCCTTTAACCCAAGATATTGAATTAAAACCAAAAGGCTATAGAACCTTAAAAAATTTATGGTCGATGCCACTAGACCTTCCACCTAGTGGATCTTGACATTGGATCCTTCTCCAAACCCTCTGATAACTTCCAAAACCTTGATTATGATTTGTTTAGAATTAAAATAAATTTTTTCTAACACACTTTTACCTCCATATGACCAAGGTTCAAAATTACAAAATACCCCTTAGGGGTTTGAACAATAATTTCAAATTAAATAATCTTCAAATTTCTTAAGACAACTACTAGTAGATTTCAAACATTATTTTAAACTTGTTGGACCAAGAGCCATCCTCTCGATCAACCTAACTGACCAAGAAAACCTAAGTTAATCCAATGACCCATTAAGGGCCCAAATAGGTGATTTGACCCAAATGACAATTCTGATCCGTCAAACAACTTCTACTAGACTCAAAATATCATTTTAGGCTTGTTGAGCCTCAACCTAGCCATTGGTTCAACCTGCTTAACCAAGTCAACCTATGTTGACCTACTGGCCCCTTAATGGGTCATGGTCGTTATGAACAATTTAACCATCCTAACCCTTGGGACTACCTCTAGTAGATTCAAAATTTTATTTTAAACCTATTAAGTTCAAACCTATGTCCTGGGTAAACATGTTTGACCAAGTCATCCTAGGTTGACCCAATGACACCTTAAGGTTCAAATGGGTTAATTCAACACTTTTAATCAAGCCAAACCCTCTAATCCATCAACTTTATTGTAATCCATCATTTGAATACTTTTAAAATAACTATTGGTAGTATTTTAATTAGTTGTCCATGTCAGTGCCATGACTTTTGCAAAATTTTCTTCCAAACTTTGAACTCTTTCTCCTAAAGCCTTAGTACTCATTCAACCAATATTTAAGGACCCTCCCTTTCCACCTCTATACGTAAGTTGGTTGGTTGAACAGTTAATAAAGTATTCAAAGGGTTCGAGGAGGTTTATGTGGTTAAATTTCCTCTTGCATGGCACTCCCTTTACTCTAGCTCATTCTAGCTATTTGGAGATATTCTACAGTCTTCCTTAGTTAATACTAAATCTATTTCAAGCCTTAATTAAGCCCTAAAAATCTCTAATCATCCTATGTACAAAAGTTGAAAAAACCTCCTTTACACATGTAATGTCCTATTATCCTTGATTCCCTTGCCACTCCAATAGCCCCTAAACACTTAGCAAGCATATGATGAGTGGCCAAGTCAAAATAGACCATCCCTTGGGTATGAGGATATTTGAATGAACCCAAGAGAATAAGGAGCTTTGATAACATAACCTAGCCCTATCTTTCTTCTCAACCCATTGTAAATTTGAATTCTCATTTGTTTGAGCTCTTGAGATCACATTCTCCTAATTTGAAGTTAAACTCACTATCAAATCCTTGCCGGCGGCATGATCTCTTGCAAGCCAAAGCCACTTTTCATCCAAAGCTTGTAGCATGCGATTGGGAGCTTTTCAGATCATGACATTTGAAGATGAAATGAGCGTGAACAATCTACAAATTTAGCCATCCCTTTTACGTTTAAATCTATCTGTTAAATTGATGTAAAAGTTCAAACATAAGATATATCACTTAGGTTAAAATAGGTTTTTATTAAGAACTTTTTAAGCAGTTCAATGAAGTCCCCATTACTTCTTTCATGTACGGAATTTATGCTTAAAATTTCATTGAATTCGATCAATTGTTTGGGAGAATGAAGAAAATAATTAAATTATAGGGCGTCTTGGTAGTCTACATTAAGTGTACAGGATCTCTATCATTGATCATTTGATCCACGACCAAGATCTTTACATTTCGTGAAATTTCCAAATAGTAGATCCGATCCGACATTTAATTACTATGTTTAGCATAATCTATGACCTTGATTTCAAAACATGGAGCATCCGATGGCTAGCATTCCACTTTAATACGCCTAATTGTTACCATTGCCCGTGGTATTGATTAGTTAATGATTTCTAGTGGTGTTATAAATTGCTGCACAATCATTGCTTCGTGGTTTTGAGTAGTGAATGGGATCTCACCACATGTCCCATGGCCACCACGTAGCCATTGTTTTAAATAAAATTAACTTCTAATTATTTTTAAATCTTTTAAATCAAAAATCTTTTAAAAATATTAAAAATTATTTATTTATTCAAAAATTTAATTTTTTAAATAAAATTACTCAAAATTTTATACCCCTTTATTTAAAATTAAATTTAATTTCAAATATATAGTTTGTTTTAAATAGTTTTAAAACACTTAAAGTCTAAAATTTTAATTATTTATTAATTCAAATAAATAAAATTAATTTCAAAATTTTATGATAAATTTACTTTAAAGTTATTTTAGGTTAGAGAAGGTATTTAAAATTTTCTGAAATTTAAATTCATTCAAAATATTTAATATGCAGAATATCATTTTAAATACATAATTATTTTGATTTCATTGATACTTACTTTAACATTAATCTAGATATTTTCAAAAATTCAATTTTAAATTTTAATATGTTTTAAATATTCAGAGTCAATTCATTTAAAATATTTAAATTCTAACAATAAATTAAATTTTAGATACTTCCCTTTAAATATTTTAAATAATTTGAACATTTAAATATATTATTAATGTTAAATTAATATTAATTCTTCTTCTTTTTTTTTGAAGAGAATGCGTAATAGCATTGATAAAAAAATCAATAGAAAAACAAGCTAAGGAAAACTTCAACCCAACCCTAATCCATCACATTCCTCCTTTAAAGTAATAAAGAAGGAATGGGGGATTTCCACATTATTAATCTCTCCCCAAATAAAACTCTTATTGCAACCCAAATTAGCACAAAAATCTGCTAATTTGTTACCACATCTACTAGTATGAGAAAAAAGAACCTGGTTAAATTCTTGAATAAAAGCAAGATCCTCCTTAATACTTCCATTTTTCTTCCATCTCTTCAAGTTTGATTGAAGGACTTTGATGATATTGAGGTTATCGCCTTCAATGATAACTCCTTGAGCTTCATGCATCCAATCTCTCAATATGTTCTTCAAGTAGTAAACTGCCATTAACTCCACTTGTGATATGTCCCAATGCAAATAATGTGTCTCAAAAGCTAATAAAAACCTACCTTTATCATCCCTTATGACGCCACCAATACCTGCTAGATAATTACTTTTGAGCGAGGCATCAATATTTATCTTTATCCAACCGGTTGGAGGGGGACACCAAGAAGAAGACAGCATGAGCTGATTAGTATCCCAGTTTTTCGGATGAATATTGATAAAATTACTAACAGCGGCTAATGAGATAGTGTTTGCAGCAATATAAAAATCAGAATCTTAAATCTTCCCATGAACAAGCTTACATCTACTCTTCCAGGTTAAGAAAACCGCTGTGCAGTAAATATTTGCCATCAATGGATTAGAAGTTGAAGCTTTGTCTAATCCATCCAAAAAAGATTTAAAATCTTCAAAAAATGGAATATTGAACCCCCATTTGTTAAGCAAGATGATACATCTCTGTAATTTACTACATCTAGCAGTTATATGATAGTTGTCTTCATTCTCTATACAACCTCTCGGACAACTTGGTTGGCTGGAAATTTTTCTTTTGATTAAAAAATCACAAGAAGGTATAGCATTGTTGTATAGTCTCCACCAAAATAAATCAATTGTTGGTCTTAGCTTAATAGCTTTCATCCAATTCCAGTGACATTCTTCTGGTATGCTATCAAAATCTGCTTCTAGACAAAGAGCAGCAATGGATTTACCCGTAGTTTTCTTCTTCAATTCAATTTGATCTTCAATCTCTTCCGTAACTATGGGAATATGAACAATAACATCCAATAGTTGCCTACCAAAATGATCCTGAAGTAGGCTAAGATTCCAATCTCCTTCGTGGATGAAAAAACTTAGGTTGTGAACTACCGGATCCAGCATATTTACACCGTAGGCCACTTTGATATGCTTTTATCAAGAATCCAAACCGCATGCATCCAACTGATAGATCTTCCATTCACAACTTTCCATTTCACAATCTTATTGAGATAAGATGCTCCATTAGTAATAATTTCTCAAGTGGGAGAGCAGTTGATTTTTTTTCCTTGGTCCATATATCATTGCCATACTTGCCTTTGATTATTTGATTGAGAAGAGAATTAGGCTTCATGTGGAATTCCCAAGCAAATTTAGCTTGAAGTGGACCTATTCTGGATACAGCTGAGAACAAACCTCTTCCTCCTTCCTTTTTTGATTTGCATAATAATTCCCAAGATACATAATGCAAACCGGTTCTCCCATTACTTTTGTTCCATAGATAGCTTCTACACATTTTATCAAATTCCTTGAGAATTGATAATGGAACTAAAGATATAGAAGATAGAAACATTGGAAGAGAAAGAAAAGTAGTTTTTACAAGAACCAACTTCCCTTCCAAAGAAATAAAATTCTTCCCCCACGTGTTCAACTTGTTGGTGGCCACGTCCATCAGATTTTGAAAATCTGAAGCAACCTTCCTTCTAAGAGTCATCTTAACACCAAGATAATTAAATTCATTCACAACCTTGAACTGAAGAATAGAAGAGATTTTGTTCTTATTTCTCCTATGAGTGTGTTTCCCAAAAATAATCAAAGATTTGGAAGCATTAACTATTTGTCCCCAGTCCAATTGCAAAAATTGGTGACAATATTTTTAACTCCTTCACTTCACTAACAATTGCCTTTGAAAAAATAAGAATATCATCGGCATAAAGTAAATGGGAAACATTAGGAGCATTAGGAGTAATAGAAATGCCCATTCCACTTCTATGGAGATAGAGAGCATCAGAAAGGATTTGAGAGCATAAAATAAACAAGTAAGGAGACAAGGGACATTTTTGTCTAAAGCCACTTTTGCATATAATCCAATCGATCTTCTTCCCATTAATCAAAATGCAATATTTAGGATCTAATACACATTGCATTAAAAGATCTGAGAATTCGATAGGAAATTTAAAGTGCATAAGAACTTGCCTTACAGCTTGCCACCATACTATCATAGGCTTGCTCCATATCAATCTTGATAGCCAATAATCTACTTCTAGCTTTAGAATACCAGAATTTATTAAATACTTCTTGTGCCAATAGAACATGCTCAGATAATGACCGGCCTTTGATAAAAGCTACTTGGTTAGGATAAATGAGTTTATGAATCACCCTCCCTAATCTACTCAATAGCATTTTAGAAATTAATTTATAAATAGTCAAACAAAGACTAATAGGACGAAAGTTGGACGGAAGTAAGGGATTTTTTATTTTAGGAATCAACACAATCATAGTCTCCTTCCAGGCCTTATGCATAATGCCAGTAGAAAAAAGTTGGTTTATAGCTAACCAAACATCTTCTTGAATAATTTTCCAATAGCATTTTAAAAAAGAGAAAGTAATACCAACAATTCCAGGTGAAATGTTCTTGCCTGAAGACATAACCACCGCCAGCATCTCTTCCTTCGTGAATTTCACATTTAAACACCTTTGGTCTTCTTCTGAAATGAAATCCCAAGGCTTCGGCCAATCTTCCAGAAAACAGTCTATATGCCGCCACTTTGATTTCAAAAAATCAGAGAAGACTTTTTGAATTTCAGAAGGATCTTCAGTTAATATACCTGAATTAGTTTTTATATTATTGATCCAATTGTTACTCCTCCTTTCATTGGCATAAGCATGAAAAAATGAAGAATTCAAATCCCCCTCCTCCATCCATTTTGCTTTAGCTCTTTGCTTCCACCATGTGTTGAGTCGGGCTAGAGTGATGTTGAGCTCATTGATCTTGAACTTGAGGATTTGAAAATTTTGAAATGAAATTATACCGTCAGCTTCCTCTTTCTGTAATTCCAGAATGTCATTCTTCACTTCATCCCTCAACCTATTGAGATTCTTAAACTTTGCTTTGGTCCAATAATGTAAAGCTTTCAATGTTCTCTTAAACTTTAAGTTCAAAGAAGTTGCTGGGTCACCACCATTACCGAATTTCCAGTATTTTAACACCACTGATTTGGCTCCATGGTAAGAATACCAAAGTTCCTCAAAATGAATGTTTCTATCAATGACTTCAGCTGGCTTGAAAATCTCCATGAGGATTGGATAATGGTCTGAGGCAATACGAGCCAAGTGTCTCACCCGAGCTATGTGAATACAGTTTAAAGCAATGGAGTTGATTAAACAACAGTCCAGTTTTTCAAGAGTATGAGCTCCACCCAATTTATTGTTGCACCAAGTAAATTTGGGACCGTATGCTTCCACTTCATGAAGATCATTGTTCATCATGAAGTTCTTCATATCTTTACCACCTTGAGATAAAAAAAATTTCTTCCCCCCTCTCTTATCTTCATGAGACAATACACAATTAAAGTCTCCACCCACTACCATAGGCATATCATTTGAACAATGCTTCTCCAAGCACTCCCAAATCGCCTTCTTTTCTAGAGCTTTAATGCTTCCATAAACAGCAGCAACCAGCCAACTATTCTTGTTAAAAACTTTCAATGTCCCAATGATAACTTGGGATGATTCTTCAATAACAGAGAACTCAGCCAGGTCTTTTCTCCATAACATCATCGAACCACCAGATAGCCCATTAGATGGTACCATGAAATAATCCCAGTTGCTCTCCAAGAAGTTCATCACCTGAGAGTTTTCCAAGTTACTGATTTTTGTTTCCAACAACCCCATCAATAACACATTAATATCCTTAATAATCTCCTTTAGATATAGAGCAGCCTCAACTTTCCTGGCTCCTTTACAATTCCAAAAAACCAGTGAAGTCGTTGTTTAAAGATGGGAGAATGACCCCCGATCTTTTTAGAAATTTTCCCATCAGTTTTCCTATTCCTTGAGATGATATTCCCCGGGCCAAGAGACTTCAGTTCTTTGAGAAGTTTTACCTTTTTTCCTGAAGAAGATTTTTCTATTGCTGCATTTTTAATACAATCCCTGAAGGGACAAGTCTCAATTGCTTCAAAAATAGATAAAGAATCATTCTTCTTTTCTCCTTACTCCAATTCAGCATCCATAATAACTACATTCTATACTTCCTTGTAGTTATCCAGGTTGCATACTATGATTTCAACTTCTTCTGTTTCATTTTCATTCATTCCATCTGCACTTTGCTCCCCCTTCCTCTCCTCTTTCATATCTTCCATCCTGGATAACACATCAAAACTATTAAGAACCGAGATGGTTGATTTGTTATTGGTAACTTCCACATGATTAACTCCAATAATAACTAATTGTTGTTCTACCGTTTGTTCAATTGTATCTCCTTCAGCTACTTCTTCCAACCTGGAACTTGGTAGAACTGAATCCTGCTTCAAGAAAATACTCACAGGATCCACTGTTATATTAGAACTATTAATGCCAATTTTTGGAACAAAGACCTTCTTCAAAGGAACAAAAGAATTTTTAAGAAATTTTTTCTTCGCTGCATCAACTCTATGTCTTCTTTTGCCATAGTTTACTTGTGTCAAATTTCCAAACCCGTCTTCCCTTTCAGGTTGCATAGTGCCAATTGAAACAACTGTTTCATCGAGCTCCAGTTTGTTTATATCAACATCATTTGAGGAAGATCCTTTGGGCTTTATTGGTTCACCATTAATCGCACAACTGTGGCCAGTCAACCCACAACCAGTGCAGATTTTAAGAACACCCTCATACTCAATTTTCTGAAAGAATTTACCCATCAAGCCTTCTACCCAAACGCCATTAGGAAGTTTCATATCTAATGGAACACAGACACAGATTCTTGCAAACTCTCTTCTGCTCCATTGGAACAAATTTCCATCTAGGAGGAAAGGTTTCCCCACAAGAGATGCAATCCTGCAGATATTTACTTCATCCCAGCAATGAAGCGGTAATTGGGTAGCCTTATCCATAAAGGAGCTGAAATGCCTTTTAAGGAATTAGGATTAAACAATGCTGACCATTTGTCTAATCCTACAACATGACCTTTAACAAACCAAGGTCCACCAGTTAAGATTTTCTCCAGCACATTTTCATTTTCAAAGGAGAAAAGAACCCAGCCAAGGCCTAAGCCTGTAATATGAAAGTTTCCAAAACTGCACCATTATTTCCTTAACTCCAAAGAAATATATTGAAAAGATAAGTTGTCTCCAAACACCTTTACCACAATAGCCTTTTCAAGTCTTTTTGAGTTTTCAATCTCCTTTCAGCATGAAGATTTACCACCGAACCGTCTTCTTATAAGTAATTACCAAGTTCCAGTTTTTCCACATTGATATTTTCCTTCTTCGTCTAGGCATACTAAATTGTAACATTGTTCTTCTTCAAGACAGATTGATTTATCTCATGAGCCTCCAAATTGTTCTCCTTAGGATTCTCAAACAAATCCTTTTGCAACATACCGACATTCAGCTTATCTACAAGAGCAATATTCACTCCTGTAACAGGGCATTGCACATTCACTCCTGTAATAGGGGATTCGAAATGCATTTTACGAATAGGGGTAGATGGCAATGAAACCGAGTTAAAACATTTATTGGAGAAAATTTTCACTCCGGAAGAAGTGGAAGCATCCAATTTAGGATCATCTTTAAAATCACAAATGAAAGACTTCAGATTAACATCTTTCGGGTTGGAACCACCATCTCCCATCATAATTTCTTTTCCTTTCCCAGGAACGGAGATGGGAACTGTCTTCTTAGCTAAACCTCCTTCATTGATTATCAGAGCTTTTTCTTTAAACCTTTTGATTTGATTGTTGAAATTGTTCAGAGATCTAGAACCTCCATCAAAGACATCAGATGATTGAATCACTCGAATAGAAAGAACCTTTTTGTAATTCGCCCACACTTCCATATAAGGTAGACGTTTGCACTCCATATTGGCCACGAGAGACCAACGGAGGCCCTCACCGGCGAACAGATCACTGGAGATGCGGCCAAAAATACACGTGGATCAAACCCGTGAAACTTGAGGAGACGACGGAATTCAAAAAATGTCAACAGAAATCCGTTGAAATCCCAGACTTTCTCTCACTACTTTCTCTCTATCCAAACCAAACAGGCATTTTTCTTTAATTAAATGAAATTAATATTAGTTCAAATATTATTAAAAATAGAAAATCTTATTTTAAAATATCTTTAATTAAATGAAATTATATTTTAAATATTCTAAAATTTAAATTTATTTTAAATATTTGAAATACTTTAAAGGGTTTGAATTATTTAAGCCCTTCAATATTTAATAAGCATTTTAATTGAATATTGAATAAAATATTTTGAAAATTAAAAATTTAATTTTAAAAATACTTTAAATAATAAAAGAATTATATTAAGATATTTTAATTTAAAATAAATTTAATTTAAGATATTTTTATATAAATTTAAATAATCTCTACCTTTTAAAATACTAAATATTTAATTAATTTTTATTTAATTTGTTTTTCTAAAATAATTTAAAAAAATTATGAACTTTTCGTTAAAAACATTTAAAATTTAGTAAGGAATTCTCAAAGTGATTTTTAAATTATTTTTGTTATATTTTAAATTTATATTTAAAATAAGAATATATTAAAATTTTATTTTAAAATTGCACACACACACGCAGATAGATATATATATATATAATAATTGGGAACTTTGAGTAGAGAGTTGAAATTTTAAACATGGATGAGCTTGCTTGAATAGGACTAATGGGGGTGGATCAATGTGTAATTTGTTATCTAATTACCCTGTGTTTGAGATTTCTATATATTCAAATTATTACTTGATTTGCATGTATAGGGTGCACACTCTTGCACTTATCTTAGGCTCTCCTAGTTTTAGGATTTGATTGTAATGATTGGGTGCATTCATATATGCTTATTCAAGGGTTAGCAAAACCTTGATTCTGTCTTACACAACTTGCAGACATCATTAAGGATTATAATTGAGGACCCAGGTCTTGAAAATTTAGAATAATTCTAGAAACAGTATACACTTCTTATTGGCATGATAGTTTGAACCATTTGAACTTAGTAACATTCTCTGCCATAGAGAAAATTCACAATAATTTTTGAAGTCATTGAACCCCTTAATTGATTTACTTATAATTAAACTCTTAATTAAGCATTAAAACTTCTAAAAATGCTAATTAATCGAATTTAAAACCAAAAGTTACATATATTACCTTAAGCTGACCAGAATTCAATTTCAAATTTGAGAAAATTCAAACCCTTCTTATTTGACATCAAAATGAAGCTTAATTTAATTTTAATTAAAAATTATAAAAAAATTCTCAAATACTTAAGAAAACTACTTAGATCATTTCTGATCTTCAAAGGTAATTTCAAGAAGTTTGGAGTTTATTCGGACTTAAACCATTAAAAGCCCCTTAATTAATTCAATTAAATAATTCAAATAAACTTTGAAAATTCATAACTAATCCAAAATAAATAAATATTGATCAAACTCAAAGGCATCAAATCAAATTAAAATATTACATTTTATAAAAATGTTAAATCTTTCTAATTTATTTAAATTTAAAGTTTTAACGATTTGGTCAAACTTAAGTGAAATTCAAGGCAAAACTTAAAACCTACACAACCAAATGAAGAAAAATGCAAATCCGTCAAGCATAGAGTCAAATTACTCATCATAAGGTCTAATATTTATGAAAAATACTAACTTTCTATAAATCAATCTTAATTAAAAATTCAAAATTTGACCCCTTTAATTTATACATTTAAATAATTCAAATAATTCTAGAAAATTTAATAACTGATTTAAAAGTTTAGAAAACCCTAATCTTGGTTTAAAGACAACAATCAATCAATTTAAAACAAAATTCAATAACTTTGAAACCTTAGTCAAATCAAATCACTTAATTATACCAATTACCACTAGGTAACCCGGACATATGACGCTATTAGCTTCGCCCCAAGGAAGGTGAAATAAACTCTACAGTCTAGTGAGCAACAAAGCTGTAATCAATCAATTTTCAAAACACACTTTAAAATCAATTTCAAGTCATTAATACTTAAACTCAAACTTAAATCTTTTGAGCCTTCAACTAAAAAAATTTCAAACCACTCTAACTAACTATCCTACAAAGGACATATCCAAACAACACATCCTACCTCAAACACTTTAGATTATTTTCTAGGACAACCAACTCTAGTCTTAAGTAAGGTCTGAGTTTACTTTTTGGTTATGTGCTAAGTTTTTATTTATTTTCATTGCATACTAGATGCTACTACAGATTTAAGTGTTTATGTATTTAATTTCATGCCATCTGTGTTTTTCTTAGATTGTGTGATATATTACATAGGTTAGGGATGATTTATTTAATAATTCAATCTTATGCAAGGTGTCATGCTCATATTAGACAATTTAAAGAAAGGGGGAAATAATTAATCAACCTTTAAAATTAATAATGTTTTGTGCATATGCTATGAATGTTTAAGTCATCCTTTAAAAATTAAAAGAGCATGGACATGTGTGGTTGTGAATTCGAGCATTATAAAATCATTATTTAACTTATTAGGATACTTTAAATGTTCATTTATTATGTTATTTTTTTATAGATTTTGATTCTATTCAAATGTAATTTAACTTAAACATAGGGTTATAAATGTCAAAGTTACTTGAGATGGGATATTAAATATCTAATCTGGAATCTAAAGGGAAGGGTGACAACCACTTGTGCACATTCCCTATTCTTTTTAGTTTTCAGATTAGGATTCCTCAAATATATAAAGGGAAAAGATATCACCCCTCTCGAGGGGGAGTTTTTTTTTTTCATTGGGATATCCAAACTTGATTGATCGAAGGAGCCCACAAAATGAAAAAGAAGTGTAGAACTAAAAGATTCCCATACTCAAAGTCACTCGAGTCTTAGAACTTAAATATGGGCTAGTTGTCAGTGGTACCTAAGAACTTTAATTTTTTTGTACACCCTAAATTATAATATTAAGTGGCACTCACCATATTGACTTTGAATTTATTTAATTAATTTGATTGATTGATGTTCTTTTTTAGCAATTAGGATTTGACTAATTTTCTTAGTTTTTGGCAATCTTGTATACCATGTTTAATTTAGACAGGAACAAGATCAAAGGATCATTAGGGATCATTAAAACCTTTTATTCTTCAATTAAATTTAGAAACTTTTAAGCTCCCATAAGAATTTTAATGCTTTTATGAAGTAAGCCCAAGATCTTCAGTAGTTTTCATAGCATTTTATTACACCTTTCATTTATTAGGTACCTCCCCATCTACGGGTTTTGGAAGATCACCTAGGCTATAAGGGTGGACATCTATCAAGGGAAATCTATGTAATATTTAGAATAAAATCAAATTTTAGGCCTTTTTAAAAATTACATCATTCAAATTTCAAGAATTTATTCACTCAATTTACATACATTGTATTATAATCAAATTTAAGGATGTCTAAAATTTTAATTCCATTTTATTTCAAGTTTAATATAACTCAATATAAGTCTAGGAGCCAAATAAGAATCTCCTATATATGTCAGCCCCAATTCCTTATACTCAATCTAATTAAAATACTTAACCACTCTTTTATAAAATACTAAATATATGGTTATGAATCGCCTAGGTGGTTTAGCTTGCTCCCCATTCCATGCAAGGGGAAGTCTAGATCCTATAATATATTAATTAGTTTCAGGATAATAGTTTTTAGTGCCTAATTTTTATTTAGCTTCTAAGGTAGGCTCAGGCTGTAAGAAATCAACCTTTTGGGAATATAATCCCAACCTTATAATAAATTTGACAATTTAAAATAAAATCTCTTTCAATTTAAATTCAAGCCCAACATATAAGGTATATTGATGTGTTTTCTAACTATCTAAAAATAAAAAAAAAGTGTTTAAATTTTATCCAATCCCTATTAAATTTCCAACCTCGCCTCCTTTCATATCATGCATTAAAATCTTAGTTAAAATTTCTACTGCTAATTTAATCAAGAGTGTTCATATGTAACTTCAATTTCCCTATGATATATTTACCTATGAAGACTCGCACTCATAGGAGATTTTGAAACTCACCTTAAATTTTTAAAATTCAAAATTTTCAAAATTTGAATTAATTATCTTTCTGAAAACTAAATTTGATGATCATTTTTGAAATATCTAAATGATTGATAGTAAAAATATATCTACTTTCTCCTGAAAGATATATCATTCTATTATCATAATTTTGATTATTAAATTAATGATCCAGTTATCTAGATTAAAATAATCAAACACTCGATCAATTTTCATTTTGAACATCGGGGGTCATATATGATTATTTCTTGAATTTGGCTACGATAATAAGGATGAATTTAAAGCTTTATAATCTGAACCCATTAAGCAATGATATATTTGCCTCCCAAGGTGATATATTATTCATAAAAAAGCATTCAATTTCAAAATTAAAATTCAAAATAATTAGTTATTCCCAAAGAAAATTAATATTTTTCTAAACTCAATAATAACTTTTTTAATTAAACAAAAAATGGAGACTCTGTTAGGGATAAATCTCTCTCTCCATCTTTAATAGTGGTACAAATTTTATTGCATCAATAGTATTGAACACCTTTCCTTCATTGGTTTCTCTACTTATTTCTTCCTTGAGTGAGTGTGGCAAACATCAGTTAAGACATGTCAAAATAGAGGTGAGCATAGGAAAACTCTGTCTAAGATGGGCTTTGACATTTTGCCTCAAAGTTCAGCGGTATAAAAAAAGAGTCAAGTCATAATCCTCAAAAATTCACTTGTAAATGTTGAAAACTCACATGCCTAAACATATCCTAAGCATGTTAAGTTTTGTAACTTATAGATTCTCTTTCAATTTCAAAATAAAATTAAAATATTTTATCAAGATCCATCCTAGAACATTTTGCCTCCAAGTGCATGGGTAGAGCAAAAGAGTAAAGCCCATTCCTTTTAAAATCCTTATATAACTTTTGAGAACTAGCATGTTTGTTGCAAATCTATTTTTTCATGGCTTATGTTTTGATGATTGACAAACACTACTTCTCTTGGACTACTTGTTGCTTCTAACTTTTCAGGAATCGAAGACCAGACGATCATGAAGAAGTTAAGTTCAGAATTGCATAGGTTTAGGGTTGAGTCAGTCTGTACTATTGTTTTTCTCTTTTTGAGTCTACTTGTAATGGTCAAAGAGACTGATGCTAAGTAACCCTACACACACACTTGAGAGACTTAGAATTTCTGTTTTTGCCCACATCGGCCCAACCGATATTTATATCGTCCGGGACGATCAGCTTAAAACAGAAAGTCTAATTAAGGATTCTTAATTAAGGCAGCCGACATTAACATATCGGCCTGGCCGATACGTGTATCGGCCAGGACGATAAGCTCAAAACAGAAAGAAGTAGCTGCCTTAGATAGTTAAGGTATACTGTATTTTTAAATTATCGGCCAAGACGATCCCCGTATCGACCTGGACGAAATTACCAAATTATGCCTGAATTGATCAGGAAATCAAGGGAGTAATTAAGGATGATTGATACGATCATATCGTCCTGGACGATCGTAGGATAGGCCAGGACGATACATTCAAAATCCTTGAGTTGCTTCAGGACGATAAATATCGGCTAGGTCATAAACAGGGCGATGCTCAGGACGATTTGCGTCTGATTTGAACTAATCATCCAGGACGATTATATGATCAGCCTAGAAGATCAAGCCAAATTTCAATCATCCAGGACTGTTCCCAGGGCGATGCTCTGGCCAATCTTCTCTGATTTGTACTGATCGGCCAGGACGATGTCTAGATCGGCCGGGACGATAAAGTCGGCTACTTGCAATTAATGAGCTCCTTGAGAGCTCTTGTTCAAACGTTTTAGAAGACCTTTGGCTGCTGCCTTGACCTGAGAAGACCTTGAGGAGAGAAAGAGAGAGAGGGAGAGAGAGAGAGGATCTTGTGAGGGGGAGCTTGTGAGGGGGATTCACAAGGGTTGCTTCAAGGATCGCTCTGCTTGTCTTTCGTCTGGAGTTTCTCGTCAGTGGAAGGGTCGGTAGAGGTAAGGAGTTTGCTTTTGGTTGTGGTTCTCTGCCATCTTCAGGAGGAAGCAAAAGGAGGTAGGTTCTCTGCCTTGCCGGGGTGGCAAAAAGGAGGTTCTTGTAAGGGCTTCTCCGCCTAGCCGTGGGGGCTAAAGGAGAGTCACGTTTTATAGTGCAATACTTAGAGAGTGCCTCCAAGGAGTGGACGTAGGTCGAGTCGACTGAACCACTATAAATCTTGTGTTCTTATTTTTTCTTCCGCACTTTTTAATTCTTTATTAATTTCTTGTGGTGTGATTTGGTTTATGTTTTTATTTCTTTGTCTTAAAAGTTTTTTAAATACCAATTCACCCCCCCCCCTCTTGTTTAGCTTGGGACTAAGTTCTTAGGGCTTAACATCCCGAACGAACTATCAAGTGGTATCAGAGCGGGATTCGAAAATTTAAGTTTGAAAACTTTTTGAATTTGATCCATGGCTAACATTGGGAATCGTAACACTACGGAAGGGTATTCCATTACTCGACCTCCCCTGTTCGATAACATACCTTTTAATTTTTGGAAAACCCGCATGTCAACGTTTTTACAATCTACAAATTATCGCATGTGGATGCTTATTCAAGAAGGTTATTCTCCACCTTCTCGTGAAATTAATGGAATTAAAACTGAAGTTGCTTTTACTGAATAGACTTTCGATGAACGTGATTTGGCTCAATTAAATGCAAAGTTTTTGAACTGTTTTTTCTATGCTTTGAAATCTGAGGATTACATGCGAGTTTCAACTTGCAAAACTGGTAAAGAGATTTGGGATAAATTATGCATCACCTATAAATGTACTAATGAAGTTAAGCAATCCTGTTTAAACATTCTCTTGCATGACTACGAACTTTTTTGTATGAAACCTCATGAATCGATTTCTGACATGTACACTAGGTTTACTCAGATTGTTACTTCATTGCATGCACTAGGAAAAGAGCTTTCAAATTATGAAAAAGTTAACAAGATTTTAAGATGCTTGCCTTCGTCTTATGATGCAAAAATTACTGCCATTACTGAATCAAAAGATTTGAACACCTATTCTATTGATAACTTACTTGGCTCACTCATTGATTACGAGCAATGGGTGAATCAAAGAAGTCTTGATGCAGGTGAGAAGAAAAAGGAGAAAACAATCGCACTGAAGGCGCACAAATTGGATTCTGAATCTTCCAGGTCTGAAAGCGATGATGTTGCCTTCATCACAAGGCAATTCAAAAGCTTTCTAAGGAAGAAACAAAAGCATCATCAAAGTTGGAGGAAAGGTAAGGATCACAAATATGTTAAGGGATCTTCTGATGTTGTTTGTTTTGAATGCAGGAAACCTGGACATGTGAAAGCCGATTGCCTTACACTTCAAAATCATTCAAGCAAAGAAAAGAAAAAAGGTGAGGAGAAAGCCAAGTCAAGGAAGGATAAGAAGAAAATCCAAAGAGATTTTTGGGCAGAATCTGGTACTGATTCCTCTGAGACTGAACCAGAGGAAGAGACTACGAATTTGTGTTTCATGAGAGAAAATCAAAGTGATGAGGAAGAGGTATGTAAACCAACCTATGATGAATTGTTTGAAATTTGTGAAAAAATCCATGCATCATACAAAAAACTTAAGAAGACTCATGCTAGTTTAAAATTAGAACATTCAAATCTACAAAAAGGGCATGAAGTTTTTCTCAAAGATCATGCAACAATTGATTCTAATCACATGGCTTTTCTTGATGAATTGGATGAGTTGAACAAAAAGCATTTAGAATTAGTTGATGAATATAATGCATGAAAAGCTTCACACACCTCACTTAAGGTTGCTCTTAAGAAATCTAAAGAGATTGAGAAAAATTTGAGGATTGAGATTGATGCATTAAAAAGAACAAATTTGAGGATTCAAAATGATTTGGAAACATGTAAGAAAGCTAGGATGACACCAACTACTAATCAAAAGTCAGAACCTAGGAAGAGGCATTTTTATTCTAACCATTTAAGAAAACCTTTTCCTGGAGTTCAATGTTTTTCTTGTGGCATGCTAGGACACATCTCACACACTTGCACAGTTTATCGTAGTACACAATGGTGTGGAGACCAAAATTAAATAATGCACAGCATGGCACACAAGCATCACCTTCTACTTTTCATAAGATGGATCCCAAACCTGTTTGGGTTCCTAAATCTGACTGTTGTTGAGTTTTGCAGGTGTGCTCTCACCAAAGACCTCGTGGGAGCATAGGATAACTGGACATAAGGAGGCTTGTAGCTCAAAATTGCTTAAACTCGCTGCTTTATCACTTGCTTGAAATTTTTAGTTTTTTGTGTCTTTTATTAATTTATTTTAAGTTTTTGTGCTATCTTTGTGTTGATTTTAGTTTGCTTTATTTTCATTTGTTTTGTCTACACGTTGCTCTTTAAATATGGCCTTCCATATGATTAATCCTTTCAAGCTTTTAGATTTTGGAGTTTTTGGAGATAGTGTTTAGCTTTTCAAAATTGGTTAAAGAGAGTTTACTGTTGATGTTTTCCCTCCTTCTTACTTTATTTAGTGATACGATTTTCTTCTCTAAAACAAAAGTCTAAACTCGGTTTAACCAATGGCCTGTTTATTTAAGATCTTTTTTTATCTTGCTATATTAATTTATCTTATGCATAATAGCCAAAGTTCTTAGATATCATTCAAGCTTTTGAAATCTTGTCATTGCATTTATCACATGATTTTGATTTTGTGTTGTGGATTCTTCTTCCCTACGTCAGAGAGAGAGCTCCTATTCTGTAATATTTGGAGGATATACTCACAACTAAGTTTTTTTTTAAGGGTATATTAAAGAGTTTCTAGTTTGCAAGAATTAAAAAAGAAAGAGGCCAATGAAGCCAAATTGAAAAAGAAGCTATATATACAAAAGTGTATGGAAGAATCAAAAGATGCTCAAAAGAGCCAATCAAAATGACAAGAGGCATAAAATGAGCCCAATAGATGCAAGCTATCCTCACTTTGGTAAAACTCTTAAAACTTTGAAAACTCATTGATTATGTGATGCTTTCAAAGACTTGACTTCAATTTCCATGATTGAGAAAAATTACTTTGAGTTATTAATTATGAGATATTTTCTTTGTAAACAAGTCTTGAATGGATCTTATTATCCTATTTAGTTATTCTGAGTTGGATTTTTGTTTTCCAAAAGAATTTTGTACCCTAAAGGATGTCCGATCTAGGGTTAACAGAATCAGATGTTCTACCTTCTTCTAATTGGGAGTTGTTAAACTTCCTGATCTCTTGGAACTTTAAAAGTTTAACTTTTTGAAAAGAATTCTCATATGATGCCTCCATAAATACAAAAAAAAATTAGAAAAATTAAAATCCAAAAATATTCTTTTTTTTATTTTTCCTTGTGTTCCTTGTTTTTATTTTTTTTTTGTGTTTTGACTGTTTTTCTTTCTTTTTATTTTTGAGAGTCTTGATCATCAGCCTTCATCTCTTGATTTCAATTTCAAGTCACATCGTCCTGGCCGATACCTGTATCGTCCTGGACGATATGACAAATTCTGTTCAAAATCCATCTACTGACCTATTTCTGTGCTTGCTATAACTCATCGTCCCGGACGATTCTATATCGTCTTGGACAATTTGATCGAACTCTGGTGATAGTCCTGGCCGATAGTATATTTCGTCTGGCCGATGTATTTTATGTGCATCGTCCTGGCCGATACACTGGATCGTCCTGGACGATCCACGTGTCAGCACGTTTTGATCTTTAAATTCGGCCCCGGACGATCCATTATTGGACAATCGTCCGGGCCGATCCACTGTTCGTCTTGGACGATACACGTGGCAAGCATTTTAAATGTTTTAACTTCAGCCGGTATGATCAATTATTGTGCATCGTCCTGGACGATACACCTAATCGGCCCGGACGATCTGCTTTTTCAACAGTCATTCGGCCTGACTTCTTTGGCCAATCGCCTGTGTCTAATCGGCCTGGCCGATATCTGATCGGCCCGGACGATTGGACCGCCTTTTTGACCAATCGGCTTGTACGTAATTATTGAACCATATCGGCCTGGACGATTCTGCGATTGGCCATGACGATATGGCCGTTTCTTTAAATTCAGGCCAATTCCAGCCATAGTTTCTCACCCTCCACTCTTCTTCCTTTGTGTTTTCTTGTTAAAACCTTCTTCTATGGCTGGTGGGAAGCGTGTTCGTCAGGCGTCTAGGAGTTCTTCGAGGTCGACTTTGGAACCTCGATTCAGGGAGGCAGAAGATCAGGCTGCCTACCGTCCCTACAAAGAGTGTAGCATCACCCTCTCCCGGACAATTAATCCTACCCATCTCTCATATCCGGTAATGAATCTTTTTTCCCACACCTCTCTTTGTTTTATACTCACTCTTGCCGTCCCTTTCTCTTCCGAACTCCTCTATGAATTTTATGCCAGCCTGCGCATTAACCGCCCCTTCACAGCCCTGACCTCCTATGTGAATCGACGCCCTGTCGAAATCACATATCAGGATTGTGTTGATCTTTTACAGCTATCCACCACCGAGGATAAGCTGCACCTAATAGCCTCTGATCCTGATTTTGATTGGTCCACGGCAAATCACTTCGCCAGACCAATGCACCTTTCCATGTTGGAGAGACTAGCTCTTTAGTCAAAGATGCTAGGACTATCCAACATGTCCTTCGCACCTCCATAATTCCAAAAGCCGGGGACCGGATCCACATCACACCGCTACTTTCCCTCACTACTTTCTACATTATGGCCCAAAGAGAATTCAATGCCACTGATCTACTCTTTCGCTACATCGATCACCTAACCACAATCTGTGATCCAGGCCAAAAAAGGAAACCCAATCTAGCCTTAGGACACATCATAGCTTATGTCCTTGAAACCAAATACCAACTTCAGTATCCTATTCCACCAAACCTTCCAACTCCCTTCTACTCAAACAATTACTTCACTTCCCTTCATAGTACTCGTCTCCACCCAGGAGATGGGGAAGGTCGGGGGGCTAGAGAGGAGGAGGCTCCCGCTCCCGTTCCTGATCCTGTCCCTCTCCACCAGCACTCACCGTTTGATCAGTTGATTGAGAGGTTTGATCGTTGGGAGACTCGGTTTGACGCCTACGTGGCTGCATAGAAGCAGCAACACTTTGAGGATATTACCCGCTACGAGCAGCACCGCGCTGAGGATTTAGCCCGATTTGACAGTTTTGTTACTCAGTAGCAGCAGCAGCATGACCAGGACATCACCTGTTTCAATACTCAGTTCACCACACTTGCCACCTACTTTCAACAGCCACCTCCGCCACCTCCATCTGATGATCTGGATCCCTCGTTGTTTTAGTTTGTACTTTATGATGTTTTTTTTCCATTCTTTTTATTGTTTGCTTCTTGGTCTTTTGTGATGTTTTTCTTTTGTTTCTGAACCCTCTTTTTGTGAAGACAAAAGGGGGAGTAGGGTGTAGGAAAAAGCTGTTTGGTCTTGGGTTTGTAACCTTGATGTTTTAATGAAAATTTTCCTACTTGTGTTTGCCATCATCAAAAAGGGGGAGATTGTTGCAAATCTATTTTTTCATGGCTTATGTTTTGATGATTGACAAACACTACTTCTCTTGGACTACTTGTTGCTTCTAACTTTTCAGGAATCGAAGACCGGACGATCATGAAGAAGCCAAGTTCAGAATTGCGTAGGTTTAGGGTTGAGTCAGTCTGTACATTTATTTTTCTCTTTTTGAGTCTACTTGTAATGGTCAAAGAGACTGATGCTAAGTAACCCTACACACACACACACACTTGAGAGACTTAGAATTTCTGTTTTTGCCCATATTGGCCCGGCCGATATTTATATCGTCCGGGACGATCAGCTTAAAATAGAAAGTCTAATTAAGGATTCTTAATTAAGGCAGCCGACATTAACATATCGGTCTGGCCGATACGTGTATCGGCCAGGACGATAAGCTCAAAACAGAAAGAAGTAGCCGCCTTAGACAGTTAAGGTATACTGTATTTTTAAATTATCGGCCATGACGATCCCCGTATCGGCCTAGACGAAATTACCAAATTATGCCTTAATTGATCAGGAAATCAAGGGAGTAATTAAGGATGATTGATACGATCATATCGTTCTGAATGATCGCAGGATCGGCCAAGACGATACATTCAAAATCCTTGAGTTGCTTTAGGATGATAAATATCGGCCAGGTCATAAACAGGGCGATGCTCAGGACGATTTGCGTCTGATTTGAACTAATCGTCCAGGATGATTGTATGATCGGCCTGGACGATCAAGCCAAATTTCAATCGTCCAGGACTGTTCCCAAGGCGATGCTCTGGCCGATCTTCTCTGATTTGTACTGATCGGCCGGGATGATAAAGTCGGCTACTTGCAATTAATGAGCTCCTTGAGAGCTCTTCTATTTAAGAGCTCTTGTTCAAACATTTTAGAAGACCTTTGGCTACTGCCTTGACCTGAGAAGACCTTGAGGAGAGAAAGAGAGAGAGGGAGAGAGAGAGGATCTTGTGAGGGGGAGCTTATGAGGGGGATTCACAAGGGTTGCTTCAAGGATCGCTCTGCTTGTCTTTCGTCTGGAGTTTTTCATCCGTGGAAGGGTCGGTAGAGGTAAGGAGTTTGCTTTTGATTGTGGTTCTCTGCCAGCTTCAGGAGGAAGCAAAAGAAGGTAGGTTCTCTGCCTTACCGGGGTGGCAAAAAGGAGGTTCTTGTAAGGGCTTCTCCGCCTAGCCGTGGGGGCTAAAGGAGAGTCACATTTTGTAGTGCAATACTTGGAGGGTGCCTCCAAGGAGTGGACGTTGGTCGAGTCGACCGAATCACTATAAATCTTGTGTTCTTATTTTTGCTTCCGCACTTTTTAATTACGCATTAATTTCTTGTGGTGTGATTTGGTTTGTGTTATTATTTCTTTTTCTTAAAAGTTTTTTTAAATACTAATTCACCCCCCCCCCCCTTCCCTCTTGGTTAGCTTGGGACTAAGTTCATAGGGCTTAACATCCCGAACGAACTTTCAATGTTCTCAAAATATATCAAGTTTCACCATTTATTGAAAATCCTTCAACATCCAAATCAAATCTCAGATTTCTTTAATCGAATCAAGGGTCTGAACATTTCTCCACTAAGTCACTTATTAGGATGAAAAATTCAAGCACAATTTTTCTTAATTTCTTCTCCCATTTTGTAAAATATATGTTGAGTGCAAACTCAATAGACTAAGTTTGAAAATTCAAAGGAAAGCATTTCAAACCTTCAAACATTCAAAAATATTTTCAATCCTTCAATGTAAGATCGGCATTCTATATGATTTGCTGCAATATTCTCTTGAAGCTAGCAAATACAATTCAAACTCAAATTCTTAACCAAATCCAAGATTTTAGATAATCAAGTCAAGAACTCTAGATTTTATCTTAATTTTTGTAAAGCATTATGCTTAAAATAAAACTCAACATTTTGAGTTTCAAAAGTGAAGGAAAATATTTTAAACATTAAAAAATTCAAAATCAATTATCGTTGCAATATGTTTTCTATCACATTCCATTGTAGATTAACATATGTAATATAATCTTAGATACTTTCCAAAATCCATTTCAAAGTTTTGTAAAATCTAATCTTTAACATTTATCCCCCAATATAATTGATGGGATGAAAGAGTCAAGCTATTTCCTTGTGAATTTCCTCATAAATTTGCAAACTTTATGTTAGATGCAAATTTAACATATTTAATTTCAATAATTTGAGGAAATTCTATCAAATTCTTCAAAATTAATAATCTTCCTCAAATTCAATCCAATCCAATCCATGCCTCATTGACATATGTCTTCTACAACATTCTGTTGTATATTAATGTATGTAATACAAACTAAAAATCTCTTTAATGTCGTTTAAATCAAATTATACCACCATTGCCATGTGTCTTCTACAACATTCTATTATATTTGAACATATGAAATGCATATCAAAATTTCCTTCAAATAAAATGCGGGCTTTAACATTTCACCCCCAACCCAACTGGTGGGATGAAAGAATAAGGCCAACTTCTTAGAATTTTCTCATTAATACTGAGAACCCTTATGTTGAGTAAAAACTCACCATATTTAGTTTCATAACTTTGAGAAGATTCTGTAGAATTTTTAAACTTTCAAAATTCTTTTAAAAGTTGTTCAAATCCAAATTATCATATATTTTTCCCCAAGACCATCTTATAGTATAACATATTCAATCCTTTTAAAATAAAACTTAATATTCAATTTTTCATGCAAATATGATATTTTATATTTTACCCTCAAGCTAATAAGTAGCGTAAATGAGTCAAGTTAAAAAAATAAACCCTTCGATCTTTCTTCAAAATTTGTAAACCTTCATCTTGAATGCGCATTTAACATATTGAGTTTCAAAACCTGGGGATGATCTTTCATTTTGCAATATTCAAAATCTTGTCAAAATCACTCAAATGACTTTAATTCATCATTGCTACATGTTTTCTAAAACACTCTTTTGTAGCTTAATATACGAAACAAAATTCAAATCTCTCCAGCTAAATTTAGACTTTGACATTTCACCCCCAGGTCAATAGGTTGGGTGAAAGAGTCAATCTAATTTCTTTAAATTTTTTTACTAAATTTATTAACCTTTATGTTGAAAGAAAATTCAACATATTGGCTTTTAAAGACATAAAATAAGACTTTATCAATTCTCAAAAATTCTTTTTAAAATCACTAAAACCAATTCTAATTTAAAATTTAAAAATCCCTATCAAACCTAAGCTTAGACATTTTTCCCCAAGTTAATTGGTGGAGTGAAAGAGTAAGGCCTAAGAATAAGGATCTTCAAAGTATTTTGCAAACCTGCACATTTGAGTGAAACTATATGTGCTGAGTTTCAAAATTTGAAGAACATAGGCTCAACATAAACCAGAAGTTTTAGTTTAAATCTAGTTTTAATCTCAAGTTGATGTTCCATTTCAAACTCGCATTCAAATCTAGTTTTAATTTGAAATCCATATTTAGTGTTTGACATTTTGCCCTAATTCAATTGGTGGAATGAAAGAGTCAAGCTAAACTTCTTAAATTTTTTTTTTCATCATTTGAACCCTCATATTGGGTGAAAACTCAACACGTTAAAGTTTTAAGACTTAAAAAAAAAAGAATCTAGTTCAAAATTCAAATTCATCTTCAAGACCAATTAATTCAATAACTTACTTTTTAAATTCTAGAAAATTGAGCATACTCGAATGGCTGGGAAACTCTTCTTCTCCTGAGATAGAAACTTAACAGTAGAAGAAATCACCTCTAGCAACTCGATCTAGTTTGTAATAGAATTTCATAGCTTGAAGTTTATATATCTATCAAAATGCAAAGCAATGTACCCTTAGTTGATATTACTTTAAGGATTGGTGTTAACTCACCCATCTCTAAGATGGAGGTTATTGTCACCCCTTTGCCCATTGAACCCTGCACTAAGGAGGATAAGAATGAGGAATCATTATTAATGGAAAAGTTACCATCTCATTATGAGATTGGGTTAAGTTCTAGCACTCATTTTATAGGCAAGAACTAGAAGAAGAACTATCTTTGAAGAGCTTGAAAGAGGAACTCTAAGGCTATAAATACTTTTGAGTCGGAAGCCATAAAGCAAGTAAAATTTGAGGCCAATCGACAGTGTTGCTCCATCCATGTCCCCCCTCAGTGGAAACCATTGCCACCCTACTCCAATTACTCAAAGGAGGGAGGTTGTTAGAAGAGTAGCATGATCTCCACCATGCCCTTTTGACCACTAAAAAAAGACATTGATTAAATAAGAATTGAGCAATCACCAATAATAGGCCACTGGCCCCCAGTTGACGGTTATGAACCATCCAGTCTACTCGAAGATGTTAGATCACATTACTACACATGCCACACAAAACTATTTATAGAGTATGAGATGTAGAATCACTATGGGTGCCGCTCTCCTAACTACTAGGATAATAGTAATTAGAAAATAAAAATTAATCTAAGATTATAATATAGAGTGATACCATAAAAAATTAACTTTCAAAGGGTCCTATCATGATAAATCTTTTGATTAAAAAGATGTTGCATTAACTATGGAAAGTGTAAATCCTAAAGCTGTCCCTCCCTCCAAATAGATTCTAGGAATATAATTCCATACTACTAGGATCTTGCCACCTAGATTTATAAATTTTTAGGGAAAACATTCCATTTCTCAAGTATATTGGGCCCATAATTTCAAGATAGTTGATTCATCTTTTTAATTGAAATTTACCTCTACCTTAAATCTCATATAATAGAGAGTTGTAGTTTACTCCAAATTTTTAGATGCCCCTCCCTCCCTCCACTTATGTACCTTATCTTAACTACTAAATTAAATTTTGTGTTAGACTTAACTTGACTTTTTAAATTAAAATCTTTTCAATCTTCTAGCAATTTTATATTTTAATAAAAGTCTCTTGCATGTTTTAAAGCAATTCAATGACTTTTTTAGTCAAGCTAATACACTTATTAAAAAAGATTAGATCCACTTTGAGGATTATTCTTCCTTGCATAAATGATTGAATTTTTTTTCTTATACTCAAGATAAAACTGGCATTTAAATAAAGAAGGTGAAGCCTCTCTCAAAATCAATTGAAATCAAAATAAGGTCAAAGTATGCCAAAAATAAAGAAATGCACAAAGTGCACCAAACTTCAAAAAGATGCTCAAAATGTGCCACCAAAAAAAGTGAAGAAGAGTAAGAGGCCTTCCTTCCTTTTTAATTCTTAAATCTCAAAAAACTCGATTGTCTTTAATTGCTAAATTTTGAAAAATCTTAATTTCAGATTCATTATTATGCATTGATAATCTATCAAGATAGAAATTTTCTTCTGCAAAACAATTGAAAAGAATAAATTTCCTTATACAGCTTAAACCTTTTTGAAATTTGTTTTAATTCAAATTTTATGAAAGGGAGAACCCTAGTTAAATTTCTAGTAAACCTCGTCTAGGTTAATGAAACCTAAATTCTCAAGCCTTTCCCGATTTGTTAAAGTTGATCCACTTCTTACTATACTTGCAAATTTGGACCAACATATCATTTTGATAGGGTCCAAATGGTTAAGATGAAATTTTCAAAATAAAATTAATGAATCCTCAACTCTTGATAAAAATTTAAGTCACATCCTTTTAAAATATGTGTGAGTCCTTATACACATACATCATTTTCTTTAAGGTCTTTCTACAAACTTACACACTATATTGACTTCAAGTTAAACACACTATAAGAGTGGTTTGCTTCTCCAGAAATTACCATTCAAAATCAAATCACATATGAGAAATGTGCCTAACTCCAATTAGAGGAGCTTGAGGCCTTATAGATTGTTGTCTTTAAGGCTCAATAAATTTCAGAGGCATATAAAGCTTGAATGGCTTAGGCTCGTTATAAGATAGTGTAACTTAGAGACTTCCAAGTAAAGACATGGTCCTAATTTTTTAAAATCCTACCTTAGCCTATTGAGAGATCAGCGGGGGAGCTTGGACCAACATAAGAGTGACATTTTACTGTAGAGATGATCTTTGAAGGAATTTCAAACATTAGCTGATAAACCCTAAAGGATGCCACTGATATTTTAAAATATTGGGGAGGCTCTTCAAGAACTACCAATGAAGATGAGTATCAAATTTAACATAATGGAAACTCTCTTAAAATTCAAAAAATTCATGAATTAAAAAAAGCCTCAAATTAAAAATCAAATTAATTTTTATATTCAATGATCCTTCAAATTTAAATTAGAACAAGTCAAATTCAAGAATCATCCAAATTAAATGTAAAATTCTCGAATTCAAACTTGGAGTTCTTTGTGGAGCAAGTTTCTTGCCCACATGATCATCCACAAATGATGGAGCACATCTATTGTGGCACCATGCTAGTTTTACATCAAGATTTGATCTTTTGTGTAGAGCATGTTTCCCCTCCACAAGTTCATCTATTATTGGTGGAGTACGCCCTCTACGGCACCATCATAGTTTCTTTATCAAGATTTAATCTTTTTGTAGAGCAAGTTTCCTCTATAAGATTGTCCTTTAGTGATGGAGCACCCCCTCTATGGCACCATCTTAATTTCAAACTCCAAAAATGATTTTCTATGGGAAGTGTTACAAATCATGCTCCTAAGATTATGATTTCAATGATAATAAATATTTTTAATTACCTCTATATTTCCCCTGGTATTTATAGTACATATTTGTTTGTTTGTTAACTAACATTTCAGGTACAACATGCACCATATTGAAAGATTTAGGGCTCAAGATGGAGTAAATAGGTTATGCTAGAAGTGTTTATAACTGAATGATAGTATATATTTATTTATTTTTAGTTTATTTAGTCAAGTCCTATAAGGGTGTATGATAGCCTGGTGACCAAGCAAACAAACATATGGGGAGTAAAAATAATTTTAAACATTTTAAGTTTCTGTACATTATAATGTTTGATATGGATCACAATACATGGTCTAATGTTATAAAAATTATTTAAAATATTTTATTTTTTTATTAAAAACACTTTTAAATATAATTAATCATAACGTAAAAATACCACACCGTACTAGCTGATTTGTTATAACTAAACACCCCACCGTTTTTTAAATTAGGCAAAAATTTGAATTTGAAAAGTTGTATTCATACTATATGGTCCTAATCATATTGTATGATATTAAAATATTACCTAATTTAATCTCTGATTGGTCAATTGAATCGGCTTAATATTGATATTTTGATTGTACTAGGCAAGGTTGGTTATACTTTACGATGAACAAAGATGATATTTGGTCATCTCATGATTCATCCTAGACAAATAACATTCCATTTGAACTAATCATATTATAAGATCAATCAATCATATTGATGAGCATAAAATACTAACATGCAAATTAACTATTCAAATTGATGATTGTACGGTACTAATATGTCAAATTCAACACATTATACTAAACGATCCTCAGATTATACTATGTGATCTTTGACAGTTGAAATGAATTTTATATTTTTTAAAGTCCTCTATTTAAGCTTTCTCATAAGAATTTGTGAGTGTCTTTTGCTTGCATTAGGTCTTTGTTCTTATAGACAAAACATGAAGAGAGAGCCTTGAAAGAGAGAAAGAGAAATAGGTAGAGTTTGAGAGGGAGAAGATCCCTATTGGATTCAAGGGAGTGTGGAGGGAGTTTCACACTATTGCTCTGGCAGGCTTGGATCTTAGTACAATTATAATCAAGTTTTATCTTGAGGGAAGTTTTGGGAAGAATAATATCTCTTTAGTGTCAAAGGTCCGGGCTACTCTATCACACCAATGAAGGTGAAAGTAATTCAAGGTTCTCTGCCTCACAAGGAGGGAAAAAACGAGTTAATGTTCCTTGCCTCACCATGAGGGTGAAATGGTATCCAGGTTCTTTTCCTCATGATGAGGGTTAAAATAAATTAAGGTTATCTACCTATGAAAGGACTATGATCCTCTACCACCTCATGTTGGTGGCAGAGAGTTTGTAAGTACTTGTTCGCCTAGCTGTGGGGGCTAAACGAGAGTCACTAAAGAGTTTAGTGCAATACTCAGGGAGGAGGACATTGGGGAGTGGATTTAGGTCATGGTTTGATTGAACCACTATAAAATATAGTATGTTTTTTCTAATTTTATTTTCTAAAATTTATTTTTCCATATTTTATTTTCTATTATAATTGCTAGGATGAAATTTTGTAATTTATTTTAGGTTGTATTGATTAAATTATCATCACTTTCTTTGTAACTTTTGATAAGCATAATAACTTATGCATCAAGCGATAGTGTTTCTTCTACATCAAGTTATTGAATAAAGAAGCCTTAGCTTAATTGAGAGTGGCCAGATCCTTTCAAGAAGAATCCTGCATGTAAGCCATCTCATCAATTTTGACATCCTTTTTAGCAAGAAAAATATTAGAGAATATATTCTTAATTATGCATTTATTTCACCAGGATGTTTTTTTTTAAGTCTCTTTATTTTAAACCAAAGCCTAGTCATTTCCTAAACATTACCAAAAGGAAAAAGGGAAACTTTCCATTTCTTATTCATATTATTTTAATAAGTTTCATCAAGAAGCCACATATTTTGGAGTTTAAATGGTTGATAAGTATTTTTACTATTCATAGTATTACCTAACAACAAATGAGAGTGGTAAAAAAAAGTTATAATCAAATGATAAATATGAGTCATTTAATAAGTATAAATCCAATAATCATTAACATTAATACAATATGTTCTTTGCTATGTAAAAAAATTACCAAAAAATCCAATCTTATGAAGATTTCAATTCATGATCAAGTCATTGAAGTCCTCTATAGATCAATTATTAGGAGGTTTTCCAGCTATTCTTTCAGAAGTAGTAGTAACTTAATTAAAATCCCCTCCAACTAACCAGGGGCCATACTAAAAGATGAAAAATTGATAAATTTGTTCCAAAGAGTTTTCCTACCTACTATAGAGTAAGAAGTATAAATAAACGAGGTGTAACATGAAATTTGATTCAAAGTATTTTTCCAATGAACCAATTCGGAAAATCTATGATAATATCTAAATAAATAAAATGCTTCTAGAAAATTCAAATTTTATCAAGACAGAAGCCCTTATTTTTATCCAAAAGCCAAATCAAAGTTCATCTTTCTACAAATAGTATCTATATTTGTAATATATATTAAAGGCTCAATTAAAAGAAGAAGGTGTATATAATCAATTCTACATAAGCTCTTAACTCTATCCTTAGATAGAGAAACCCCCACTCCCCTAATATTCCACACAAGAGCCTTAACCATTAATTCATGGGTTAGAAGCTCTAGTGACCCTTGGTATGATGCAAGACATATTATTACTGCTCTTGCCCTTATTTTTTGAAATTGTAGTATAACCGTCCTCATTATTTTTAACCTTACCATTAGATATGATATAGAGTTTAGATTATTATGCTTGAGATAATCCTTAGGAAATAAATTATCATAAGATTCAATTTCCCCTTCCTCTAGATCATCAATATTATCCCAACTAGTCAGTTGAATATTCTTAGGAGCATAATCAAATCCATTTTCATACTTCTTCACATTGTTTTGATTTCTAGAACAAACATTCTGATAAATTTCTTAACAATTTAATAGATCTTACGCACCCAAGTTATTATCCACATTTCCTTGATTAAATAAAGAGGAAGTAGTAATTCGATTTTGTTTGTCAACTACTTTCTCTCCCAAAACATGATCACCCAAATCCACTAAACCATGTACTTCAACAAAATCCTTTCTATCTTTAAAGTATCGACCATCATATTTTACCTCATTCAGATTGACTTCACACATAATGGAATTATTTAAAGAACCATTCTCTATGTCACCCCCATAAGCTTTTTGTTCATCCAAGTTCATGTTTTGAGCCTTTCCATTATTAATAATATGATCTCCATACTCATAATGTTCTACATTAATTTGTTCAACCACATATTTAGAGGCCATATTAATCCTTCTAAGTTATGGATGTCCAAGAACACTATAATTAATGTAAAAATAAATATTATTTATAAAATCCACTTTCTGTAAAATATCCGAAAGTTTCAGAACCATGCCAAATGCCTTTAGGAAGATTGTTAGTAATGTCCAAATCCACAAGAATTTAAGGCACTGAAGGTCTTGATCGAGAGGCGGTGGCTTGATCCGTTTGAAGTGGTCTACCAAAAAGAGATCCCAGAGCATGATGAATATGACAATTAAAAAAATGCAACAAAAAATTTGAAAAATAAATCTAAATAGGAATAATAGGTGATTTCTTTTTATGTCAAAAAATGATGTCCATTTGAATAATACCGATTGCCAGTTTAGAATATAGGAAGTTCTCCTTGTGAAAAGCATACTCTAAAAAAGGTCATTATATAATTGAATCACAACATGTTTAGCATCAAGTCAATTGATGGAAAAATTCTAGATAATTACAACATGCCAAAAAAACCACAAATTGCATCAAGATTAGGTCTATAACCCAAAAATTTTCCAATAAGAGTGAACTAAAAGGACTCAAAAGTTCAAAAATATCATCATCTGACATTAAAAGAGCATGATAATCTTTTACTGTGGACTTGGTGAATGAAAAGGTTGGATGCTTCAAAGAGGATGTTCCAGTAAGAACATCACAAAATGAACGTGATTTATTTTTTGCAACCATCATTTAAAAATAATTCTTTTGAAGTAGCACCATAAGCCGAAGTTGGCACCACCTAAGGGCTCCTAGATGCTGAAGACAGACCAACCGCCACGGATGGAAGAGAAAAAGTCCTAAGGCCAAACAACCATAGGAGAAAGCAAAAAAGTAAATCAAATGTATTATGGACTATAATAAATATGGCGATAGAATTATAATCCTACATGTTAGTGTTACGTGGATATCGAACTCACACATAGAGAACATAAGAGTTTTGGGGAAAACCCTAGAAGGGTGAAAACCCTGGAAGGGGGAAAATCTATGTGGTTTGACATTATTGAAAATGATTTTACTAGAAATTAGGTAGATTATAGTGGGTTGACTCTCCCTTAATTGCGATCATATAACAAATGTCAATTATATGGCTGAACTTTATTAATAAGTAGGGATGAAAGTCTGATGTCACTTGGTGGTTTGGTAGATGTCTAGCATTTCATTAAAATTTAGTCATCAATTTTGTTATCCGATGGTAGTTTTATAGAACTTTGTTGTCAAGCGGTGGTCCCATAAAACTCCGATGTGGGATAGTGGTTCGATGGAACTTTAGCCTCGGGTGGTGGTTTGACAAAACGTCGAGTGTCTAATGGTGGTCTAGCAAAACATTTTTGAGTCAAGTGGTGGGCCAGTGGAGCTCCATGATCAAGTGGTGGTCCATTAGAACTCTAGTGTCAGATGGTGTTTCGTCAAAACTCTGGGCTTCGGCTGGTGGTTGGGCGGAACTCTAGGTAGTAGTCGAGGAGACAAAGAGGCAAGAGTGATATTTGATCTCTCTCTTTTTTCCTTAGGCTTAAGGATACCCATTCAAGAGGAAGGAGGGGTCTATTTATAGATTTTATAGAGTGGCATTTGCCATAAATAGGAGGAAGATCAGGGGTAGAAGGGAAGTGGTTTGGATGGATGGCAAATGTTGAATATATTTATCATGGACTATTCATTAGACAGTTAGAGGTGTTAATGGTTTCTAAATTCCACATTCTTAAGCTCATTGGATTCATCTTATCAAGCCTCTTGATTTGACTCTAAATATGTGACATTTAGAAACTGTTTGATAACCAAAATTATGGTTTGAACTTTCCAATAGTGCTTTGGAACCTTAATTTGGACTTATTTGGGCTCGGTTTGAGTCAAATTTGATGGCGTTGGGTTCTTATTCTTTATACATTTAGTTTGACTCTAAGATTACTGAAATCATAGTTTATATGGTCCTAATTTTATTTTCAGAAGTTTTTAACTTGATTTTTCCTCAAGATTCTGTTGAGTCTAGTAAATAGGTTGTTAGACCTAAGTTAATGTCCCAAAGGCTACCAAGAGGGGGGGTGAATTGGTATTTTAAAAAAAATTTACCCTCTTTAAAATTTAAGTTGAACCGAAATAAAAATTTTTATTAAGTTTTTGTAGAAAACGTTTTTCAACCACAGAGTTTTTTAAAACAGAAATAAAATGCGGAAAAATAAAAACAGTAAAGAAAATGACACCAGATTTATAGTGGTTCGGTCTAAACCAGACCTACATCCACTCCCCAGAGACACCCTTTGAGTATTGCACTAATACCAATAGTGACTCTCCTTTTGCACCCACAGCAAGGCGGAGAAGCCTTTACATAACACTCTTTTCACCACTACCCGGTGCGGCAGAGAACCGTCGTCCTTTTACACAATCCCAAGTGTTGGCAAAGAACCGTCCGTCCTTTCACACTCTCCTAATATGGGAAGATAACCCTTTGGCTGTTCACACTCTCTAAGTGTAGGCAGAGACCCCTTCGGCTATTCACACTCTTCAAGTGTAGGCAGCGAACCCTACGGCTATTCACACTCTCCAAGTGTAGGCAGCGAACCCTTCGTCTGTTCACACTCTCCAAGTGTCGGCAGAGAACCGGATCTCCTTGACAGATCTTCTCACAAGAATCTAGAATGAAGAAGGAAAAGAGTGAAGTAATTCTAATTCATAAGTAGAGATTCTTACCTTTGAACTCCAAGTAAAGCCTTCACGCTTCAGTGGTAGAAATCCTCCCTTGAATGCACTCTCACTCTCTCTCCTTTGCTATTCCCTCAAGAGGAACGAAGATCAAATGACAAAAAGATTGGTGGCAGTCTAAATTGGACTATTTATACAACAGACAAGAAAAATCGCCCAAAAACTGTAAGTATTCAATTCTGTACGAAGTGGATCATCCTGTACGATCGTGGATCGTCCTGGACGATATTACTTAAAAGCTTTGAAACGACCCTATTTGTATATGTGTACTAAATGTCTTCGTACAAGCTGATCGTCCCGTACGAACTAAGTTCGTCCGATACGAACGGTTTTTACAAGGTCGGTTCTAGAAACTGCAGAAAAACCGTCCTAAGTCAGTTGTATCGTCTTGACGAAAATTGATTCGTCTGGACGAAATTTTTACAGAGACCAGATCGTCCTGGATGATAATTAATTTCATCTAGACAAAAATTTTACAGAGAGCAAATCGTTTTCTGACAATAATTAATTTCGTCTGGACAAAAATTTTACAGAGACTAGATCGTCTTGGATGATAATTAATTTCGTCTGGACGAAAATTTTACAGAGAGCAAATCATTTTTTGATGATAATTATTTTTGTCTGGATGACATTCTTACAGAGAGAAAATCGTCCTGGACGATATTCAATTTCATCCCGGACGAGTAGGACTTAGAAAATTTTCAAGCCAGTTTCTATTCGTTCCATGTGCTCAATAGGAGATAACTATCTAATCATCCCGTACAATCTGATATCGTCCCGTACGATCAGTATAAATTTTATATGATCTCCTTATGTGTGTGTGTATGTTTTTATTCACTCAATTACAATCACTCCCTTTCAAATTTAATTCAAAGAAAAGTACAAGCTTCAAATTCACAAAGTATCTCATGTTGAATTTGATTTGAAGTCTTCGTACTCTGGAGTTTGATTTTCCTGAAATGTTAGTACACACAATAGCAAATACAAATCTTCTAAAATTGTTAGGAGATAACTACATATTTGAACAATAATATTTGGAATCATCAAAACTATACAAGTTTCAAAAATGTAAAGCATGCAAATAGCAACTATCTTAACAGATTCATGCTCAATCTTCAAAATTTTTTTATAGTATTTTAGTTGTCCCCCTATTATTAGACATCGAAGCTCCATAAGTCTGAAAATATGTGTCAAAACTTTTTAAGAATTTTTGTGATATTTGAAAACTTAAAATAATTTAAACTTGAGCATAAAGGTTCCAAATAGATCTAAAAGTGCCAAAATTATGTCTGAAAAGTCATAAAATGGTATTAGGGATCCCAAAAGTGTTTGATTTGACCCCTCTATGGCAAACATTCAGCTTAGAAATGGTCTAGGGTGGGCCGTTGATAGTCATTGGAGGCCGGAAGCAGCCAAGACCATCAGTTGAATCATTTGCAAGTCGTCGGCTCACCATAAGCCAAGTTGGGCTTCTCAGCTTGGCCAAACCATACCCGGCTCTACCATCAGGTTTTTTGGCTTACCTGTGGCTGCCCGGCTTGCTCAAGAGCTATGAGGCTTGGTTATGGATGAGATTGACCATTACCATTAAAAGTGGTTGATTTGGCCATGATGTGGAGGTTCATGGTTGACATGTCCATGACACAAAGGATTCTCGCTGATGTCACAATGACACATATGATCATGGCTGACATGTCACCAAAAATCTATTTAATTTTGGCTGACATGGATATGCTATGCGATATTATGGTTGATATGGTACCCATAACTTGCTGGGTAGTGGAAGGATAAAATAGAACCATTTTTTTGGTTCCTAGCCAAGCATAGCCGGCTCCATGTGAGAGGATTAGCCTGCTTTAAGCCGACTCAGAGCCAAGCTAATTTATTTTAATTATTTTTTTAACTCTTGTATATCCTTATAAATACCACGTACGGTATTCAAAAGCACACTTTTTCTTCCTCTTTTCTTTCAATTGAGGACTTCCCTTGGTCTTATACAGGTGGTATCTCCTATGCAGGCCCAATGCCCTCTCTAAAAGAAGGAGACTCCTCCCCCTTTCCTTTTCCCCCTTCAGTCCTCTTCATATATGGGAAGTTTCCTCTTACTTTTGGATAGGTCTCATCCCTTATAAAATAGTAGAGCCCCTCCCTATATAAAGGCCACATAGGGTGACAACCTTCCTTTAAGCGATCTTATGGCCAGGGGATTTCCTATTGCCCCTAATGATAGTGAGCAGAGGCTAATCATGTGTGCTAGGGTCCATGATGTTGCAACCATCATTACGGATAATTCCTTGATGTTTCTCCATAAAAATTTTCATTTTCAAAATAATGTGTAGATGATGGTCCTGGAAAGAGCTAATTTTATAGCCTTCCTCCTATTAAAAATCTAACCATTTATGAAAACTATTTGTGAGTAGGGTTGCACTTTCCACCTCCTATTGAGCTTATTAAGATTTTAATATGGTGTGGCATGAATCTATCAAAATTTTTATATAGAACCTTATCTGTAATGTTGGGGCTGAACGCACTCTTTAGAGATTGAGAAGTCTTTTTGATACCAGAGCATCTTTCAGGAATGGGCTGATTCACTAGTGATACCCCAGGGAATGTAACATTCAGATTAAAGTTGTTGGATATGTGCACCATAGATCCTTCGACAAGCTGGACCAGCATATTTTCTTTATGAGAAATGACAGGGGCTTGATAAAAAATGGAGTAAGATGAAGGATATGCAAACTCCATTGCAAGTCAAATAAGAAGATATACAAAGGATCCTTAAGCTTCCTGACATCAAACATATTTTATATATACAAGGTTTGTTACTAAAATAAATACATAAAAGAAGATTTCATATTCGGAGTTGGGCTTTTATTTCATATTGGGAAGTCTTATGTAAGGATGTTAAAGATGTCCTATAAGCTTTTGAGCCCCTTGAACAAGCTTCTGAAATTTCTCCTAAGAGATAGGTGAGAGGTGATAATCGCCAGGCTTTGTTAAAGAAGAAGAAATTAGAGTGGGTTGCAATAAGTACTAGCAAGGTTCCCCCTGGCTCTTCCTCTATTAAGTTTCATATTTCAAAGGATGTGTTAAATCACTAGTGTATTACACTTTGCCAAGTTGATGCCTTGGTAAATAGAAACTTGTTCTTTATTTTTCTTATTTAGTGGATTTATTCAAACTAATATTTACCTATGTCATCTAATTATTTAATTTACTATGGAGGATGGATCTTAAGGCTGATCTTACTCAGTCCATCGATGATTAGAACAAATAATTTGTGATGGAAAAATATCTTTTGGGAGAGTACAAGAAAAAGTATAACCATAAGGTCAAAGAGGAGAAGGTGGTGGAGGAGGAGTTGATTGTGTGCCAGACTAAGCTAGCAAACATAATGCATTTTGTCACACTTCAAAATAAATAGATAGATAAACTCTAGATTGACCTAATGGAGGCATAGGAGATGACCACCCAGCTTTTAAAAGATCAAAAGGACTATGTAGAGAAGATAATGATGCATGAAGCTGAGAATAAGAGGTCCTAAACTCTTATAGCCATGAAGGAGGTCACTTTGTCTATCTTAGAACTTTGAGGGTAATTGAAGATTTTAAGAAGTGCATAGCTTTCAAGATCATCATCCAAGATCACATTCAAGAAGTTCATTATCACATTTATGATGTAGAAGTGTAGGCTTTAGAATAGTAGTGTATTGATGAGGGGTTCATCTCACAATTTTTTAAGCGAGTTTTCTTGGAACAACAAAAGATCAGTGTGGAATTCAAAAGCTTATTTAAATAGTGAAAAATATTTCAGTGATCCTATTCAGCTCAAGTGAATTCTTTTTTTGCTCGTTTAAGACACTCAACTTATTTGAGGTTGTTAGCTATAACATCATATAATGCCTTCAAACCTGTGTGGATGAAGTTGGATTTGATCCCTTTGGAGTTTAATAACCAGTGATTGATATTCATGCTTCTTGAATCAAATATTCCAAGATCTAAATGACATCCATCAAGGATGTTTTAGTTTTTCAAGCTTGTTGGTTATATTATTATATAATACTATTCAACCTATGTTAAAGTAGACGGATTGATTCCCTCTAGGATTGATCATCTAATGATTGAGTTGCAATAAAGAGTATGTATGTCTCAAATCAAGGATATAAGAATTAAATTACATCCACCAAAGATGTTTTGACTTATTTGAGGTTATTAATCAAAACATTATTTGATGCTTTTTAACATGTATGGAAAGGGTCAGATCAAATTCTTTTGGGACTATTCATCCAATGATAGTGTTGCAATAATAATTGAGTATTACTCGAATAAAAGATTTGAATTTAAGTGACACCCATGTATGGTGTTTGACCTATCCGAGGTTGTTGATGAAAACATTCTCTGGTGCTTTTAACTTGTATGGAAAAGGTCAAATAAAATCCCCCTAGGATTAATCATCCAGTGATTAAGATACATGTTCCTCTAATTAGGGACTTTAATGTTAGAATTCATAGCATGTGTGAAATGGTTATTATGTTCTTTCTTGGAGAAAAATATAATATAAATAAAATGAACAAATTTTCACTATATTAAACAACATCCTACTTCCCTGTTATAACTTAGGGATACATAAGTCATAAATAATATAGATAACAAGAAAGATAAGTAAAACTTTACACTAAAGACATATAACATTTAAATTAAGCAGTACTTCTATCCT
Source organism: Dendrobium nobile (assembly GCA_022539455.1). Classification (NCBI taxonomy): domain Eukaryota; kingdom Viridiplantae; phylum Streptophyta; class Magnoliopsida; order Asparagales; family Orchidaceae; genus Dendrobium; species Dendrobium nobile. Next base: position 32,751,156 of record CM039718.1, on the reverse strand, counting down.
ATATTGATAGTATTTACAAAGATTCTTTATATTCAAGGTCTGACAGAGAATCTTTCCTTCATCATTCATCAACTTAAAAGTCTTAAGCATCACCACATCTTGCACAAAGCATGGACCCCCCCAAAGTGGTGATAGTTTATTATATTGAGGGCCTTTTCCAGCCACCTCGATGCTGCATAGAACTAAATCTCCAATTAAAATATTTTAGGTTTCATCCTTCGATTATATTAACAGTCAATTCTTTGGTTATATGCAAAAACCTTGAGCATCACCACATTTATTTCTTCCAAAAAGAGATCTAAATTATATCTATTCTTTTCCACATTCTCATTGAAGTCAAAAGTTTGAACTCCATAACTCAAAACTCCAATATCAATGGAAATAATAGTTTTCATGCCAAAATAGAGATTTTATGATGTTTCTCCTATTATAAATTTAGTTTTGGTATGATAAGCATAAAAGATATTTGGGAGTTCATCAGCCCATTGTCCCCCATTCTTATTGTATCTTAATCCCTTTCAGTATAGTCTTATTTGTGACCTTCATTTGCCTGCTTGTCTATGGATGGGCTATGGTCATATGTATGAGCTGAATATAGATATCTTTACATAATGATGTAAAAATCTTTCGAGTGAAATGAATTCCATTATCAATGATAATTTTTCCTAAAATGCTAAAAATACATATAATATTTTTCAATGAAAACTTTTTGGCATTAGCTTCAATGATTTTTACTAGAGGTTCTGCCTCTACAAACTTAGTGAAATAGTCCACAGCTAGGATGTTAAACTTGCATTGTTTGGTGGATATACTAAAGGGTCCCATTATGTCAATTCCCCATTGGGCAAAAAGGCCAAGGACTCTGTAATACTAAGATCTCTATAGCAGGTAAATCAAAGTTGTTGGTGTGTAACTAGTAACTATTACATTTTTGTAAAAACTTCATTCCATTTGTTTTAGCTTCATCATTTCCCAGAAAAACCCTTACCTCATGATCTAACTGGGTAATATCCTTTCACCCAAATTCTTACTAAGAATTCCCAAATGTACTTCTTGATGTTCATAATTTGCCTCTATACAAGGGAGGCACTTTAGATATGGTCCCCTAAATGTTCATTTGTATAGCTCTCCACTAATAAAAATGAAGTTTGTTGCCTACCTCCTAAGTTTCATTACTGCCATCGGATCTTCAGGATGAATGATATCTTGTAAGAAGGATAAAATGGGATCGATCCAAGAGGCCTCTCTTGAATCATCAATCAATAATATCACTCGTTGGCCTGTGACATAAAAAGTGGATCTCTTCGATACACTTCCTTTTAAAAATGTCATTGGTTGTAGAAGCAGACAGTTTTGTGAGGGTGTCTGCTCAAGCTTTTTTTGCCTAGGGGATATGAGCAATTTGATGCTTTATTTTTTTTTTTTTTGCCAAAATAGTTTTTTTTATTTGGCAGTATTAGGTAACCGATAAATTGTGGATATTAAATTCTGTCTACCTGAGAAGCTTCTAATTAAGAAGCAGTGTGAACCACTATGTCCTACACTTCAAGATCTATTCTCAGTCTCAATCCAATATTAAGAGCCTCATATTTGATAACATTATTTATTAATGGGAACTTCATTCAATCTCGATATTTAATGTAGTTTTTATAGGGAAATTAATAAGATTTTGGCATCAATGCCTAAACTCTTATGAGCTCCATTAATATATAACGTCTAGCATGAGGAGGAAGGTGATCTAGTTGGTGGTTCCTCAGAGGCAAGGTTAGTACATTCGACTACAAAGTTTTAAAGCACTTGTGACATAATGTAGAGTCTAGGAAACAAAATGGATATCAAACATTCTAAGTTCTATTAACACCTTGATTAATCTTTTAGATGCTTCATGCTTTGGAAGAATATTTTTTAATTATAGTTTTATATAGGTCCCGATTGTATGTGCTTGAAAATAAGGATGTAACTTTCTGGCCGAGAAGACTAATGCCAAATCTATAATTTTTGCTAGTGGATAACATCCTTCTATCTCAGATAAAATTTAGCTGACATAATAAATAGGATGTTGTACTTTATTCTCTTCTTGGACCATGATAGAACTGATGGCTTGAGCAAAAAATAACCATGTACAAATAAAAAATTTCTCCAAGCAGTTTTCTATGAAGTAGTGTTAAAGATGCCAAATATTTTTATAGTTGTTTGAAGGCTTCTTAGAATTCATCAAACCATTAAAATTTTAATCTACGAGCACCTCTTATTATTTAAAATATTGGAAGATATTTGTCTCCTTAGCAGGGCAAGGAACAAGAGAGCACTATATTTCTTCCATTAAGTTTTTATACTTCCTTAATATTGCTCGGGGGCACCTTGTCCCCTAGTGCCTTGATCTTCTTAAGATTGGCATCAATCACTCTGTTCATTACCATAAATCCTAAGAACTATTTAGAGGCTACTCCAAAAGCACACTTTATAGGATTAAGTCGCATGTTATCGTGTCATAGTAGGTGAAGTCGGGTATATAATGAGATTTTTCAAGACTTTTCACTAATTTATCATTAACATAAACTTCTATATTATACCCTATAAGTTCTACAGAAATGATATTTTTTATGGCATTGATATGTTGCTCCAGCGTTCTTAAGCCTGAATGGCATTACTAGATAATCACTTATCGGTTCCAAGGGATGCTACCTCTTCATCAGTAGGATCCATATTTATTTGATTATATCTAGAGTAGGAATCCATCAAGCTCAGTGCTTGATGTCTGGAGGTGGAATTGACCAACTGGTCAATACAGTAAAGTATAAAACTATTCTTAAGTCAGACTTCATTGAGATCTGTATAGTCTATGCACATTCTCTAGGCTCCACTTACCTTCTGAACCATCATGTCATTCTTTTTTTTTTTTTGAAGAAAATGCGTCAAATAGCATTAAAAAGAAAAAGAGCAAAGCCATTATTACAATCCTATAGAGCCAAAAACACTAGATTCCTCCTTTAACAAAGACAAGAATAAAGAGGAATCTTATTAACACAAATGTCCTCCCAAATAAAATGGCTAATAATACCAAAGTTTGTACATAAATCAGCCAATTTGTTACAACTTCTATCATCACAATTGAGGACGTTATTAAACTCACCAAATAGATAAGTATCTTCATACCTTGTATCTCCGCTTTTTTTGGACTTCTTCAAGAATTCCATGACATTATAATTGTCACCTTCTATGATGATTCCTTTGTATTTAAACATCCAATCTTTCAACACTTCCTTAATGGATTGAGTAGCCAAAATTTCCAAGGAAGAAATATCACATTGGGTGTACGGTTTCCCAAATGCTAGAAGTAATCTTCCTTTGTGATCACGGAACACTCCTCCAATGCCTGCTTTATAAGTAGAAAGAAGTAAAGCATCCACATTTACTTTAAGCCAATCTTCTATGTTCAAGGAATTCATTAGTAGGCAAGCCATTATTAATGTCATTTCTTGACAACCTTGACGGTTGGTTGACATCCAGTATACTCAAGAATTTACTAATCCCTTGGACAGAAATTGAAACATAGCATATTGCATTGCAAGCAATAAACAATTAGCTATCTTCCTTCCCATTATGTATAAGATTATTTCTGGACTTCCATGTCATGTACACCACTGTACAATAAAGATTAATCATAAAGGGACTTAATAGAGAAAGATGCTTACATCAATTAGATAAAGAATCAAATTCTTTGAAAGTAAATCCCCATTCCTTGATTTGTATAAGACCTTCCTTCATCTTATGGCATTTAGCTGTCAAATGATCTCTGTTTTTAGTAACATTACAGCTTCTTGGACAAAGATTGATCCTTTGCAATCTTCTATGTTCAAGGAATTCATTAGTAGGCAAGCCATTATTATAAATCCTCCACCAAAATGTCTCCACCTTCGGATTGAGTTTAGCTTTTTTGATCCAGCTCCAATACAGATCTGATTGAGTATGGTTTATCAAATTTTCAAAAACCATAGATGATAAGGATCTTCAATTGACCTGCAGTAAGAGTTCCATTTTATCTCCTTCCTGATCACCCAGGACAATTGTTTGTATAACAAGATTTGCAAGGTCTTCACCCATAATTCTTCTCATTTGGTCCACGTTCCAACTTCCATTTTCTAAGAGGTTGGAAACACAAAATCTGCTATCATCTAGAGGTGTAATAATCATTGGCCACTTCTTAATACATTTGTCTAAGATCCATATATCTTTGAATACATCAATGTCATTTCCATTGGCCACCCTCCATCTAATAAATGGCCTTAATGATTAGCCACCCATCTTCAAGATTTTCCAAGAAGTAGATCCAGAATTTTTCATTCCAACCTTATCAAGAAGATTTCCATATTTTGGGAAAAAGACTTTGTGAAGTAAGTAGTCTTTATCAATCATATATTTCCAAGCAATTTTGGATCTTAAGGGGCCAACTTTAGTAGAACAAGAGTGAAGAGCTCTACCTCCCCATTTGGTTGGTAAACACATTGTTAACCAATTAACATAATGTAATCCGTAACCACCATTAGATTTGCTCCAAATGAAGTTCCTACAAAACTTATCCACCGCATCAAGAATACTCTTTGGGACAAGAGAGTTAGTACAACGAAAAGTGGTGAAGGAAAGCAAAATTGTTTTGGAAAAAAGAATCTTTCATGCCAAGGATATCATCTTACTTCCCCAAATATTAGTCATCTTCAAGGCTTTTTCAACAATAAAAAGGAAGTCTTGTTTAACTAACCTTCTCAAAGCAAGAGTTACTCCAAGATAGGTTAATTGATTAACTGTTTTGAAGCCCATCTTTCGGGCTTTCTTTCTCCTTCTTCTTACATGCTTGCTAAAAATCATAGAAGATTTATTGGTGTTAATGGACAAACCAGTCCAACTATAGAAATTACTCAAAATAGATTTAATCTCTTTGGTTGCCTTCAAGGTAGCTTCCGAAAAGATGATCACGTCATCTGCATACAAGAAGTGAGAAATAGAAGGGCCATTTAAAGAAATCTGAACTCCCAATGAGTCACCTCTTTGTTTGAAGGCATTAGAAAGAAATTGAGCACATAGGATGAGGAGATATGGAGACAAGGGGCATCCTTGTCTAAAGCCACATTATTTTTCTATCCAATTTGATAAACTACCAATTATTGAAATTGAGAAATTGGATCTTTGAATACAATTTAAAATCAGTTTAGAATAAAATTTTGGAAAACTGAAATAAGAAAAAACATTTTCCAAGGCTAACCAACCCATAGAATCATAGGCTTGCTCCATATCAATTTTGAAGGAAACAAAACCATTTGTAGATTTGGAATCCCTTAATTTAAGCATCACTTCTTGGGCTATCAACACATGGTCTGCAAGAGATCTTCCTTTGATAAAAGCTACTTGTTCATTTGTGATCAATTTAGAGATGTAAGGAGCCATTCTATTCATGAGGATTTTAGCCACCAATTTATAGACTATTTGGCTCCTTACATCTCTAAATTGCATAAACTAATTGGTCTATAGTTTGAACGAGTTAAAGGATTACTGATTTATGGAATTAGAACTACAATCATTTCCTTCCATTTAGGATCCATTTCTAAATTTACAAAGCATCATGTATTCACAAACTTAGTGTGGATGTACACTTCTCTTATAAATCTAGAAAGACTATCAACTTTGAGCTCAATTATTTGTTGATGATTTGATGCAATGTTCTACTACTTTTAGATTATTGGCTTGTACACTAGATTGACCTTGAGGGAGTGCATAATTACTTAATGGTTGATTCTGGGCATATCAAATGGACTTCATACAAAAACATCAAGGTTTATACTTAAAATATTTATGTATATTTTGTTCTCCTCATCTTAGAAAAGAATTCCAATCTGCACCATTCTTGAAGGGTGTTCATTTGATAGAGAGACACCAAAAAGGTATTCTATGAGGAAAGCCCTACAAAGAATATCCTCATTCTGAAGATTGAAATCCTTGATGCTTAAGGTAGTTGATGGGCGTGGTGGAGCTTACATAAGAAAGCAACACTATACTACTTGTTGATCTCCTCATAGTATACCAATTCCTACAAGGTTGAGAAATTTTAGTTTGAGGTAAAGAGTCAAAGCAACAATCTCAAAGATTGACTAGAGTGGCCTTAAAAAAAAAAGCATTATAGGTTGCTTCTTATTTTACCATAATAAATAGGATGTAGTGTGTAACCTGTCAGGGGAATTTTTTAAGTATGACTAGAAGACTGATCATTTCTTCAAATCACACAGGCCGATTATTAAATCCATGTAATAGATCTGTGGTTGGTTAAAATTTCTCTTTAGGGAGGCCCATATTGAGAAAGTGGAGTATATAAAATGTCTAAAGAGCTCCCATTTTGGACCAAGATCTTCTTGATAATATAGTACGAATCACCAATCCCTGCACTAATTATGAGTGGGTCTTGATGTGGGGTCTTTATTCCCTCTAAGTCAGTATCAATAATTGAAGGACCACCAAAAATTATTTCAATATCACCAAACATTTAATGATTGTTAAATGATTGACTTTATTATTGATTCTGCTCCCCAACATAGCCAGCTTGATCTCAAGCAGGTCTATTTTGGATAAATTATGTAGATACAATTATCAGATTAGTCTCTCAATTTCATCCTAGAGTTGCTTATATGCTTCATTTGTGTATCCTCGAGTACCATGGAAGTGGCAGTGCTGCTCTAGAGTTTTGAAATTGGGCTTTAAAGGATGTGGCCACATTACTCTCTCATGATCTCGGATGGCCATCAACACATCTGCTAAAAATATAGTAAGTGGTGTGTTCTCTTTCTCTTGGCAAGGCTCTCATAATGGTTGTGAGAGCTGAGGGGGAAAATTGTAGTTTCCTTGCTCCGTCCATTGTGAGGATGGATTCTCTATCACTAATGCACTTTTATGCTTCCCATTTGCTTGCTTAAATTGCTTTCTTCAATTATAAATATCTTCATTGACAGTGTTTTGTTCCTCCATGTCATGGATTAGATCAGAATATGAATGGACCGTATCTCACATAAGTGCTAAGTAAAGGGGCCAGGATGGAGTCCTCTAATGAAAAATCCTCTATATAGTTCCTTGTACACCCATAGAATTTGTAAAGACTTAGTAAAAAATCTTTTAAAGTACTATTTGAAGGACTCATTTTTATTATGGCAAATTTTTGAGTGATGGAAATAATCTTTGGCCATCCTCCAATTGGGAACAAATTATTTAAGGAACACTTTGGCCAATTTGATGAATCTTAAAAAGGTTCTGATTGGAAGTGAATAGAACCATGTTCGAGCTTGCCCTTTTGAGATGATAGAAAACTTGGCATAGGAGTGCGCCTATGGCTTACTAGATATGTATAATGGTTCTATAGTAATCAATATACTAGTATGAGTCCAATGTGTCCCATCATAAGAATCAATGCTCAGTAGTTTCAAACATTCTTGAATAGGGTATTAAAGGATGGCTTCAGTCAAGAGTGATGACTCCTAAATGCTCCAGTGAGGAAGTGATTGCCTTATACCTCCCACAGGGAATTCTCATTCGACTAATCTTCATAGTTCATGCCATAGGGCAATGCAAGGGAGTTCAATAATGTGCAAACAGGCTAAGTCCTCGGGGATATGTAGAGGAATGCAAGGTTAGCGACCTACATGAAAAAGATGTGTAGAGCTTGCTGTGTCACCAAGCTCATTGTCTTGTTGTGTCGAAAGATGCATCCTTGGTGGAGGAAAGGGAATCTTGACATGAAGATGCTTGAGCTAAACATTTTCAAGCCCTGGTGGATCTCGAGGGAAAAAGAATATCTTCTTATAGTTCTAATGCCAGTCACCAAGACTCTCATAAGAGTCAAAGTATCTCATTATAAAATTCCTCTATTTTCATGATGCGGACTTCCACTAGGGTAAAAAGAGGTTGATTATTGGAATCTCTGGTTCATTGAATGATTCCTAAATTAGTGTGAGTTAGAGCATGATGCTCCCAAGATGTGATTTCTATGCTTGTTAGCCATCAAAATGGTGTATAAAATAGTGGGATACAGGTTTCCCATAGATGGCACAAGACTATTTTGGGCTAGAATATATGCGATGATAGAGTTATAATTCTACATCTTAGTGTTCCATGAATATCCATCTTATATGTACAAAATACAAAATGTTTTATGTGGAAAACCCAGGAACGGGAAAAACCACATGGTCTGGCTAGATGAAAATAATTCCACTAGAATTTGAGTTGAGTACAATAGTCTCACTCACCATCAAAGGCAATCAGATTACAAATATGTACCATATGGTGAAAGTCTATTAACAAATGGGGATAAAATTTTGATGTAACTTATTGGTCTAGTAGACATATGGAGTTACTTCAAAATTTGAGCATTATTTGGTAGTTTGATGGTAGTTTTATAGAACTTTGGTGTCAGGTGGGGGTTCTATAGAACTTAGATGTCCGATAGAGCTCTTACATCAGGGAATGGTTCGAAAGAACTTTGACATCAGGCGGTGGTCTGGAGGAACTCCACTCATCACTTGGTGGTCTTGTGGAACTCCGACAATTAGGTGTTGGTCTAATGGAACATCAATGTCAGATGGTAGTCCCACAAAACATTGGGCATCAGTTGGTCATTCGGTGAAACTCCGGGAGTTGGGCGGTGGTCTGGTAAAGTGTTGGAATTCACTTGGTGGTCTAGTGAAACTCCTTGAATCATGTGGTTCTCTAGTGAAACTCTAGCATCAGAAGGATATCCAGTGAAACTTTGGGCATCCGGTGGTGGTCCAGCATAACACTAGGTGTTAGGTAGTGGTCTTATATAACTTCAATGATAGGTGGTGGTCCAATAGAATATTTGCATCAGGTGGAAGTTCAGTGGAACTCCAAGCATTATGTGGTGGTCTAATGGAACTCCAACATCTCATGGTGGTCCAGCATAATACTGGGCATCATGTGGTGGTTTGACAAAAATTTTGATGGAAGTCAAGGAGAAAAGGACGCAAGAGTGATCTTCGATCACTCCCTTTTTTCCTTAGGCTTAGGTGCCCCCTTTTAAGGTGAAGGAGGGGTCTATTTATAGTTTTCCAAAAGGGGCATGGCCCATAACTAGAAGGAAGATAAAGGGTAAATGGTGAGTGATTTGGATGGACAGTCGATGTTGAATTCCTTTATTATGGATAGTTTATTAGAAATTTTGAGGTTTTAATGGTGTTCAAATTCCACAATCTTTGGCTCATTAGATTAGTCTTGTAAAGATTATTGATTCAATTATAAGCATGTCACATTTGTAAACCATTTGGTAATCCAAATTTTGGTTTGAACCTTCCAATAGTGCTTCAGGTCCTGGATTTGGACTTATTTGGGCTCGGATTGTGTCGAATTTGGTGTCTTTGGGGTTATATTCACAAGATGTTTAGTTCAACTGTAAGTTTGCTAAAATTGGAGTTTCGATGGCCACAATTTTAATTTTGAAAGTTTTCAACTTAATTTTTCATTGATGTTCATGTCTGATAATGATTTTTTTTTTATGTTGTATCAAAACTAAACAAAGATAAAAAAATTTTGATAGACGTAAATAATTAGCAAACTATAAGATAAACTAACACTGCAAATTGTTGAAACTAAAATCACCAAAAATTGCTAGAACATAAAAAAGTTAGTGAGCTGTGTTGGTTTTTTACTCCTAATATAAAGAACATTAAGAAATGAAATTACTATAAGCACTTGATTTGATCCCATAAGGTAATTTAACTACATTACAATGATGGCCTTAAGTTCTTAAAGTACTCAATTGACATGATTACTCAATAAAAAATCATTAAAACACCTATGTAAAATGAAATTTACTAAGCATTTGAAATTATCCCTTAGCGCAGAATAAATGCACTCTAAATATGACTTTAGGACTTGCTGATCAATGGATCCTTGCACTTAAGGAATGTTAATCATTATATTCCTTAAAACATAAAAATAAATAATTTAGCATTTAAAATACACTCTTTGAAAAGCATCATAAATTATAAACATTAAAATTTAAATTAAAATAAATCATCTTTATCCTAAAACAAATTAAAAATAAAATAGATGGCTTTAAATAATATATAAAATAGGACTTATCAAAACCAAATAGCTTGTTACACAATAGTTTGATTGGCTATTAACTCTTGCTAATGCTTGGATGATGGTGCAGCTTGATGTGATGATGATAACTTTCTTGGAGTGCCTTATGTTTGCTTACTTATTTTCTTGCATTTTTTAGGACAAGATTACATTTCTTGATGATGCACCTTGGATTCTTCTAGGTTGCTTTTGATCCATTAGGATTAACATACCTACAGCTACACTTTTTACATTTTTTTTATACATTTCTATTTTCCTTTTCTATTGAAAGTAAATGTTGTGTATAGATTCTTGTATAACTTGATTGAGTTGTATTGTGTTAAGAGTTATTGGAAGATAAAAGATGATAGCTTAAAAAAATAGAAGTTCCAAAAGGAAATGAATCTTCTTGTAGCCTGAGATAAAGACTAAAGTAAGAAATCATATTTAAATTTATGTTGTATTGGAGTAAAATTCCAAGACTTTTGTGGTGGAACTTGGCCACCTTATTTTTCAACAAACCTTTGATTATATTTCTTTTTTAAATAAATGAATAAATGTTACATTTATACTACTTTCTTTCATATACATCATCTTGTTATAAGCATTTCATTCATATAGCTGGCATATGTGCATAGGAGAATATCCATTTAATATATTTTCTTTCGTTGTGAATTTTTGGAGTTTGTAGGAACATGTATGCAAGTTCTAGGATGATATGGTATTAGTACTGTATACACAAAAACCTTTAAACTTATATGTATGTTAACATTCATTTTAAAATTATTCAGCATAAACTAAACTAAACTACCCAAGCTAGCAATAATATATAGGTGGCCTTTGAATCATGGATACAGTAGTTTTCCTAATGGTTTAGGGTCGTTATGTGACAAATTTTTTCAAAATAATTTAATCTTAGAGAATTTTAGAAGTTTTATGTTAAGTAAAAAAATAGAGTTTATGATGTCTTTCAGCAAAAGCATTGCTTGATAGGTGTATATACATATTAAAGAGATCTAATTAAATCATAAAATAATTTTTTTTTACCTTTAGATGTAGAGTCACCCGATCTTGCATTCCAAAGGTGATTGATTACTTTTAAGATGCTAACTAGTAGCCCGCTTCAGGAAAGCATAAGCTTAGATTTGATACATATCTCTCGAAATCTCCTCCCTATAAAGATAACCCAAATTGTAAATAAGTTCTAAAATATCAATCTAAATCTAAGTCAATCCTTAAGATTTTTAAACACAAATCTTTGATCAAAGCTTTATAATTTTGAAAAGACTAGTCTAAACTTTAATCAAGAGTATTATTAAGATTTTTCTTTGGTTGCCAATAACAATACAGACTTGCCATTATAGGGAGCCTTGGATATAGAAAAAAAAATGATAGTTTTATACATTGGTTTGGTTTTGTAATGAAAATGATAGGTGAAGGTTCTTATTGCCTTTAGGATGAATTTAACAATCCTTATGTTACTTTTAATTATGAAAGTAAATTATGTTTCTCTTTTAAAATAAATAGTTAAGCATCATTCTTACTTTTAAGACTATAGAATTTTAGTAATGTGGATTTGTCTAAAGTAACATTAAAGTAAATCTTGTGGCACATTTTACATTTACTTATCCATAGGATTTTCTGGTGACACTAACGGGGAGATTCTGCACACCTCATCTTTAGTGGAGAATAGACATTATATATTAATAATGATTTGATAAAAGATTTGAGTTTATTAGATGATTTATTTTATTGCAATTTAATTTATTTTCCCTAGTCAGACAATTTTTTGACTTGGACAAGATAAAAATCTTGCCAAATCTAACAACAAATTTAAATTATTTTCCTTAGTCCAAGGACTTTTTGGTTTCGTCCAAATATAAATCTATCCTAAAGTCTTCAAACTGAATCCTAGTCTAAATTCAGGACAAAATTCTCCCTATTCTATAGTCTTTGGACTTTGTCCTAGTCTAAATCCAACTCCAAATCCAATTCTAAATTATAGATGTAATTGGAGAATTTTTTAACCAATTTCAAAACTAAAATTTCCATAAATTTCAAACTAAATTCCAATTCTATAGTAGTTTAAACTAATGATGAGATTCAATATATTATGCTCATTATTATATTAAGTGATCTAAATGTCTTAGTAAAAATTAGTAAATGCTAAAATTGACTCAAAATTTTGGCCAATTTTAGAAAATGTCATGAATGTTAATTTTTTGTGGTAATGATGTCAACATAAATGTAAATCAGGGTTTATCTCTTGCGGGCTCACTAATCAAATTTATATATGGAATTAATAATAACTTGTTCTGCTGTACTTTCCCACAAAACAAAGTTTTAAAATTGATATCCTTGTTAAATAATTAACTGTTGACTTTAAAGTTTAGCGTTTGACATAGATGCTCCCATAATTTCTTAACCGTCTGTGTTCTCTCATCTCACCTTCCCAAATCTTATTTTTGGATAAAATGAAATCCCATGAAAATAGGAAATTTGATTTGGGTTCCCCATCTATTTTTAACAAAATGACTCAGTTATAGTAAAGGAAAAAAGAATTGTTGCATAACAAAGAGGGCTGAGAAGGCAAAACTTCTATAAGATGAAAACCTTTTAGATTCTAAAGTAGTTGAAAAAATAAATAAATTACCTTAGATTCCTACTAAGTCTCAAACCCTTGAGAATTCCCCTCCATTTAGTGGGAGCCTCTTCCATCCTTTGCCATCTGCTGTCGTAGAAAATATTATTTCTAACAGCAAATTCTCATCTTCCTCCATTTTATAGAACTCCTATTATGCCTTTCATATCTAAAGGAGGAGGAACTTTAAATTATTATTAAATGAACTGATTTTTTATTTTTAAAAGAAATATAGATTGTAAAAAAGGATTTTTTGAAATCTATAAAAGAAGTAAGCTTTATTTGGGTTGAACTTAAGGCTCATAGAGAGACATTTATTCCCTTGCCAGCAATTCGAAGTGTATAATTTTAAGATGCATAGTTTACAAAGCTAATTAGTATTTCTTATGAAAGAAGGGAATCAATGAAGTTATTTATTTCTAAAGTAAATCTATTCCTATTCCTGCCAATGGACATAATTAATGAACTCCTACTAAATATTTGTGTATGATGTTTTTTCCTAAAGAAGATATAATTTGATCAATTTGCATGTTTCTTATGGATGTAAAAATAAATCTTTTAGAGTAACTCATCATTTTTTGATCCATAAATTGCTAGGAGTAGACCAAGACCACCTTGATGGTAGCCAATCATGATTCTGATATGATATAAGGGAGCTAAAACATATAAACAATCCAAACTTAATATCAAATTATAGATGGTTTGCCAACCTAAGATGGTACCAAATTGAACCACATTGGTCTCCACTAATGATTGTGCAGTGAAGGATAAAATAGAAAAAGGTAAAGATCTAATGAAACACTCTCCTATTTCAAGAACTACTCTAATTGAACAATGTAATGTTGTGGGAAGATTGATATAATAGATGATGCATCTACTCAAAGAATATAAATAAAATAGATGAGGTGGAAGCTGTTGAATGGGATGCAATAAAATTTCATGATGAAGATATATCTTGAAATTTGCTCACGGTATTCACTCGAAAGGTAAAAAGTAAAGGTAAACTGAATCCTGTAGAAACAAATTTATCAATGGAAGATACAACAAATATAACCTAAAAACTAAAAGACAAGTTTAATTCAAAAGATGAATTGCTCACTAGAATGGAAGCATTGGTAGAGGAATTAATAGCTAACATAGTTGTTCTATAAGGTAAAGAAGCCCTTTCCTCCAAAGCATTAATAAAATTAGTGCAAGTAGAGTTTTTCTATACTAAAGTCAACAAAAGGAAAAAATGAAAGAAAATCAAAATAAATTCATTAAGCAAAGAAAGGGTTTGTACAGTAAGTAGATATAAATTAGGTGATAGAATAGAAAGTAAAGGACGCTTCGGCACAACCCAAGGAACTTCATCTATTGTCAGTGATAGACCCCATCCATAAAAATATATCTTGGATACTTTTCCTAATGAATTTATTCTAACAATATACATAAACTTCAACGATACTTGAAATGATAAATAATATTTAGCACACATCAGAGCTAGTTGTTGTAATACACGAGGTCGTGATGTACTGTTATTCAGGATGCTTATTAGTACTTTATCTATGGTAGCTTTTAACTAGTTCAAATCATTTCCTAATAGGGCTGTCCATTCCTTTAATACAATAAAATAATTATTGTAAAAATATTTTTTATAACACATAATAAGGTGATAGTTGGGGATTTTGTGATAAAAAATGTAATTCTTCTAAAAATATGCAAACTATATTATAAGATATGTGAAACTTAGTAAAAATTATGAGCACTAATTTCAAGATGAGCACACTATAGGGATACTCCATAAGAACATAGTTGGCTTGATGGCCATTTTGTTAAAAGGATTCACAATAAAAACTTTATAAGTGATGCTAAATAAATCCTTAAATGTTTAGTTGTAAGCTTCTCTATTATTCTTCTTTCAAGACAATTCTAAAATACTAATAAGGAAATCAAAACCTTAAAAGGTTTTAGAGAACATGATGTGGTCAGTGTCAAGAGATGACAAAGGCAAGCAAGCTATAAAATGGAAGTCATTAGAAGGAAAGTCATTAAAAGAATTTTAAAGAATTTCTCGAAGAAATCCAACTCTAATCTTTCTTATCCTAAAAGGTCAAAAGGAGTGGAGAAATTAAGGTAAACCAATTATTGCCTATTTTATCAGATGTGAGGTTATGACATCGAGGATTATATAACCTTAAAGGAATGGATTGAAAATAATAATAATCTACAGTGATTGTGATAGATAAAGAGTATTTAGTTGATCTAGGTCTAGGATCAGCTAAATGTGTAATTAGTGAGCCTTGGGTACCTATTTTAATTTTGAACCTAAATGATTGTTAGGATATGACATTATCATGATTTTCTAAAAGTTTCTAACATCATTTTCATTTATCTGATCAGGTATCTTTTGGAGTTTAGAGTCCTATCTTGGCTGATTTGGTAGATCCTAAGGAAGATGTTAAGAATAAGATTTAAACTAAGGAACTAACAAAGAAGTTAGCTCAATAGTCTTTAATAATTTAGAACCAGGAGTCTATAAATGATGTTCAAATATAAACAATAAAGTTCTTATCCTTACTGATGGTGGATAAAAAATTGTTATACCACCTACACTATATAATTTTTTTATATGACATGGCTCTAAGATGATAAAGATGAAAGATTCAGTATAAATCCTATACATATCTGATGTTCATTATACATCTAGTAGCTAAAAAACTTTAAATTACTATTATACAAAATTTTGAATAAGCTTAAATGAATTGGATTAATCTCGATTATACTTTCTATCATTGACCCTTAATATTTATGGTCTAATACAACTCGAGCACACAAGTTTTATATTTTTTATGACAACAAACATCTTTATATCTCATAGTACTTTTCATTTTACATTCGTTTCTGTGTATACTAACATTTCAGGAATTCAATGGAACATCAAATAAAGAATCAAATCTCAAGATTGAGTTGAATAAGGTTATGCTATAAAGGGTCTAAAATATTCATTGAGTAATTTTGATTTCTTGAGTCAAGTCCTATAAGGCAATTTGCTTGCTTGGTGACCAGGCACACACACACAATCAGAAGAGTAAGACCTAGTCATAACTAGAGGTTCAAGTTTTGAACAAATCGTATTGGATGATTTTGGATTATCTAGGATGATCCTTTATTATATTGGAAAACAATCGCCAATGATAATTTAGGCAAGAATTTAAGATTCTATTTTTGTTCTAATCTTCCCAGATAATCTAGATCATCCTAAATAATTAATACACATCATGCCTAAATTGATCATGTGAATAGGGGATTAATTATGGTTAAATTTTCTAATCAAATCATCCTAGATGATTTGTATATCATACAGGAAGATGTTTTCTGACATACTTGATTTTCCTAAATTATGCAAGATGAAATACCATAATTTTTATTCTAATCATCCAGGATGATCCTCAATATCCAATTGGAATATTTATATAAATTTAAACTAATCATCCTAGACTATCTTGGCATCATCCGGGATTATAAGCTCAAATTAGAAAGAATTAATCGCCATATCTATTTAAGCATATTTTATTTTTTGACATCGTCCAGGGCATCGTCTTGTATGATGCAGCAAAATTATGCCTAAATTAATCTGGTAATTAGGGAAAGTAATTAATGTTTGATTGCTCAATCATAAAATCCTGGATGATCGCAGGATCGTCAGGCACGATCGGTTAAATAAACCTTAGTTCTTTCTGGATGATGTATAATCAACCTGGTTCCATTATGGGCAATACTCTAGATTATATGTACTAAATTGAACTAATCGTCTGGGATGATCGGGAGATCAGCCTGGATGATCAAGTTTTTTTTCTATCATCCCAACATCCATTCAAGGCGATGTTCAGGATAATGTTCATCATTTTGCACACATCATCCTCAATGATTGTGAGATCATCCTAGATGATAAAGAATTTTTTTCATTACCGAGATGTCCATCCCAGGAAATGTGCTGGATGATATTTAATAAATTGAACTAATCGTATAGGATGATATAATATCCTCCTAAATGAGATGGAAAAATCATCCTAGCTAATTGAGCTAAATTTATACTGATCATATAGGTTGATGTTCAGATCATCCTAGACAATAATGTCAATTTATTATAATTAAGAGCTATTTTGAAGCTCTTCTATATAATTCCCCTTATTTTACCCAAGAGTGTATCCTTTGCTGTTATCTTGACCTGGGAGAACTTAGAGGAGAGGGAGAGAATGGGAGAGAGATAGAGAGAGAATCTTGCGAGGTAGAGTTTGTGTGAGGTTTCATAAAGGTTTCTCCAAGTAAGGATCCTAGTCATATTCTCTGATCAACATCCCTATTCCTTGGAGGTTCTAGAGATGTCTACTTTAACAATCGATCGAGCTTCTCTTCCTGCTTTAGGAGAAAGCAAAAGGAGTCAGGTTTTCTACCTCATCGATGTCAGTGGAAATGAGGTTTGTAAAGGCTTTTCCACCTTATTATGAGAGCAAAAGGAGACTCATTATGTTTAATGAAATACCCAGAGGAGAGGATCTATGGAGTAGACGTAGGTCAAACATGACTGAACCACTATAAAATTTTGTGTTCTTTATTACTACTTTTTTCTATATTTAATTTTTGCACTTTGATTTTGCTTTGTGGTGAATTTTAGTTTGGTTTGAGTTTGTGTTTTGACTGAGGAACTTTTTAAAATATAATTCATTCCACCCCCTACCCATTGTTAGCCTTGGGCTAGTTCATAAGGGCTTAACATCCCTAACAAACTTTCAAGTGGTATCAAAGTGGGATTCATAAAATTGAGTTTTTGAAAACTTTTGAATTTTGATCAATGGATAACATTGATAATTGTAATATTATAGAAGGTTATTCAATCATCCGGCCACCCTAATTTAAAAATATTATTTTTGATTTATTGAAAATTTACAGGTCTACTTTTTTGCAATCAATTGATTATAGAATGTGGCAAATGATTTTAAGTGCTTATTCTGAACAATCACGTGTGATAAGTGGAATTAAAATTGATATTTCCTTTAATAGATGGAGTAGGGAAAAAAGAATCAATACTCAATTGAATACTAAATCGTTAAACTATTTTTTATGGGCTTTAAATTCTA
The DNA here is from genome assembly GCA_022539455.1 of Dendrobium nobile. Taxonomy (NCBI): domain Eukaryota; kingdom Viridiplantae; phylum Streptophyta; class Magnoliopsida; order Asparagales; family Orchidaceae; genus Dendrobium; species Dendrobium nobile. The sequence continues at coordinate 32,733,279 of CM039718.1, read as the reverse complement.
AAGATTGTATGTTAGTATCTACGTGCACTATTGGCAAAGAAATTTTGGAGAAATTACACACTATATATAAAGGTAATAGTGAGATCAAGCAATCCAGGTTGAACTTTTAAGGCATAGTTATGAACTATTTTTCATGAAATCTTATGAGAGGATCTTAGACATGTATAATATATTTATTCAAATTATGACATCATTATAGGCTTTAGATAAAGAATTTTCAAACTTTGAAAAAGTTAATAAAATTCTATGTTGTCTACTTGATATGTTTGATGCCAAAATTGTTGTATTTATGAATGAAATATTTGAATGAATATTCTATTAATAATTTGATTGATTCACTCATTGCCTACAAGCAAAGTTTGTGTCAAAGACTTTTGGATGTAAGTGAAATAATAGTGCTAAAAGCTAAAGACACGATGAAAAGTGGGTTAGTTGGTGAGGAAAGAGATGACTTAACATGCAAATTGGAAAGCCCACTAAAGCACAAGCATAAGCATCAATAAAAGTGGAATAAAGGTAAAGATGGTAAGAATGTTAAGATTTCTTTGATGTTATTTTCTTAAGTTGTAGGAAATCTGGACATATGAAAAATCAGTGCCCTAATTTGAGAACTCTTCCTGCAAAAGAAAAGGGTAAAGCTAAGAAAATTGTAAAAATGACAAATAATAAAAAACAAAAAATCTCCTGGGCAAGCCTAACTTCTAAATCATCAGACTAGGAGCAAGATGATATTTAAACCCTTGATTGGCTGTTTATTTATTTGTGTAAGCATGTTTTTTGTTTGTTATATTTTTATTTATTTTCTATGTTTTCTTTTAGTTTATTTTTTTCTTTCCTTTTTGTTACGTTAAAATTTTAAATTTGTCTTTAATTTTCTTTTTGTGATGTTTTCTCTTATCAATACGCACATATTACTTTTTTTATTTCTAATATACTTCAAAAAATCAAATCTTTTTTAAAGTTCATTTTTTCCAAAATTAAAAATTTTGTCTCCTATTTTTCTTGAATGTTTACGTAAGTTATGGTTAACTTCTTTAAAAATAGTCAAAAGAAGGAAACTCATGATTTTGTCTCTCTTTCTCTTTTCTTAAAGAGGTTATTTTACCTTTGATTCAAAATCTTTATCATATTACAAATTAAATTCTAAATTTGAACTTTTTCGTCTCCCTATATTTTGTCTATCATATAGGGATCTTTTGCGAGTTACTGAATTCACCTCATAATTTTCTTAATCAAGTAGTTAATTTTGCCAATATAATGGGTTTTCTTTAGTTTTAAAATTACAAAAAGGTAGCATATTTGATTGAAAAAAAAGTGGCTAAAAAAGCTAAATCAAAAGATGCATAATGAAGCCAAATTGAGAAAGAAATAGAAAGTATATCAAAATTTAAAAGATGTGCAATGTGCGTTGAACAACTTTCAAGAGGCATAAAATGAGCCCACAATAAGTATGCTTACCTTTGTTGTACCTCTTAAGTCTTAAGAAAATCTTTTTTCTTTTGATATCTTCGATACTTGAGTTTGAAAATCATGATTTTTGATTCACCAATTTTTGCATAAATTATCTATTAGATATATTTGATGAATGGAGTTTTAAAAAGATCACTATTTCTTTTTCTAATTTATTCTTTGATTTAGAGTTTAGATTAAAAAGTTTTTAAGCCTTTAAAATAACTTGTGCTTGAATTAATAAATTCTAAATTTCTAACCTTTCTGGATTATGCGTTGTCATTACATTCCAAAATCAAGAGTTAAAATTTTCATTTCAAGAAAATTTTAATTTTCAAATTGATTATTCTAAAAAAAGCTTCTTTACCAAATCAAGGATTGTTTAATGTTTTGTTAGTCAGTCATTTACTCTTTTAGTTTTCTGTGCTCCTCTTCTTTTTGATAATGTCAAAGGGGGAGAACGTATTAATTTTTTTATTTGTTTTAGTTATTTGTTTTGTTGTACTTGTTTTACTTTAAAATAAAAAATGAAAGTTTTGTTTACCCTTATTTTAAAATTTCTATCTTAGTGAGGGGGAGTTTAGGAGAAAATACTTTTAGTTTGTAACTTCATCAATAATGTTTGACATCATTAAAAAGGGGGAGATTGTTGCAACTCGAGCTCATGAATTTATGTTTTTTTATGATAACAAACATCTTTATATCTCATTGTACTTTTCATTATATATTGGTTTGTGTGTATACTAACATTTCAGGAATGCCATGCAACATCAAATAATGAATTTGATCTCAAGATTGGGTTGAATAAAGTTATGCTATAAAGGGTCTATAATAGTCATTGGTGTAATTTTTATTTCTTGAGTCAAGTCCTGTAAGGGAATTTTCTTGATTGGTGCCAATGCACAAACACACTCACTGGAGTTAGATCTAGTCATAACTAGAAGATTAAGTTTTAAACTAATCATACTAGATAATTTTAGATCATCCTAAACAATCCTTTATAATTTTGGAAAATAACCGCCAATGATAATTTAAGCAAAGATTTAAGTTTCAATTTTTTTTCTAATCATCCTAGATAATCTAGATCATTCTGGATGATCAATACAAATCATGCCTAAATTGATCATGTGATTAGGGAATTAATTATGGTTAAATTATTCAATTAGATCATCCTGGATGATCTGTATAACTTATAGGATGATATTTACCGACATACTTGATTTTCTTAAATTGTGCAAGATGAAATACCATAATTTTTCTACTAATCATCCAGGATGATCCATAATATGCTCCTGGATGATCTGTACAAATTTGTATTGATCGTCCTAGATTATCCTGGCATCGTCCAGGATGATAAGCTCGAATTAGAAAGAATCAGCCACCATATCTATTTAGGCATCTTTTATTTTTGGGCATCGTCCAAGGCATCATCCTAAATGATGCAAAAAAAGGTATGCCTAAATTAATCTGATAATTAAGGAAAGTAATTAAGGTTTGATTGCTTGATCTTATCATCTTGGATAATCATAGGATCATCCAAGTTGATTAGTTAAACAAAACTTAGTTCTTCCTTTCTGATGTATAATCATCTGGGTTCCATTCAGTGCGATGCTCTGGATGATATGTTCTGAATTAAACTAATTATCTGGGATGATCGGGAGATCAGCCTGGAAGGTCATGTTATTTTTCTATCATCCAGTTATCCATTCAGGGCAATACTCGAAATGATATTCATCTTTTTATGTTAATCATCCTGGATGATCGTGAGATCGTCTTGGATGATAAAGAAATTTTTTCATCATCCAAATGTCCATCCAGGGTGATGTGCTGGACAATATTCAACAGATTGAAGTAATTATATTGGATGATGTACAATAATCCTAGATGATATGTATAAATCAACCTTTTGATCATCTCAAATTGTCCTGATTGATTGAGCTAAATTTGTCATGATCGTACAGGATGATATTCAGATCATCCTGCACTATAATGTCAGTTTGTTGCAATTAAGAGCTATTCAAAAGCTATTCTATATAAGAACTCTTATTTTGCCCAAGAGTGTATCCTTTACTATTGTCTTGACCTGGGAGAGCCTAGTGGAGAGGGAGAGAAAGGGAGAGAGAGAGAAGATCTTATGAGGGGGAGTTTGTGAGAGGTTTCACAAAGGTTGCTCCAAGTAAGGATCCGAGTCATCTTTTCCAGTCATCATCCCTATTCCTTTGAGGATCTAGAGAGGTCAACTTCAGCAATCGATCGAGGTTCTCTGCCAGCTTTAGGAGGAAGCAAAAGGAGTCGGGTTCTCTGCCACACCAGTGAGGGCGGAAAGGAGGTTTGTAAAGGCTTCTCTGCCTTGCTGTGGGGGCAAAAGGAGAGTCACTGACTTTAGTACAATACCCAGAGAAGAGGCTCTAGGGAGTGGATGTAGGTCAAGTTTACCAAACCATTATAAATTTTGTGTTCTCTATTACTATTTTTTCGTATTTAATTTCCGCACTTTGATTTTTCTTTGTGGTGAATTTTGATTTTATTTGAGTTTGTGTTTTGATTGAGAAACATTTTAAAATACCAATTCACCCCACCCCCCCCCCCCCCCCCCCCCCTCTTGGTTAGCCTTGGGCTAATTCATAAGGGCTTAACATCCCTAATGAACTTTCATGGTGATCACATAAAAATAAAAATTTAGATGTCTAATTAAAATAAATCCCTAGATAAAAACCTAAAGAAAAGTAACAATGAAGGAAAGGATGGGATATTGACTTCTTCTTGAGTATAGGTTGTTCTTCTAAATATTTGTAGAAGGAAAGTTCTTCCATAAAAAATTCTTATAATTGATGATGCTAAATAAGTTGTTGATAATATAAAAAAAATTAGCACATATTAACTTGATTAAGATGTAGGTAACATAGACATTCCTAAAGTGGAATATATTATTTTAGGTCATTTATAAAAAATTATTGCACAATTTAGAATATTTATAATGTTTTAGTTCTTTCAATGAATGGGAAAGGCTTTCATCAAATTTTTACTTGACTGAGAATTTTGTATGGATAAATTAGCATCAATATAGCTTGAAGAAGCTCTATACTTTACAAAGGTTCTAGGGTAATACTCTCTAATGAAGATATTTTAGTATGAACCAAAGACCTTAATCACTCATGATAAATATTGCATATTCCAATGCAATATTCTACTATATGAATGATTCATTTGATTATAGTCAAATAAAGATGGGAAATGAACATGAGAAGTTTATATCTTTTAGAACACCAATAGGAGTATATTGTTAAAAAATAATGCCTTTTGCACTACATAATGTGTTGCAACTCAAGCTCACGAGTTTATCTTTTGATGATAACAAACATTGTGGCTCAAATACATGTGTTCATTTTTTTTAGAGGAAACACACAGAGGGGTCTACGCATTGATATAATGGAAATATTACAAGGTCCTTAAAGGGGCCTCAAGCTTTACTGCCGCTCAAAAGAGCTACAATCTAAAAAGCAAAAAAACCTAAAAGCTTAAGATCCCTTCTAATCCAAAATAAAATGAAACCTAGGTACATTCTACGATGCTCAAGGGTGAACACCCAAAAAAGGGGAGAGACATCAAATCAACAATCAGCAAAACCTCCCTGATCCAAAACTTACTGAAGCATTGAAAGACACAAAAAACACCTGCAAAATAGTGGTAAAAATAGCACAAGAAAAGAAAAGAATAACAAAGGACACATACCAAGAATAAAAGCATATTACCCCTGTAAAAAGTAAAATGTCTTCCTACAAGAAAACAACAAAAAGTTAGTAAAGCATGAAGCATAGAAAATATATCATAGAAAATAGTGCAATTCCAACCCGTCAAAACACCAATAGAACCCACCAACTGCCAAGAACAAAAATTGCCTCCCCACCTAATTTTTGAAATAATGAGACTGACCCCAGAGGCAATCTCAGGAGCATAACCCCCCAAAAAACCCACCTTCATAATAACAGATCAAGATGGAAATGCAAAGCATCCAGCAATAACCACAACTACCTAAAGAAGCCACCAGGGAAAAGATGAAATAGTTACAATCATTCAACCCCCGCACCTTCATCCATGCAGACAACAGGGCTCCCACCCAAACATAGCCACAAAATAGAAGGAGACCCGTCTCCCCAACGAACACAGAAACAACCAGCTAAAAACCAAAAAGATGCTCAGCCAAGGTAACCCAAACAAAGATCAATTACTACTATCATTGTTCCACTTATAACCATAAAATAAAGAACCAGAAGGCATAAAAACCTAAACAACCCCCAAACCACAAACCCAAAAAAAATGAAATAGATAAAACAACCCTCCAAACCAAAACAACACTACAAAACAGAGAAAGGGAGATAAACAATTAATTTCTAACATAAGGAAGAGAAATTTTATCCAGTCTAATAAGGCCTATAAGAGGCACAGGAAAATTAACTTCCACAATGTCATTGAAACAGAAAATACCCTTGCCAAACTGAGCAAGCCACCTATCACAGGCATTACCCTCTTTAAAACTATAAGAGTATTCAATAAAAATAGGAATCATTAAAAACTTGATAGCACGAATAGTATAAAATAGCTCAGAATCACAAGGTGCATCCACACTATTAATTAAACATTTAACATCCAAGAGACACTCAACCTCAATGATAATGTTGGTAATACCCAGGGAGAGATAGCTATATAAGCCATAAAGAATAGAGTTCAAAATAGCCAACTGAGGATGAAGAAGGCCCCACAAAACCAAGAATACAATTACCATGGCCATCTCTAAAAATGCCACCACATCTTATCATATTGTTAACTACCTCAGTACCTACATTAAGTTTAAAGAAGCCCATATTCAGTTTAAACCAAAAAGCCAAACTTGGAGAGGGAGACGAGGACAATTGCTTCAGCTTTAAACCAAGGTTAGAAACAATAAGGTCACACTGATAAAAGCCTTAGTAGAAATTAATTTAATAGAAGCATGTCTAATTAATTTGTCTTGCATATTGTGAATAACCATGGACGCATCCATTTTAATACTATTAAACACAGCATTGTTACGTTCCATCCAAAGATACTAAAGGATAAGGGAAGAGGTAACATTCCTAATATGGCCTTTACAATTCAGAAACCAAAGCTGAAGAAGCTCATAAATGGACAATCCCCTTAAAGTTATTGAATTTAAAAATATCATAGAAGAAACACCAGGTTTTAACCGTAATAGGCCCAAACACAAACACTTGGTGCAAGCTTTCCACATGGAAACAACATTGGCATATAGAAGGAATGACAAAACCTCTCTTAGACAGAATATCATCCATAGGAATAAATCTTTTTATAATTCTCCAAAAAAAGGTCGACAACGTAGACGGGATACTTTTATGCCAAATCCTAGAGTAAATGAAATTAACTTCTTTTTTAATTCTAAAATGATGCCAATCACCTTTTAATCTAAATAAACCATCATTAGTTAACTTAAATAAGATAACATCTTTAGAATCCACGTTAATAGGAATAGTAAGAATCTCCAGAATAATGTAATCAGGAACCACCTCAGCAAGTTTATCTAAGTCCCAACCATTGTTAGTGATAAAGTGATTAACCTTAACATTCTCAATGGAAGAGCAATTAATAAGAAAATCAATAGCAACCGAATTTAACCATTGGTCCTGCCAGAAAAAAAAACATTACCACAACCAAGACCCCAAGAAATAAGAGGTTCCACCTCCCACTTAACTTTTCACACCCTCTGCCAGACTTTGGAATCAGCACTATTAACATAACAACTAGAAGGATGCTTCTCACCATAATAATTAGAAACCATGAACTTTGCCCATGAGGACAATTAAGCACAAAAATTGAACCACAATTTATAAGAAAATGCATGGGCCAGGTCGGTCATAGTTTTACAACCCAAACCACCCTCATTTAAAATACCAAAGCACTTATCCCAGGAGGCCCACCTAATTTTATTCTTGCTAGAAGTACCTTTCTAAAAGAACTTGTTCAGGATAATATCAATACGGTTACACACCATTTAGTGGGAAACAAGGTTTGAAAGGAATAAATAGGAAGAGAACAAAGCGCACTTTTAATAAGAGTAAGCCTACCCCCATAACTCAAAAAATTAGACTCCCAGGACATAAGTTTATGCTGAACAGAAGCAATTAAGTCATTGAACAAGAAATTTTTCTTTCTACCCTTAAGTAAAGGAATACCAAGATACTTAATAGGTAACTGCCCATGCACAAAACCTGTCAGATTCTTAATAATAGAGATACGATTCCTCTTTATATTATTAGGGACAATAAAATAACTTTTATGGTTACTAAGAGATAAACCACTAACAGTGTAAAAAACATGAAAAAAATCTATAAGTCTATTATTATTATTTCGAGAACGTTCATGAAAATGATAAAATCATCAGGAAAACATAGATGAGAAATAGGAAAAACCCCCTTGGTTCTTAATTACATGGTAGAATGGGATTCAAACATTCTAGCAATACACCTAAAAAGATAATCAACAACTAAAATAAATAGTGCAGGGGACATCAGGTCATCTTGTCTAAAACCATGAGAGGACTTTAAAAAACCAGAACTTTTGCCATTAATAATCAAAGAAAAATAGGACCCCTCAATGCAATTCTTAATAAGATTGATAATATGTAAATTAAAACAAAAAGACTGTAGAATATTATAAATGAATAGCCAACAAATATTATCATAAGATTTGGATTATCCTGCTTAAGAATGGAATTACCACCCCAAACCTTAATATCCAAATCATGCAAAATTCTTGAGCAAGCAAAATACTAACATAAATAGAGTGACCTTTAACAAAGCCCATTTGAAATTGAGAGATGATCTTAGGAAGAACATTAGATAGCCTAGACATGAAAATTTTTGAAAGCAATTTATTAAAAAAAGTGCAAATACTAATAGGACGGTAATCATCCCAATAAGTAGCATTACTCTTCTTAGGTATGAGAATAATATAAGTAGATGCAAAGAATGTAGGCATAGGGTTACCAGTAAAGAAGTCCAAATCAGCAGCAGAAAGATCATTCTTAATGATATCCCAAGGTTGATGAAAAAATTTCATAGTAAAACCATTAGGTCCATCAACAGAGTTACAATTCATATAAGAAATAATAGTTTTTATTTCCTCCAAAGAAGGGGAGCTAGCAAGCATAACATTATCCAACTTAGAAACAAGAGAGGGAATAATAGACGTGTTAATCAAATTACAAGGAGAGAATTCCTTGTTAAGCCTATTTTGAAAATGGTGAATAGCCAATAAAGTAATTTCCTCACCATTCTCAACAATGGAACCATCATCCCGAGCAATTTTTAGAATAGAATTAGAAGCACGTTTACGATTAACCAAAGCATGAAATAACCTAGTATTATTATCACACTCCCCCAAATACTTAGCAACAGCCTTTTGTTTCCAAAAAGTCTCTTCTTGAGCCTGAAGATTAGATAGGTACAACTTAGCCTCTCTAAGAGAGACAAAATTAGCCTCTATAGGAAAATTTTGACCAATACACTCTCTGTCATTAACCAAATCTTCCGCTTGCAAAGTATATGTAAAAATATTTTTGAACACATTATGATTCCACCAATTTAAAACTTGCTTAAGCATTTCAGCTTAAAACAAAGCCTTTTCATACCCCCAATAGAATTGTCAGGGTGAAGACAAGCATTCAAATTTTCTTGAACAACACTAAAAAAGAATCATGTTGAAGTCACATATTTTGAAAACAAAATTGAGGAATAACATTAACCTGACAAGTATTAAGAGCAAGAAGTAATGGAGAATGATCCGAAAGAGCATGACTAAGATGTTCAACATAAATAGTCCTAGAAGAAGAAATCCAGTTACATTAAATAAAATACGATCCAATCTTTGCCAAAGCCGCCCTCTATTCTAGGTAAACTGATTACCAGAAAAACCAATGTCAATGAGATTACAATTAATAATCATGTTATTAAAATATTCCATAGAGTAAGAATTAGGAGAAGAACCCCCAGAACGCTCGGCAGGATTGGAGATAGCATTAAAATCTCCCCCCACAAACCAAGGCCCATGATAGTTTCTATGGAAATCAGTAAGTTGTTCCCACAAAACTTTCCTAATGCCACACAATAAAGCCGCAAACATTAATATAACAATGAAGCACTTGAGTGAAGTTACCAAGAATATCAATATAAATAAGATCTTTCTAAAAAAGCCAAATCTTATTAGCACAATTAGCCATAGAATGTTTAAAACCGAGTGATTTAGAAATACTAGGTAACTTAGAAACATTAACAAGAGGTTCATGCAAAACCAACATAGATACATTATGGATACGAAAAAGATTCTTAACCCGCACCCTAGAAGAGGCACAACTAATGCCCCTCACATTCCAAATAATCGATTTAAACATAAAAAAAAAAATTAACGGATAATTTGAGACCTGGTATTAATACCAGATTTTAAAACAAGATTAGTATTCCTTCCCGATTGTAAGATAGGATTCTTGCTCTTTCTACCACGTTTACCTTGGCCGTTAATAAAGCTAGTATTCAGGTCATCTTTAGCATAACAAATAACAGTAAATTCAAGATCCTCATTATCGGTTAAATTATCATAACGTAGATGGGAGATAGTAGGAGACTTATAATTTGGAATATTATCTTTACCATTACCTTTGTGAAGCAGCTCACCTTCCTCCAACAATTCTTCCCCATCCACCTCACAATTATGCAACCCAAGCTGGGCATTTTCACTAACAAGTAAATCCAACTGACTGGATTCTCCATGAACAAAAGGAATAATCTGGAGATTAGAACTAGTATGAACCTGATTACGAGTGGGGCCTAAAAATCACCAACTTTAGCAGTTAAAGGAGAATTTGAAATGCAATTTAAAGTGGAAACAACAGGATTAGAAGAAGGTATCATAGACGACTCATTCAATCCTTATTTGTCCAATAATAGATTACTCGCAAGCGATCCATTATCATTACTGCTAATATCAACCTGTTTAAGATGAGAACCCTCAAGGGATTCCTAATCCATTAGAGTAACACAATTAGAAACATGCAAAGGATCATTTAAAGTATTTAAAGAAACTTTGACCATAGGAGATAGAGAATCTTTAGATAAGTAATTAAATCCTTCATTCTCAACGTGCTCCAGTTTATCATTACCATTGTGAACAGCATGATGCAAGATTTTAGTATCAGATAGAACTTCAGCCATTTGCTGAATAGGTTTGGACATAGCGTTGCCTTTACGAAGATGAGGATGCAGCCTATAATAATAATTAAAAGTCTTGTTATGCATTTTATAGTGAGAGCAAAAAATAGGAAGAATTTCAAAGTCAACCTTTTGAAAGTAACCGTTAAGCTCAGAACCTAGCCAGACTTCAGACAGATATTTCTTAGTAACATCAAGTTCCACAAGCACCCTAGCAAAAGAGGGACGCGAAATGGATGCCGTGGTTTGATCCATTTGTAAGGGTTTTCCAAAAATTGATGCTAAAGCAAACAAAATTTGTGTATTGAAAAAAATGCAATCTGAAGTTAGGGAAGGCAAGCCAAACCAGAGCAATAGGAGACTCCTCACGCACATCAAAGTTAGGCGTCCATTAAAGGAGCTGCATTTGACAAGCTTTAATGTAGTACTGTAGTTCAGATCGTTCATTAACTGGATAGCAACATGTCAAGAATCCAGTAACCCGACATGAAATGACCCAGCAAGTTTCAAACTAACAAAAAATTTAAAAATGACGTCCAAATTAGGCCGACATAACACAAATTTACCAACAAGAGTAAGGGCAAAAGGGGATGCAAGCTGCAAAACAACTAATTCATCAAAGAGCAAAGCCGGACAACCCTTAAAAGATGACTGCACAAAGATTAGCTTAGGAGCAATAGATGAACAACCAGAAACCACCTCTTTAAAGGATCTGGTGCGACCATTGGAGGAAACAACGTTTGGGGGGAGAGATGACCCCAAATGGTAAACAATCAAAAAAACACAAAATAAAGCCACCAGAGACAAACAACAAAGCCAAAGGAAGAAAAACCATCGAAAAAACAAACCTAAAACCAGAAAACCAAAGAGGAAGAATGCGAGAAACGGAAGCCCTAAAATGCCACAGAGTCGCCAGACGGGATCTCAAAACATGAACCTTCACACATACATGTGTTACATGATATTAAAAATCATGATTTTTTATTCTTTATATTGCAATAAAGTTCTATTAGGTATTATTTTGAAATGAAGTTTGAAAATATCACTTTCTTTATCTAATATCTTTTATAAATTAAATTTTTGTTTAAAAAGTATTTTAACATGTAAGGAATCCGAGTTAGGGTTACCAAAATCAATTTTCTAACCTTTCTAGATTTTATAGTAGTGAATTCATTTCTTATGGGTTTTTTAATCTAATAACTTGGTAAATTTATCATTTACTAGAGTTGATGGATTAACAAAAAATAAAATTTCTTTCTTTTATTTTGATTTATGACTACTTTTGGCTTGTTCTTATTTTTTTTAATTTTTTTGTATTTTAAGTTTTGTTCTAAAAACCTTATGATCATCGGATTCCATTATCTAAATTCTTCAATTTTTGATCACATCATACAAGATAATCCACATCATCATATACAATCTTAACAAAAATTCTAATCCCAAATCTAAAACATTTAACATCTTAAATTGATCAACTATTTGTGATCGTCTAGTATGATTACACCATCGAACTGAATGATCCATATGCTATAAACCATTGGATGATTTAAATGCAGTCGATATGATCCTTAATAGCATATTAGCTAGTATGATCCTTGTGTTTATACTATACGTTGTGCTCAATCAACGACCGTATAAGCTGACTACTTGAAAAATTGATATGTGTCTAATGGCCAAGTATGTTTCTGATCGTACAGTATGATATAACCAACTTTTTTGATCGATAGACTGGATTAATTGATTAGACCTTATTGTCCAAGGATGATCTAATGATTGTACTATAGTATCTGGTAATTTCTTTATAAGTAACTAGTTTTCTTCATTTTCTTTGCACCCTTCCAAACCATTCTTCTTCACACTTGAACTCATACTCTTACAATGGTTGGTGGAAAAGGTCAAGGGAAAATTGTAAGAAACTTTTCTTGTCATCCTATTGATCTTGAATTCACTGAGGAATATGATAAAATGGCCTACAAACGCTATAAAATTGTTGGTATCAACCCTTCGAAGATTGTCAGTCAAAATACTCTGAACTTTTAGGTATTATACCTATTTGCTCACACAACTCTTAGAATAATTCCTATGCTTGCCTTTCCTTTTAACTCTAAAATGTTGTTTGAATTCTTTTCAAGGCTTTGCCTTAATGCTAACTTTATTGCTCTATATTCATAAGTGACTCTAATGCATATAACGATAACTTACTAGGATTTCCATGAAATTTTTCACTTATCTACCATTTGACAAAATAATCCATATCTTAGCATTTGATCTTGCTATTAATTAGACCTCTGCTAAAAACATTGTTATGGAAAACAATATTAATTATCATGAATCCACAATCAACACCTTAGACAAAGATGCCTAAACTATCCAGCACATTCTTTACATAATTATTCCTAAAGCTGGCGATCTGATTTATAATACTCCTATTCTTTCACTCGCCACTGACAACATAATGGCTAACCTTGAATTTAATACAATTGATCTTATCATTAGCTACAATGAACATTTAATCTTCTTTAGGGATCCAGGCCGCAAAAGAAAGCATAGTCTAGGTTTAAAACATCTTATTTCCTATATCCTCAAGATAAAAATACAATATTTATTTCCCTAATTCACCTGATCACCTCCTTGTATTCTATTCCAATATCTCCTTCTATGTCTTTCATAGTACCCATCATCATCGTATACATGAATAGCCTATGGCTGAAGAGGAAAGACCTATTGCAACACCTGTCGTTATCTGCTAGCAGCTTTAGATTGATCTGCTAGTTTAGTTATTTGATCAGTGGGTTGTTTGATTTAAAACTTCATAGTTGAGTAGCAACATTAGCATGAAAATATTTTGGCTCATTTTTAAAGCTATCCAACATAACAGTAGCAACAATATGATTACGATATAGACTGAATTAGAAAGTAGTTTGCCCCTCTTCACCACCTCTTTCAGCCACCACCACCATCTCCACCTAATTAGAGTTCATATGATCTTTTTATTTTTTTATGTGTGTTCCAATTTTTTTTTTGTTATGTTTCTCTTCTTTTTGATAATGTCAATGGGGGAGCTTGTCTCAAGTCTTGGAAGTTCAAATTGAAGCGGTGATTTTGACGGAGCATTAAAGGCCGGAAGTTCTCCGTCGGTCAGTTGTGGCCGACAGAGGACCAAGGTGGATCTCTTTTTCTGATTCTAGAGTTGATTTGATTCTGGATGTAGGTGTTTTTGGTAGACCAAATTGTTTGAATGGGAATTTGTTTGACCTTTGGCATTCAAAGGTTTTATGTTGGTCTGTAATGGCTGTTAGATTTTCTTGGAATGGTTTTTCATTCCTCTTCAGATCTGATTTGTTTTGGGATGAATGTGATTTTACTTTTGCAGAATTGTCATGGTTGTTTTGGACGAAGATTATCTTGGAGAAGGTTCTCTGTATTCTTGGTGTTTCTATTAGTTGTTCTTGGTTTGATTTTTCCTCTGGGGTAATTTATGATCCCTTCCTGTGTGGTTTTCGGTTGTTCTAGATTTGGAGCGAACATGGTTTTCATGGAATGCTTTATTGCAGAGTTGAGTGGACCACCATTTTGATGGTGTTCATCCATTGTCATGGTATGTATGATGAAGGTTTATGTGGAAAAGGTTTTGGGGATTCAAGGTTTTTACATTTGCATCTAAAGTTGTTCTTGGACTGCATCTTCTTTGGTGGTAGTTATAGGGGTTCAGCTATAGTGAAGCAGATTATTTACATTGAATTTTTGGCATGCCAATGTGAAGATTCTTGGATGGATCGTGTTGGATGTTTTAATAGAGTTTTAGTTTTTGGTAGAAGAATTGATTGTTTTCTTGTCAATCCTTACAATTATTGGTTCTTTTAAGGGAATTTGTTTCAAGGTTGTTGAGAATGCAATTAACAGTATGTCTGCTAAACCTATTGTTGGCACAATGATTGTTCAAGGGTATCCATTGGAGCTGATCGTTAATGCAGCCTCATGGAGTTTTTCAACTGGATTGGATAAAGAAGAGAGTAATTGTCTTCCTTGAGGGTTTTTGGATAGCATGGAATGGGAACTTACCCCTTCTGTGGCTTTTCTTGTGGATGGTACTACCTTGGAGGTTGCTGGTACTTGTTTTGTGAATGGGAAGTGCTATGTTTTTCTACTGCATTTGTATGGTTTTTTCTTGGAAGATTTTTGGTGTCTTCTTTGTTCTAGTGTTGGGATGAAGTGGACTTCTATGTTTATATGCTTATGGTAGGAGAAGGTGTTTTCTTTTAAGTGGTTCATGGCAAGGTTGTCATGGTTTATGGTGTGCTTCCACGGGAGCTTGTCTTTCAAAGTCTTCGAAGGTTATTGGTTTGTTTTCATAAATTCACGACTTGTTGGCATGTCTCCTGAAGGATGCATTGTTTGTGGGTACTAAAGACTTGGAGACTCAAGATGGTTTTTCTACTCTAAAGCTAGATGGCACTTCTGTGGATTCATTGGTGGTTGTTGGAGGCTTGTTAGGAGTTCTTCTGAGTTTAGTTGTTGTTATGTGTACTGCTATTCAAGTTATTTTTAGTTATTTTGTTTTTCGTCTTGGTTCTTTTTTTCTTTTTGGATTTGAAGTAATGATATATGGGATTCTTAATAGTTCTCATTTTCTACCTTTTGGGAACTCTAGGACACTAACCAAACTTATAGGTTGTTTAAATATTTCGTGTCCCCTTCACCCTGATAGGTTTAAAATGGCAAATAGTAGATCACATATCCATTATGATAGATTCAAAGGGCTTGTTTTGCTTTTGCTTTCTAGTTTGTAATTATTTTTCATTTTATTAATGCTATATGCATCGCTTCAAAAAAAAAGGGGGAGAATGTATTTTTATGTTTGTATTTATATGATAAGGTTTCATCTATTCATTTGATATTGTCATTTGTTTTTATTTTTTTAGTTTCCAAATTTTATGTCTTTATTTAAAAATTTTTTTTGCTTTCCCCTATTTTTAATATAATTCTTTTAGTGAAAAAGAAATTAAAAGACAATATTTCAATTTGTAAATTCAACCACTAATATTTTCTATCATAAAAAATAAGGAGATTATTGCAATGAGATCTCACGAGTTTATATTTTTGATGATAACAAATATTTTAGCTTACATCCTTATGTCTACTTATATTTCTAATCTATATTTATTTGTGTGTATACTAACATTTTAGGAATACAATGCACAATCCAATAAAGATTCAAGGCTCAAAATTTGCTAGAATAGGTTGTGGAGTAGATAATTTTGTAATATTCATTGATTTATTTTTTTTTTCTTGAACCAAGTCCAATAAGGGTGTGCTAGCTTGGTTAAAATACACATACGTACACTCAGGAAGAATGAGAATGAGTCAAATCAAGAAGTTCATATTTCAAACTAGTTATATTGTATGGTTTATATCATAGTATACGATCAGCTCGTCTAACTAATCATGTTGAACAATTTATATCATATAGGACAATAAGTTATGCTCATGAAAAATAGCTATCAATCATAATTTAGTTAAGTTTTGAAGATTTAAGTTTTATTCTAATCGTTCAGCATTATATACATCATTTTGGATGATCTATGACAATCATTCCTAAATTGATCTGGTGATTATGGGACTAATTATGGTTAGATTCCTTGATTAGATTTTATAGGATGATTTATGATGATCATACTAGATGATCATTTAAGATTCATGTGATAATCCTCCATCATCCAGGACGAATACAATAATTTTCTTTTAATCATATAGGGGATCAGAAAGGATATCCTGAGGGATATACGGGGTGATATATAAATCGTTGCCCATTATATAATATTATACTAGAAAATATATATATTATCTTAAACAAATTGTCTGGAATAATAAAAAAAATCATAATAGACAATCTACTAAAATACTTGAAACGAACATTTAGGGAAATACTAATCAAACTAGCTTAAAGAGATATTTTTTACAATTGTACAAGATGATCTCAGGATCGTACTAGACTATCTTTGATGATAAAATTGATTTTATAGTGTTTTGGAAAGCCCTATATTTAATATTTCTCATAAGACATTAAAAGAGTATTTTCCATAAGTTAAGTATCTATTATTCTAGAGAAAACTTAAGGATAGAGCCTTGAAAGGGAGAGAGGAAAGGGCAGAGTTTGAGAGGGAGAAGAACCTTGTGGGTATGAACGGTGTGTGGAGGTGGTTTCACACACTTGATTTGATAAGCTTGTAACTGGTGGATCTATATTGAAAAAGATTCTTGATTGAACATTTTCAAGCCCTGGTGGATCTCGACTAAAAAAGAATCTCTTCTTATAGTTCTAGTGCTTGTTATAAAGTTTCTCATAAGAGTTGAAGGATCTCATTAACAGATTCCTCTATTTTCATGAAGCGACCATTTTGGGAGGTTTTTGATGTCCCTTCTCTATCAGGGTTTTGCCCACTAGGGTGAAAACAGGCAGATGTATGGAATTCTTATTTCATGAAATAATTGCTAGATTACTATGAGTTAGAGAAGGAGGCTCCTAAGATGCAATTGTCAGGCTTATTATCCATCAAAGTGGTTCTTAGGATAGTGGGATAAAGGTTCCTATAGATAGTGCCAAAGTATTATGGGCTACAATATATGCGGCGATAGTGGTATAATCCTACATATTAGCGTTGCATGAATATCTAGCTCACATATAAAGAATATAAGATTTTTTACATGGAAAAACCTGGAAGCAGAAAAAACTACAGGGCCAGGATAAAAAAAAATAATTCCAGTATAATTTGAGTTGAGTATAGTGGGTTGACTCACTATTGATGATAATCAGATTACAAATGTCAATCAAATTAATAAAGTCTATTAAGACATAGGGACAAAATTCCAACATATCTTCATGGTCGGACAAATGTTTGGCATTACTTTGAAAGTAGGGCTTCATTTGGTAGTCCGATGGTGGTTTGGAAAAACTTCAATGTCCGGTGGTGGTCTGACAGAACTTTAACATCGAGTAGTGGTCTGATAAAACTTATAACGGGTGTTGGTTGGAAAGAACTTAGCATTTAGGTGATGGTTCGGTGGAACTGTAGTCATCAATCTCTGGTATGGTGCAACTCTGTTAATTTGGTGGTGGTTGGACTGAACTTTGATGTTAGAGTGTAGTCTAGCAAAACTACAATTGTTAGGTGGTTATCTGGAGAAACTCTAGGAGTCAGGCAGTGGTCCAGTGGAACTTTAGGGATCATGTGCGGGCCTAGCCAAACTCCAGGCCTCATGTGGTGGTGCATTAGAGCTCTAGCATCAGATGGTTATCCATTGAAACTCTATGCTTCAGGTGGTGGTCTGATATAACTTTTGGTGTTAGGTGGTGGTCAGATGTAACTCCCACGATGGGTGGTGGTCCAAAAAAATTTCAGCATCAGGTGGAGGTTGGTAGAACTCTATACATCAGGTGGTATTCATGTGGAACTTTTATGTTTGGTGGTGGTCCGATGGAACACCAGGCATAAGCTAGTGGTCTGATGGAACTCTAGCATCAGGTGTTAGTCCAGTCGAACTCTGGGTGTCAGGTAGTGTTTTAGGAAAATTTATGGTGGTGATCGAGGAGGCAAGGAGGCAAGAGTGATCTCTGATTTATCCTTTTTTACTTAGGCTTAGGTGTCCACTTTTAAATTGAAGGAGGAGTCTATTCATAGATTTTCAAAAGTGGCATGGCCCGTAACATGGAGGAAGATAAAGGATAAATTTGGAGTGGTTTGGATGGATGGGCGATGTTGAATACATTCTTTGTGGAGGGTTTGTTAGACATTTGCAGGTTTTAATGGGGTCAAAATTCCATGATCTTTGGTTCATTGGATTCATCTCATCAAGCCACTCAATTCGACTCTAAGCATGTCACAATTGGAAACCATTTGGTAATCCAATTTTTTTTTGAAATTTACAACAGTGCTTCGGGTCCTGAATTTGGACTTTATTGGGCTCAGATTGAGTCGAATTTGGTGTCATTGGGTTTGTATTCTCAAGATGTTTAGTTCGATGTAAGTTTGTGGAAATTGGAGTTTGGATCGTATGAATTACTTAATTTTACATTGAGATTCGTGTCTAATCATAATATTTTTGTTAGTTGTTTCAAAACTATATAAAGCTAAAAAAATTGAAATATGTAAATAATTTCCAAACTAGAAGAGAAACCAGCACTGCAAATAGTTGAAACTGAAATCACCAAAAAATTGCTAGAGCATAAAGAAGATAGCTAGCTGTGTTGGTTTTTTACTCCTTTAATTACATGGGATCCTCATCAATTAGGTTTTTCTTTAAGTTTTTGATCCCTTTAATGGCATGAAAACATCAATTTTATTAACTTGTAGGCCCCACAATCAGTTTTAACAAAAAAAGGTTTTCATTTTATCAATATTAATTTAATAAAAAAAAGTATTAAATAAAATTCAATAAGTCTGAAATTTAATATGCTTTCAATGAGAAATAAAATCCTTTAAAGGAATTTAAAAAATAAAGATTAATTTAAAATAAAATTTAATTTAATAAATTAATAAATAAAAAAAATAAATAAAATAAAAGAACTCTTAAAAGGCTCAAAACTCTTGTAATCATCTTCAGAGGACACTCATGGCCTCTTGTGATGATTTTAAGGGGATTGGAATTTATTTGTTTGAAAAATAAAGTAATAACTTAAAGAATTATTAATCCAAGTAAATGGATTGATATTTCAAAATTTTTAAATAAATAACAAAAAATTAAAAAAATAAAAACTAAGTTTAGTTAGTTTACAAACTAAATCTAGATGATAAAAGGAGTAATAAACAAGTAAAATATGAAATAAAAATAAAAGACAAAGTTTGGTGAAATTAAATAATAAATGAAATTCAATTAAAATCCTAAATTTAAAGAATAATTAATTAAATAAATCAAGATCATGTAACAAATAATAAAAAGTAAAAGTAATTTAACATAATTTAAAATATAACTTGAATTATTTAAAAAAAAATTAATATAAAAACTTAAATAAAGAAGATTAACAAATGAAATTAGTTTATGCACTTCATTTGATCCCATAGCGTATTTTAACAACATTACAATGATAAGCCCTGAGTTCTTAAATTACTCAGTTGACATGATTACTCAATACCAAAATCATTAAAACGCCTATTTAAAATGAAGGATACTAAGCATTTGATTTTCTCCCATAGAGCAGAATAAATGCACTCTAAATATGACCTTTGGACTTGCTGATCAATGGCTTCTTACATTTAAGGAATGTTAAGCACTATATATATTCTTTAAAACATAAAAATAAATTATTTAACATTTTAAATATACTCTTTAAAAAACATCATAATTTATAAAAATTAAAAATTTATTTAAAATAAATCATCTTTATCCTAAAAAAAATTAAAAAAATATATTAGATGGCTTTAAATATAAATTCGGACTTATCCAAATGAATTAGCTTGTTTCACAATAGTTAATTGGGCTACTAACTCTTGCTTATGCTTGGACGATGGTGCAGTTTGATGTGATGATCATACCTTGCTTGGAGTGTGTCCTGTGTTTGCTTACTTACTTTCCTGCAATTTAGAGGAGAATATTATATTTCTTTCTGATGCACCTTGTGTTCTCCTAGGTAGCTTTAGATCCATTAGGTTTTACATACCTAGAGCTATACTTTTTACATTCTATATATACATTTCTATTTTACTTTCCTATAAAAAGTAGAATGTTGTGTATAGATTCTTGTATAACTAGATTGAGTTGTATTGTGTTCAGAGTTATTGAAAGATTAAAGATGATAGCGTAAACAAATAGAAGTTCCAAAAAGGAAATGATTCTTCTTGCACCTTGAAGATGAAGACTAAAAAAATTAATCATATTTAAATTTAAGTTGTATTGGAAAAAAAATCCAAGCCTTTTGTGGTTGTACTTTGCCACCTTACTTTTCAAAAAACCTTTGATTATATTTCGATTTTAAATAAATGAACAAATGTTACATTTATACTACTTTCATTCATACAGTTCTTCATGTTCAATGCTTTTCATTCATATAGGTGGCATATTTGCATAAGTGGGTATCTATTTATTATATTTTATTTCATTATGCACTTTTGGACTTTGTAGGAACATATAAGTTAGTTCTAGAAAGATATGGTATTTGTACCGTATACACAAAAACCTTTACACTAATGTGTATACTAACATTCATTTTAAATTTATTTAACATACACTAAACAAAACCATCGAAGCCAACAATAATAAATGGGTGGCCTTTGAATCAGGGCTACCATAGTTTTCCTAATGTTTAATGGTTGTTATGCGACAAATTTTTCCCCAATAATTTAATCTTAGAGAATTTTAGAAGTGTTATGTGAAGTAAAAAAAAATTAGAGTTTAGGATGCCTTCAACCAATGCTTTGCAAGATATGTGTCTATATATATTAAAGAGTCCTAATTAAAAGATAAACTAAAATTCTTCGTACCTTGGATGTAGAGTCATATGATCTTGCATTCCAAAGGTGATTGATGAAAGTTCGTTAGGGATGTTAAGCCCTGGTGAAGTAGCCCAAAGCTAACCAAGAAGGGGAAGAATTTTTATTTTTAAAATTTCTCAAACAAAAATACAATCTTAAACCGAACCAATAATCAGCATAAGAAAACCAATGTGTAGAAATTTAATGTGGAAAAGAAGTAAGAAATAACACAGAAATTTATAGTGTTTTGTTCAACTTGACCTATGTCCAGTCCCCAATGCCTCTCATCCGGGTATTGCAGTGAACTCAGTGATTCTCCTTTTTATCCCACAGTAAGGTGGAGAAGCCTGTACAAACCTCCTTTCTACCGACATAGGTGAGGTGGAGAACCCAACTCCTTTTTCTTCCTTCTGAGACAGGCATAAAACCTGACTCATTTCGCTTCCTCCTAATGTTGGCAGAGAACCTTGATTAATTGCTAAAGTAGACCTCTTTCAAACCTCCAAGGAACTATGGATAATGAATGGAGTAGAAGACTCAGATCCTTACTTGGAGCAACCTTTGTGAAACCCCTCACAAACTCCCCTTCACAAGAACCTCTCTCTCTCTATCTCCTCAAAGCTTTCTCAAGTCAAGACAACAGCAAAAGATACAATATTGGTTGAATAAGAGGTCTAATATAGAAGTACTTTAGATTTACTCTTAATTGAAACAAACTGATATTATCGTCCATGATGATCTACAAATCGTCTTATATGATTAGTTCAAATCGTTGAGTATCATCCAAAATATAGCCCTGAATGCATGCATGGACTATGGAAAAATAAATTGATTGTCTCGGATGATTTCACGATCATCTTAAATGATTAGTTCAAAATAATAAATATCATCCAACACATCGTCTTGACTACATGTCTAGATAATGGAAAAATAACTTGTCATCCAGGATGATTATGGATCATCCCAATCGATTAACACAAAAATAATACACCTTATCTAAAACATCATTCTGCTTATCCAGGAAGAAACTAAGGTTTTGTTTTATTGATCGTCACGGGATGATCCTGCGATAGTCCTAGACGATCCTGCGATCATCTTGGATGGTATGATCATTTAATCAAACCTTAATTGCTTTCCTTAATTAAAACACTAATTTAGGCATAATTGAACTTTATCGTCCAGGATGATGTCCTAGATGATGTACAAAAATAAAAACATACCTAAATAGATCTGGCAGCTGATTTTTTCTAGTTTGAGCCTATTATCCCGAACGATGTTAATATCATCCAAATCAATTTTCTTAATTGCAGATGCCTTAATAAGGATACCTTTGTTGAAACTAGTTAAATATGAGTTAGGTTATTAGACCTAATCTTATGTTCCAATGGCTAACCAAGAGGAAGGGGGGGGGGGGTGAATTGGTAATTTAAAATTTTACCTCTTTTTATTGAAATTTTAAGTGTTTAAACCCGATGAAATTTTTTTCGTAATTTTTAAAAATAATTTTTCAACCACATTTAATAACAAAATAGAAAAATTAAAAGGAGCAGAAAATAAAAAGACATAAGATTTATAGTGGTTCGGTCAAACACGACCTACATCCACTCCCTGAAGTCTCCCACTTCAAGTTTTAAACTATTACAACTAGTGTCTCTCCTTTTGCCCCCACAGCAAAGCAGAGAAGCCTTCACAAAAACTCTCTTCCACCACTACCTAGTAAGGAAGAGAATCGTCATCCTTTTACACCCTCCAAGTGTAGGCATAGTATCATCATCCTTTTACACCCTCCAAGTATTGGCAGAGTACTGTTGTCCTTTTACACTCTCCAAGTGTAGGCAGAGTACCTTCTGCTATTCACACTCTTCAAGTGTAGGCAGAGAACCTTCAGCTGTTCATACTCCTCGAGTGTCGGCAGAGAGCACGAACTTCTTGAAAAATCTTCTCACAAGAGAAACGAGTGAAGTAATCACTAATTACACGCAGAGATCCTTACCTTTGAGTAACCAAGTGAACCGTTCATGCTCCAATAGTAAGAAATCTCCTTCAAATGCTCTCTCTCACTCTCTTTAAAAATCCCTTAAGTATGCACGAAGATCAAGTGACAAAAAGATTTTAAGTCAGTTTATAAAGGACCTTTTATAGAAAAGACATGAAAAACCATCCCAAAACTGCAAATTTCAATTTTTTACTATCCAAGATTATCCCATACGATCCAGTTTCGTTCGTACAAATAATGTAAAAACTATTGTGTTTGAACTTAATGTTAACTGGTACGAACTGCGTTCATACTTGATCATCATCCCGTACAAACCTGGTTCGTCTGGTTTGAACAGTTATTCTCAAAGTTTGTTGGTAGGAAAAAGCAGGATGATATCCAAGTTTCCTGAATAGAGAAGGTCGTCCTGGGATGAACCATAAATATCGTTTGGACGAATAGTTCATTTTGTCAAATCCAAAGCCCATCATTTTGGGACAAAATACAAATATCATTTGGATGAACAAATCAAGAGAGCATCATCCTGGGACGATCGAAACGAATGCATCCAGAGAGCATCATCCTGGGATGAATGATAAATATCGTCTGAACGAACACATCCAGAGAGCATCATCCTAGAACAAACGATAAATACCATTTGGATGAACTCATCAATAGAGCATCGTGCTGGGATGAAATTTAAATATCATATGGAAAAACTTATACTTAAAAAATTTTTTGTCAACCTCTATTTGTTCCATTACTCTTTGGGAGTATAACTGACTAGATCATCCCATACAAATATGATTCATACTGTACGATCAGATTTAAAAATTATGAATTTTAAAACTCTACCCGAAGTGTGTGTGCTAAGTTACTTAATTACAATCACACTCTCTCAGACTCAAATAAAATGAAAAAATACATACTCCAATTTACAAAACATTCTAAGCCGATCTTGTTTTGAAGTCTTCAATAATCTGGAGTATGATTTTCCTGAAATGTTATTACACACAAAAGTAAAAGCTCTTCTTCCAAAATGTATTAGGAGAAAAAATAATAATCAAAATAATAATATTTGGAATCATAAAAAAAATACAAGTTGCAAGAATGTAGAACATCTAAAGCTAAGGTGCAACTCTCTCAATAATCTTCCCCTTTTTTATGATGAAAAGATAATTATTGTTTGTGTAAATTTGAGAATCCAAAGTTTCTCCTAAACTCCCCCTGAATAAATGAATAAATAAACATGTAAGTATAAGGGGTATGTATTATGAACAAATCCCTTTTTTAATTTTAAAGTTTTTCACACACAATGATGAACAAAAAAAAAACCCTTGAAATGGAAACCAAAAACTTAAACAAGAAATACAGAAGACACAACATGAACAAGACAAGAATAAAACAAGACAAGTAATATTTCTCCCTCTTTCTAACAACAGCAAAAAGAGATGAAGAAACAAACAACGAAATGTAAGAAATCATATGTGAAACCATTAATAATTGATCCTGTAGGAGATGAAGGTATAATAGCAATGATAAAAGTAAGGTTAAAAAAAAAAATTCATATCATTTAAATTAATATGTAACAAAAATAAGATAAATATAGAAAAATTATGAATCAGTCTAGATAATGTGATAAGAAAAATTATTGCAAAGTTGATACAATGAAAATTACTGTAAGTCAAGTTTTAATATTAATTATAATTGAACATTTGATTGATTTAAAATTAAAGATTAAAAGATAGAGGAAATAACATGTACTTGTTGCAACATTGCACATGTTTTCAGTATTTGTGGCACACTTTGTACTTCTTTTTACTTTTGGGCTAATTTTGTGCCTTTTTTTCATTTTGCAAACTATTGCGCATTCCTTCGATTTTTATACTTTTGTACAGTTTTCAAGTTTTCAAGTTGTTCTTTCAAATATCAATAATCTAAAAGCTCAAATTTTTTTAAGTACAAAGATAATTATATTGAAAAAGGAAATAAATAATAATAATAATTAAAGTTTGCAATAATAATACTATAATTTTGTATGCCTAAAAAGAATATAAGAATGATATCTTTAACTTGATTAAGCTATTAGCTAAGTTAAATTTATGAAAAATTAGATTTTCTAATGATATGAAGTTTTGCATTGCTTTTCAAAATATACCACTTTTTAGATAACTTTTCTGAAGATAATCATATAAGCTATCAAACATTTCTAAACATTATAAAAAACAACTAAAACAAGACAAGATGGTTTTTATTGATATCAAAGTAAGTGATATTAAAATTCAGCATGACTGATTTCAATTTAGAACAACTAAAATAAGAAAAACAAACACAAAAACACATACCAAAGACATTTATAGAAATTCTAAACATAAACACATCACATCATCAACACTAACAAAGAAAAAGCTAGAAGAAGTAAAGTCATCACTTAGAGGGGCCCTGATCTGGAGGAGGTTGCTAATTGAAGAAATTAAAATAGCTACTCATCATAGCCATATTCGAGCTCACTGTATCGAATTAACCTCGTATCCAGCCCATGTCCTGCGGATACTGTGCGTCCTGCTGCTGTAGATGAGTCTCAATTTGATAAAGCGTTAATCAAAGAAACTCTCGAGACCATCAAAGAATTGAACCAACTCCTAAAGATTTGGTCCACCAACAGGTGCAAGTCCTCTCTCCTCTCCTTCAGTGTCAGCACCTTCATCATGTTTTGCAAAGATAGCTCGGAATGAACCATCATTGTAGTACAAAAGCTTTCCAAGATGAGACACATCAGGATGAACTAATTCATACTTCTTCTCAAGAATATATGCCACAAGATGTCCTATTACTATGTTCTTCTTTCTCTTATAGGATACATGGACAATTTCAGAAAGCCCATAAAAATAGTCAATAATGAGTTGGGCTTCATCAATGGGTTGATCAGTAATGATTAGATAAGTGATAGTGGAAAGAAGAGGAGTGATATTAATTCTATCACAAGCTTTTGGAATGATGGAAGTTCTAAGATCATGCAGGATGATTCTAGAATCTTAGTGTAGAGTGTTTATCTTGGGCAAATGACATTCTTGTCTAATTCCTCAAAGTATCCAGTTTATCTCAGTCCAATCAAAATTTGAAGCAAAAGTCAAAGTGTGGGCTCGTATTTCTTCAGTCCTTAAGTTTAAGAAAACTCCTAGATCCTCCTTGATTATTTCTACATTCTTTCCTAGAATATATGATCTAATTCTATCTTGATCAGAGTTAAAGGTCATGTTTGCTAGGAAAAAATAAAATTTAGATATGTTATAGGAGTAAATAAGAGTGATGATAAACTCAAATTGTGTAGAGGGAAAGAGTGCCAGTATTTTATAAATTGTATTTTCTTGAATCAGAACTCTGGAAGGAGTTATTTTTGCAAACACAAACCTAGGAAAGGAATCCTTTTTTTTTTTTTTTTGACAAGAAGTTTTCATTGGTATTCCTAGAGGAAGGTCCCCTGGTCAGTTCCTTAGTGTGCCTAACCCTCTTACTTGAACTTGCCATAGAAAGATCAAAGGGGAAAGAATGTTGAAAATGTTTTTGAAGAGAATGACGTTTGACTTCTAAACCCTTTCAATTTAAAGAAAAATGATATTTCGTACAGAAAAAATTTGGTTTGTCCTGTACGATGCATGGGTTCGTATGTACGAAGCAAAATTTTGTATGGACGAATGAATACGGTTAAAATGAAATGACTTTTTGTAATCATACGAGTTACGAGGCATCTTTTTGTATGGACTTTTTAACCAGATGATCGTATAGATTAATAGGTATTTGTTCAGGATGATCGGTTATTTAAGATCATTTTTATGATGGTTAGAATAATCCCCCATTAAGAATGATTTGTGGTTCGTATGTATGAACTCCAGGTTCGTTTGAATGATTAGGAATAATAACTATGCTTATACGTATAACCATCTATATGCGTATATATGATTGAATACAGATCGTCCAGATGATCATCATGATAATAAAGATGAACTATATTAAAAATTATAAATTTGTACGCTTTCTATTCTACCTAATGGATCGATACCCTATAAGATTCTTCCAGTACGAAATTAATTACGTACAAACGAATTTCACACTTAGAAATTTTTTATGATTACTTTAAAAAAATGAATTTGAATGTTAAAATATTTTGAAAAACACACACAAAAATAAAAATAAAAAGATAAAAAGGATAAAAAAACAAATAAGCATGGAAATAGAAAAGCACACGAGTAAAATCATAAAACTAAAAGCACACTTACAAAAACACATATCAAGGTTGTAGAAACATTTAATTAAGCATTTAAATCAATCACACCAAGCCTTATTCTTAATGTACTAAAAGTATCAAAGGCTAGTGGTTTTCTAAAAAATGTCTGAAGTTGATTTTCAGTTGAAATATAATTGAGTTCAATTTTTCCTTTGAATACATGATCCCTTATGAAATGATGCGTGATGTCTATATGTTTTTACTTGAATATTGAATAGGATTTTTAGAAAAATAGATGGAACTAGTGTTATCATAATAAATGGGAATTGTGCCTATTTGTAATCCTAAATCAATCAATTATTTTTTCAACCAAAGTACTTGTGCCACACAGCTTCCTAAAGTTATGTATTCAACTTCAACAGTAGATAGGGCTGCTAAAACTTATTTTCTACTGGACCAAGAGACTAAAAAATTTCTAATAAATTGACATGTTTTAGAAGTACTCTTTCTATCAACCCTCTAACCCAAAAAGTCTGAATCTGAATATGTAATTATTTCAAATGAAGAGCTAAACTTAGGATACCAAATTCCTAAGTTCTGAGTTCCCAAGAGATATCTCAAAATCTTTTTCACTGCTACCAAATGTGATTCTTTTGGATATGATTGAAATCTATCAGACAAACAAACGCTAAACATAATATCGAGTCTGCTAGCTGTCAAGTAAAGCAAAGATCCTATAATTCCCCTAAATTTCTTTTGATCGATAGATTTTCCCTTAGGTTCCTTATCCAACTAAACTGAGGAACTCATAGGTGTACTAACAGGTTTAGTATTATCCATTTCATACTTTTGAGGATGTCCTTAACATACTGCGACTGATTAAGAAATATACCCTTCTCAATTTGCTTAATGCTAAAGCCTAGAAAGTAACTCAAATCTCTCATTACTCTCATTTCAAATTCACTACTCATCATTTTAGAAAAATCATCATAAAGATTTTTATTTATAGATCCAAAGATGATATCATCAACATAAATTTGTACGATGAGTATATCTTATCCCAATTTTTTCAAAAAGAGAGTTATGTCCACACTTCCCTTTTCAAAACATCTCTCAAGTAGAAAGGTGCTCAATCTCTCATACCAAGCCCTAGGTGCCTATTTTAATCCGTACAATGCCTTTTTCAACTTAAATACATGATTAGGGTATTTTGAATTTTCAATGCTAGAGGTTGTTTTATAAAAACATCCTCTTGGATTAATCCATTTAAAAAAGTACTTTTAATATCTATTTGATACAACTTGAAATCTCTAAAACATGCAAAAGCTAATAAAATCCTATATTCTTCAAATCTAGTTATAGGGGAAAAAGTCTCCTAAAAAATAATCCCTTTAATCTGATTATACCCCTTAGCCACCAATTCAGCCTTATTTCTAATGACTACTCCTAAGTCATTCATTTTGTTCTTGAATACCAACTTAGTCCCTACTACACTTTATCATTTTGCCTTGTAGTTAATTCCTAAACTTCATTTCTTACAAATTGATTTAATTCATCTTGCATAACCAATTTCCAAAATTCATCCGAAAGTACTTGATCAATATTTATCGGTTCTATCATTGAAATAATGGCTGAATGATGGACTTCTTTGTTCAGTCCATGCCCAGTCCTAACACCTTCATTAGGTTCATCTATAATCAATTCTTTTTGGTGATTTTTTGAAAATTTCAAATCTATAGGCAAAGGGTTTTCTATTTTCAAATTTTCATCTAAATTTATTTTCTCAATCTTTTAGGAGTCAATTTCTATCTCATCTAGTTCAACAATCGGCTCTTTCAAAATTCTAGATTTATCAAATATAACATGTCTGGTCTTATCAATTATCAAAGCTCTTTTATTGAGTATTCTATAAGATTTTCCAACACTAGAGTATCCTAGAAAAATTCTTTCATCTGATTTTCGATCAAATTTTCCTAAGGTAGATCTTCTATTATTGTGTATGAACACCTTACATCCAAAAACATACAAATGTGACAAATTAGGTATTCTTCCCTTAAGTAACTCATCGAGTATTTTATTCAAATTTGATTTGACATTTACTCTATTTACAACATAACATGGCATCCTAAATGCCTTAACCCAAAAATATTTAGGAAGTGAATATTCTGCCAACATGGCTCGGGTGACTTTTATTGATGTTTTTATTTTCCTTTCGACTACCCCATTCTTCTGAGGGATTCTAGGTGTAGAATATTTTTTATCAATACATTTCTCCTTAAAAAAATCATCAATTTTTTTATTTTCAAATTCTCCTCCATGATCACTTTGAATTTTCAATATTTCACATCCTAGTTTTCTCTAAATCCAAGTCAAAAATTTTCTAAACTCCTCAAATTATGCACTCTTATGAAATAGAAATCTAACCCATGTGAATCTAGAGAAATCATCCATAATCACAAATCCATATACCTTCCCTCCCAAACTTACAGTTCCTACTGGTTCAAAAAGATCCATATGTAAAATTTCCAATGGTTTACTAGTTCTAAGATCCTTATTGTGTTGGATGACTATGGCACCCCAAGAGGGGGAGGGGTGTGAATTGAGGTTTTTAAAAATTTGATTAAAAGAAGAAAATTAAAATGATTTTAAAACATTTTTCAAAAGAGTAAGTTGTCACACAATAATTCTTATAAAAAATACAAAAAAATAAATGCAAGAAATGAAAATAAGAGGCACAATAATTTTATGTGGTTTGGTCCAGATTCCAATTCGACCTATATCCACGCTAGCTAACTCTCAGGGTAGAATTTACTAATCCCAGGTTTGCTTCGCAAACCTCACTTCTTTAAATCAAAGAAGTTCTTTACAACCTAAGTACTCTCCTACACGGTAGAGTACAACCAAATGTAATTATAATTAAAACTACACTAAGCCAATTGACTTAGATCAAGAAAATGAAAAACATAATTTGATGTAAATAATACAATCCAAAATTATCTTGCAATAAAATATCCATAATATTTGAAGTGATCTTACATTAACTTTAATCACCTCACTACTTGCAAATGAAATATAAAAATTTGCTCACTTTAAGATAGAATTATATTTTGTTTAAGATAAGAATAATATTTTAAATAAAAAATATATTCTTGTTAATTTAAATTTTAACTCTTCAAATAAAGTAAAATGAATTTGATAATTAATGTAAATCTATGCCACCTTAAAAAATTAAAATATTTACTTTGCTAAAATTTATGGATTTAAAAGATGTGATTTAGAAAATTTTAATATAAAATTTCCAACAAGTATTTCACCATAAAATAAATATTTTCAAAAAAGAAATGTATTGTAAAAGCTAAAAGAATAGCAAGTAAAGATTTAAAGATGGAAAGAAAACTCAAGAACTCAAGAGATGGTACTCTGTTCTGTGTGTTGATGCTTTCCAACAACGATTTTGATCTCGAAAATGAAAGAGTACTTGGAATAAGAATCAAAGTATATACTCTCAAGATTTAGCATGTAAGGAGGAAAGGAAGAATGGTTGAATTGCTGGAGATTTTTCTTTGAGCAGCCCTTTCATGAGGAAGATGAGAGGTATTTAATATATATATATATATATATATATAATCATAAATTAATAGATTGATGAGAAATAAGTTAATTTAAATAATAAATGTTTTACCATATAAGCTTTTTACTCGTAATTAGATAACTCTTCATATTTGATAATAATTATGCAATAAATAAAGGTTATAAAATTTATTTAATAAAGAAATCTTATATATTTCTATATCATAAATAAAATATAATTAATAAATAATTAGATTTTGAGCAAATTAAATCATGCAAGTAATATTAGTGGACCACTAACATACTCCTATGATAATCTGAAATCCTTCAAGTTGTCCATCTTGGTCCATCTTTATCTCAACATTTGATTGAACTTGAGTTGTGCAATGTAAATCACATAAGTAATTATGATGCACATCATTACACCTGAAATACTTAGAAAATAAATTAGAACATCCAATCATATGTTTGTTATCATCAAAATATCTAAAATAAGTCATGAGATAGATAATATCAACGATCTCCCCCTTTTCGATGATGACAAACTTATGTTGGGTATAATTAAAACAAATGTTTAAATTGACCTTTTATCATAACTTTTAATCATTAGAAAAATATATATAATAATTGAGAAATATGCAAACAATTCTTCCCCTAAATATATGCATGTAAAATGAATTATGACCAACATATATAGTTCTTCTCCCCCTTTAACAACATTAAAAAAAAATAATTAAACATAAAAAAGAAATTTAAATATTAGGATCTAACATTCCAAGCATACATTTTAACATGCAAAATCTCTCTTCAGCTAAAGGTTTTGTAAATATATCAGCTATTTGAGAATCTGTGTTTATAAAATCTATATTCACATCGCCTTTATTAACATGATCTCTAATAAAATGGTGTCTAATCTCTATGTGTTTTGCTCGTGAATGTTGTATAGGATTTTTTTTTTTTAACTTATAGCACTTGTATTATCACATTTAATGAGAATATTTTTAAGCTTAATTCCAAAATCT
This sequence comes from Dendrobium nobile, assembly GCA_022539455.1. NCBI lineage: Eukaryota > Viridiplantae > Streptophyta > Magnoliopsida > Asparagales > Orchidaceae > Dendrobium > Dendrobium nobile. The sequence goes on along the minus strand of CM039718.1, from coordinate 32,701,315 downwards.
TCCATTTATTGCTTTAGCCATATAAATTGAGCAACACAAACTAACTGTGGCTATGTACTCTGCTATAGTAGTGGATAAAGAGACTAAGTTTTATTTTCTAGAAGACCAAGAAATAAGTGAAAATCCTAAAAATTGACAGGTTCTAGTTGTACTTTTTCTATCAACCTTACAACCAGGATAGTGTGCATTTGAATATGCAACTAAACTACATGATAATACATTTTTAGGACAACATAAGCCTAACTTATTAGTTCCAATCAAGTAATGAAATATTTGCTTAACGGCTATTAAGTGTGATTCCTTAGGATTAGCTTGAAATCTTGCACATAAACATACAACAAACATAATATCAGGCCGACTAATAGTAAGATACAAAAGTGAACCTATCTTACTCCTATAAAGTTTTTGATATATTGGTTTTCCTGATTCGTCTAAATCAATCTAGTTGATGGACTTATAGGAGTTTTACTCAATTTGAATCTCTTCATATCAAACTTTTCTAATAATTCATTAATGCATTTGGCTTGACAAATGAATGTGCCAGACTCTAGTTGTTTTACTTGAAGTCCTAAGAAAAAGGTAAGTTCTCCCATCATACTCATTTCAAATTCTTTTGACATTACTGAGGAAAACTCATGACATAAACTTCTATTTGTACTTCCAAAAAATATATAATTAACATAAATCAGTATAATAATCAAATCATCTCTAATATTTTTTATAAGAAGAATTATATCTACCTTACCTTTTTTAAAATTATGTTTGATTAAAAAGTTACTTAATCTATCATACCAAGCATGTGGAGCCTATTTTAAACCATATAATTATTTCTTCAATTTATATATATGATTAGGAAACTTAATGCTTTCAAAACGTGGTGGTTGTTCTACAAAAACATCTTGATCAATATAACCATTCAAAAATGCACTTTTGGCATCCATTTTAAAAAGTTTGAAGTCCTTAAAAAAGGTAAAGGAGAGTAATCTAATGGCTTCTAGTCTTGGTACGGGTGCAAAAAATTCTTCAAAGTCTATTTCTTCTATTTGTGTGTACCCTTATGCAACTAATATAGCTTTATTTCTAATAATACTTCCTGAGTCATCTAGCTTATTTTTATAAACTCATTTAGTTCCAATTAAATTTAGATCACGAGGTCTTGTAACTAACACCCAAACATCATTTATTATAAATTGGTTAAGTTCCAGTTCCATAGCAATTATCCAAAAATTACCTTGTAAATCTTCATCTATATTTTTAGGTTCAATTTCTGATAGAAATGCATAATGTTCTACCTCATCCCTAAGGTTTCTCCTAGTCTTAACACCTTGGGAAGGATCAGCAATTATTAACTCTTTTGGATGATTTCTATTATATCTCCATTCTTTAGGAAATGAATCATCCTCCTTTTCATCAAAATTTATTTTCATTATATTTTCTATATCATCATCATTCAAATCATTTCTTATTAAATCTATAGGATTTTCATAAAAAATTACATGAATAGATTCTTCAACAATTAATTTTCACTTATTAAAAACTCTAAAAGATTTTCCAAAAATTGAATATTCTAAGAGTATACCATCATTAGAATTATTATCAAATTTACCTAAAGGATCCTTATCATTATTTAAAATAAAAAACTTACATCCAAAAACATGTAAATGACTAATCTTAGGTTTATTTCCAAAGAATATTTCATAAGGGGTCTTTTTAAGAATTGGTCTTAAATAAACTCTATTTGTAACATAACATGTAGTGTTTATTGCTTCTGCCAAAAAAAACTTTGGAATTTTATATTCATCTAACATTGATCTTGCTAATTCTACCAAAGTATGATTCTTTCTTTCAACTATACCATTTTGCTGAGGAGTCCTAGAAGCTGAAAAATTATGTCTAATTCCATTTTATCACAATAATTTTCAAATGATTTATTTTCAAATGATTTATTTTCAAATTCTTCACCGTGATCCTTTTGAATTCTACGAATCAAATAACCTTGTTCTCTTTGAATATACTTAACAAATTTTTTAAAATCATCAAATACATTATTTTTATTAGCTAAGGATAATACCCAAGTATATCTTGAATAATCATCTATAATAACAAATCGATAATTTTTACCACCTAAACTAGTTGTGTTAATAGGCACAAATAATTTCATGTGTAATAATTCTAAAGGTCTACTTAAGAAAACTATATTTTTACTCTTGAATGAACTTTTCATATGTTTAACATGAATGCATGCATCGCATATAGAATCAGAATGAAAATTAATTTTTGGTAAACCAACTACTAAATCAAGTTTAGAAATTTTATTTAATGTGTGGATATTAGTATGACATAGCGTTTTATGCCATAACCAAGCATCATAATTTGTAGATTTCATACAAAGTAAATTTAAATTAACATTATTTTTGTTCTCTAAATCAATTAAATAAATATTTTTATATCTATTTCCTATATGCAAAATAGTTTCCTTATTTCTAATAATGTAATGTGAAGCATAAAATGAAACATTTTAACCTTTATCACATAATTGACTAACAGATATTAAATTAAATTTTAAACTAGAAACAAATAAGTCTTTTTCTAAAGTAATAGAGTTCTTACATATGGATCCAATGCCAATAATCTTTCCCTTTGCATTATCTCTATATGTGACATATCCTCCCACTTGATTCTAATGTAGAGAATTTTACTTTATCGCCCATCACATGTCTTGAACATCCATTATCCAAGTACCACATACCTTTATTGATTTTACTTTGAAGGCTTTCCTATATAAGAAAATCAAATGTTAACTTTTGGTACCCAAATATTTTTGGGTCAACATTCTAAATGAGTAGTATGATATCTATTGGCGATGGTTCAGCAAATTTGAATTCTAATAAATGAATTTAATCGCAATGGAAGAATCGTCAAGGAGCTTTGGTGATCAAGGAAAACTCTAATCCTTCCCCAAAGTCAATCAAACATGTGGAAGGCAAAGTCAAAGCCATTGTACAGACGGTGGATTCAGAGACTCCTATCAACTTGAAATCATCTGAAGTTACATCAAATATTAATGCATCAACTCCTGGAAAGAAGATTTTTGTTAACCAATTCATGAATTCGAATGCAGTCCCTGGACCTTGTCGCAGCACGATAAATGAGAATTCGCTGAAAAGGGTTAACAACAATCTACATTCTAACCTGATTAAGGATAAAGTATCAGATGTAGTGAAGATAATTGATGTTATGCCTGAATCAATATCTTCGAATCAAGTTAATCCTTGGAGTAATAAGCCTTACATTAAGTTGGATTTGAAAGATGAAGAGGTGATGTTATCGAAAGATGGCAAGGCAGTTAAACTCAACATGGAATTGGAGGAGGAAAATTCTAAAAGACTATCAAAATCTTTGGTAGTTAAGGTTTTTGGAAGAGATCTACCTTCCAATATAGTGGCATGGGAATTAAGGAAGCAATGGAGACAATTTGGACAATTACAATTTACTACATTGGGCAAAGGATGGTTTTTCTTCTCTTTCTCTTCGGAGGAAATGGTAGAAGCCGCTCATTCAGGAGGGCCTTGGTTTATGAATGAACACATTGTCGGTATGGAAAAGTGGACTCCGTAATTTAATTCTTCATCAATTGAAGGCCTTACTTCTCTTATTTGGATTAGAATGCCACACTTACCCATGCAATGTTGGGATGAGAAGAATGTGGCTTGCATTACTTCGAGAATTGGTAAACCGATCATGCTAGGTGGAAATATGTTTCATTGGGGAAGAAGTGAGTTTGCTAGAGTTTGTGTGAGGATCAAACTTGATCAACCACTTCATTTAAGAGTTTGGGTTGATAGCATGGGTGGAAGATTCTTTCAAAAAGTGGAATATGAAAAAGTTTTAAACTTTTGCTTTGTATCTGGAAAGATTGGTCATGTTGATAAAGAATGCATCCATTTGAATAAAACCCATATTAGCTTGGAAATGGAAGGAGACGGTGTTGTAAGGAAAGAAGATATAAAGGTTCATGTAATTCAAAAAGATCCTACCTATGGGCTGTGGATCTTAGTTAACAATAAGAAGAAAAAGTTCACTAAGCAAAGGAACAAGTTGAAGATTCCTGAATCTTTCAGATATGTGATGAAAATCTATGTTCCAAAAGTAGCTGAGGTAGTTAATAAAATTACTAAGATAGTTGGCTTAGGGAATAAATCAACACATGAACTCTCTGGGAGGCCAAGTGTTGTTGATTCCCAACTAGTTGGAGGAGAAATCATTGTGGAGGAAGATACAGTGGAGCATACTAATCATATTATGTTCAATTGGAACATGTTATGTTGGTTAAGAACTATTGTGTTAGCTCAAAGCCTAGCCTTGAAGCTTCTGATAACATAAATGGGAAGGGTTGGTTGCAAACTCAAGTATATCCCAAGGGATTATCTGCGAACTCAAGTACTCCCTATCAGAATTCAGATCTCAAATTTCAGAATAAATCTTTAGAGCAAGAGGGGATGCTTCCAGATCAAGGAGGAATTGGCAATAATTCTTTCACTGAAGTCAACCAAGTAGAAATTCGAAATTCTGGAGATGCTGCATTGAACTTAGGTGTTGTATTTAATACAGTCCGAACTGTAGTTTTAACAGAACAAAGAATTCATGGAGGAAATCTAGAGGCCGATCCAAACCAAAAAGTTTTTGTAACCCCGAGCAACAAATTTGAGCTTCTAAGTGATTTTTGTGAAGATGGCATTGGTGCAGATTTTCAAGTGGAACAATTGGAGAATGAAATAGAAGAAGGTGAAATTTCAGTGAAAAAGGAAGAATGTCATAAGAAAGTTGTTTCTGCTATTGCTCAAGGCATTGCTGAAAGAAACAATGAATCTCTGCATGGATTAAATAGTTCTGTGAACATGGGAAAATCTTCTTCTCAAAAAATTAAGCTTCCAAAATAAATAAAGTACTTGGGGCCTTTAAACTCAATGTCAAGACAAACAAGAAATAGTGTTAACAAGACCAAGGGTGGGGGAATCTCCCCATTCAAGTCAAAATTAATTCCATCAGCTTTTGGATTTTTAGGGGGGCGAACAAGAAGGAGGCCTCATTTTATTTGAAAGATTTTATAAAAGAATGGGATGTATTCTTTCTTGGTATTGTTGAAACAAAGTTGACTTCTCTTTCAAAAGAATAATTTGGTAAGATGATGGGAAAGGATTGGAATTTCATACTTTATCCTTCTAGAGGAAATTCTGGTGGAATCATGGTGATATGGAATTCTATTGCAGCAGATTTTTCTTTGATTGATTCATTGGATCAGTGTATGTTAGGTGAACTGGAGATTTTCAACAAAGGTAAGTGGAAGGTTGCTACAATATATGGTAGCAGAGAAGTTCAAGGAAGAAGAGATTTGTGGAGTTTTTTAGATGGAGCTGTTGATCAAGAAGTTCCCTTTGTAGCTAGAGGGGACTTCAATTGTATTCTTTCTCAAGATGAGAAGAAAGCAGGAAAAAAATTTTCATTCTCGGGCGGGCCAATGGAGATGAAATGCTTTATGAATAGGAATGACTTAAATGATGTAAGTATTCTTGGCTCTAAATTTACATGGTGTAAAAATAAAAGTGGGAGTGCCCGTATACTAGAAAGGCTAGATAGATGGATACTAAATTCAAAGGCATTGGATTTTAGCAATCAAGCTTCTATAAGGCATCTGAATATAATCGCCTCTGACCATTGCCCCATAGTTTTGGAGTTGTTTAATCAACCTCCTAATGGCAGCAGAATTCGAAGATTTGAAGACATTTGGCTGTCTTATGCAGCAGCCACTTCGGTGGTCAGTAATTCCTGGGCTAAACTAGTGAGAGGTGATGACATGGAAGCTCTAAACAAAAGGATGAATAGAGTTTTAAAAGCCTTATTTTTTTGGAGTAAGGTAAAGCACCAAAAGCTTGAAGTATTAAAGAAGAATTTGAAGATGGAAATTGAAGAATTACAGCTTGAAGAAGCTTCGGAGCAGATTTTTCTGGCAAGCAAAACTATGTTCCTAAGAAACAAAATTTCTGAATTTAATTCTACTCTAGCAAGATTAAATACCTGGAGGAGACAAAGGGCTAAAGCTAAATGGTTGAAAGAAGGGGATTTGAACTCCTCTTTCTTTCATGCTTATGAAAATGGTAAGAGAAATGCTAACTCTATAAGACAACTTAAAATGTGGTTGGTGATAGGGCTTTACCCCCATATATTTTCATTCTCTACTCTCAATTACTCACGAAAGCTTTTATTTCTAAATGGAGAAATTTGGGTTTAAAGGTTGCTCCCTTGGCTCCCAGGATCTCACACTTAATCTATGCCGATGACATCTTAATTTTCTCAAATGCTAAAGAAGAAAATACAAAGAAAATTAAGAAGATTACGGTGGAGTATTGCAGCTGGACAGAGCAGGTTATTAACATTAACAAATCTTCCATCATTTTCAGCAAAAATATGAATAGAAGAGGAAGGAGGAGTATCTCTACACTATTGGGAATCAAGGAAGTCAAAGAGTTCAGTTATCTGGGAATTAAAATAACTCTGAGACGGCTTGTGGCATCAGATTTTTCAAATATTTTGGAAAAAGCTGCTAGTAAAATGGATGTATGGGGTAAGAAATTCATTTCAACAGTTGGTAGAATTACCCTCATCAAATATGTGATTCAAGCTTTACATGTCTTCTACTCCACATTAGCATTGATGCCGTTGTCTGTACTTAAAAAACTGGACAAATTAAGCAGAGAGTTTCTATGGAATAAATGTGATGGTAATAATGGTTTGCACTTTGTAGCTTGGAAAGAAGTATGCAAACCGAAAAACCATGGAGGACTTAGCATACATTCTGCAGTTGATTCAGTAGAACCTCTTAGAGCTAAATTAGTTTGGAAATTCTTAAACAACCCAAATTCGTTGCTTAGCAGAACTATATCAGCTAGATATGGTAAAATTGGCTGTGAGATGGAACATTCAAGACGGGGTATCCATAAATATCATGAAGGACATTTGGTTATTCGGTAGAAGATTGGAAAGTTGGCCTACCTTTATTTCAGTTGAGACTGACAACCTTACTAATCTATCAAGCTTCATCACGGAAGGAGTTTGGAACATAAACGAACTCCAAAAATATTTTGGGGATGAACTAGTCAAGCTTATTTGCAACCTGAAGATTGAAAAGGATATTCTTGAAGACAAATTAAGTAATTAAATATACTTTCTGGTAAAACATTCTCAGCTCTGGTAAAAAATACTAAATTAGATTAAATTGAGGTTGACATCCCCTTTCTAAATATTTGGAGCTACTTCAAAAAGCTTAAATTAAATCCTCGTGTTTCTCATTTTTGGTGGAAACTTTTAAAAATGCTCTACCCACCAAGGATTTCTTGTCACATATAAGGTTGATTGGATGCAACCTTTGTCCTAGAGGTTGTCTTTTAATTGAAGATGGTAAGCATATAGCTGCTAATTGCTTGAAACTAAAAATGCTCATCAAAAAGGCCAATAGTTGGGGTTTTAAGGTACCTATCCTCAATGATTTGAATGATGTTGTCTCTTTTTTGGAAAAACAAAGAGAGGTTAATCCTTTTTTACAGAATCTCTATTGATCTTTAGTCTTTAACTCTTGGAAGAGTAGAAATTTGTTAATCCATGAAGGCAAAGAGATGGATGATAGCATCATTGTGACAAATGCCATTACCTATGCATCTACTTCTTTTTCTTATACTCATTCCGACCACTGGGATGCTAACCAGCATGAGCTGATTCTTTCTTCTTGGCATCCCCCTCCACCCGTATGGATCAAAATAAATATAGATGCTTCTTTGCAATGCTCTAATGAAGCTGGAATTGGCGGTATCTTTAGAGACAACAAAGGTAGAATACTTTTATCCTTTGGTTTTTCTCTTATGCATTTGGATATTGGAGCACTTGAATGGATGGCTGTTCGGTCACTCGGTAAAGTCATTGAAGATTGGATGCTCAATGCTAAAGGCATAATAGTGGAAGGAGACAATGCCAATGTTATGTCCCATTTTCAGAACTTGACGAAGGTGGACAAACGTCTATTGGATAAAGCTTCTAGAGAGGACTTGGACTTTCTTAAAGGCTTTGAGGTTATTCTCTTTCACTTTGTTAATAGAAACTGTAATAAGTTAGCTCACTGGTGCGCTAACCATGCTTTAAGAGGTAATTTCCTTTGGGATGTTCTAGAAGTAAATAAGGTTCCTCCTACTTTTTATTCTTTGTTAAAGGAGGAAAGTGATAGATCCTCTATCACTTAAACTTTTGTACTTATTTTTTTTTCTTTTAATGCATTATGCAGTTCTTCAAAAAAAAATAAAAATTCACCCCCCCTGTTGGCACATCTAGGAATTTCATTATGGCGTTGTTTTCTAAAGAGGATATAATTTGATCAATATGCATGTTACTTATGGATCTAGAAATAAAGCTCTTAGAGCCACTCATCATTTATTAATCCATAAATTGCTAGGAGAAGATTGGGACCACCTTGGTGGTAGCCAATTTTGATTCTTCTATGATATAAGGGATCTAAAACAAATAAACCATCCATCCTTAATATCAAATAAAAGAAGGTTTGGTGACCTAAGATTGTACCAAATTGAACTGCATTGGTCTCCCCTAATTATTGTGCAGTGAAGGATAAAATAGTAAAATGTAAAGCTCTAATGAAACCCTCTCCTATTAAAAGAACTACTCTAATTGAACAATGTAATGCTGTTGGATGGTTGTTATTAGGAACATTAGCTCTGGGGTTAACAATTTTGCTACAATTTTTCTTAAATGTGTTATGAAAGAACAAGCATTACCAAATTTTATAGTAGGTCATCCGGTTTAGGATACTCTTTTAGTAGATGATGAACTTAAAAATTAATTGAAATTAAATTATAAAGTGAATGAAAAACCTACCTTGTAAATTAATTTTGATTGTACCGCATCTAGTCAAAAAGAAAATAAAACAAAGGATATATCCCTGAAGAAAGACAAAATAAGTATTATGTTCATCACCCTTGATAAAGATTCTATGTACTACCCTTATAATTTCTCAAAGCCCTACATGAATAATGAAGCTGAAAATGAGGCATTAATAATGGTATTAGAGTTAAAAATCTTAAATGACTTCAAAGTTGAAAATATAAAAGATATTCTTTGCTTGTTATCAACTATGTTATAGTAATAATTAAGTTCTAAAAGTTAAACTTGTTGCAGTCCATGACCCCTAGTTTGAGATTTTTATAATGACAAATAATGTCATTTGAATTACGATTCATTGAATACTTTTGATTACTGCTCCTGTCTGTGAGTACTAATATTTCAGGGAGATCACAAGTTACTCAGTACAACAAGAAGCCTCAAGACTAGTAGAGTATGTTGAGAGAGTTGCTACTTAGCCTTGCATATTTTACATTCTTGAACATGTATGTTTTTCATGATTCTAAATGTTATAGTTTTGATTATTTTTTTTCTTCTAACAAATTTTGAAAAAATTATTTTTTCTCTTGTGTGTACTAACATTTCAAAGAAATGATACTCTAGATTATTAAAGACTTCAAAATCAAGATCAGCTCAGAATGTTTTATAAATTGGAATATGTATTTTTCATTTTATTGAATCTGAGATTGTGATTGTAATTAAGTAACTTAGCACACAGACACCAGGGAAGAGTTTTAAAAATTCATATTTTTTAACTAATTATAATGGATGATACCCATTTGTAAAGGATGATATGGTAGTTTATTTTCCCGAATGAGCAAAGGAACGAACAAGATTAGTAAAAAATGTTTCTAAGTATAGATCTTCTAGATGATATTTATCATTCATCCCAGAAAGATCAGCTCTATTTTTCCCAAATGAACTATTTCTCCAAATGATATTTATCATTTGTCCCAAGATAATCGGCTCAGTACTTTCTAAGTGAACTATTCATCCAGACGATATTTTTCATTCATTCTAGGATGATGGGCTCTATATTTTCCAAATGAACTATTCATCTAGATGATATTTATCATTCATCCCAGGTCGATCAGCTCTATTTTTCCCCAAATGAACAATTCGTCCAGACGATATCTGTTATTCATCTCAGGACAATTGGCTATATATTTGCTAAATGAACTATTCATCCAGATGATATTTATAGTTCATCCCAGGATGATTGGCTCTAGATTTTCCAAATGAACTGTTCATCCAGATAATATTTTCTAATCATCCTAGGATGATCTTCTCTATTCTATGAACTTATAGTTCATCCTGCATTTTCATACCAATGAACTTTGGGAATAACTATTTGTACTGGACGAACACTCTTAGTACGGGATAATAATCGAGTATGAAGGGAGTTCAGACCAATTTAAATTGAGTAAAAATACAATAGTTTTTTATATTGTTCATACGTACAAAATTCAATCGTATGGGACAATTGTGGACGGTCCAAAATTAAAAATTGTAATTTTTTGGAGGGTTGTTCATGTCATTTCAATTAATGGTCCAGTTAAGACTGTCAAGAAATCTTTTTGTCACTTGGTCTTCATGAATACTAAAGGGAATTTGGAGGAGAGAGTGAGAGAGAGTGTTTGTAGGAGATTTCTTACTATTGGAACGTGAAGGGTTCACTTGGTTACTCAAAGGTTAGGATCTCTATGTGTACTTAATGATTTCTTAACTCTTTTCTCTTATCCTTGTTGACCTCATTTTTGTATGAGGTCTCTAATAGACTCTAAAATCAATTTAAATTCAAATCAATTCAAACCCAATCAAATCCAGACCCAAATCCAAGGTCCTAAGGCTTGGTCCTAAAGGCCTTTTCCAGCAAATCTTCCAGAATTCCAAAACCAAGTCAAATGGACTCTGATTCAGCTTCTGTCAGTTTCATATTGATGGGGCATGTCTCTAGTATCGACCCTCCAAATTTGAGCCCATTCTGAACTCTCTAACCCCAAAAACTAAATCAGAATCCAAAGGCTGTAAAACCTTCAAATATTTACAGCCTATGCCACTGGACCGGCCCTTAACTAGATCCTGGCCTTAGAGACCTCCCCAAAGTCTCTAATCACTTCCAGACCATCAATCATGATATGCTAATCAATAAACTGCATTTTTCTGGATTTATTTCAACCTCCATTGGTCATGAGCCCAAAAGTGACCAAAATACCCCTATGGGGGCTCAAATGGTGATTTCAAACCAAATGACCTCCAAATTAAATGCAACCACTTCCAGCAAGTTTCAAATGCCAAACCAAACCTGTTCAACCCATTCCCAGCCCCTGGGTCAACCTGGTTGACCAAGTCAACAGAGTTGACCCAAGAAGGCCCTTTAGGGTTCAAATAGTGATTTTGACCAGATTGACCTTTCTAGACCTTGGGACCACTTTCAATAGACTCAGAATGTCATTCTGAATCTATTGAAGCCCTTTTCAGACCCTGAACCCAGCTGGTTCACCAAATCAACCAATTTTGGCCTAAAGCCCATTAAGGGCCCATTAGGTTTTATTGGCCTGAATAGCCTTTCAAAATCCTAAAACTACCCTCATTAGACTCTAAACATCTAGCCAAATCTGTCCAGCTCAGACCCATACTCTGGGTCAACCTGGTTGACCCAGTCAGCCTAGTTGACCCAATTCTCTCTCAAGGCTTTAAATGAGTGATTTCAACCCATTCAATCTATCAAACTCATACTAAGTTCTCAAACCATTCCTATCAATACTTTGAACCCCTCCAGGTGTACTATGAGTCAAATCATGGTCACTTTGACCAAGTCAACATTTGCAGACTTGGCCAAAATGGCTCAAATTCCCTCCAATGCCTTCAAAACTCAAATCTTGTTTATCAAACCCATCCAAACTCAACCATTACAGCACTCATGGCATTCCCATATGCCACCTCAACAGTCAACATGGTCATTTGACCAGTCAACACCTGGTCAAACCTATTCTACTTGGTCAAATAAACTAAAACTCTAATCTTTAAGCATATAAATCCTTCCAACTCATCCAACCAGCACTCAACCACTTTTCCATATGCCAACTCAGCTGCCACCTCATTCATGTTTGACTGTTTGACCAGTCAAACAGTCAATATGAGGCTTTAAATGGGCTAAGGGTGATTAATTAATCCCTTAAGTTAATCCACTCAACCCCAAATCATCCCAGCTGCTTAAATGTTCTCTAGAATCTTCCTAGGTTATCTCCCAACCCTTGGATTGAAATCAAACAGCCTAAATCAACTCACATGTGCTCACAAGGGACAAGAGCTCACTTTCCACCTAGACGTCCTTGCTTGTCCTTTGATTCTCTGCACCCCAACAACCTCCAGGCCACTTGGCAGCAATCCAGAGTCCAGCAATTTGATCCCAACCGTCCAATTCACCTGGGAATATTTGAATAGGGCAAAAAACCCTCATTTGAGCTCACATTCAAACCTAGCCTCTCTCTCTCTACTCAATCTCTCTGAGACAAAACTATCGTTCTCCCAGAGCTCTAAACTCCTCTCCCAGTCGTTCTCAACCAGATCCCTCCGATCAAATCGTGCCGGCGGCGAGCTTCCGACGAACCGAAGCTTAATCACGTCCAACTATTCTCCAGCTAAATACACTGCTTCTCCCGCCGTGGTCTCTTCAACAAATATTTGCGGGAACAATCTACAAGTTCAGAGAAACAAAAATCAACCCAATCGATTGGTTAGATCTCTATAAAACTCGAACCCTAGTCTATACCAATAGATTCAAATAGCTTTTTCTAAAAATTTTTTTAATCTAAAAAAATTATTCCCCATTGTTTCTGCACATACCTTATATCTATATATAAAATTTTATTCGATTTGGTGGACAGTATCGATCGAACGAGTTAAAAATATACTTTCTAGGGTGTTCCGTTAGATCCATGCAGGTGTACACTTTTTGAGCCGTTGATCCATTGATCAACGGCTCTGATTTCATCATTTGGCGAACCGTCCGACTGCGCGATATCTCCAGTGGGTTAGACTTCTCGTCCGACGTGATCTCAACCGCTGGATCCAAACCGCGTGACTAATTTCGACCGTTCGATCTTGTCGGATCGATATTAAACACGTGATCTGATCTGAGCCGTTAGATCAAACCCGCATTCGATCCAACGGTCCGGTTCAGTGCCGCGCTGGATAAGTAGGTGGGGTCCACTTGACCGCCGCCTCTGATGATTGCGCGGCGGCGCAATCATAGCCAATGATTGCCCGCCGCCGCGCTGTTTCGATTCCCCCAATCGGAGCGCGCCGCGTGGCCCGCCGGCGCCGCCAGTTTAGTTTAATTAAAAATAAACTATTTTAATTGATTTTAAATTACAGAAACTTCAAAAAATCATAAAAAAATAAATATAAAACTAAAAAAATCATATAATACCTCTTCTTGTTCATAATTTAGTCCCCTATTTTCTAAAATTATTTTTTAAGCAAAATATTCTATATTTTAAAAATAATTTAATAAATACATTTTTCTGTATTTATTTTATATTTAAATAAATAAAAATCTTTTTAGTTTGAAATTTGGCTTGAGCTTTCCTTTTAACTTGTTTGATATCCAGTAATTTTCCTATAATTATTTAAGCTATGTTTTAATGGTTATTAATTTTCAAACTATAAGAGTATATATATATATATATATATATAATATATATATATATTATATATATATATATATATATATATATATATATATATATATATATATATATATATATATATATATATATATATATAGCTATATTATTTATTTTAAAATTAGTTTTAAATTATAAATATAATTAAATTCTTTTGCATTCCTATCATCCTCCTTTGAAACCTTAAATGTAGATAGGAGTATGTGAATAGAAATGATGGGGAATATTCATTGACTTAGAAAACAATTTCATCAATCTTACATCCATTTCATGCTTCTATTAAATATTAGTGCACTATTTTTCATGATTGATATGTTTTGATTGTAATTAGTGTCCAAAGGGGTTAGAGAACATTGATTTGCATCCTATGACCTAGTGACACTAAGGACAACAATTAAGGACCCAGTCTTAGCTAACTTAGTCTATTTAGGAAGAACTACACTTACATCCCTTTTGGGATTGAACAAAAACTTAGAAAACTAGTGTCGTAGCCTTTTAATCAAATACATTTTGATTGGACATTAATTGATCTCAAAACAACTAGTAGATTAAGGATTCTCCCCTTTCCTTGATTTCAATAAATTCAAATAAATCAAATCAAATTCCTAAAAAATCTAAATCAACCTCAAATCACCTTAACTGATCTTAAAACACCTATCAAGTCCTTCAAAACCAAAGTACAAACTCAAATTTCACTAATTTCATCAAATCCTTAATTAACCCTAAACTTCCAGAAATTGTAATAAATCAAAATTAAACCCAAAAATTATAAATAATGTCTCTAATTGACCAAAATTGAACCCTTAACCAATGAAAAATAAAATAAAATTTATTGGATAGCAATTTAAGGCTTAATTTAATTTTAAGTGAAATTCAATGTTTAAATCATTTAATTAATTGATAATAATTAAAAATCCCAATAAATTCCCAAACACTTGGAAATCCCTCCCTAGGTCATCCCTGACCTTTGGAGCTGATTTCAAGAAGTTTGGAATCCATTTGGAGCAAAACCATGAAAAGGGGCCTTAATTAAACAATTTCCAAAAATACATTAAATAACCCAAACTTTGAAAATTCATAACTAATTCAAGAAAAATCCAAATTGACCAAACTCAATTGTATTCAACTTATAATAAAGCCTAATATTTATTAAAAATATAAAAGTTCCAGAAAATTATCAAATTCAAAAAGTCAACAAAATGGTCAATTGTAGGTTAAAACTAGTTCAAAACTTCAAACCTTCATAACTAAATCCAGAAAAATCCAATTTCAGCAAAATCACCTCCTAACTGATCATCTTAAGGTCTAATATTTTAATAAAATATTAACTTTACAGAAAACACCTTTAATAAAAAGCCAACTTTTGACCCCTTAATTAATTGATTAAAATAATCCAATAATTTCTAAAAATCCAAAAATTGTTTTAAAACTCTAAAAATGGTTCACCAACTTGTAAAATCAGTAATCTAACACATTCTTAATAAAATTCAATAACTCCTAATTCTTAACTAACTTAAGCTACTTAACTATACCGGGTACCACTGGGTAACCCAGGCCTACGAGGCTATTAGCTTAGCCCCAAGGAAGGTGAAATAAACTTCACGGCCTCGGTGTGAAACAAAGGTGGGAACCAACCAATATTAAAAATTAAATCTCTTTAAATCAAATCTCAAGTCCTTAATAATTCAATAAACCTTTAATTCTTAAGATTTCTGAATTCTATTAATTAAAATCCATTAATTATTTAATTAAATTCTAAATTCCTTTAATCTAAATTGGTTTGATAATTTGATTGGTTAAGTTTTCTCTTAATCAATCAGATTTGATAATCAATTTAGATTAAATGAATTCGGGTCTTCTATGCCTAAAGTGTGATTCCACTTGGAGAACTTTGGGCATTCTAATTTTTAAAGACCCTTAAAACATTTAAATAATAAAAAGATCTCCTATGGGTTGTGCACAACTCCTTTTAGGAAGGCATTAATCCATTTGGGTTTGGAGATCTCCGAACAAAAATAATAAACTACCGACCTTATACAACGTGTTAGATTCCTTCGGGAGGACACGTTGTATTACATTTGTAAGGTCCCTTTCTCTCTCCTTAATAAATTTTAAGGGCTATCAGAATAGATACCTATCTTCTGTTTAAGACGGGTATTTATTCTGGAAGTCCTAGGACTTATAAATTGATGATTTCCTGCACTTAGGGAATTATCAATCTATAAATTCTTTATAACTAAATTAAATAACTCCAACATTTAAAATTGGAATAATTCTTAATAAATCCCAAATATACTTTATTTAAACTTTAACCAAATTCCTTTGACCTATAATAAATCAATCCTAATAATACATGCAATTTGAACAAATAAACCCATTAGGACTTACCCAAGACACACAGCTTTCTTCACACACTTAGATGCTTGCTAGGACAACCAACTTTAGCCTAGGCTAGGCCGGTGGTTTGTTTGCGGGTGTCTTGCCTAGAGGGCACCTATGTGTGATTGCTTACTTTTCTGTATTGCATAAACATAGCATATCTACTTTTTCTGTCTGTACACCAGAGAGCGGAGTGAATAAAGTGAGGGCTGCTGTACTTACTTTTCTGTCTTTACTTTCCTGCATTTATAACTGTACACTATACACTCATAACATGCATCATTATATACAACTGCTTTACTTCCCGTCTTCTATATTACTGCTGCAGTAGAATGTTCTTAGGATCTGATGTACCGCTTTCATTTTCTAGAATTGTTGTATATAGATTGAGTCTGTACAGCGTCTGGAGTCTGTAAAAGAATTAAAGATAATTGCTTATAAATATACAAATGGGGCTCCAAAAAGTAATGTCCTTTCCCTAAAAGGATGTTCCTTTTTGGAATTCCATAGAAGACCCGGAGCCCGAATACCATAAGCAGTTATATTTAATTCTATTTTTTCATAGGCTTAGAACCCAGGTTTGTTGTCGGTGGGGCCTGGCCACCATTACTTTACTGCAAATTCTGGGGTGTAACCGATGAAATTTATATAAATAAAATCAGCTCTTTTATATACAATTGCTTCATACATCATTCGCATACGAGTAGATTTTTTTGATTTTTGTAAGCATATCTCTCTGCATTTATTTTAGATTCTTTAATAAACTCCTTGATTCCTAGGATAGAGCTACCTTAACTCTTGCATCATCGGCGAATTGTTGTGATTAAGATTGTTAGCTGGCAGCCCACTCTAGGCAGGTGGTAAGTCCAGATCGTATACACCTTTCTCTGCACATTTCTTCTCCTAAATCAAATTTTAAATCATTCTAAAGTCAAACAATAACTCTATAATCTAAAGCCTGATCGTGAAAATGTAATTGCCCAAATATTTAATTAAATATATATATAATTTTGGAAACTATTTAGTCTTCATTTAAATCGAGAGTGTTCTCTTAGGAGATGTAATTAACTACAGGGGCTTGCCCCTGTAGGGAGTCTAGATCCTAGAATAATCTAAACCCTACTTAAGTTCTTTTCCGAGGTAGGGGAAAGATCTGTGTGCGTAGATTTGGTCTTATTCATGTTTAGGAGTTATTTCCACAATTAATAATAGACAGACAGTCAATTTGTTTTAACGAACAAATTGAATGTATTCTATATTTAATTGTAGAAATAAAGTTATAATTCATTAATTTAATCAGGTCGATTAGAGAATGTACTCGTCATCCCTTCAGGATGATTTGACTATTCTCTATACTACACCTGATTAGGAGAATGAATTGCACGGCTTCTCCCTTTAAAATCAATAGGAGGATATTAGTCTGTCCTTCGGGGCGGTATAATATCCGACTATGTAGATCTAATCGGGAGAAATATATCCTAAATATAAATAAAGCGAATCGTGTGAGAAGATAAAATTCCTATTTTTAAATAGAAAACCCTGCTTTATCTATACTTTTATTTAGATCCATTCCTTACAATCAAGAAATAGACAGGTATCTGATTTACTTTCACGAGTAAATCAAATATCGTCTGTATACTTGATTTTAGGGATGAATAAATAATTCGTTAATCTAATTAGGTAAGTAGGGAAGATACTGATCATCCTTTTGGGTTATTTGTATACTCCCTACGTCATACCCGATTAGGAAAGCGAATTGTTTGTTCTCTTTCTTTGGAATCGACAGAAGGATATCTGCCTGTCTTTCGAGGCAATATAATATCCAACTATACGGATTCAATTGAAAGAGAATGTTCAAAAATATAAATAAAGCAAATTATTTCTATATCTAAATAAAATATATTTTGTTTTAAAAATTATTTTTAAAAAGAATTCTATCCCTATATTCTTCTCTTTCTCTATTTAAATAATATAAATTTATTATACAACATAGATTTTAATATATTCTATTAAATTAATTATTTACATAAAAGAATTATATTTAAATAAAAAAAATCATAAATTAAAAATAAAGTTTTAGTTAGAGATTTTATTTTCTCACAGATTTTTCGGGCGACTCCGCTGGGGATAGACTTCTCTCTCCATTTCAAATGAAGACTAAATTCTTTCTGAAAAATTATATATAATTTAACTAAATATTTGGGCAATTAAATTTTCATCTAAATTTTGTTCCTCGGTGTCTGTCACTGTCTTTGTGGTCATTTTTTGCATTTCTATGTTGTTGTTCTGACGAATGTTTTATGCTAAGGTTTTCTCGCCGTGATTTGGTTTTCTGATTTGGTAGGGCGTCGTAGTCTTTTTAGCCCGGTCTATAAGGCTAAGCAGTTGAGTTAACAGTCAGCACTGGTGTAGGCCCCATGGCCTGCCGAAGTGCTGTCCGTTTCTCTTCTGATTTTTGGATAGCCTTAGCGATTTCTAGTCTTTCAGATTTCGCTTTTATAGATTTGGGTCTTTTCGGTCCGCTTTCCTTTTTCTGCTACGATTCTTTTCGAAGATTTTTCTGATTTGCTTTGACTTTGCCGTCTTTGAGCTGTGCTTTGTTTTCAGCCTGATTGAGATTTATACTTGAACTATAAAACTGCTAAAATTCCAAGTAAATTGAGTCAGCCCAGCCTGTATGTCATTTGTATGACATTTGCATGTTTGTTGTACACTGTTTGCATGTTTATGGCCACGCGAGTGGCCATCACCCATGGTTACTAGAGCTCCTCCTAAAAGCCTAGCGGACGTCCACCCGAAAACGGAGGTTTGGTCCTAGGTCTGGTAGGGGTTATGCCGCCCGTTTGTAGTCTCATATTTTGTATGCCATTTTGTATGTGTTAATCACTTAGAATTCTTTCTGAGTCCACTCAAACTCGCATTCGATTTGTTTATAAGCATTACATTCAATTTTTCCATCTTTATATTTATTTTGGAGTCTCGATGCTTTGGCTTTGGTTTATTTCTTTAATTCCGGATTGACTGTCTTTTATTTTAAACTGCATAACTGCTAGAATTCCAGTAAATCGAGTCAACCCAGCCTGTATGTCATTGTATGGCATTTGCATGTTTATTTCCACACTGTTTGCATGTTTATGGCCACGCGAGTGGCCATCACCCATGGTTACCAGAGCTTCTCCTAAAAGCCTGGCGGACGTCCACCCGAAAACGGAGGTTTGGTCCTAGGTCTGGTAGGGGTTATGCCGCCCGTTTGTTGTCTTGCATTTGCATGTCAAATTGTATGTCATTTTCTTTTACACCTTTAGAGTCTTCTCATTTTATTTGCGCCGGTCTTGGTTTTATTCGATACGCCGAGATCAGGCTTTAGATTATAAATTTCATTGTCTTATCTCTTTCTTAATCGTATCTGCTTGTATTTACTTGCATTTATATTCCAAAATCCGAAAGGACAAGGGTCCTTAATTCAATCTTAAATCTAATGATTTCATCTTATCAAACTCCCAATCAAAAATCAATCTACTCTAAATCATTCATTGTGTGATTATGTCCCTTTGGTATGGGTCCTTAAACGGATCATCTCCTATCAAGTCTTCAATCTTTTCCGTTCTTATCACAAACTCGAATTATACTTCAAATCAGTGCAACTCTCAACTTTCATATTCAATTTCTAGTTCGAGAAAAGATCAGTTTTTGATTCAAACTCCTTTGAATCACAGAAGATGTCTGGAAAATTAGTATTCAACATCAACATCACCGCTGCCCAATCTGCTGAGGGCAACCAGATTAGATTTGGATCCGGATTTGAAAATATCCAAGTCACATTTGGTGCACCACAACTTGAAGTGGTGGTACCTCCTGCTGAATCCAGAAGATCAGGTCCCGTTCAATTCAACATAGAGGAACGACCTGTAGCTGCCCCTGCAGTTCCTAGACCCTCAGTTTTCACCCGTCTGAATTTCCCCCAGTCAACTGCTATGGCTAAGGGAAAGTCACCAATCATTGGTGAAACTCCTGAAATCAGAAACTTTGAGACTGGGTCGTCTTCTGGAATCCAGGAGATGACTAAGTCTCAACGGCACAACATAATTCGTCGTATGAGGCGTAGAGAGAAAAGACAAAACATGTCAGAGGAAGATGCTTTGATTGCTGCTACAACTGAAGCAGTAAAGAAGACGAATTCCAAAACTTCTGAAACTTATGTCAATACTTCACAGTTGGTTGATAGTGAACTTCGACCACTATGCGATACTTCTGTGGAAGAGAATGAACTACAAATATTGAAATCTCCTCCTACTCCGTTTTGCAGAGATCCTGTCCTTCCTCCAATATTAGAAAGAAAAAGAAAATTCAAATCTCTATTCAATGCTTTGGTCCAGGACTGTGCCACTGATTTTGGGCAGTCAAAGTCAGAATTTCTTAGAAGTGTCAAGGATGTGATCTCCACTGAAATGCATCCACATTCAAGTGGAAGGCGAGGAGAATCTCTTCCTATAAAGAGAAGAAGTCAAATTCAAGAACCGGGTCCAAGCCGACCAGCAGCTGTTGTAGATCGCCCTAGAAAATCAAAGAAGTTCTCCCACCGCGATCATTATCAGAGCTCAAACCGACAGTACAGTCAACAAACTTCTGTCAAATTCTTAGGATATGGAGCATCAGCCCGTCGAGGGTATGATCCCATATCTTCTCCACCTTCACGTCAGTTCAGAAATTCTCCAGCAAGGTCTTCTGATCATCTTTCAAATCAGCTTCCCCTAAGAGTTGATCGACACCAATCACAGGGTAGCAAATCATCCTCTGGTTTTGATAAGAGGAGACTGAAGTTCACAAATCAGTCAAACTCTTTATCTAACAGAGAGAGGATTTGGCAGCCCGAGATGTTTCCAACTCCAACTGTACTGATGAATCAGAGGAATAATACAACGGAAGAAGCGCCAAAGAAGTTGAGATCTATTATAGAAATTTCTTCCTCCAGAGAGAATACTCCAGTATACCCACTGGATGTGGAAGAGAAGACAATAGAAGAGATGGTGGATCATCTGAAAGAAAGTATCCGCCAGATCGACGAAGCAGAAGCTGCAGAGAATAAAGAAATGGATGGAGAAGCGTCTGATAGTGTTAACATGGTCGATGTTTCCTCATCTCTGTAAGCAGAGAGAACCTGAGTTTATATTTTGTTAGAAAGTATCTGATTGACTTTGCTTAAGGACGATGTATCATCTATCTTACATTTCAAATGAAGGAAATTTTAGTTTGACTACAACAAGTGTTCAAAAGAATAAGAACTCATCAACGACCAATATTCTAAAAAAAAAAAAAAGAGGAAGATTATGTTCCCTCCCTCCTCCCTCTCGCTCGAGGGTCGACATCGATTTTAAATCTAAACCTATTTCAAAAGTAAATTTAGCTTAGAAATAAAATCTTTTCAAAGTTCCTGCAATTTTGTATCTTATAAGTATCACCAGCATGGTTATAGATCTATTCTAAAATTTTCTTTATCAAGTTATCATTTTTATCAAGGAAATTCAGATTCGCTTTGTAGATAATTCTTCCCTTTATGAGAGAACGAGCTTTCTTCTCTCATTTTTGGAAGATAATCCCACAAATGAGTTTCATTTTAGGGTTTTAAAAGGAAGCCCCTTTGCTAAAAATTTATATATACATGTATACATATATATATATAAAAAAAAAAGAGACGCGCAATGTACGCGAAAATGAAAAGACGCATACAAATGTGCCAAATAAAAGATGCGCAAAGTGTGCCAAAAAAAAGAAAGAAAGAAAAAAGATGCACCAAAGTATGTCAAGCAACGAAAGATGCTCAAAGTATACATCGAAAAATATACATTGAAAAATAAATTAAGTAAAGGGCTTCCTTTCAAAATCCTAGATCTCAGAGAATCTACTTTCTCCCGATATCTTTCTTTAAACTTGATTTTTGAAAATCTAGATACCAGATTTAATTCTATGCATTGATATCTTATTAGATATAAACGATCAAGCAAGAAACTGAAAAGATTAATTTTCTTTCCCTGAATTCGATCTTTTGAAATAAGTTTTAATTTAAAAACATAAGGGAGATTTCATTTCAACTTCTAAGGAAGTTAATCTGGGTCCATCATAATTGGTCGATGGTTCTATCGCAAGTTTGACATCACATTCACTCCTCTACGAGCAGTGGAGTGATGCTTCGTAGTAGATTTCATAGCAACTCGCCAAGCTCAAAATGATTGCCTAATAAATGAGGAACTACCAGATGAATGAATCATGAAACTCAAATCGAATGAGAAGTTCATCTGGGAATTCTCTTTTAATGGCATTACTTCAAGTCAGTTAAAGAAACGTCAGATGATATTCCTCAGTGCCAGATGATTACCTGATAAATTAGGAACTACCGGATGTGTAACTCTTGAAACTCAAGTCAAATGAGAAGTCATCCGGAAATTCTATATCTGGACGGTAATCCTTCCAGTTGATAAGAAGAATCAGATGATGTCTTCCCAAAATAAACCAGGATTAATATAATACTTATCACACCTAATCAGAGTGTGACGTATTACTCACATCATATGTCAAGGCCATGTACTAGCAATAAGGTTGAGTACGAGGCTATGATAACTGGCTTAGATTTGATAATTCTAAATTAGATCGAACATATAACAAAATCTTTGGAGATTCGTGGCTTCTGATTAATCAGGTAGCTAGAATTTACAAAGTATGAGAGACATCTCGATTCCTTATCAACGGGATACCATTCTTCTATCGAAACAAATTTCAGAAGCGACATTATCTAGAATTCCCTGATTCTGGATATATAAATAGAAAACCCCCAGCTGAGGTGAAAATTATTTTAGCAGTCGATGATGAAGCGGTGGATTGGAGAAAACCCTTCATCGAACACTGGTGAGAAAACAAGCTCCCTCAGGAGAAATCAAATCTGGATCTGATCAAAAGATATTTATTATCTTGTACTCCAATCAATTCCCCTCTACATAGAAGATCATTGGATCAGATTTGGTAGAAGTGTCTAAATGAAATGGAAGAACAGAAGGCTACAGAAGAAGTACATGCTGGATTGGGTGTTACGTACTAATCTGGATCAAAGATGAATCCTTCCTTTGAGAAAAGTCGAAGCTCATCAAGTTCTAACACCTTTCAAAGACAATGTTGCGTACCGATTCGGTAGTCCTTTCTGGATTATTCCGAATAATGGTCCTTCATTCAGAAGATCCTGAATATATAATTTCTTTATATATCACAACATCAATTGGAGATACTCGACCTTCTATCACCCTCGGACAAATAGATTGGTAGAGGACTCCAATGAATTCTGGTACAGAGTTTAAGAAGACTTTAAATGACTACAAGTGTTAATAGCACAAGATGTTGGTTAAAGCTTTGTGGGTATACCATAACCACATATAGAACTCCAACTTGCTATATGCTATTTGCTTTGGTCATTATTGTAGAGGCTATTATCCTTTCTGGAAGTATAGCCACTTTCACTCCAAGTCGAAGTAAACTACAATCCTATCCCAGATTTGAATTTTAAAATTCAAGACTAGAAGAGCTTGGAGGTTCGAAAGAGAAGCATCTGCAGGCTCAATTGAACCTCAAGTTATATATAAAGATGAAAAGTTCAAGGTTTACAACCAACGACAAAGTCTGCAAACTGATCTTCAACAGAATTCAAATACTTTGGTTCTAAATTCGCTCATTCGAGAATCGATCTCTCGTCTGGGTATTTGCTTTTTCTGGAAATCGATCTTCCAGTCAAAGTACTAAATTTCACCTTTCCGATAATCGATCTATCGGTCAGGTTCTAAATCCGCTCATTCGAGAATCGATCTCTCGTCTGGGTATTCGCTTTTTCTGGAAATCGATCTTTAAGTCAAAGTTTAAATTTCACCTCTCTGATAATCGATCTATCGGTCAGGTTCTAAATCCGCTCATTCGAGAATCGATCTCTCATTTGGGTATCCGCTTTTTCTGGAAATCGATCTTCCAGTCAAAGTTTAAATTTCACCTTTCCGATAATCGATCTATCGGTTGGGTCCTGATGCCTGCTTTTGGGAATCGATCAACCATCCCGATTCTGTCTTTTTTCTGGAAATCGATCTTCCAGTCAAAGTTCAGAATCAAACCTTTTCGATAATCGATCTATCGGTTGGGTCCTGATGCCTGCTTTCGGGAATCGATCTCCCATCCCGATTTTGTCTTTTTCTGGAAATCGATCTTCCAGTCAAAGTTCAGAATCAAACCTTTCCGATAATCGATCTATCGGTTGGGTCCTGATGCCTGCTTTTGGGAATCGATCTCCCATCCCGATTCTGTCTTTTTCTGGAAATCGATCTTCCAGTCAAAGTTCAGAATCAAACCTTTCCGATAATCGATCTATCGGTTGGGTCCTGATGCCTGCTTTTGGGAATCGATCTCCCATCTGGATTCTATCTTTTTTCTGGGAATCGATCTTCCAGTCAAAGTTTAGAATCAAACCTTTCTGATAATCGATCTATCGGTTGGGTCCTGATGCCTGCTTTTGGGAATCGATCTCCCATCCCGATTCTGTCTTTTTCTGGAAATCGATCTTTCATTCAAAGGTCAGAATCAAACCTTTCCGATAATCGATCTATCGGTTGGGTCCTGATGCCTTCTTTCGGGAATCGATCTCCCACTCCGATTCTGTCTTTTTCTGGAAATCAATATTCCAGTCAAAGTTCAGAATCAAACCTTTCCGATAATCGATCTATCGGTTGGGTCCTGATGCCTGCTTATCCGGGAATCCAACTCCCATTTAAAATTAAAAAAAATTCATCCCTTTGAGAATCGATCTCTCAACTGGGTCCAGTTATTTGATGAAAATCAATCCATCAATCAAATTTCTAGTTTCTAAATTTCACTGATCTACTTCGGTCAACGCCAACATATGTGATTTATTCTTCGAATTCATCACACATGTTGGGGGTCCATTTGTTGACCTCATTTTTGTATGAGGTCTCTAATAGACTCTAAAATCAATTTAAATTCAAATCAATTCAAACCCAATCAAATCCAGACCCAAATCCAAGGTCCTAAGGCTTGGTCCTAAAGGCCTTTTCCAGCAAATCTTCCAGAATTCCAAAACCCAGTCAAATGGACTCTGATTCAGCTTCTGTCAGTTTCATATTGATAAGGCATGTCTCTAGTATCGACCCTCCAAATTTGAGCCCATTCTGAACTCTCTAACCCCAAAAACTAAATCAGAATCCAAAGGCTGTAAAACCTTCAAATATTTACAGCCTATGCCACTGGACGTGCCCTTAACTAGATCCTGGCCTTAGAGACCTCCCCAAAGTCTCTAATCACTTCCAGACCATCAATCATGATATGCTAATCAATAAACTGCATTTTTCTAGATTTATTTCAACCTCCATTGGTCATGAGCCCAAAAGTGACCAAAATACCCCTGTGGGGGCTCAAATGGTGATTTCAAACCAAATGACCTCCAAATTAAATGCAACCACTTCCAGCAAGTTTCAAATGCCAAACCAAACCTGTTCAACCCATTCCCAGCCCCTGGGTCAACCTGGTTGACCAAGTCAACAGAGTTGACCCAAGAAGGCCCTTAAGGGTTCAAATAGTGATTTTGACCAGATTGACCTTTCTAGACCTTGGGACCACTTTCAATAGACTCAGAATGTCATTCTGAATCTATTGAAGCCCTTTTCAGACCCTGAACTCAGCTGGTTCACCAAATCAACCAATTTTGGCCTAAAGCCCATTAAGGGCCCATTAGGTTTTATTGGCCTGAATAGCCTTTCAAAATCCTAAAACTACCCTCATTAGACTCTAAACATCTAGCCAAATCTGTCCAGCTCAGACCCATACTCTGGGTCAACCTGGTTGACCCAGTCAGCCTAGTTGACCCAATTCTCTCTCAAGGCTTTAAATGAGTGATTTCAACCCATTCAATCTATCAAACTCATACTAAGTTCTCAAACCATTCCTATCAATACTTTGAACCCCTCCAGGTGTACTATGAGTCAAATCATGGTCACTTTGACCAAGTCAACATTTGCAGACTTGGCCAAAATGGCTCAAATTCCCTCCAATGCCATCAAAACTCAAATCTTGTTTATCAAACCCATCCAAACTCAACCATTACAGCACTCATGGCATTCCCATATGCCACCTCAACAGTCAACATGGTCATTTGACCAGTCAACACCTGGTCAAACCTATTCTACTTGGTCAAATAAACTAAAACTCTAATCTTTAAGCATATAAATCCTTCCAACTCATCCAACCAGCACTCAACCACTTTTCCATATGCCAACTCAGCTGCCACCTCATTCATGTTTGACTGTTTGACCAGTCAAACAGTCAATATGAGGCTTTAAATGGGCTAAGGGTGATTAATTAATCCCTTAAGTTAATCCACTCAACCCCAAATCATCCCAGCTGCTTAAATGTTCTCTAGAATCTTCCTAGGTTATCTCCCAACCCTTGGATTGAAATCAAACAGCCTAAATAAACTCACATGTGCTCACAAGGGACAAGAGCTCACTTTCCACCTAGACGTCCTTGCTTGTCCTTTGATTCTCTGCACCCCAACAACCTCCAGGCCACTTGGCAGCAATCCAGAGTCCAGCAATTTGATCCCAACCGTCCAATTCACCTGGGAATATTTGAATAGGGCAAAAAACCCTCATTTGAGCACACATTCAAACCTAGCCTCTCTCTCTCTACTCAAGCTCTCTGAGACAAAACTATCGTTCTCCCAGAGCTCTAAACTCCTCTCCCAGTCGTTCTCAACCAGATCCCTCCGATCAAATCGTGCCGGCGGCGAGCTTCCGACGAACCGAAGCTTAATCACGTCCAACTATTCTCCAGCTAAATACACTGCTTCTCCGGCCGTGGTCTCTTCAACAAATATTTGCGGGAACAATCTACAAGTTCAGAGAAACAAAAATTAACCCAATCGATTGGTTAGATCTCTATAAAACTCGAACCCTAGTCTATACCAATAGATTCAAATAGCTTTTTCTAAAAATTATTTTAATCTAAAAAAATTATTCCCCATTGTTTCTGCACATACCTTATATCTATATATAAAATTTTATTCGATTTGGTGGACTGTATCGATCGAACGAGTTAAAAATATACTTTCTAGGGTGTTCCGTTAGATCCATGCAGGTGTACACTTTTTGAGCCGTTGATCCATTGATCAACGGCTCTGATTTCATCATTTGGCGAACCGTCCGACTGCGCGATATCTCCAGTGGGTTAGACTTCTCGTCCGACGTGATCTCAACCGCTGGATCCAAACCGCGTGACTAATTTCGACCGTTCGATATTGTCGGATCGATATTAAACACGCGATCTGATCTGAGCCGTTAGATCAAACCCGCATTCGATCCAACGGTCCGGTTCAGTGCCGCGCTTGATAAGTAGGTGGGGTCCACTTGACCGCCGCCTCTGATGATTGCGCGGCGGCGCAATCATAGCCAATGATTGCCCGCCGTCGCGCTGTTTCGATTCCCCCAATCGGAGCGCGCCGCGTGGCCCGCCGGCGCCGCCAGTTTAGTTTAATTAAAAATAAACTATTTTAATTGATTTTAAATTATAGAAACTTCAAAAAATCATAAAAAAAATAAATATAAAACTAAAAAATTCATATAATACCTCTTCTTGTTCATAATTTAGTCCCCTATTTTCTAAAATTATTTTTTAAGCAAAATATTTTATATTTTAAAAATAATTTAATAAATACATTTTTCTGTATTTATTTTATATTTAAATAAATAAAAATCTTTTTAGTTTGAAATTTGGCTTGAGCTTTCCTTTTAACTTGTTTGATATCCAGTAATTTTCCTATAATTATTTAAGCTATGTTTTAATGGTTATTAATTTTCAAACTATAAGAGTATATATATATATATATATATATATATATATATATATATATATATATATATATATATATATAGCTATATTATTTATTTTAAAATTAGTTTTAAATTATAAATATAATTAAATTCTTTTGCATTCCTATCATCCTCCTTTGAAACCTTAAATGTAGATAGGAGTATGTGAATAGAAATGATGGGGAATATTCATTGACTTAGAAAACAATTTCATCAATCTTACATCCATTTCATGCTTCTATTAAATATTAGTGCACTATTGTTCATGATTGATATGTTTTGATTGTAATTAGTGTCCAAAGGGGTTAGAGAACATTGATTTGCATCCTATGACCTAGTGACACTAAGGACAACAATTAAGGACCCAGTCTTAGCTAACTTAGTCTATTTAGGAAGAACTACACTTACATCCCTTTTGGGATTGAACAAAAACTTAGAAAACTAGTGTCGTAGCTTTTAATCAAATACATTTTGATTGGACATTAATTGATCTCAAAACAACTAGTAGATTAAGGATTCTCCCCTTTCCTTGATTTCAATAAATTCAAATAAATCAAATCAAATTCCTAAAAAATCTAAATCAACCTCAAATCACCTTAACTGATCTTAAAAGACCTATCAAGTCCTTCAAAACCAAAGTACAAACTCAAATTTCACTAATTTCATCAAATCCTTAATTAACCCTAAACTTCCAGAAATTGTAATAAATCAAGATTAAACCCAAAAATTATGAATAATGTCTCTAATTGACGAAAATTGAACCCTTAACCAATGAAAAAAAAAATAAAATTTATTGGATAGCAATTTAAGGCTTAATTTAATTTTAAGTGAAATTCAATGTTTAAATCATTTAATTAATTAATAATAATTAAAAATCCCAATAAATTCCCAAACACTTGGAAATCCCTCCCTAGGTCATCCCTGACCTTTGGAGCTGATTTCAAGAAGTTTGGAATCCATTTGGAGCAAAACCATAAAAAGGGGCCTTAATTAAACAATTTCCAAAAATACATTAAATAACCCAAACTTTGAAAATTCATAACTAATTCAAGAAAAATCCAAATTGACCAAACTCAATTGTATTCAACTTATAATAAAGCCTAATATTTATTAAAAATATAAAAGTTCCAGAAAATTATCAAATTCAAAAAGTCAACAAAATGGTCAAATGTAGGTTAAAACTAGTTCAAAACTTCAAACCTTCATAACTAAATCCAGAAAAATCCAATTTCAGCAAACTCACCTCCCAACTGATCATCTTAAGGTCTAATATTTTAATAAAATATTAACTTTACAGAAAACACCTTTAATAAAAAGCCAACTTTTGACCCCTTAATTAATTGATTAAAATAATCCAATAATTTCTAAAAATCCAAAAATTGTTTTAAAACTCTAAAAATGGTTCACCAACTTGTAAAATCAGTAATCTAACACATTCTTAATAAAATTCATTAACTCCTAATTCTTAACTAACTTAAGCTACTTAACTATACCGGGTACCACTGGGTAACCCAGGCCTACGAGGCTATTAGCTTAGCCCCAAGGAAGGTGAAATAAACTTCACGGCCTCGGTGTGAAACAAAGGTGGGATCCAACCAATATTAAAAACCAAATCTCTTTAAATCAAATCTCAAGTCCTTAATAATTCAATAAACCTTTAATTCTTAAGATTTCTAAATTCTATTAATTAAAATCCATTAATTATTTAATTAAATTCTAAATTCCTTTAATCTAAAATGGTTTGATAATTTGATTGGTTAAGTTTTCTCTTAATCAATCAGATTTGATAATCAATTTAGATTAAATGAATTCGGGTCTTCTATGCCTAAAGTGTGATTCCACTTGGAGAACTTTGGGCATTCTGATTTTTAAAGACCCTTAAAACATTTAAATAACAAAAAGATCTCCTATGGGTTGTGCACAACTCCTTTTAGGAAGGCATTAATCCATTTGGATTTGGAGATCTCCGAACAAAAATAATAAACTACCGACCTTATACAACGTGTTAGATTCCTTCGGGAGGACACGTTGTATTACATTTGTAAGGTCCCTTTCACTCTCCTTAATAAATTTTAAGGGCTATCAGAATAGATAACTATCTTCTGTTTAAGACGGGTATTTATTCTGGAAGTCCTAGGACTTATAAATTGATGATTTCCTGCACTTAGGGAATTATCAATCTATAAATTCTTTATAACTAAATTAAATAACTCCAATATTTAAAATTGGAATAATTCTTAATAAATCCCAAATATACTTTATCTAAACTTTAACCAAATTCCTTTGACCTATAATAAATCAATCCTAATAATACATTCAATTTGAACAAATAAACCCATTAGGACTTACCCAAGCCACACAGCTTTCTTCACACACTTAGATGCTTGCTAGGACAACTAACTTTAGCCTAGGCTAGGCCGGTGGTTTGTTGTGGTTTGTTTGCGGGTGTCTTGCCTAGAGGGCACCTATGTGTGATTGCTTACTTTTCTGTACTGCATAAACATAGCATATCTACTTTTTCTGTCCGTACACCAGAGAGCGGAGTGAATAAAGTGAGGGCCGCTGTACTTACTTTTCTGTCTTTACTTTCCTGCATTTATAACTGTACACTATACACTCATAACATGCATCATTATATACAACTGCTTTACTTCCCGTCTTCTATATTACTGCTGCAGTAGAATGTTCTTAGGATCTGATGTACCGCTTTCATTTTCTAGAATTGTTGTATATAGATTGAGTCTGTACAGCGTCTGGAGTCTGTAAAAGAATTAAAGATAATTGCTTATAAATATACAAATGGGGCTCCAAAAAGTAATGTCCTTTCCCTAAAAGGACGTTCATTTTTGGAATTCCATAGAAGACCCGGAGCCCGAATACCATAAGCAGTTATATTTAATTCTATTTTTTCATAGGCTTAGAACCCAGGTTTGTTGTCGGTGGGGCCTGGCCACCATTACTTTACTGCAAATTCTGGGGTGTAACCGATGAAATTTATATAAATAAAATCAGCTCTTTTATATACAATTGCTTCATACATCATTCGCATACGAGTAGATTTTTTTGATTTTTGTAAGCATATCTCTCTGCATTTATTTTAAATTCTCTAATAAACTCCTTGATTCCTAGGATAGAGCTACCTTAACTCTTGCATCATCGGCGAATTGTTGTGATTAGGATTGTTAGCTGGCAGCCCACTCTAGGCAGGTGGTAAGTCCAGATCGTATACACCTTTCTCTGCACATTTCTTCTCCTAAATCAAATTTTAAATCATTCTAAAGTCAAACAACAACTCTATAATCTAAAGCCTGATCGTGAAAATGTAATTGCCCAAATATTTAATTAAATATATATATAATTTTGGAAACTATTTAGTCTTCATTTAAATCGAGAGTGTTCTCTTAGGAGATGTAATTAACTACAGGGGCTTGCCCCTGTAGGGAGTCTAGATCCCAGAATAATCTAAACCCTACTTAAGTTCTTTTCCGAGGTAGGGGAAAGATCTGTGTGCGTAGATTTAGTCTTATTCATGTTTAGGAGTTATTTCCACAATTAATAATAGACAGACAGTCAATTTGTTTTAACGAACAAATTGAATGTATTCTATATTTAATTGCAGAAATAAAGTTATAATTCATTAATCTAATCAGGTCGATAAGAGAATGTACTCGTCATCCCTTCAGGATGATTTGACTATTCTCTATACTACACCTGATTAGGAGAATGAATTGCACGTCTTCTCCCTTTAAAATCAATAGGAGGATATTAGTCTGTCCTTCGGGGCGGTATAATATCCGACTATGTAGATCTAATCGGGAGAAATATATCCTAAATATAAATAAAGTGAATCGTGTGAGAAGATAAAATTCCTATTTTTAAATAGAAAACCCTGCTTTATCTATACTTTTATTTAGATCCATTCCTTACAATCAAGAAATAGACAGGTATCTGATTTACTTTCACGAGTAAATCAAATATCGTTTGTATACTTGATTTTAGGGATGAATAAATAATTCGTTAATCTAATTAGGTAAGTAGGGAAGA
Source organism: Dendrobium nobile (assembly GCA_022539455.1). Lineage (NCBI taxonomy): Eukaryota > Viridiplantae > Streptophyta > Magnoliopsida > Asparagales > Orchidaceae > Dendrobium > Dendrobium nobile. Next base: position 32,669,340 of record CM039718.1, on the reverse strand, counting down.
TACTGATCATCCTTTTGGGTTATTTGTATACTCCCTACATCATACCCGATTAGGAAAGCGAATTGTTTGTTCTCTTTCTTTGGAATCGACAGAAGGATATCCGCCTGTCTTTCGAGGTAATATAATATCCAACTATACGGATTCAATTGAAAGAGAATGTTCAAAAATATAAATAAAGCAAATTATTTTCTATATCTAAATAAAATATATTTTGTTTTAAAAATTATTTTTAAAAAGAAATCTATCCCTATCTTCTTCTCTTTCTCTATTTAAATAATATAAATTTATTATACAACATAGATTTTAATATATTCTATTAAATTAATTATTTACATAAAAGAATTATATTTAAATAAAAAAATCATAAATTAAAAATAAAGTTTTAGTTAGAGATTTTATTTTCTCACAATCCTTTTAGATTTTTCATGAGAAGGTCTTTCAAGAAGATCCGGTTCTCTCTCGACACTCAAGGAGTGTGAATAGCTGAAAGGTTCTCTGCCTACACTTAGACAGTATGAACATCAAAAGGTTCTCTATCTACATTTGGAGAGTGTGAACTATGGAAGGTTCTCTGACAACACATGGAGGCTATAAAAGGAGGATGGTTGTCTGCCACACTACGTAATGGTGGAAGAGAGTTTTTGTGAAGGCTTCTCCACCTTACTGTGATGGAAAAAGAATAGACACTACTTGTAATAGTGTAATACCTGAAGTGAGAGACTTCGGCGAGAGGATGTAAGTCGTTTTTGACTGAACCAATATAAACCTTTATATCTTTTTTATTTATGCTGCCTCTAATTTCTGCTTTTTATTTTTCTATAGTTAAAAAATTATTTTTGAAAACATAAAAATTGACTTGCTCATTTTTTTTAACCGGCTTCAAATTTTTAATTAAAATAAGAGGTAAAATTTAAAATTACCGATTCACCCCCCTCCCACTTGGTTAGTCTTTGTGACATAAGCTTAGGTATAACAACTTAACTCCTATTCAACAAGTTTCAATAAGTGGTATCAGGGAATTATTTTAAAATCATAAGTTTAGACTACTTTTTGATTAACAACCATGGCTACATTTGAAATCTGGAACACACCAGAAGGTTATACTATATCTTGACCTCCCATATTTGACAATATTCTTTTTTCAATTTTTTGAAAACATGTATGTCAACATTTTTACAGTCACTAGATTATCGTATGTGGATCTTTTTTTAGGAAGGGTATATAAAACCATCTAGATTAGTTGACGGAGTTAGAGTTAAAATTCCCTTTGAAATTGGATTATAGAACAATGTGAACTAGCACAACTTAATGCTAAATGTTTGAATAGTTTTTTTGGTGCTCTTAAATCTAAAGATTACATGCGGGTTTCCAATTATAAAAGTGAAAAGGACATATGAGATAGACTTTGTATAACAAATGAAGGGACTAACAAAGTTAAACAATCCAGACTTAATATCTCGATGCATGACTATGAAATTTTTTGCATGAAACGTAATGAATCCATTTCTAACTTGTACACAACATTCACAATAACGATTTCTTCTTAACATGCATTCGGTAGGGAACTAACGAACACTGAAATGGTTAATAAGATACTTTGTTGTTTGCCTACTACTTATGATGTTAACATAACTACAATTATAGAGTCTAAAGACTTAAATATTTACTCTATTAAAAATCTTCTAAGATCACTAATTGCTTACGAGCAATGAGTGAGTCAATGAAAGATTGATATAGGAGAGCCACAAAAGGAGAAGAATATTGCACTGAAAGTGGAGGAGTCGGAGAGTGATCTATCACAACCTGAGGATGAGGAAGACATCACATTGAAGACTAGGCAATTCAAAAGCTTTCTGAAGAGGAAGCAAAAGACACACTAATAATTGAACCAAGGTAAGTTCAATAGGAATGTCAAGTTTTCTAATAATGTGATTTGCTATGAGTGCAGGAAACCTGGACACATTCAGTCGGAATACTGAAAACTCAAAGCCACTCCTAGCAAGGAAAATGTAGAGGAGAAACCAACTATGAAGAAGGGCAAGAAAAAATTCTAAAGAGCTTTCTGGGAAGATTCATCTTCAGACTCGTCAGAGACTGAAAAGGAAGAGGAAGTTACCAATCTGTGCTTGATGGCCAACTCTTGATCAGTCCGATTAAAGAGGTATGTGACTTAACTTATGCAAAACTTTTTGAAGTATCCGTAAGAATACATGATGCATATAGAAAGTTAAAGAAAATGTATGCTAGTCTTAACCTAGAATTACAAGAATTGCAAAAAGAATATGAGATCCTTAGGAAAGATCATGCTTTATTTGATAGCAAGCATATGAGCTTACTAGATTAATTTGACAACCTGAATAATGAAAATGTGAATTAAAATCATCCTATGAAAAATTGGAAAATGAATTTAAAACTTTTAAGGATGATTTGAAGAGTAGAGAGCACTACTTGAATTTTGATAATCATGCCCTAAAAGATTTGAACATTTATTTAAAATTGAAAGTAAAATCTCTCCATGAAAATAGGAAACCCCCAACACTTGAAGATTTTACAAATCCTATTTTATATCCAAAATTTATACAACTTGGGAAGAGACAGAGTAGTTATAGAAGATTGAGAAATCAATATCCTGGAGTTAAATTTTGTAGTTGTGGATTGAACAGATATATAACACACACCTGTATATTAAATAGAAAAACTCATTTTGTGTGGAAGCCTAAGATGCATAAACTAGATATATCATACATGCATCTTTTTATAATTTGCCAAAAGGTGAACCCAAACTTATTTGGGTTTCCTAGTCTATCATTTGATGATTTTACAGGCACGCTCTCACACAAAGACTTGTGAGAGCATATGGTACATGAACAGCGGTTGCTCAAGTCATATGGCTGGAGATATTAATGAATTTATATCACAGGAAGTCAGAAGTGGAGGCAGGGTTACACTTGGAGATAACACCTTAAGGAACGTGGTTGGATAAGGTATGATTGGAAATCTTAAGAACCTTTTTATTGAGAATGTGCTATTAGTTGAAGGCTTAAAGTATAATTTATTTAGTATTAGCCAACTATGTGATAAAGGATACCGTATTAAATTTTTTCCTACTAGCTATATATTAAGCCTAAATGGTATTAATGTTTTGCATGGTTTGAGGGTAAACAATATTTATATGCTAGATTTAAATTGTATCAAATCTCCTACTACTTTTTTCTTGAAAAATATTTCTGATGAGTCATGGCTTTGGCATTGGAGACTTTGACACTCTAGCTTGAAAAACCTTAGGAGGATAATCCAAAAGAACTTAGTGAGAGGAATAACAAAACTAGTCTATACTAAACATCACCTTTGTGATGCATGTCAATTAGGAAAATAGGTGAAGTCCTCTTTTCAGTCTAATAAAGATCTTAGAACTAGTAAACAATTGGAGATTTTGCAAATGGATTTTTTTGGATCAGTTGGAATTGTAAGTCTAGGATGAAAGATATACGGACTTGTGATAGTAGATGATTTTTCAAGATTCATATGAGTTAAATTTTTATATCAAAAGAGTGAATTATTTGAAGTGTTTGGAGATTTTTTGACTTGGATTCAGAGAAAATTAGGATGTGAGAATTTGATGATTCAAAGTGATCACGGTGGAGAATTTAAAAATGAGATATTTGAAGATTTATGTAAGGAGAAAGGGATAGATCAAAATGTTTCAGCACCTAGAACCCCTCAACAGAAAGGGGTAGGTAAAAGAAAGAATAGAACATTAATAGAAGTCGCTCGAGCCATATTTACAGAATATTCACTTCTTAAATATTTTTGGGCTGAAGCAGTTAGCACAGCATGTTATGTTCTGAATAAGGTGAACATCATATCGAACTTGAATAAAATACCCTATGAGTTACTTAAGGGAAGAACACCTAATTTGTCACATTTACATGTTTTTAGATGTAAGTGTTCATACATAATTATAAAAAATGTACCTTAGGAAAATTTGATCCAAAATTTAATGAAGGATTTTTTCTTGAATACTCTAGTGTTGAAAAATCTTATAGGGTATTCAATAAAAGAACTTTGATAGTTGAGGAGACCACATATATTATATTTGATGAATTTTGAATTTTGAAAGAGCCGATTGTTGAAGAGGATGAGGTAGAAATTGACTCCCAAAAGATTGAGAAAATAAATCTGGATGAAATTTTTGAGATAGAAAACCCTTTGCCTAGAGATTTGAGATTTTCTAAAAACCACCTAAAAGAATTGATTATAGGAGAACCTAGTGATGGTGTTAGGATTAGGCATGGATTGAATAAAGAAGTTAATCATTCAACCTTTATTTCTATGATAGAACCCACAAATATTGAACAAGTACTTTTAGATGAATTTTAGATTTTAGCAATGAAAAAAAAATTAAATCAAGTTTTAAGAAATAAAATTTGAGAATTAATTGCAAGGCCAAAAGTTTAAAGTGTAGTTAGGACTAAGTGGAAATTTAAGAATAAAATGAATGACTCAGGAGTAGCCATTAGAAATTAGATTAGATTAGTGGCTAAGGGGTATAATTCAATTGAAGGAAATGATTTTAAGAAGGCTTTTACCCCTATAGCTAGTCTTGAAGCAATTAGAGTTTTGTTAGCCTTTTCCTATTTTAGAGGATTTAAGTTATATTAAATGGATGTTAAAAGTGCCTTTTTGAATGGGGTGATTTAAGAGGATGTTTATGTTGGGTCTAGTAATTAGGTTGTTAAGCCTAAGTGAATGTCCCAAGGCTAACCAAGAGGGGGGGGTGAATTGGCAATTAAAAAATGTAACTTCAACTCTTGGAATTTTAGAAAACCTTTTGAATTATTGATGCAAGTTAAAATTAAAGTTTAAAAATAAACTTTTCAACCAGAGTAAACAACTTGCAATAAAATTAAATGCGGAATAAAAAATAAGAAAGAACACACCAGATTTATAGTGGTTCGGTCAAACCTTGACCTACATCCACTCCCCAGAGGCACCCTCTGAGTATTGCACTAATACCACAAAGTGACTCTCCTTTTGCTCCCACAACAAGGCGGAGAAGCCTGTACAAAATCACTTTCACCTTCCCGGTGCGGCGGAGTAGCCGGGTTCTTTAACACCAAAGAGATCTTCTTCTTGCCAAAACTTCCCTCAAGACGACCCTTGAATCCGATGGTACTGAAGTGCAAGTTCGCCGGAGCAACCGTGTGAATATCCCCTTCACACTCCCTTGAAATCCCCTTCAAAGATCTTCTCCCTCTCAAACTCCACCTTTTCCTCTCTCCCTTTCAAGTTCTCTCTTCTAGTTTTCTCCACAAGAACGAAGACACAATGAATGTCAAAGATACACTTTGTCGTCCTTTTACACTTCTCCAAGTGTCGGCAGAGAACCGAACCGATGTTGTTGAACTTCACTTGAGAGCCTTCGCCGGAGCAACCGTGTGAATATCCCCTCCACACTCCCTTGAAATCCCCTCCAAGGATCTTCTCCCTCTCAATGATCCCTCTCAAGAGAAAACAACTCCAAAGGCATTTGTAATAGTTTCTAGGACTCCTTATATAGAAAGCAGAAGAAAAATCGTCCAAAAAACTGCCCAAAACAAGTTTTTCTGCGCACTGGATCGTCCCGTACGAAATTTTGTTCATCTGTACGAACCGATTTCGTCCTGGACGAAATTGGTTCGTCCCGGGACGAAAATATTTCGTCTGGACGAACAGTTATATCAAAAGTCGGTTCCGGAAACTGCCAGAAACTGCCATAGTCGGTTCCCATCGTCCTGGACGAACTGGACTTCGTCTGGACGAAAATTTTACAGAGAACCCATCGCCTGGTACGATAATAAATTTCGTCCTGGACGAATAGGACTTAGAAAATATTTCCAGTTCAGTTCTTGTCCGTTCCATTGCTCTTACAAGGAGATAACTGATCTGATCGTCCCGTACGAACAATGTTCGTCCCGTACGATCAGTATAAAAACTTTTTCAAGATCTCCTTTAAGTTTGTGTAAATTTATTCACTCAATAACAATCACTCCCTCTCAAATTTAATTCAAATAAAAAGTACAAGCTTCAATTTCACAAAGTATCTCATGCTGAATTTGATTTGAAGTCTTCGTAGTCTGGAGTTTGATTTTCCTGAAATATTAGTACACACAAGAGCAAAAACAAATCTTCCAAAAAGTGTTAGGAGATAACTACACATAAAACAATAATATTTGGAATCATCAAAATAATACAAGTTGCAAGAATGTAAAATATGCAAATAACAACTTTCCTAACAATCTCCCCCTTTTTGATGATGGCAAAATAATTATTGTTAGTAAAATTTCAAACCATTTTAAAATCTCCTAAACTCCCCCTGAATTAATGAATGCATTAAAATAAGGAGGCATTTTAAAAAACAATTTTTTTTTTTTTTTTTTATTTTTACATACACACATACACAAAAATAATACACAAAAAATATTACAAGACACACACAAAATTTAAAAAAAATTCTCCCCCTAAATAATACAAACAATAATCTCTCCCCCTTTTTGACAACAACAAAAAGTGAAGAAGAAATAGACTAGTAATGTAGAAAATCTTATGAAAAATTCATGTATAAATTTAATCTAAAAAAGTGATTGACATAAGAATGCAACTAAGAATTAAGAACATTAGTCAAATCATAGAATTTCATAGAATTTAAAAAATTGATATAACATTGTAATAAGTAAGAATTTATGAAAAACATGATTCAATTTAGACATTTATGATATGAAAAATCATTGTAATAAAGATGAGTAAAAAATTGCATATTCCAAAAATCAATTGAAATATAAATGAACATTAGATCTACTTGAATTAATAGACTAAAAAGAATCTGGAAAGAAGAAAATCACCACAAGTGGCGCTTTGCGCATCTTTTTCATATAGGTGGCACATTTTTGTGCCTCTTTCTTTATTGGGCTTATTTTGTGCCTCTTTTTCACATTTGCAACTTTGTTGCGCTTTCGTTTTGATTTTGTACATTTGTACAATTGTCAAGAGTAATTGAATTCTTTCCAAAGACAATAATCTAGAATCTCAAATTTTTCTAAGTGCATAAATATTAATTGAAAAATGAAATACAAAATAAGATAGACATCTAAGATACAATAATAATAATTAAGATTTTGTAGTCTAAAATGAAAGACATGAAATTAAAAAAAATTCTAACTAAAACAAGTTATAGGCAAAAAATTAAATTTAGATAAACTAGATTTTCTAATGAAATTAATTTCTAATTACAATTTTAGTTTAGGCACAATAGAGATTAAAAGTACTAAATGAATTTCATAAAGATTAAGAACATTAACATCGATCTAAAACATGAAATCAAATGAGAAAATATTTCAAAATCATTCAAAACACTAAAAATAAAAACACAAAAACACACAAAATAAACAAAAATAAAATTACAACAAAAACAAATAAACAAAGGGTTTTAAACATCATTTTTCTCCTGGTCTGATGATTCAGAAGCTAGATCCGCCCAGGAGATTTTTTGCTTTTCATTATTTTCCCATTTTATAATTTGCTTAGCTTTGCCCTTTTCTTTAGCAGGAAGAGTTCTCAAATTAGGGCACTGACTTTTCAGATGTCCAGATTTCCTACATCCAAAGCAAATAATATTTGAAGAAATCAAAACATTCTTACCATTTTTACCTTTATTCCACTTTTGTTGATGCTTATTCTTGTGCTTTAGTGGACTTTTCAATTTGCTTGTTAAGTCATCGCTTTTCTCACCAACTAAGCCACTTTTCTCCATGTCTTCCGCTTTTAGCATTATTGTTTCACCTGCATCCAAAAGTCTTTGACCCAAACATTCCTCGTAGGCAATGAGTGAGCCAATCAAATTATCAATAGAATATTCATTTAAATTTTTCGATTCACAAATAGCAACAACTTTGGCATCAAACTTGTCAAGTAAACAACGTAGAATTTTATTGACTATTTCAAAGTTTGAAAACTCTTTACCTAAAGCATGCAATGATGTTACAATTTGAATAAACCTAGTATACATGTCTAAGATCGACTCATAAGGTTTCATGCTAAAGAGTTCATAGTCATTCATCAAAAAATTCAACTTAGATTGCTTGACTTCACTAGTACCTTCATATGTAATGCATAAACTGTCCCAAATTTCCTTACCTGTAGTACATGTAGAGACTCTCATATAATCTTCAGAATTTAAAGCACAGAATAAACAATTCATACATTTAGCATTTAATTGTGCATAAATTTGTTCTACTCTACTCCATTCAGAAAAAGGGATATCAGTTTTGATTCCATCTATAATACGTGACGGTACAGAATAACCACTTTGAATCATATGCCACATGCGATAATCTATTGATTGCAAGAAAGTAGACATTCGAATTTTCCAAAAATCAAAAGAAATACTTTCAAATAAAGGTGGTCTAACAATCGAACATCCATCTAACAATTTATGGTTTCTAAAATTAGCCATATTCGTTTTTCAAAAAGTAGTCTAAACTTATGATTTTGAAACAAAGCTCTGATACCACTTGTTGGGTCTAGTAATTAGGTTGTTAAGCCTAAGTGAATGTCCCAAGGCTAACCAAGAGGGGGGGGTGAATTGGCAATTAAAAAATGTAACTTCAACTCTTGGAATTTTAGAAAACCTTTTGAATTATTGATGCAAGTTAAAATTAAAGTTTAAAAATAAACTTTTCAACCAGAGTAAACAACTTGCAATAAAATTAAATGCGGAATAAAAAATAAGAAAGAACACACCAGATTTATAGTGGTTCGGTCAAACCTTGACCTACATCCACTCCCCAGAGGCACCCTCTGAGTATTGCACTAATACCACAAAGTGACTCTCCTTTTGCTCCCACAACAAGGCGGAGAAGCCTGTACAAAATCACTTTCACCTTCCCCGGTGCGGCGGAGTAGCCGGGTTCTTTAACACCAAAGAGATCTTCTTCTTGCCAAAACTTCCCTCAAGACGACCCTTGAATCCGATGGTACTGAAGTGCAAGTTCGCCGGAGCAACCGTGTGAATATCCCCTTCACACTCCCTTGAAATCCCCTTCAAAGATCTTCTCCCTCTCAAACTCCACCTTTTCCTCTCTCCCTTTCAAGTTCTCTCTTCTAGTTTTCTCCACAAGAACGAAGACACAATGAATGTCAAAGATACACTTTGTCGTCCTTTTACACTTCTCCAAGTGTCGGCAGAGAACCGAACCGATGTTGTTGAACTTCACTTGAGAGCCTTCGCCGGAGCAACCGTGTGAATATCCCCTCCACACTCCCTTGAAATCCCCTCCAAGGATCTTCTCCCTCTCAATGATCCCTCTCAAGAGAAAACAACTCCAAAGGCATTTGTAATAGTTTCTAGGACTCCTTATATAGAAAGCAGAAGAAAAATCGTCCAAAAAACTGCCCAAAACAAGTTTTTCTGCGCACTGGATCGTCCCGTACGAAATTTTGTTCATCTGTACGAACCGATTTCGTCCTGGACGAAATTGGTTCGTCCCGGGACGAAAATATTTCGTCTGGACGAACAGTTATATCAAAAGTCGGTTCCGGAAACTGCCAGAAACTGCCATAGTCGGTTCCCATCGTCCTGGACGAACTGGACTTCGTCTGGACGAAAATTTTACAGAGAACCCATCGCCTGGTACGATAATAAATTTCGTCCTGGACGAATAGGACTTAGAAAATATTTCCAGTTCAGTTCTTGTCCGTTCCATTGCTCTTACAAGGAGATAACTGATCTGATCGTCCCGTACGAACAATGTTCGTCCCGTACGATCAGTATAAAAACTTTTTCAAGATCTCCTTTAAGTTTGTGTAAATTTATTCACTCAATAACAATCACTCCCTCTCAAATTTAATTCAAATAAAAAGTACAAGCTTCAATTTCACAAAGTATCTCATGCTGAATTTGATTTGAAGTCTTCGTAGTCTGGAGTTTGATTTTCCTGAAATATTAGTACACACAAGAGCAAAAACAAATCTTCCAAAAAGTGTTAGGAGATAACTACACATAAAACAATAATATTTGGAATCATCAAAATAATACAAGTTGCAAGAATGTAAAATATGCAAATAACAACTTTCCTAACAGTTTATATAGAACAACCACGAGGCTTTGAAAATTCAAAATATTTAAATTATGTTTTCTGAAAGTGATTTGATGGCACTAAAAAGTTCGTTAGGGATGTTAGGCCCCTTATGAACTGGCCCAAGGATAATAAAGAGAGATAAATTCGAAAAGAAGAATCTTTAAACCAAAACACAAACCAAAACCAATATCACCATAATAAAATAAGTGCAAAAATTAAATGCAAAAGTAATAAAGGAAGAACACACCGGATTTATAGTGGTTCGGCCAAACCTTGACCTACGTCCACTCCTTGGAGGCACCCTCCAAGTATTGCACTAAACTAAGTGTCTCTCCTTTAGCCCCCACAGCTAGGCGGAGAAGTCCTTACAAAATCACTTCCACCTTCCCCGGTGCGGCGGAGTCACCGGGTCCTTTGACACCAAAGAAATCTTCTTCTTTGGTGAACTTTCCTCAAGACAAGCATTGAATCCAGTGGTATTCAGATGTGAGCTTGTCGGAGCAACCGTGTGGAACCCCCTCCACACTCCCTTGAGTCCCCCCTCATAGGATCTTCTCACTCTCTCAAATTCCACCCTTTCCTCACTCTCTTTCAAGCTCTCTCTTCAAGTTTCCCCCAAAAGAATGAGGCTACAATGACTGCCAAAGTCGCTTACAAAGTGTCATGTCATAACTTAAATAGAGAGCTAAAAATGAGCTCATTAATACATGTTGCCGACATTATCGTCCAGGATGATACTAATATTGTCCTGTATGATCATTGTAATTTAATCCCAATCAGTCAGGACAATTTAAGACGATCAAAATAAGTTTGTTCATACCGTCCAAGATGATAATGCATCATTCTGGACGATCAGAACAAATCGTGGAATATCATCCTAAACATCGCCCTAAATAATAGTTGTCTAATGTCCAATCGTCCAGCGTATCGGCCTGGATGATTTTGCGATCGTCCAGGATGATTTGATCGTGCAATGAAATCATAATTGCTTTCCTTAAATTCCAGAAAAATTTTGGAAAAATTGTCCAGGATCATCCTGGATGATATTTTATAGTCCTGGACGATCCACTTGAATGATGTCCAAAAAATAAGTAATTCCTAAATAGATTTGGGAACAAATTCCCTCTAAATTGGGTCTATCATCTTGGTCGATATAAAATTATCCAAGATGATATATTTTCATAATAACGGCTACTTTAAAGAGGATGCCCTAATTAGGGTTTTTATTTTTGAATAGATTGTCCAGGCCAATATAAATATCATCCCAGACGATGTTACCAAAAACAGTAAACTCTAGGGAACAGTCAGAAAATCTTCCAAGTTACAAAGCATCAGGAGCCACACCAAATAAAATAGACTCAAGAAAGGAAAAATGGTACAAACTGACTCAGACCTAGTAGAATGGGATTTAGAAAGTTACCTGTTGGTTTTAATCAAAAACTTAGTAGAATTGGATTGACAACGCATAGCCTAAAAAAGGTTAGAAATTCTTAAATTGTTAATCTAAGCTCAAGTTCTTTTAAAGGCTCTGATGCCACTTGAAAGATCATTTCATAAGGTTTCAGGGAAAACAGTTCAAAATCATGCATTAACATATTCAACTTAGATTGCTTGATTTAACTAGTTCCTTTGTATATGGTGTTGCAAATCTATTTTCATGACTTATGTTTTGATGATTGAAAAACACTATTGATTCTCTTGGACTGCTTGTTACTTCTAACTTTTCAGGAATTGAAGATCGGACGAACGAACGAAGCCAGTTCAAGGTTGCATAGGTTTAGGGTTGAGTCAGTATGTACTTTGTTTTTTCTCTTCTTGAGTCTATTTGTAATGTTCAAGAGACTGATGCTAAGTAACCCTACATACATACTTGAGAGACTTAGAATTTTTATTTTTACTCATATCAGCCAGAATGATATTTACATCGTCCTGGACGATCGGGCTTAAAATAGAAAATCTAAATAAGGATTCTTAATTAAGGCAGCCATCTTATCAGATCTTCCTGGATGATACGTGTATCGGCCAGGATGATAAGCTCAAAACAGAAAAAAATTGCTGCCACAGACAATTAAGGTATTCTGTATTTTTTAATAATCGGCCAGGACGATAATTTACAGGCCTGGACGATATTCACAATTTTGCCTTAATTAATCAGACAAATCAAGGAAGTAATTAAGGATGATTGATACGATCATATCGTCCTGGACAATCGCAGGATCGGCTAGGACAATCTATTCAAAAAACCTTAGTTACTTTTAGACGATAAATATCAGCTAGCTCAAATTCAGGGCGATGCTCTAGATGATTTTCCTCTGATTTGAATTGATCGGTTAGGATGATCGTGAGATCTGCCTGGATGATCAAGCCAATTTTAAATCGTCCAGCTTGCATTCAGGGCGAAGCTCTGGCCGATCTTCTGAGATTTGTACTAATCGGCTAGGACGATATCCATATCGGCACGGACGATATTGTCAGCAACTTACAATTAATGAGCTCCTTTTAAGCTCTTCTATTTAAGAGCTCTTGTTCAATGTTTTGAACAATCTTTTGCTGCTGCCTTGACCAGAGAAGACCTTAAGGAGAGAAAGAGAGGAGAGAGAGAGAGAGAAAGAGAGGATCCTGTGAGGGGGAGCTTGTGAGGAGATTCATAAGGGTGCTTCAAGGATTGCTCTGCTTCTTCTTTGTCTAGAGTTTCTTGTCCGTGGAAGGGTCGGTAGAGGTAAGGTTTTTAGCAACGGATTGTGGTTCTCTGCTAGCTTCAGGAGGAAGCAAAAGAAAATAGGTTCTCTGCCCTGCCGGGGTGGCAAAAAGGACTTCTTTATGAGGGCTTCTCCGCCTAGCGTGGGGGCTAAAGGAGAGACACGTTTTGCAGTGCAATACTTGGAGGGTACCTCCAAGGAGTGGACGTAGGTCATGTTGACCGAACCACTATAAATTTTTGTGTTATTGTTTTCTTACTTCCACACTTTAATTTTCGCATTATTTTTGTCTTGTGGTGTGATTTGGTTTTGGTTTGTGATCTTATTGCTTTTGTTGAAAAGAAATTTTAAAATACCAATTCAACCCCCCTCTTGGTTAGCTTGGGACTAAGTTCATAGGGTTTAACAACCCAAACAAACTTTCAAGTGGTATCAGAGCAGGATTCAAAAATTTAAGTTTGAAAACTTTTTGAATTTTTTTCCATGGCTAATCTTAGGAATCGTAACACTACGGAAGGGTATTCAATTACTCGACCTCCCTTATTTGACAACTTACTTTTTAATTTCTAGAAAACTCGCATGTTAACATTTTTAGAATCTTCTGATTATCGCATGTGGATGCGTATCAAAGAAGGTTATTCTCTACCTTCTTGTGAAATTAATGGTATTAAAATTGAAATTGCTTTTACTGAATGGACCTTCGATAAAAGAGATTTAGCCCAATTAAATGTAAAATGCTTGAATTGTTTTTTTTGTGCTTTAAAATCTGAGGATTACATGCGTGTCTCTACTTGCAAAATTGGTAAAGAAATTTGGGATAAATTGTGTATCACCTATAAAGGCACTAATGAAGTTAAACAATCTCGTTTAAATATTCTCTTGCATGACTACGAACTTTTTTGTATGAAACCCTCTGAATCTATTTCTGACATGTATATAAGGTTTACTATAATTGTTACATCATTGCATGCCTTAAGAAGAGAACTTTCAAATTTTGAAAAAGCAAACAAAATTTTGAGATGCTTGCCTTCATCTTTTGATGCTAAAATCACTGCAATCACTGAATCTAAGGATTTAAATACTTATTTTATTGATAACTTATTTAGCTCACTCATTGCTTACGAGCAAGGGGTGAATCTAAGAAATCTTGATGCAGGTGAGAAGAAGAAGGAGAAAACAGTTGCACTGAAGGCGCACAAATTAGATTCTGAAACTTTCGGGTCTGAAAGCGATGAAGTTGCCTTCAACACAAGGCAATTCAAAAGCTTTCTAAGGAAGAAGCAAAAGCATCATTAGAGAAAAGGTAAGGATCATAAACATTCTAAAGGATCTTCTAATGTCTTTTGTTATGAATGCAGGAAACCAGGACTCGTGAGAACTGATTGCCCTACAATTAAAATTATTAAAGCAAAGGAAAGGGTGAGGAGAAACCTAAGCTAAGAAAGGACAAGATAAGAGTACAAAAAGCATTTTGGGCGAATTTGGCATCGGACACATCAGAGACGGAACCAGAAGATGAGACATCGAAATTGTGCTTGATGGCGGATGACAATCTTAATCAAGAAGAGGTATGTGAACTTTCCTATGATCAACTTCTTAAAGTTTCAGAAAAAATCCATGCATCATATAAGAAATTGAAGAAAACACATGCTAGCTTGAAATTATAATTTTTGAATCTACAAAAGGAGCATGAAATTTTGACTAAAGACCATCAAATGATTGATTCAAATCATATGACCTTACTTGATGAATTTGATGAGTTAAATAAAAATCATTGTGAATTAATTGAAAAGCATGATGCATTAAAAGTTTCACACACATCACTTGAATCTGACTTTAAGAAGTCTAAAGAAATGGAGGAAGTTTTGAGGATTGAAAATGAGGTCTTAAAGAGCACAAATTTGAAGATTCAAAATGAATTAGAAATATGTAAGAAGAATAGGATGACACCTACTTTTGATCAATTGCCAAAACCTAGGAAGAGGCATTATAACTCAAATCACATAAGAAATCCTTTTCCTGGACTTAGATGTTTTTCATGTGGCATGCTAGGACACATCTCACACACTTGCACAGTTCACCATAGTACACATTGGGTGTGGAGACCCAAGGTGCATGATCAACAGCATACCACACATGCAATGCATTCTACTATTCATAAGAAGGAACCCAAACCTGCTTGGGTTCCTAAATCTAACATTTGGTAATTTTGCAGAAGAGCTCTCATAAAAGGCCTCGTGAGAGTATGTGGTACCTGGACAGTGGATGCTCTCGACATATGACTGTCAATCAGTTTATGGTACTAGAGTCCAGGACTGGAGGCAAGGTTACTCTTGGGGACAACACCACCAAGAAGGTGGTAGGCGTAGGTATAATTGGTAATTCCAAGAATCTTATGTTGAGTCTAGTGAATAGGTTGTTAAGCTTAAGTTAATGTCCCAAGGCTACCAAGAGGGGGGGTGAATTGGTAGTTTAAAACTTAACCCTCTTTTTAAATTTTAGTTGTACCGAAATTAAACTTTTAAAGAAATTTTTATAGAAAAATTTTTCAACCACAATTTTTTTTAAACAAACGAAAAATGCAGAAAATAAAAATTAGTAAAGTAAACAACACAAGATTTATAGTGGTTCGGTCTAAACCAGACCTACATCCACTCCCCAGAGGCACCCTCTGAGTATTGCACTAATACCAATAGTGTCTCTCCTTTTGCACCCACAGCAAGGCGGAGAAGCCTTTACAAACACTCTTTTCACCACTACCCGGTGCGACAGAGAACCTTCATCCTTTTACATAATCCTCAGTGTTGGCATAGAACCGTCCATCCTTTCACACTCTCCTAGTATGGGAAGAGAACCCTTCGTCCTTTCACACTCTCCTAGTATGGGCAGAGAACCCTTCAGTTGTTCACACTCTCCATGTGTGGGCAGAGAACCCTTCATCCTTTCACACTCTCCAAGTGTTGGCAGAGAACCCTTCGTCCTTTCACACTCTCCTAGTGTGGGTAGAGAACCCTTCGGATGTTCACACTCTCCAAGTATAGGCAGAGAACCCTTCGGCTGTTCACACTCTCCAAGTGTCGGCAGTGAACCGTATCTCTTTGACAGATCTTCTCACAAGAAATCTAGAAAGAAGGAAGAAAAGAGTGAAATAATCCTAATTCACAAGTAGAGATTCTTACCTTTAAATAACTAGTGAAGCCTTCATGCTGTAGTGGTTGGAATCTTCCTTTGAATTCTCTCTCACACTCTCTCCTTTACTTTTCTTTCAATACGCACGAAGATCAAATGGCAAAAAGATTGGGTGGCAGTGTAATTTGGACTATTTATACAAAAGACAAGAAAAACCGCCCAAAACTGCAAGTTTTCAATTCTGTACGCAGTGGATCATCCCATACGATCGTGGATCGTCCCATACGATCGTGGATCGCCCTGGACGATTTTACTAAAAGTGTTGGAAATGAACCTAATATAAATTGGTACAAACTGTGTTCGTACACACATATCGTCCTGTACGAACTATGTTGGTCCGGTACCAAACGGTTATTTCATAGGTCGGTTTCCAAAAATTCTTCAGGACGTAACAAATTGACTTAAGTTGGTTCAGTTCGTCCCGGGACGAATAGGTTTCGTGCTGGGACGATTGTAAACAGAGAGTTTCGTCTAGGGATGAAAATAAATTTTGTCATGTACGATCTCATATAGAGAGTTTCATCCTGGTACAAAAATTAATTTCGTATGGTACGAACTCATACAGAGAGTTTCGTCCCGGTACGAACTATATTTTTCGTCTAGACGAACATTGCGAGTGAGAATCCAGAGAGTTTCATCCCGGGACGAATATTAAATTTGTCCTGGATGATTAGGACTTAGAAAATTTTCTCCTCGCCCGTTCGAATCAGTGCTCTTATGAGGGGCTAATTGACATGAACATCCCATACGAACATGTTTCGTCCCTACGATCAATTCACAAAAAATTGTCCCCTAAGAGTGTGTTGTGATTTTTTTTTACTCAATTACAATTACTACCTTTCATGTAAAAAAATATGATTTACAAATGAATAGTTTGAAGTCTTCATCGCTTGGAGTAGATTTTCCTAAAATGTTAGTACACACTAGAGCAAAAAATAAAACTTCCAAAAAGTGTTAGGAGATACATAAAAATAATAATATTTGGAATCATCAAAATAATACAAGTTACAAGAATATGAAACAGGAAAATAGCAACTCTCTTTACACCTTATGATTGAAAAAGTTTTGCTTGTAGATGGTTTGAAGCACAACTTGCTCAGCATCAGTTAACTCTATGACAAAGGCTTCATCGTGAAATTCTTTGCAAATTCATGCATTATAAGTTTAATTAACAATACTATTTTGCAGGGAAAGAGGATCAACAACGTCTACATGCTTGATTTAAATAACATCGAATGTGCTGCTTCATTTTGCCTAAAAATAGTGATTGATGATTCATGGTTGTGGCACCGAAGGCTTTGTCATGCAAGTATGAAAACCCTTAGGAAAGTGACCCAAAAAGACCTAGTTAGAGGTGTCCCCAAACTCATGTTTTCAAAAGACCACCTTTGTGATGCCTGTCAACTAGGAAAGCAAATCCACTCCACCTTTCACCCCATTAAGGACATTAGCACCTCTAGACCTTTAGAAGTCCTTCACATGGATTTGTTTGGACTCATTAGCACTGCCAGCCTGGGAGGGAAAGTCTATGGATTTGTGGTTGTTGATGACTACTCGAGGTTCACTTGGACTAGATTTCTTTCACATAAAAATAAGTCTTTTGAGGATTTTAAAATATTTTCTACTTGGATTCAGAAAAAGCTAGGTTGTGAGATTTTGACCATCCATAGTGATCATGGGGGAGAGTTTGAGAATGAAAGATTTGGAGATTTTTGTGAGGACAAGGGGATTAGCCACAAGTTTTCAGCTCCTAGGACCCCTTAGAAGAATGGGGTAGCTGAAAGGAAGAACCGGACCTTGGTGGAAGCCACTAAAGCCATGCTTGCTGAGTATTCACTTCCAAAATATTTTTGGGCTGAAGCGGTTAACACAGCTTGTTATGTGTTGAATAGGGTGAATGTTAGAGCAAAATTAGAAAAGACACCCTATGAGATCCTTAAGGGTAGGACACCCAATCTTTCCCACCTTCATGTCTTTGGTTGTAAGGTTTTTATTCACAGCAATGGGAAGTCTCACTTGCGAAAATTTTATCCTAAATCTGATGAAGGAGTATTCTTGGGATATTCTAGTGTTGGGAAGTCTTTCAGGGTGTTTAACAAAAGAACTTTGATGGTGGAAGAGACAACCCATGTGGTATTTGATGAGTCTGCTCCTATGAAACGTGGAGTTGAGGATGTTGATGATGATATTGGAGAGATTACTAGTGGAGTAGAGAATTTGGGGAAGGGGGTAGCACACCAAAATAATGAAGGAATAGGAGAAGTCACCCAAGGAGTAGAGAATTTTGATTTGGATGAAAGGGTTGGACATTCTTACACTTTGCCTAGAGATTGGAGATACTCTACAAGTCACCCCAAGGATTTGATCTTAAGAGACTATTCTAGTGGAGTTAAGACTAGACATGGACTTAGGAAGGAGGTGAATCTCTATGCCTTTATCTCAATGACTGAACCTACTACCATTAACCAAGCCCTTACTGATGAGTTTTGGATTTTAGCAATGCAAGAAGAATTGAATCAATTTGTAAGGAATGATGTTTGGGAGCTTGTAGAAAGACCTAAGGGGCAAAGTGTAGTTGGGACAAAGTGGGTCTTTAAAAATAAGGTGAATGATTCAGGAGTGGTGGTTAGGAATAAAGCAAGATTGGTGGCTAAGGGGTATAACCAAATAGAAGGGATAGACTTTGAGAAGTCTTTTTTCCCTGTAGCTAGATTGGAAGCCATTAGAGTGCTATTATCCTTTGCCTGTTATAAAGGATTTAAGCTTTTCAAAATAGATGTCAAGAGTGCCTTTTTAAATGGGGAAATAAAAGAAGATGTGTTTGTAGAACAACCCCAAGGTTTTGAGAGTTCTCTTTCCAAATCATGTCTTTAAATTAAAAAGGGCTTTGTATGGGTTAAAGCAGGCAGCAAGAGCTTGGTATGATAGGCTTAGCACATTTTTACTAGAGAGGGAGTTTGTCAAGGGGAGCGTAGACACCACCCTTTTTCTTAGGAGAGTTGGAGATGATTTACTTATTATTTAGATTTATGTTGATGATATATTCTTTGGATCTTCTAATAAAAAATTATGTGATGATTTCTCTAAAACAATGAGTAGAGAGTTTGAGATGAGTTTGATGGGAGAGTTGTCCTACTTTTTGGGGTTTAGCATAAAATAATTGGAGGATGGAACCTTTTTAAATCGAACAAAATACATAAAGGACATTTTGAAGAAATATGAGATGGACAAAGCTAAGCCAATTAACACTCCCATGACTTTTAGTGCTCCATTGGATAAGGACCCAAGTGGTAAATTTGTTGATCAGAAGAAGTATAGAGGCATGATTGGATCTTTACTTTACTTGACTGCGAGCCGACCTAATATTATGTTTAGTGTTTGCCTTTGTGCTAGATTTCAAGCTGACCCTAAGGAGTCCCACATGACTACTGTTAAGAGAATTTTTAGATGCCTTTTGGGGACACAAGGCTTAGGGATTTTGTACCCTAGACACAACACTTCTTTTGAGATTATTAGTTTTTCTGACTCTGATTTTGCAGGATGTAAGGTGGATAGAAAAAGCACTTCAAGAAATTGTCAATTAATTGGGCAGTCTTTGGTCTCTTGGTCTAGTAGGAAGCAAAACTCTGTTGCACTTTCCACTGCTGAAGCTGAGTACATCGCCCTTGGAAGTTGTGTGGCCCAAGTCTTTTGTTTGAAACAGTAGGTATTGGATTTAGGAATACCTGTAGGAACCATCTCAATCTTTTGTGACAACACTAGTTTCATATGCATCTCTAAGAATCCTATCCAACATTCAAGGACTAAGCACATTGACATTGTGCATCACTTCATTAGAGATCGTGTGACTAAGGGAGACATTGAGTTACACCATGTGACAACTGAAAATCAATTGGCTGACATCTTTACTAAATCACTAGCCTTCGACACTTTCAATTCTTTAAGGACCATATTGGATGTGATTGACAAAAATGCATGAAACTTGATCTTTTAGTTACTTTCTTTTGCTTTTGTATTTTTATTTTTAGTTTTTAGTGTCTTTTACTTTATTTTGACTTTTTTCTCTTTTACTTAGTTTTCAAAATCATCGCTGAAATGATAACACATTCCATGCCCTAATTTTTGAAAATTTGTAGTCCATGTGTTTTTCATCTCTCAATCTCTTAGATGGTAAAAATATCTTGTGATTGTGTCTCTTTCTCTAACCCATTTTAGTGGCATAGTTTTCTTTTCTAATCAAAAATCTATTTCAAATTAAAGATTGTGTATGAAATTAAGATCTTTTCTTAAGCTTGCTTAAGCAAATCTATCTTGTATTCATAATGTTTAAAGTCTTTTTGTCACATCAAGACCCCTCGTTACTCTTGTCTTTGATTATTGATTCTATTTGTGATAATTCTTCCCTATGTTAGAGAGAGAGAGAGCTCCTATTCTCTAATATCTAAGAAGATATACTCATAACTAAGAATTTTTTAAGAGGTTATAAAAGAGGTAGCTTATAAAAATAAAAAAAAAATTTGGCCAATGATGCCAACAAAAGAAGCACGAAGGCACGAAAATTGAAAATCTATAAAAAGATGCGTAAAGCGCCACTCAATTGACAAGAGGCATAAAATGAGCCCACTCGAAAGCAAGCTATTCTCTTTTTTTAAATCTTTTAGAACTTAGAAGTTTTGATTCTCAAAGGCTTTGTTTTTATTGTGTTACGATTGTGACAGATTTACTTTGATTCATTATTTTATAAAGATACTTTTTTCTTAAACCAAGTGATGGATGGATTTTTTTTTCATATCAAATTAATTCTTTGAGTTAGATCATTGATTTCAAAAGACGATTCTATCATAAGAAAACATCTGAGCTAAGGGTAACCATGACCGGATATTCTACCATTTTTTGGATTGTTGAGATTGTTAACTCATTAACCCACAAGTTTTTAAATCAATCACATGGAATACTACATTATTTTTATGCCTTGGTTAAAAATAATAATAATAATTTTGTGTTCCCTCCTCCTTTTGATATATCAAAGGGGGAGAAGTTTATGATATTTTTACACTTATCGATCTCGAAATTTTACTGCTAATTGTCTTTGTAGTGTTTTGCCATCATCAAAAAGGGGGGGATTGTTGCAAATCTATTTTCATGACTTATGTTTTGATGATTTACAAACACTATTGATTCTCTTGGACTGCTTGTTTCTTCTAACTTTTTAGGAATTGAAGATCGGACGAACGAACGAAGCCAGTTCAAGATTGCGTAGGTTTAGGGTTGAGTCAGTTTGTACTTTATTTTTTCTCTTCTTGAGTCTATTTGTAATATTCAAGAGACTGATGTTAAGTAACCCTACACACACACACACTTGAGAGACTTAGAATTTCTATTTTTACTCATATCGTCCAGGACGATTTTTACATCATCCTAGACGATCGGGCTTAAAACAGGAAATCTAAACAAGGATTCTTAATTAAGGAAGTCATCTTATCAGATCATCCTGGATGATACGTGTATCGGCCAGAACGATATGCTCAAAACAGAAAGAAATTGCCGCCATAGACAATTAAGGTATTCTGTATTTTTTAATAATCGGCCAGGAAGATATTTTACCGGCCTGGATGATATTCACAATTTTGCCTTAATTAATCAGACAAATCAAGGATGTAATTAAGGATGATTGATACAATCATATCATCCTAGACGATCACAGGATCGGCCAGGATAATCTATTCAAAAAACCTTAGTTACTTCTGGACGATAAATATCGACCAGCTCGAATTCAGGGTGATGCTTTGGACGATTTTCCTCTTATTTGAACTGATCGGTCTAGAAGATCGTGAGATCGGCCTGGACGATCAAGCAAATTTTAAATCATCCAGCTTACATTCAAGGTGATGCTCTGGCCGATCTTCTGAGATTTGTACTGATCAGCCAGGACGATGTCCATATCGGCCTGGACGATATTGTCGGCAACTTGCAATTAATAAGCTCCTTTGAAGCTCTTCTATTTAAGAGCTCTTATTCAATATTTTGAATAATCTTTTGCTTCTTCTTTGACCTGAGAAGACCTTAAGGAGATAAGAGAGGAGAGAGAGAGAGGATCCTGTGAGGGGGAGCTTGTGAGGGGATTCACAAGGGTGCTTCAAGGATCGCTTTGCTTCTTCTTCGTCTAGAGTTTCTTATCCATGGAAGGGTCAATAGAGGTAAGGTTTTCAAAATTAGATTGTGGTTCTCTGCCAGTTTCAAGAGAAAGCAAAAGGAGATAAGTTCCCTACCTTGTCGGGGTGGCAAAAAGGACTTCTTTGTGAGGGCTTCTAAGCCTAGCTGTGTGGGCTAAAGGAGAGACACATTTTGTAGTGCAATACTTGGAGGGTGCCTCTAAGGAGTGGACGTAGGTCAAGTTGACCGAACCACTATAAATTTCTGTGTTATTATTTTCTTGGTTCCGAAGTTTAATTTCCGCATTTTTTTTGTTTTGTGGTGTGATTTGGTTTTGGTTTGTGATCTTATTGCTTTTGTTGAAAGAAATTTTAAATATCAATTTATCCCCCCTCTTGGTTAGCTTGGGACTAAGTTCATAGGGCTTAACATCCCAAACGAACTTTCATATGGTGTGTAGTTTATCCCAAACTTCCTTACCAGCAGTGCACGTGGATACTAACATAAAATCTTTAGAATTTAAAGCACAAAAAAAGCAATTTAAAGATTTTGCATTGAATTGAGCATCGATTCGTTCATCTCTATTCCATTGACTAAAAAGAATATCAATTTTAACTTCATTAATAATGCATGATGATGATGAATAACCAGTTAAAATTATATGTCACATACGAAAATCATTCGATTGCAAGAAAGTAGTCATGCAAATTTTTCAAAAATCAAAAGTAATATTTTCAAATAAAGGTGGTCTGTTGATTGAATATCCTTCCGCAATACTACAATTAGAAAAATTAGCCATGGGTCAAAAATTTAAAAACTTTTAAAAACTTATTTTTTAAAAACGGCTCTGATACCACTTGAAAATGCTTTGATGGCACTATAAAGTTCGTTAGGGATGTTAGGCCCCTTATGAATTGGCCCAAGGCTAATAAAGAGAGAGATGAATTAGAAAAGAAGAATCTTTAAATTAAAATGCAAACCAAAACTAATATCACCACAATAAAATAAGTGCGAAAATTAAATGCAGAAGTAATAAAGAAAGAATACATCGGATTTATAGTGGTTCGGTCAAACCTTGACCTACATCCACTCCTTGGAGGCACCCTCTAAGTATTGCACTAAACTAGGTGTCTCTCCTTTAGCCCGCACAACTAGGTGGACAATCTCTTACAAAATTAATTCAACCTTTCCCGGTGTGGAGGAGTCGTCGGGTCCTTTCACACCAAAGAGATCTTCTTCTTTTCGAACTTCCCTCGAGACAAGCCTTGAATCTGACAGTATTCAGGTGCGAGCTTGCCGGAGCAACCGTGTGGAACCCCGTCCGCACTCCCTTGACTCTCCCCTCATAGGATCTTCTTCCTCTCTCAAACTTCACCCTTTCCTCACTACCTTTCAAGCTCTCTCTTCAAGTTTCCCCCAAAAGAATGAAGCTACAATGGCTGTTAAAGACGCTTACCATGTGTCATGTCATAGCTTAAATAGAAGAGCTAAAAATGAACTCATTAATGCATGTTGCTGACATTATCCTCCAGGATGATACTAATATCATCATGTACGATCATTGCAATTTAAGCCCAATTAGTCGGGATGATTTGAGATGATCAGAAGAAGTTTGTTCATATCGTCCAGAATGATAATATATCGTCCTGGACGATCGAAACAAATCGTGGAATATTGTCCTGAACATCACCCTAAAAAATAGCTATCAGATGTCTAATTAGCCAGCGTATCAGCCTGGATGATTTTGCGATCGTCCAGGGCGATTTGATCGCGCAATCAAGCTATAATTGCTTTTCTTAAATTCCAAAAAAAATTTGGAAAAATTGTCCAGGATCGTTCTGGACGATATTTTATAGTCCTGGATGATCCACCTGGATGATGTCCAAAAATAAGTAATTCCTAAGTAGATTTGGCGGCAGATTCTTTCTAAATTTAGCCTATCGTCCTAGCCGATACAAAATCGTCCAGGACGATGTGTTTTGCATAATGACGATTGCTTTATTGAGGATGCCCTAATTAGGGTTTCTACTTTTGAATAGATTGTCCAGGCCAATATAAATATCGTCCTGGACGATGTTATCAAAAACAATAAACTCTAGGGAATAGTCAGAAAATCTGCCAAGTTACAAAGCATCAGGAGCCACACCAAATACAATAGGCTCAAGAAAGGAAAAATGGTACAAACTGACTCAGACCTAGTCTATCCAATCTTGAGCTAGTTCCAAATTGCAGTCTAATCTTGTGGACCTAAAATGTCAGTAGATAAGGCAGTCATAAAGAAAAAAGAGTGTTTGCTATCATCAAAATCATAAACCATGAAAATAGATCCGCAACATTTTCAAATTGAAAAAGATATTATACAGATTAAAGTAGGCACCTAGGGCTTGGTATGAGAGGTTGAGAATCTTCCTACCTGGGAGATCTTTTGAAGAAGAAAGTGTGCACACAACTCTCTTTTTGAAGAAATTGGGAGAAGATATACTTATTTTACAAATTTATCTTGATGACATCATCTTTGTATCTACTGTTAAAAACTTTGTGATCAATTTTTAAAAATATGGAGTAGTGAATTTGAGATGAGCCTAATGGGAGATTTGAGTTACTTTCTAAGATTTAGCTTTAAGCAAATTAAAGAGGGTACATTTCTTAGTCAGTCAAAGTATGTTAAAGACATCCTCAAAAAGTATGAAATAGATAATGCTAAACCTGTTAGTACTTCTATGAATTTCTCAGTTCAGTTGTATAAAGACCCAAAGGGAAAATTTATTTATCAAAAGAAATTTAAAGGAATTATTGGATCTTAGCTTTACTAGATAACTAGCACATCGATTTTATTTTTAGTGTTTATTTATGTTCTAGATTTCAATCAGATTCAAAAGAATCACATTTGACAGTAATGAAAAAAATTTTAAGATATCTCTTGGAAACTCAAAATTTAGGAATTTGGTATCCTAAGTTTAGATCTTCATTTGAAATAATTAGATATTCACATTTAGACTTTGTAGGTTGTAGAGTTGATAGAAAGAATACTTGGGGAACATGCCAATTTATTAAAAATTCTTTAATCTCTTGGTCAAGTAGAAAACAAAATTACGTAGCCTTATCTACTGCTGAAACTGAATACATTTCCTTAGGAAGTTGTGTAGCACAAGTACTTTAATTGAAATAATAGTTAATTGATTTAAGCTTATCAATGGGCACAGTTACAATTTATTATAATAACATTAGTGTCTTTTGTATTTCTAAAAATCTTATTCAACGTTCAAGAACAAAACATATTGACATCAGGCATCATTTTATAAGGGATCATGTATCCAAAGACGAAATTGAACTCAATCATATTTCAACTGAAAATCAACTTACCGATATTTTTACAAAACAACTAGCCTTTTATACTTTAAGTACATTAAGAATAGGCTTGGTGTGATTGATTTGAATGCTTAATTAAAGTTTCTACAACATTGATGTGTTTTTGTGATTATGTTTTTAATTTTTTTATTTTACTTGGTGTTTTTTCAATTTTTTTTTGTGCGTGTTTGCTTTTGTGATTTTTGGCTGTTCGTTTTGTGTATTTTCAAAATATTTTCACATTGAAATTCATATTTTTAGCAATAATATGAAAGTTTCTTTGTGTGACATTCATCCGTACGAAATTTAATTCGTACTGGATGGATCCTGTAGTGTATCAAACGTTGAGTTAAACGGTCTGCATGCAGTTTTTAAGTTATTATAAAAGTTCGTCTGTATGATCCACATATTATCTAGATGATGTGTATTCATTCATATGTAAGCATGTAGATGGTAATACAGATAGAATTAGTTTTTATTTCTGTTCGAATGTTTGAACATATAGTTTGTACATACGAACACGTGGCATTCTTAGTTGGGGACGATTCAAACCATCATAAAAATGATGTTAAATAACACATCATCCCAGACAAACACCTATTTTTCTATAAGATCATTTGGTCAAGAAGTCTGGACGAAAGGATGCCTCGTAACTCGTATGATTACAAAAAGTTGTTTCATTTTAAACACATGCATTCGTACAAACAAAATTTTATTTTGTATGTACAAACAAAAACATCGTACGACACTAATCCCTTTCTTTTGAACAAAATGTTATTTTTATTTAAATAGAAGGGCTTTAGAACTCAAATTTTATTCTCATCATAAGCTTTTTCTAACCTTCTTTTCCCTCAATCTTTCAATGGCAAGCTCAAGGAAAAGGACTAGAAATGCTAAGGAACACACCATGGGACCTTCCTCTAGGAATGCCAATGAAAATTTCCTATCCAAAGCAAACGAAGATTTCTTTCTGAGGTTTGTTTCGGCAAAAATCACCCCTTCTAGAGTTCTTATTCATGATAATACTATCTATCAAGTAACGCCACTTTTTGCCTCTACCCAATTAACTTTTATCCTCAGTCTGATTCATTCTTACAAAAAGGGAACTTTCTATTATTTCCATAGAAACATGACTTTCAACTCTAATCAAAATAGGATTAGATCCTATGTTATGGGGAAGCATGTAGAAATAAGAAAGGAATATATGGGAATATTTTTAAATTTGAGAATTGAAGGAGTAAGAGCCCACACCTTAACTTTCTTCTTCAAACTTGAATTAGACTAATATAAACCAAGTGCTTAGAGGGGCTAGACAAGTATGTAATTTGCCTAGGGCAAACACCTTACACCAAGATACTAGAATCATCTAGCATGTTCTTAGGACTTCTATCATTCCAAAAGCTGGTGATCGAATAAATTTCAATCCTCTTCTTTACACTGTAACTTATCTGATCATTACTGGCCAACCTATTAACTAAGACCAACTCAATCTTGACTACCTTGATGGGCTTTCTGAAATTGGCCATGTATCCCATAAGAGAAAGAAGAACATATCATAGGACACCTTATGGCATACACTCTTAAAAAGAAGTATGACTTAGTTCATCCTGATGTGACACATCTAGAAGAGTCAATCTTTTATAATGATGGTTCATTCCAAGGTATCTTAGCTAAATATGATGAATGTGTTAACACTGAGGGAGAGGAGAGAGCACCTGCACCTGCGCCTACTGGTGGACCAGACTTTTAAGAGATGGTCCATCACTTTGATCATCATGAGAGTCGCTTTGATTGACGCTTTCATGAAATTGAGACTCATCTATAGCAGAAGGATGTGCAGAACCCGTAGGACATGGGCTGGATATTAGGTCAATTTTACTCCATGAGCACAAATATGGCTATGATGAGTAGCTATTTTAATTTTTTCAACCAGCAACCTCCTCCAGATCAGGGCTGCTAAGAAAGATGACTGTACTTCTTTTGTGATTTTTAATATTGTACTTGTGACGTGATGTGATGATGTTTGGAGTTTTCGTAAGAGTTTTTTAGTATGTGTTTTTATGTAAGTTATTTTTAGTTTCAAGTTGAATTGATATCAACCTACCTCTAATACATTATCATTTACGTTGATATCAATAAAACTATCTTGTCTTATTTTTAATTATTTTTGATCTCTTTCAGAAATGTTTTGTTAGCCCATATGATTATCCTGACATATTTGATCTAATATGTGATATAATTTGGAAAGCAATACAAAATTGAATTCATTAGAAAACTTAATTTTTCAAAAATTTTAAGTTAGATTATAACTCAAACAAGTTAAGGATATCATTCTCATATTTCTTTTTAAGCATACAAAATTTGAAAATTATTATCGCAATCCTGATGTCTTATTAGTATATATTTCTTTTTCCAACATAATAATATTTGTACTTAGAGAAATTTAAGTTTGTAGATTATTAATTTTGGAAACAACAACTTAAAAAATCGAAAAATATACAAAGGTACAAAAATCAAAAGAATGCGTAATGGTTCACAAATTAAAATGCGGCACAAAATTAGCCAAAATTTAAAAAGGAAGCACAAAGTGTGCCACAAATACTGAAAAGATGCCCAATATCACCACAAGTAAATGTTCTTTCCTCTATCTTTTAATCTTCAATTTCAAATCAATTGAATATCCAATTTTAATTAATATCGAAGCTTGACTTACATTAATTTTCATTTCTTCACTTTTGCAATAATTTTTCTTATCAAATTATCTAGACTGATTCATGACCTTGATATATTTATCATGTCTTCGTTATATCTTAATTTAAATAACATGAATCTTTATTTTTTCTTTAATAATCATTCATCTAGTTATTGCAACTATAACTTCATTTCTTTCAAGATCAATCATCAAAGACTACTCATATGACTTCTTACATTTATGTTGTTCGTTTCTTCCTTTCGTTTTGTTGTTGTCAGAAAGGAGGAGAAATATTATTTGTCTCATGTCTTCGTTTCTTCTTGTGTCTTATGTATCTATTTATTTTTATTCATATGTTTAAGGTTTTGGTTCTTATTTCAGTGTAGTTTTTGTGTGAAAAAAAATCATATGTTTAAGGTTTTGGTTCTAATTTTAGTGTCATTTTTGTGTGAAAAACTTTAAGATTAATTTTTTTTATTTGTTCATAATAAATACCCCATATACTCGATGCTTTTTTGTTCAGGGGGAGTTTAGGTGAAACTTAAGTTTTTCAAATTTACACAAATGATTATTATTTTGCCATCATAAAAAAGGGGGGGATTGTTGAGAGAGTTACTACTTAGCTTTGCATATTTTACATTCTTGCAACTTGAATATTTTTTATGATTCCAAATATTATTGTTTTGATTATTGTTTTCTCCTAACACATTTTGGATTAATTTTTTTTGCTCTTGTGTGTACTAATATTTCAGAGAAACCATACTCCATATTATTGAAGACTTCAAAATCAAGATCAGCTTAGGATGTTTTATAAATTGGAGTATTTATTTTTCATTTTATTGAGTTTGAGAGTGTGATTGTAATTTACTTAGTGCATATACACATACACACACAACCGGGGGAGAGTTTGAAAATTCAACTTTTTTTAACTGATTATACTGGATGATATCCGTTCGTACAGGGCGATCTGTTAGTTATTTTTCCTGAATGAGCAATGGAATGATTAAGATTGGAAAAAAAAAAGTTCTAAGTATAAATCATCCAGATGATATTTATCATTCATCCCAGGACGATCGGCACTATTTTTTCCAAATGAACTATTTGTCCAGATGATATATATCATTCATCCTAGGACGATCGGCTCGGTATTTGCCAAATGAACTATTCATCCAGATGATATTTATCATTCATTCTAGGACATTCGGCTCTGTATTTGCCAAATGAACTATTCATCCAAACGATATTTATCGTTCATCCTAGAATGATCGGCTATGTTTTTGCCCAAATGAACTATTCATCTAGACAATATTTACTATTTATCCCAGGACGATCAGCTCTATATTTGCCAAATGAACTATTCATCCAGATGATATTTATCATTCATCCCAGAATGATCGGCTCTAGATTTTCCAATTGAACTATTCATCAATACAATATTTTCCAATCATCCTAGGACAATCTTCTATGTTCTATAAACTTGTAGTCCATCTTGCATTTTCGTACTAACGAACTTTGGGAATAACTTTTTGTACCGGACAAACATTGTTCATACCGGTCGATAATTGGGTTTGAAGGTAGTTTGTACCATTTTACATTGAGTTTGTAAGCAACAGTTTTTTATTCGATTTGTACAGACATAATACGATCATACGGGAGGATCGTGGATGGTCAAAAATTAAAAATTATAGTTTTTTAGACTGTAATTCATGTCTTTTCGATAAAAGGTCCACTTAAGACTGTCATGATATCTTTTTATCACTTATTCTTCATGAATACTAAAGGGAATTTGAAGGAGAGAGTGAAAGTGTTTGAATGAGATATCTTACTATTGGAGCGTGAAGGGTTCACATGGTTACTCAAAAGTAAGGATCTCTGTGTGTACTTTGTGATTTCTTCACTCTTTTCTCTTGTCCTTCTAGATTTCTCATGAGGTCTTTCATGAAGATCCGATTCTCTGCCGACACTCAAGGAGTGTAAATAGCTGAAAGTTTCTCTGCCTATATTTGGATAATGTGAACAGCGGAAGGTTCTCGGCCGATACTTATAGGGTATAAAAGGAGGATGATTCTCTACCAGACTGGGTAGTGGTGAAAGAGAGTTTTTGTGGAGGCTTCTCTACCTTGTTGTGGGGTCAAAAGGAGAGATAGTAGTTGTAATAGTGTAATATCTGAAGTGGGATACTTTAGAGAGTGGATGTAGGTCGTGTTTCACCGAACCACTATAAACCTTTGTGTCTTTTTTATTTTTGCTACCTTTAATTTATGTTTTTTTATTTTTCTGTGGTTGAAAAATTATTTTTGAAAACATAAAAATCAATTTGCTTAGTTTTTTTTTTAAATTGGTTTTGAATTTTTAATTATAAGAAGAGGCAAATTTTTAAATTACGAATTCACCCCCCCCCCCCCCCCCCCCCCCCCCCCCCCCCCCCCCTCTTGGTTCTTTGAGACATAAGCTTAGGTCTAACAACCTACCTCATATTCAACAAGTTTCAATAGTATAGGAGTTGGAGTTCAAAACATTATAATTTTCCATTTATTATTGTTTTTCTTTTCTTGATTCTGGCCCCAAATTATATCTAATACTGAGCAACCCCACACTTAAATAGGGGGAGAGGGCTTTAAAAATGAAGAAATTTTTTTTTCTGTTGATCGTACTGTATAAGTTTCAATCATACTGTACAATCTAATCTAGCTCAAACGGTTGTTTCTAAACAAGTCGTACTATACAATTATTATTGTACTGTATAATGTGTTTCTAATTAAAAATCCTAGTCATCACATTAATTTAAGTAAGTTCTTAATACGAAAGATTTAAACTTATCATACTATACGATCATATCGTACGGTATGATATTTTTTTAATACTTAAATTAACCCTGTGATTAGTGTGTAAATCAAGGATTAATTTTTGATTGGTTATCATACTGTACGATACGGTTCGTACTCTTCGATCAACTGAGGCTATTTTTGGCTGTCCCAAACATCATACCAGATGATCCCTTGATTTGTAATTAATCGTACTATTCTAGGAGGTTAATATAATATGATGTACAAAGATGAGTTTTCTCATCCAAGCGATCATCCTATATGAACAGAAGGATTTACATATCATACTGTATGGGTTTAAATCATATTGTATGATTATATTTTAAAAAAAAATTCTATTCGTAAACCATCATACTAGGACGAAGGCTTTTTAGTACTGATCATACTATACGATATTGGATCATACTGTATGATAATAACAACTAAATTAAAATTTTTAGGGTTTCTTGGAGCCTATTTTATGTATTAAAACTTCTATTTTTTGGAGTGTGACTGTGAGAGATGAACGTGATTAGAGAGGAATTCCTTGGGAGAGAGCTCTTGAGAAGATTTTAGAGTTTTTGAGAGGAAGGAGAAGGTGGGCTTTGTGAGGGAGGAGTATGAGGGAAATCACACAGTTGCTCTAAGCTTACTACACTTTGCTCCTCTTATGGCTCGAGAAGATCTTGTGGGAGGCTCTCTGAGGGGGAAATTCTTCTACATCCATGTCCTCTAAGGTACAATGCCTTCCCTAGGAGAGAGAGAAATGAGAACGTACGCTACCATCACAAGGAGGTTGACAAAGCGCTTGGCTCTCTGCCAAGCCGGGTAGGTGAATGTGAGGTTTGTAATGACTTCTTTACCTTGCCGTGGGGGAAAAAAGGAAAATTACTATTTAGTAGTGAAATTCCCATAGTGGACTCTAGGAGTGGACGTAGGTCAAGTGACTGAACCACTATAAAATCTATGGTTTGATTTTTCCTTTATTGCATTTTATTTTCATTCTACATTTTATTTTTATTTAAATTTATTCGTGAAAATCATTGTGAAATTAGTTATTATAAATTGTGTTTTAAGCATTCTCTTCCAGATTAATTAACTTTCTTATTTAATTTATAAAAAAACAAAAAAATTAGAACTTCTATTTAGGAATATCTTTTTATCGCAATAAATTTCTAATTCACCCCCCCCCCCCCTCTTGGCGCATCTTGTAATTTCACTTGGTATCAAAGCGGGGTTTCAAAAATAATGTTTAGAAAATCTTAAAAAATTTATCTTATCTCATTTTCGTAATCATAATACTGTTGAGGATTATTCGATAACCCGTCTACCTCTGTTTGATAATATCCCATTTGATTTCTAGTAAATTAGAATGTCTACTTTTTACAGTTTGTAGACTATCGTATGTGGATGTTGGTTAAAGAAGGTTACATTACACCATTTAAATTTGTGAATGGAGTGAAAACTCATGTACCTTTTAATGAATAGAGCAATGAGCATAAGGATTTTTCTCAATTAAATGCAAAGGGCTTAAACTGCTCTTTTGTGTATTCAAATCTGAGGACTACATGAAAAATCTACATGTGCTACTAGTAAGGAAACTTGAGATAGATTGTGCATCGTGTATGATGGAACTAGTGAGGTTAAACATTTAGACTTAACATTCTACTCATGATTAAAAACTCTTCCGTATGAAACCTAGTGAAATAATATCTGACATGTACACTAGGTTCACCCAAATCTTAACATCCTTGCATGCATTAGGTAGAGAAATTTCTAATTCTAAAAAAGTTAACAAGATTCTTAGATGCTTACCTAGTTGCATTGATGCTAAAATTATTATAATCACTGAATCTAAAGATTTAAACATTTATTCTTTTAACAATTTGCTTTGGTCACTCATTGCGTACGAGCAAGGAGTGAGTCAAAGGCAAAGTGATGCAGAAGAAAACAAGGAGAGGATGGTGGCATTGAAAGTAAATAACTCCGAAAGTAAAGTTCTATAGCGGAGGAAGAATATAACATAGCCTTGATGACCCGATAGTTCAAGAACTTTTTGAAAAGAAAATAAAGGCATCATCAGAATAATTGGAGTAAAGGTAAAAGCTCAAGAACTACTATAATTTCATCTAACATGATTTGTTTTGAGTGCAAAAACCATGTCACCTCCAAGCTGATTGCCCCAACTTAAAGAGTCATACGACTAAGAAAAAAGGTGAGGAGAAAGAAAAAATTTAAGAAGGTAAAGATGAAGACATAAAAGGCATTTTGAGCCAACTCTACCTTATAATCATTAGAAAAAGAAGCTGAGGAGGAGGTAACAAATTTGTGTTTAATGGCTTACAATAATCTTGATCAATCAGATCAAGATGAGATATGTCAACTTTCATATGAAGATTTGCTTCTTATTTCTAAGAAAATCCTTGACTCATTTAGGAAGTTAAAGAAAAGGCATACTAGTCTTAATATAGATTTTAGTACTTTACAAATTAAGCATACTAACTTAGTTAAAGAAAATTCTTATTTAGATAAATATCACATGACCTTACTTGATGAGTTTGATGCATTAAATAAGAAGCATGTTGAATTAACTGATGCACATTAATCCTTAATAACATTTCATGTTGAATTAGAAACTAAGTATAATAGTTTAGAGGAACTTGCATGGGAGTTAAATAGCACTGAACATCATTTAAAATTTAAGAATGCAAATTTGAAACATGCAAACAAATTTTTACAAGTTAACTTAAAGGCTTTGAACAAAAATAAAAAATCATCTTCACTTGAAGAATTTTGCAATCCATCAAAATTGCATGAATCATTCAATCCCTCGACATTGCATGCATCACACAACTTTAGAAAGAGGCATCAACACCCACATAGGTTAGTGAACCCATTTCCTATGGTTAGGTGCTTCTCTTGTGGCATGCTAGGTCACATAGCTTGTACATGCACGATTCACAGTAGGACACACCTAGTATAGAAACCTAAATTGCATTCATCATAGCATAGCATGCATACATTTCATTCATGCAAGTATAAAGAGGAACCCAAACTAACTTGGGTTCCCAAATCTAACCCTTGAATGACTTTATAAGGATCCTCTCACAAAAGTTCTAGTGAGATCATGTGGTACCTAGATAGTGGCTACTCACATCATATGATTAGAGACATGAAGAAGTTCATTATACTGGAGACGAGGATCAGAGGCAAAGTGACGTTGGGAGACAACACAACTAGAAAAGTGGTGAGCTCATGTATTGTTGGAAATGCTAAGAGTTTTTTTAATTGAGATTGTTTTATTAGTTGATGGTTTAAAGAATAACTTATTAAGTATTAGTCAATTGTGTGACAAAGGTTTTGACATAAAATTTCTTTCTGTCAAATGCCTAAATAGTTTAAATGACAAACTTGTTTTAGAAGGAAAATAAATGAACAATGTATACATGCTAGATCTTATTTGCATTGAAAATTCAATTTCACTTTATTTAAAAACAATAATAGATGACTCGTGGCTATGACATAGGAGACTATACCATACTAGTATGAAAACACTTAGGAACTTCACTTAGAAAAACCTAGTTAGAGGTGTACCTAAGTTAGACTTCACTAAGGACCATCTATGATATGCCTACCAACTAGGAAACAAATAAAATCATCTTTTCATTCAATCAAGGATGTGAACACATCTAGGCCACTATAAAACCTTCATATGGACTTATTTTGACACGTTAGCATAACTAGCCTGGGTGGGAAAAAATATGGATTTGTAATTATTGACAACTTCACTAGATTCACTTGGGAAAGATTCCTAGCACATAAGAATGAGTCATTTGAAGAATTTAAGATTTTCTCCACTTGGATTCAATTAAAATTAGGATGTAAAATTTCAACAATTCATAATGATCATAATGGAGAGTTTTAAAATAAAAAATTTGAATCATTCTATCAAGAGAAAAGAATAGAGCATAATTTCTCATCCCCTAGAATACCTCAGTAAAATGGAATAGCATAATGGAAGAATAGAACCTTGGTAGAAGTTGTTAGGGCAATGTTTGTTGAGTACACCCTTCCTAGATACTTTTGGGCAGAAGCGACAAATATGACATGTTATGTCTTAAATAGGGTGAACATTAGATTGAAGCTGAATAAAACTCTTTATGAACTCCTTAAGGGTTAGACACCAAATCTTTCACACTTACATGTCTTTGGTTGTAAGTTCTTTATCTTAATTAATAGTAAACTTCCCTTAGGAAAATTTGATACCAAGTCTGATGAGGGTGTCTTCTTAGGTTATTCATTTGTCGGTAAGGCCTATAGAATCTTTAATAAGATAACCCTAGTAGTAGAAGAGTCCACCCATATAGTGTTTGATGAATCAAATAAACCCTCTGAATCTAAAATTGAAGAAGATGAAGTAGAGGCAATATAAGGAGTGGAAACTATAACCATAGGAGAAAGGATAGAACCTCAGGAATACTTGCCAAGAGAATGAAGATACTCTTCTAATTATTCTAAATAACTAATTTTAGGAGACCCATTGGAAGGTGTGAGAACTAAGCATAGACTTAGGAAGGAGGTTAGTCATTCTGCATTCATCTTTATGATAGAACCCACAAGTATAAATCAAGCTTTAGGAGATTCAACCAATTCAACATGAATGATGTTTGGGAGTTAGTCAAGAGACTTAACGAATAGAGTGTAGTTGGAACAAAATGGGTCTTTAAAAATAAGGGGAATGACTCAGGAAACATAGTAAGAAATAAGGCTATACTAATAGCTAAGAAGTATAACCAGATTGAAGGCATAGACATTAAAGAAACCTTTTACCTAGTAGCTATACTAGAAGCGATATGGGTGCTCTTATCCTTTACCTGCCTCAAAAGTTTTAAACTATATCAAATGGACGTAAAGAGTGCTTTTCTAAATGGGGTAATCAAAGAGGATATTTATGTTGAGCAACCACCCAGATTTAAAAGTTCACAATTTCCAAGCCATATATTTTAATTAAAAAAAGTCATTATATGGGTTAAAGCAAGCACTTAGAGCTTGGTACGAAAGACTTAGCTCATTCTTACTTGGTAGAAGATTTGTTAAGGATAGTGTCGATACCACACTCTTTTTACAAAGGTTAAAGATGAAATACTCATTATTTAGATTTATGGGGATGACATTATGTTGTGATCTTTAGATAATAATTTATGTGATGAATTCTCAAAAATAATGAGTAATGAGTTCAAAATGAGCATGATGTGAGAGCTTAATTACTTTCTTGGCTTTTGTATAAAACAAATGGATAATGAAACATTTCTTCGCAAAACAAAATACAATAAGGATATTATGAAAAAATATAAAATAGATAGTGATAAGCCCTTGAACACTCCAATGAATTATATGATTCAACTAGACAATGACCCAAAAGGAAAATCAGTAGACTACAAAAATTTTAGAGGAATGATCGGATCACAGCTATACCTGACTGCCAGTAGACTGAACATAGTATTTAGTGTGTGCCTCTGTGCCCATTTTCAAGCTAATCCTAAGGAGTCTCACTTAACTGCAGTCAAGAGAATCCTTAGATATCTACTAAGCACCCAAAACTTTTGAATTTGGTATCCTATGCACAAAACATCTTTTAAAATATTAGGGTAATCAGATTTTGATTTTGAATGATGTAGGGTAGATAGAAAAAGTACATCAGAAACTAGCCAATTTATATGATAATCTTTAGTTTCTTTGTCCATTAGAAAATAAAATTTGGTAGCACTCTCCATGACTGAGGTAGAATATATTGTAATAGGAAGCTATACTGCATAAGTATTATGGTTGAAACGACAACTTCTTAATCTTGGATTACCAGTAGGAACCATCCCAATCATGTGTGACAACATGAGTGCAATTTGCATTTTTAAAAATCAAATTCAACACTCTATAACAAAACATATAGATATTAGACATCATTTCATAAGAGATCACGTAGCTAAAAGAGATAAATAATTACATCACATAGCTACAGAAGATCAATTGGCAGACATTTTTATGAAACCACTAGCCTACAACACCTTCAACACTTTGAGGATAAGACTTAGTGTCATAGTCTTTAATGCTTAATAAAAAAAACAAAACAAAAATATAAAAAATAAAAACCAATAAATTTTTTTTTCTTGGGTGTTTCCTGATCCTCACATACTCACAACACAAAACTCGAAAATTGATAATTTCTTTTCCCCATCGTACTTTACGATATCTCAAAAATATACAAATCAGAAACCAACTTCAATTTTTTCTCTGTACATCATAATATACGATACTCATCAAACTATATGATACATGAGGTTGTGCATTCAAATAGGTTGGTTCGATATAATTGTACATGATACAATATGATATGTCCTCTTCATAGTATATGATCCACGTCAATAATGGATTGGGATGAATTAAATATGCTTGGTATGATATTATTTCCCTTTTATACTGTACAACTTATCTGATTTGTACTGTATGATCCCACATCAACAAAATGGATAAAAATGACTTAAAGTTGGATGGTACGATATAATTATAGTTTGTACTGTACAAACACCCGTTCGTACTGTACAACTCTTTTCATAAAAGGTTGTACTGATAACCCTTGGGACGATCAAAATTCCCTTATATCGTACTATACATTACCCATCGTACTGTATGATTTGACCACCTTTTCCCAACCGTTCATCCAGATGACATTATTTCCCTTCGTACGACATGATCTCTGATCGTACTATACAATATGTACAAAGGTCTATAAATTAGCTGAATATAAAGCTCTTCTCACTCACTCTATATCCACCTCACTCACTCTAACCTACTTTCACCAAATGGCTAGCAAGCACGATCATCTCATCCTTGGAAGCTCGTTTTCCTCTCACCATCCTAATGATCATTTCCTAACCCCCCCAAAATTAAGAAGCCTACCATAAATATAAGGCATTCAAGATTACACCGTCTCGGATGCTAAATCAAGTTACCTTAAATTTAGAGGAAATGAGCCTATTCGCATCCACCACTCTACAATTCCTCCTTAACCCAGCCTTCCCATATAACTTTGAACTTTTATTTAAATTCCCAGCTAACCTAACCTTCAATGTTGAAACCCTATCCTTCACCTCTTTTGTCTGCCGACAATATATAAAAATCACTAAGTAAGACCTCACCCAATATATTGAGCTGTATATTGAAGCCCTAGAGCTCATTTCTTCCTCTCAAATGAATTTGACTGGAGTGCTAGAAATCTAATCTTTAGGAATGTAGCTTTCTATCAACACCAACCTCTTGTTGAATCCATAACATAAAATGCCCAAATTATTCAACACAACCTTCGCACTTTAATCATACCTAAAGCTAGCGATCGAATCAGCATGACCCCAATCTTATCTGTCATTACCTACCTTAAAATATCAAACACAAAATTTGATGAGGCAGATTTTATTATTGATTATATCTGAAATATGACCTAGTTCTCCTCCCTACCACCCGTATAAAACAAAATATAGCCCTTGGCCACCTTATAGAGTATATTCATCAAAACAAATATCAACTAACTTATCCTATTGAACTCGACAATCTACCTCCTTTCTATACGGATGCCTCATTCCGTATTTTGTTTCATCAGGGGAAAGAGCTGGATAAACTAGACTTTAATGAAGAAGAAGGAGAGTCTGCTCTAGTAGGAGCTCCAGTTTGACCAAGATAACAAGTGCCACCCCGACGACCTGAATTAGCATATCCTCATGATTACTTAGTAGAATGATTCAACCAACTACAAACCCACCTTGAGGCTCACATATAAGAACAACATCAACAACACAAGGATGACATGTAGTGGTTTTGGGAATGCTTTTCCTCAATTGATCAATAATTCATGTCCATCCACCAGTACTTCCACCCACCTCCACCTCCACATGATAAGGATCCTCCTTTCTGATGTGTATCTATTTTGAGTTATTTTTCTTAGTGTCATTTGTTCCTCCTCTTTTTTGTGATGTCAAAAGGGGGAGAAGTCTATTATTTTCCTTCGTTACTTTGTTTTGTATTGTTTATGTTGTTATCTTTAACTCAAATGAATTGCATTTTCTTTCTATTTT
This sequence comes from Dendrobium nobile, assembly GCA_022539455.1. Lineage (NCBI taxonomy): Eukaryota > Viridiplantae > Streptophyta > Magnoliopsida > Asparagales > Orchidaceae > Dendrobium > Dendrobium nobile. The sequence continues at coordinate 32,630,217 of CM039718.1, read as the reverse complement.
TGTTTCTACTCTTTTTTTATTTATTTAATTTAAAAACAAAACAACAAAAAAATTCTTTACAAATTTATTAGCAAAAACATTATTTGACATCATCAAATATGGGGAGATTATTGCAATCTATGACCCCTAGTCTGAAATTTTAATGATGAAAAATAATGTCATTTGAATTACTATTCATTCAACACTTTTGATTTCTACTCTTGTCTATGAGTACTAACATTGTAGGGAGATCACAAGTTATGCAGGACAACAAGAAGACATAAGACTAGATAGAGTAGGAGTTGGAGTTCAAAACATTGTAATTTTCCATTTATTTTTATTTTTCTTTTCTTAAGTTTCACCATAAATTAAATATAAGACTGAGCAACTATGCACACACACACTAGGGGTGGGGGCTTTAAAAATAAACAAAACTTTTTTTGTCTATTGATCATACTGTATGAGTTTTAATCATACTATATGATCTGATCTGGCTAAAATGGGTGTCTATGAATAAGTCATATTATACAATGATTATCATACTATATGATGTATTTCTAATTAAAAAACCTTGTTGCTAGATTAATTTAAGTAAGTTCTTAATACCGAAATTTTGAACAGATCATATTGTATGATCATATCGTATGGTATAATATTTTTTGAATACTTACATAAGTTAACCCCATGATTAGTGCATAAATCAAGGATTAATTTTTGATTCGTTATCGTACTGTACAACCTGGTTCTTACTGTATGATCAACCGAGGCTATTTTAAGTTATCCCAGATATCGACCGGGCTATCCCTTAATTTTGAACTAATTGAACTGTACAAGGTGGTTCATACCATATGATGTACATAGATGAGTTTTTCATCATCCCAGTAATCATCCTGTACAAACAGAAGTATTTATATATCATACTATACGATTTAAAATCATACTATATGATTATAATCAGAAATTTTGCAAGTTTGTAAACCTTAGTAACAAGATGAAGGCTATTTCGTACTGATCGTACCGTACGATATTAGATCGTATTGTATGATAATAATGGCTAAATTAAAAATTTTTAAGGTTTCTTTGAGCATGTTTTAAGTATCAAAACTTTTATTTTTTGTAGTGTGATTGTGAGCGAGGAACGTGATTAGAGATGGATTCCTTGGGAGAGAGCTCTTGAGGAGATTTTAGGGTTTGTGAGAGGAAGGAGAAGGTGGGCTTTATGAGGGAAGAGTGTGAGGGAGATAACACGGTTTCTCCAAGCTTGCTGAACTTTGCTCCTCCTGTGGCCCAAAAAGATATTGTAGGAGGCTCTCTAAGGGGGATATTCTTCTACATTTGTGTCTTCTAAAGTACTCTGCCTTCTCTAGGAGGGAGAAAAATTAGAAAGTATGCTGCCGTCACTAGGAGGATGACAAAGCGCTTTGCTCTCCGCCATGCAGGGTTGGTGAAAGTGAGGTTTGTAAAGGCTTCTCCACCTTGCCATGGGGACAAAAGGAGAATTACTATTTAGTAGTGAAGTTCTTGGAGTGGAGGACTCTAGGGAGTGGACTTTGGTCAAGTGATCGAACCACTATAAAATCTCTGGTGTGATTTTTCCTTTACTGCGTTTTATTTTTGTTCCGCATTTTAAAATTGCTTGGTGAAATTTATTTTGAAATTCATCATTGCAAATTGTGTTTTAAGCATTCTCTTTTGGAATAATTAATTTTTTTGTTTACTTTTTAAAAACATAAAAAATTAAAACTTCTGTTTAGGATTGTCTTTTTATCGCAACAAATTTCCAATTGACCCCCCTCTTAGCGCATCTCGTAATTTCAAAACTTCATTCCATTTTACTAGTATATGATAAAATTATGATCCAAAATTTTTAATGTGGCTCTAGATAAAATACCACATGGAATAAATGCCATGATAGATGCCTTAGGAAAGCTTGCTAAAGATTTACCACATCGAGAAGGGGAATAAATCCTAATTGAGGTATGAGGTTATAATGACTTGTCACTTATTGAAATGGAGTATAGATACAAATAAAACCTATCTTAGGAGAAAACTATTTTGTTAAAGAGGATGAACTTGTATATTGGACTAATAAATTACAAAAAAATAATCCTTTTTGAGATAAATCAATTTTATTTAATATAAAAAGAATATCTTTATCATATACCAAAATTAGTGGAACCATCTACAAAAAATAATTCAATCAGATGTGGTTATGATGTCTCAATAAATCAAAAGCTAAATGTATAGTAAAACAAGTTCATGTAAGATTGTATGGTGCTCGCTAGTCCTAAAAAAATGCTAATAAAGATTAAAAGGATGACATACTATTGACCATCAATGATACATGATTCTATGAATGTTGGACATCATTATCATTAGCACCAGTGTCACGATGTCATTTTGTATTAACCGTAAAATGTCCTGCTTCTAAAAGTAGCATCATAGCCATTTGAAGTCTAGGGCATTAATATCATCAATCCAATTTATAGGTCATCTTTCAAAGGCCACTAGTTTATATTAGTAGCTACTGACTATTTCTTAAAGGGGAATAAGTAGTTTCCTTTAGAGAAGTAAAAGCTCCTCAAGTGTTAAACTTAATTAAAGTCCATATTACATATCGATTTGGTGCTCTCTGATAAATCTTATCAAGTAATTTTATAGAACTGATAAAATATATTAGAGATACTCAACTATCAATTTAGCTCAAGCAAATGATTTAGTTGGGGCCTTTAATAATACTTTGGAGTAGAATTTAAAGAAAATCCTAGATGACAATAAGTATCAATGGCATGAAAAAATAGGAGAAGCAATGCGGTCATAATGAATCACATACAAAACTCCTCAATCTTCACCATTTGCTCCACTCTTTAAAGCAATGGTTGTTATCCTTTTAGAGGTAAAGCTGCCTTCATTGCATATTGTAGTGAATTATTAAATTATGAAATAATAAAATGATAAATTCATAGTAGTAAATCTTAAAGGCCTAGAAGAAAAGTCTTTATAGGCCTAATGAAATATAGAGTTATATAAAACTAAAATGATCATGAATGTAATAAGATTCTTCATTTTAGAAATTACCAACTAGGAAACTTAATTCTTATTCTATGAAGTCCCATTTTGCCCATTAGAGTATGGGTGGTTAATTTAAGCCAACTTCGGAAGGTTTGTTTATGGTGGAGAAAAATTCTATCAATGGGTAAATTATAATGGAGATCATCCAATATTATCTATAAATGGATGATATTTCAAGAAACAATATTATGGATTGTATTTGGTTATGATAAAACATTAATTAATATTGAAATTTTCATATTTTCATAAAAGGCCTGAGTTTTTAAAGTTTCCTACATTACATTGGATCTGGATAATAGAACTAGGTTTAGAATATTATACTAAAACTTATAAATTTTATAATCCCTTGTAATAGATTAAATTAGTCCTTGAAGATTTATATGTTTCCCAAGTGGCCTAATTTCTTTCTGGACTTTAGTTAATTTGGTAATACAATCCTTAGCATTATCCTAATTTAACTGCAAAAATCTATTCATTTTAGATTTCCTTCATAATTATATTTCTTAATCATCTTTATTTGTGATAATTCTCCAAATTAAATTTATATCTTCTCTTATGGTTTGGGTATAAATCCTCTTTTACGATATGCCTTTTGAAAATTAGTTAAATGTGTAATACAATCCCTAGTATTTTCTAAATTTAACCATTTAGTTTTTTCATTTGAGAGTCATTTCATATTTCAAATCCCTAAATTTTTATATTTAAGTAGATCTCTCATTAAAATATAAATATATCCTTACGTTTAAGTCCATTTTTATAGCATCATATAGATTTATGGCGCAAGTCAAATTTTGTAGTAGTCATCTTGCTTAAATAGGTCATTTAGTATAAGTTCACATTTATCGTATCCTTAAACTTCTTGCCTAAGTCATCTTTTGCAATGACTATCTTGTTTAAATCTATCTTTACGTACAAGCCTACTTCTTCGACATCCTAAAAACTCCACATAAAACTTCTTTTTTATTGTATCCCTCCTATTATATTCTAATTAATTTGGTAACACAGTTCCTGGTATTTTCTAATCTAATTTTTAGATCCATTCATTTGAGTCACCATGCTTATAAATACTATTAATATGCTTATTTTAAAGTGACCAATCAATCAAGTATCCGTCTTACACTCTATTTTAATTTGGTTGAAAATCTTCCTTCTTTGTTGGTACATTTTTTTCAAGTGAATGTTTGACCCCCCTAAATCATTGAGTCTTGCTATTTCAACAGGTTCAGGTAGACTTTAAATATTTTAAACTCACTTTGTTCATGTTTTTATATAGTCATGTGAACTATGAGTTATCCTTCTTCTTTGTTTCAAAATGGTTAAGTAGAGATAGGATTCCCTTATAAATCTTATTAAACTTGACATATTAAGGATTATTACCTTCTCAAGTTATTTTCCCAACAAAATCTATAATATAGAGATAATTTCCTTTTTTAGTTGTCCATCTTAATTAAAATACCAGTTTAAGATCATTTTTATTCTTGTATTATCTAATTAAATTCTTTTGGTTACATTTAATCCCTTTGGTCAATGCCAACAAGTGTGATTTACTTTTCAAGTTCATTACCCTAGTAAGGGTTCATTTATTAACCTAATTTTTATCTGAGGTTAGAATCATACATTAAAGCATTAACATTGGTTTTTAATTCATTAAACTCAACTTTGAAGGTTAAATCTACTTTCCCACTATGCTCTCACATGTTGGTTCAATCATTATACCCTAAATAAGTCAGTTAATAATTAAACTCGATGTCTACTCAATTAACCTCCCATTCACTGACAATCACCAAATGGTTAATAATTTTCTTCATGTTTTAATTTTTTAAATCTTCAATCTAAAACTAAATTATAATTCAAATCAAGCTTCAAACTCTAACCCTAAATCTAATATTCAAACTAAGAACCTAAACCCATTAGATTTTTTTATATTTTAACGGAATTTTAACTTATTTAAAACTTTAGGTAAAGCCTCTAGAATGTTGATTAATTATATGCTCAATGATTCATCGAGATGCTAGAGTCTACATAACTATTTTGGATGCCTCTAAGACTTTATAAACTATAAAATTCAATGCATATTCCAAGCATACAAAACCTATAAATATTTACATCTCATTCCAATTGACATTAAATCTTTATGAAAACCAAATTGGAAGCCTTTGCAAACTCATTGAACATGTTCATAATCATGATTATGTTCATTTCAACCCAATTAAGTTTTTTTGTTGACCATGGTTTGTTTAGGTTGACCTAGTTTGACCTATCAACTTCTTTTTGACATAAACATTTTCATAAGCATGAATCATATTGAATTAAACAATAAAAAAATGGATTCCTATCCTTAGCATTTAAAATTCATTCAAAATTATGCAAACATAAATCCCATCAAAACCTGCTCCTTCACATACTATGCTCTGGTAATTTTAGGGTTCGTAGAGGTTTTCATCTTCCAGTTCATTTTAGTGTTCCCATGTTGTCCTCATTATATTTATTGAAACATTTTCAATACGTAGGGAAAATTTTTTTCCCACAGCTTTCCTCTTATTCTTTTGTTCATAGAATTTTCATCTTCTTATTCTTGTTGTAGGCTTTTCTGATCTCTTTGCTTGATGGTGGTTCCTCCACTTTCTAATCCTTGGAGTTTAAGTAAAACAATGTCTAATGGTAAGTATTATGGTTTTTCTGGGATTTTGGAAAGAATAACTCTTGCTCTTTTCAAAAAGTGGTTATAGGTTTTGCTAATTATACAAAGCCTACTATTTAAATTATTATCACTTTATTTAATTGTGTTCTAGCTAGGTTGTCTGGTGAAGATTTGATAGAAAACTTCTTTCCCCATTTGAGTTTACTTTCTTTGGGAAGTCTTAATTGCTTTGGAATGATATTGATGTGACTAGTCCTTTTTTATTAATTTCAAACTTGTTTATTTTTGTTTGACTATTAGATTCATAATATGTTGTCATCTATTTAATTATTTAGATTATAACAAAAAAATTTTAGGAAATCATATTATATTTATACCTATCAAATACTAATTTTAAAATTGTTGCCTAACATTGATATAAAAAAAATCTATCATAGTCCCTATTTTTATTTCATTCCTGAATTTATGTCTTCATATGTTTAATTCAAAGTATTGTATTTTTAGTAAACCACTTCAAATGGATTAGGGAACAACACCTCATTCTCTACCTTTTGTTGTTCGCGGGCTAGTTGAGTTGACATCATGAAAAAGTACCCAACAAAATATTGGTTTTCCATATAATATGGGATATTTATGAAAGGTGGAATTCAAAAATATACATTTCTTTTATAATCACTATATAATGCAGGGCCACTCTATTACAAATAAATTTATTTTACATTCATATTATAGAAAGAAAACATGAGTTCAAAAGAAGTTAGTGCTCCAGATATGTTGTCTAAAAAAATTGTTAAGGCTTCTCCATTGATTGATAACAATGAATTTTATTTAGCTAATCATGATAATCTCATTCCTTATTGAGATGTATTAGCTTTCCCTACTCCTATAGTGGCTTCTCAAAAAGTAGATCATTCGGATGACTTAATGGAGGCGATTAAAGAACCAAATTTGATTTCCTGTCTTCAACCTAATATTAATAATTTAACAAATCAAGGTCTTCTACTAGATGTCCAGGTAATTTTGGAGATATTTGTCTGTGCTTAATATTGTTCTCATTACTTCTTTATCCCCTTCCCAAGTTCCATGTACTTTAAAAAAAAATTTGCTAGTTTGAAATTGTTAGTTCTGATTTTGTTAAACATGTTGATCCGAATTGAAAGTTTGTTAAGGATGTTAAGCCCTGTAGAACTGCCCCGAGGCTAACCATGAGGGGGGGGGGGGGGGGGGGTTGGGGGGTGGGTTGAATTGGTATTTAAAAATTTTTTTAAGCAAAAAGAACGTTTATCACAAACCAAATCACCACAAAAATAAGTGCAGAAAAAAATAAAATCGAAAGCAGTAAAAACAAGAACTTAAGGGTTTATAGTGGTTCGGTCCACTCGACCTACATCCACTCCCCGGAGGCACCCTCCGAGTACTACACCACAACCGTGACTCTCCTTTAGCCGCCATAGCTAGGCGAAGAAGCCCTTATAAAAATACCTCCTTTTTGCCACACCCAGCAAGGCAGAGAACCCAACTCCTTTTGCTTCCTCCTGAAGCAGGAAGAAAACCATGATCACTTGCTGGAACATACCTCTCCCAACCCTTCCAAGGACAAGAGATTCTAGGAAAAAAGAAGTGGAACAATGCCTGGAGCAACCCTTATGAACCCCATCACAAGCTCCCGCTCATAAGATCCACTCTCTCTCTCTCTCTCTCTCTCTCTCTCTCTCTCCCTCTCTCTCTCCCTCCTTTAGGTTTTCTCTGGTCAAGACTGCAGCCAAGGATGATAAAAAATGTTGAACAAGAGCTCTTAAATAGATAAGCTTAAAAGGAGCTCATTAATTGCAAGTTGCCAACTTTATCGTCCAGGACAATATTTAAATTGTCCTGGCCGATCAGTACAAAACTCATAAGATCGGCCAGAGCATCGCTCTGAATGTAAACTGGATGATTGAAAATTTTCTTGATCGTCCCGGATGATCTCATGATCATCCTGGCCAATCAGTTCAAATAAGAGGAAAATCGTCTAGAGCATCGCCCTGAATTTGAGCTGTCTGATCCAAATTGGCCAGAACATCACCCTGAATTTGGCTGGCCAATATTTATCATATAGAAGCAACTAAGGGTTTTTGAATAGATCTTCCTGGCCGATCCTAAGATCATCTAGGATAATGTGATCATATCAATCATCCTTAATTACTTTCTTGATTCCTGGATCAATTTAGGTATAATTGTGTGATATCGTGCTGACGATCTCATGATCATCCTGGCCGATTTCCAAAAATACAGACTGCCTAAATTTATCATGGCAGCAAATTTTTTCTATATTGATAATATCGTCCTGGCTGATAGAGATATCGTCCAGGCCGATCAGTTAATTATAGCTTCCTTAACTAAGAAATTCTGATTAGATCTTTTGTTTTGAGATCGATCGTTCAGGACGATATAAATATCGTCCGAGATGATGTGAGTAAAAACTCAAGTTCAAGATCTCTTAAGTGTGTGTGTGTATGGTTACTTAACATTAGTCACTTCAAGCAATTAAAATTGACTCAAGAAAGAAAAAAGAAAATTACAGACTGACTCAATCCTAATCTACCCAGTCTTAAGCTGTTTTCGATTTCCGTTCGATCTTTGAGTCCTGAAAAGTCAGTAGAAAAAAGGCAGTCTTAGTGAAATAAGATTTGTTTTCTATCATCAAAATCATAATCCAAAAATAGGTTTGTAACACTAATGTCTCTTTTACAGTTGCTAATATTGCTATAAAGGTTACTAATGTTTCTATTAATGTTGGGAATTTAATTAATAGTTCATACTATAGAAAACCTATTGATCCTAATGTTTCTCTTTCAGTTGCTATGGATTATGTTGAGGATATGAAAATTATGGAATATAAAAACTCAGGGGACCAAATAAATTCATCCTCCAAAATTCCCATTTCTGTTGTGTTTCATTCTCTAATGCTAAAGAACTTTCTTATGAAATTCTTGATCAGAATAATGGTTATACTAAAGTCTCTAAGAAGAAATATTAATCCTTTAAAATTATTTCTACTCAACCCTTAGGAATACTAAATCTGAATTGGCTCATTCCTCTCCTAATGTTTAAGTCTCTTGATTGGAATGACATGGGTATTAGTTTCCCCTCTTTTACGATTTGAGTGAAAAGTACTTATTGGAATCATAACATTGTGATTTTTGTTTTAGTTGAGTTGTTTATTTTTTCTTCTAAATTGCTTTTTACTAGCAAATTATATGGTTATAATAATAGTTATGCTGATTATTTGAATAAAATTTGGGTCTTTTGGAATAGTCCTGTTAATGCTGATTTTAGTGGTGATTTTAATCAAACACTACACTTATATTATTTTATTTACATTTATGTGCTTTGCTTTCTTTTTTAACACTTCAACTTATAAATTTTATAGAACGAGACTTGGGAACTATTTTCCAATTTATTCTCTTTTGTTAACATTCCTTTGCTTATTTTTGGTTATCTTAATATCATTTCCTTTCCTTAGAGAGTAGGGGAGTCTATTCCTAAAACTCATCACATGGATGATTTTAATAGCAGGATTATGGATTCTGACCTTATTCTAGTAGCACTTTCACTTGAAATCATGGAATTTTATGGAAAAGGCTTGATCGTGTTATTTAAAAAAAAATCAATGGATTTATAACTATTTACAAACTCATGTTGAACATCTTTGTAGAACACTCTATGATTATTCACCTTTTCTACTTGTTATTATGATATTGGATTCAAAATTCCCTTTTATATTTAGATTCAAAATATGTGGTAACTTAACAAATAAAATTTGATAAGGTTCATGATAATTTAGATGCTACTCTTCATCTGGATAATGCTTGTTATGGAATGAATATGCTTTTGCTTAAACTACGAGGAATAAAACTTATAATAAATTTGTGGAATAAAAAATTTTAAAAAATGTTTTTTCTAACATTATTATTGTTTTGAATAAGGTTTATTCTTATAGAATAATTTCATGAATAATCTGAATGATAGAAACTTGAATCTCTTGAGTGAGTCTAAAAAGCTTCTTAATATCTTGCATTCTCAAGATGATGTCTACTGGAAGAAAAAAGTTTTATTTTGACATTTAAGCAAACATAATAAAAAAAAACTAAATACTTTCATGTTTTAGTTAAAAAAAAAGGAGCCAAAGTTATTTTCAAAAACCAAAAAAAATGGAGTCTGTTTTGCAGGCGTGTGAGAAGGAGCTAACGGTTTTTGCTCCTTCTTTGGCTGCTATTTCTTCTAAGGAAATAAGTTCTAACGGCAATCTTGTTAATATTGCTGAAAGTTTGGAAGATTCAAATTTTAAAATTCCACCTTGCATGGAGGCGGTTAAGGAAACTGAGATACATTCTATTCCAGCTGGTCTTAAATATGATCCTCCAACGAGTTCTCCTAAATTGGTGGAGAATTAAAATTTTCAAGTTCCTAACTTGATGGAGGCTGTTATGGAGAAAGATATGGAAGAGCAAGTCACGGTTTTAATACCTTCTAAAGCTCAAAATATTTCAGGATCATAGGCTGTTAATAATTTGATTAGAGATGGTTGTTCTAATTCCATTTCACCATCCTCTACAACTAGTTTAAAATTCAACAAAACTGCTTTATTCAAAGGGAATAAGAGTACTCTGATTTCCGGTTCTAAACCCAAGCTATTCAAAGAACTTCAAGGGCTAGGACCTACGAAAGATCTAAATAGAAGAAGGATTGTTGATTACAAGATGAAGAACGGTTCAAAGAGTTCTTCACAAAAGCTTTCAATATGATACCTGATTTCAAAGCAGTCAGAGACATGAAGACGGGAAGTCCTTTCGAAGAATTTTCCATATATTATGCTCGGTTTTACAAATGTTTTTTTGTGAAAAGACTTCTAAAATACCTATTACTGGTTTTAATAGATATTTTGAGAATGTCTTATCTATTTTGTAATTTTCCTTTGGTTTTTCTTTTTAGATGGCTTTTTATCTTAGCTTTTTTGTTTTTTAGACCTACTATTTTGGTTCATGGAATCGTTACTGGATTTTATTCTTTAACCGGATGGGAACTCTGGGATACTAATCAACCTTCGGGTTGTTTTAAATATTTGGTATCCCCTGCATCTCAACGGTTTCAAAATAGGAAACAATGGGTTTCATATCAAACTATTAGGTTTAATGATAACAAAACTGCTATCAATAAGGATCCTTTTCTTCAAGGATCATTTAGTTTGTATTAGGTTGTTTTATTTCCTTATTTAATGCATCTTTGCATCTTCTCAAAAAAAAAAACAAAAAAAAGTTATATTCAAAAAATTATCTTTCTCATTTGTACCATTTATGGTATTGATGATTTTATTGCGACTTCTAGTGTTAACCATTAAAAAAAAAAACTAACAAGAACTTTGCTCCCTAGCCTATTTCTCAATCTCATCTTATTCCTCATTTGATATATGATGCAGACAATTGCACCCTTACGCAGCAACCAATCGTTAAAGAGATTCATGATATCATTTATGGTTAGTATTATGACAATACAGAAAGGCAAGATGACTTTACTACAAGTTACTTTTATTCCAATTTTGCATTTATTATTATAGTGGTGAATTTTAGTTCTGATAATTCTTGGATCATTTCTTATCTATTGGCAAACATCCCTAAATATTTATTTTAATAAACTAAATAAACTCCTTTAAAGTTTGCTACTATTGGTTTCCTTTCTTTCAAACTATCATCTTATACTAATTTTAGTCTTAAAAAAACTTGGAATAATATAAGATATAAGAATCTAGTTTCTCTTATTTATACTTTGATTTGGCTTAAGTGTTCCCTTCTACTATAGTTATTTTTATTTGAAAGGTCTTGAATAATATCATTCCTTTTGATGATAATTTAAGGTCTAAAGATTTTGCTTTACCTTCCAAATGTCAAAGTTATTTTCATTTAAGTTATTTTCATTTGGAAACTATGGATCATGTGTTTATGGGTGGGTTTGATTATGGCTGAAGTTTTTTTGCACATTAATTATAGTTTTAGAACCAATCATTTTATTGAATTTTTAATATTTCCTTCATTCATAATGCCTAGTTTCATCATTCCAAAGGTCATATTGGGAAAGTGATTCCTCCTTTAATTCTTTAGTTTTTGTGTCTAGATGGGAATGATTCTATTCATAAAAATCAAAGAATGGATCATAAGGGAATTATTTCTCAGATTAAGGATACAATTTACCATTTATTTGTATCCAATTCATTATAACCTAAAAACATTCATGGTTTTAGAAATTTGGCTTGTGAATTTTACTTAAACTATCAAAAGGGAAGGTGATATTCATAAAGAAAGAATTGGTTGTTAGATAAAATGTAAACTCCCCATGTTAAAATGAATGCTAATGTTTCAGTAAAAAATAATGTTTTTCGTTGTGAAGCATCATTACAAATTTTAATTATGATGTCATGAATGTGCTTACTAGGACTTAAAAAAATTGTTCTATTATATTTTCTAAACCCAAGAATTTATGATACGGGCTTAATCTCTTTATTGATCTGCATATTAAAGATACATGGTTTGACATGGATTCCTTACTTATTATTCATTGCTTGCATGATTGTGAGACTATTAATTACAACCATAATTTTTTTTATATAAAAAATGCAATATTAAACCAAAATTAAAGCAACTTAATTACCAATTATCTCTTTGTTTTTGTGAAGACAATAGCTACACAAATTGTTGGATATTTTTGGCTACTCTAAAAATGATTTTATGGAATTTTTGGGTTTTGGGTTACCTTTACCTTCTTAATGGTTTTTTCTTTTATGAGAGAATTCAAATTGCATTTAAAAAAAAAAAATGATTGCAAACTAGAATAGAAAGAAACTAATGGCAATCCTTTCAAAACATTCTAAAAGAAAGCCTTATTGAAAAGAAAATTAAGCAAAAGCAAAATATTTGAATAAAAGGAAATATCACAATAAAAAGTTTTCATTTTAAACCAATTGGGGTGGAGGGGATACCAAAATAAAGCAACCAAAAAGGTTGATTAGTATCCCAGATTTCCCGATTAAGTAAAAGTAAGGAATACAAAAAAATAACTAATCAAAGGAAAATACATAAACTTTATTTTGAGATAGATGGTGAAGTGCCGCCATCACTTTAACCATGATCTCTTAGTTTTCTTCCTCTAAGGTTGCCATTGATAGGCCTAAACAAATTCGAATCCTTGTTCAACTTTTTCTTACTTTGTACAGGTTTATAAGGGAAATGGATCTTTTTTTCACCTTCAATCAAACCTTAATTATCTGTCACATTCTACTTACTTGCACAATGAGGAACAATGACAAAGTTTTCATTTTTTTAAGCTAAAAAACCTGTAGCAATACCTTCAACAAGCTCCCCACCGAAATCACCTTCAGCCTTATTTTCTTTCCCAACTTCTACTTTATTTACAGCCAGTTTACATACATCAATACCTCCCTCAAGAGATAAGGAAACAAGAGCTTTTTCAACATCATCACCGTTCTCTGCATTTGTAACAAATTCACCATCTTCTAAAAGAACTGGAACTGCATCATCAGCATTTGATTCTTTGGGTAGGTCTGAAATAGGAAATCTCCCTTGCAAAACCGTGACTTCAATATCTATATCTTTATCTTGAATTTTGGTTTGCTTAATTGTTACATGAATACATGCACCATCCTCATCAAGTCTAGTAAATTCCTCAGCAAAAACTTCAGATAACAACTTAAACTTATTGAATAATACAATAGATGGCATAACAGCTTGAGACGTCTTCTCAGGAATCGCAATTGAAGGCTGCAATTCATATTGTATTTTATTTCAGCATTCTTATTTCTATTCAAACTTCCTGAGTTCCTTCTATTTCTTTTGAATTTTACATGCATCCAAGGACCATACAAAGGCTTCTTTTCAGGAATAGAAATTTTACTCTCGAGTACCTTATCAAAATCATTTATAATTATCATATGAATCTTAGCTTCAATATCAGAACACATATCATCTTTATATCCAATTTTATAACATTTGAAATAAAAAGAGTAATTTTTTTCGTACACCACCTCTGGAAAGAAATTCCCATATGATCCTTCTATCCAAACTCCATGAGGAATTTTAGAATTTAGATTAATGCGAACACAAGCTCTCACAAATTATCTTCATCCCCATTTGAACATGTTTCCATCTAAAAACATAGGAACTCCAATATTTGAAATAATTTTAGTAATGTTAATTACTTCCCAACAATGCAAAGGCAAATGTGGCAATCGAATCCAAATAGGAGACGATAACCCTTTAAGCGATAAAGAAGAAAAAAATGGCGTCCATTTGTCCTTACCTATTATATTTCCTCCCACATGCCAAGGTCCTCCACTTAGCACCTATTCCATAGGATTAGAAGATTGGAAATAACATAATATCAAATCTAAACCTAATGAAGTAAGATGAAAACTCCCAAAATTGTTCCATTGATGTCTCAATTCAATGCTATAAAGTGAAAAAGGAACTAATTTCCCAAATACATTCACTACAAGAGACTTTCATAGTTATTGAACATTTTCTCATTCGTTGTCCATATTAAGTTTAATAACTTCATTATCCTCTGATTCAGATGATTCAAGAATATTTATTTTAATATGGTGAGACATTTTCCAAATTGCCACCATATTGAAAACATCATTACCATAATTTGAAAAAATACTCATATCATTCTTCAATGTTCTTGTATCTTTTTCCAGCTCATGGTCAGAAGTTGATTTCCAAGATACCAGATTTTCAACAAAAATAGAGGGATTCAGAAAATGATTAACCTTTAACTTAAGTCCTGAAGATGTTGAAGCTTCCACATCACTTTCTAGTAGTTCCTTCCCAGAATTATCCTTCAAAGGTGATGATAGAAACACCTTTGGAGATGAAACTTTCATCTTCTCGAAATGATTCTTCTCTTGTAGTACATCTTTTCTATTGTCGACCACCAAAATCGAAGAACTAATGCTTTATTGATCACCAAAGGTTTTTGAATGAACAAAGTATTATTGGAAACATCCTGATTTGTACAAACCTACCTTTAGATACACAATGTAAGCCATTAGGATGCCTAGCGGCTAGAGGAATGGAGGTATTTCGGTAGATGATGACTGATGACCCTCTACTACCATTTCAAAACAAATCAGGATCGCAAATTTTTGAAAAAAAAGATTGTTTCTCTCACTAAAAACTAGGACTATCTCTCACTAAACTTACTGAAGCCGTTGTTTGATTTATCAAGTAAAGAATTTATCAAAACTAGTTTTCCCTATGTAAGGAATTGATTATTTTCTCTTTTTTGTGTGGTAATTAGGATTTATCTCTGTTATGTTACTTTTCTTCATTATATGTTGCGTTATTTATATTTTTGTCCCCATTTTCAAGAATCATCAATTTAATTATTTTCTTTTACCATTATCTTCTTTTCTTTCCACTTATGCTATGGCTTTCTAGTTTTTAGTGTATTCCATTATTTTGTTGGGTTGGGTCCTCTATTTCATTATATTTTAGCTCGGTTTGTTAATTTGTGTTAGCTCTCTTCTTTTGTGGTTTTTTTTCTTATGTTGCTCATGTCTTCTGATGAGGTTGGTATTTCTATGGATGGTTGTTGGTGTAGTTCCCTCACTTATGTTCTTTTTTGTGGGTCTGATGCCTACTAGTATTACTATTGGGTTTTGTTGATGCCTCTCATTTGTTCATTATGTATCCTTTATTTCTTTTATGTGATATTTAGTTTGATGATGTATCTTTGGTTTGTTTTTTTCATTTTTGAAGGTTCTTTTTATTTATAGGTGACAATTTGTTCCAGATTAAACATTTTTGATTTTAAAGATCACCATATTTTGTTATGGGTCCTGGACACCCTTAGATGTTTCCTAGTATTTTCTTGGATTATACTTAGATGTTATCTTTAGCAATAGTGAGATGTTAATCCATTTTGAAGACTCATAATTTAATTTTTTATTAATGTGTAGGAATGTTTATGGATTTTAACTCAAAATGAAAACCCCACAAAAACTTTTAAATGTTTTTAAACCTTCAATTATACATGACTAAACTTAATTGAACCTTTGGTGGTCCATAGTTTAAAATGATTTACCAAAAAAATTTAAACCCTAAATTACCAAATGTAAACATAATCTTTTCTAAAATCCTATTATGCAGGTGAGTGTAATGATCATATCTTAGATGGGAAGCATGAGCTGGTCGTTGTTTTTTGGGGCTCTAATCTATTTTGGGTGCTCGCTCTTGTGCACCGTAGCATGTCCCTAGGTTCTTATGTACTTTTTTCTAGTAGGGACCTCGAGCTCATATAATTTTTTGGTATAATGTTTATAGCTCTTTTGAGTAGTTGTGAGCATGAGGACCCTTTAACAATATTGCACTAAATAATGATCACGTTATTAGAAATATTAAAGATAAAGTTAGTAGATTGTTTAATGTCAAGCTATTAATCTCTAAGAATTGTAAAGGACTTTCCTTTATTATTAAGGATTTTGGTATTGCCCTTCAGAACAAGGTTAAAATCAATGTTACTAGGTCGATTTATTGGATTAAACCTCATCATAACATGTTAAAGTTAAGGAATGACGGCTATGTTAAAGAGAAGTATTTTGGTTGTGTGGTATCTTTATAGATTTTATTGCCAATTTTGCTATTGCTTATGTAATCTCATTACTTAAATGCTCTATAATTTTTTTTTATAAATACATGTTGTCTTATTTGGATTGAGATTATGCCTTTCCCTGTGTATTATTTTGATTGAAGTTGATGCTTTACACGTGCTTTTTTGCCTCAAAAATTGAAATGATAAGATTCGTAGTTTCAAATTATTCTAGCTTCTTAGGGAAATTAAGAAACTTTTATGTTCTTTAATGTAAAGTTGAATCATTTTCATAGAGAATGAAATGGGTGTACTTATTGGTAAGCTAATCATCGTTCTACTCCTCATGATTTCTCTTATAACCAACTGCCTTCCTTTGTTAAACACAACATTATGTTAGACAAGCTTTTCCTTCCTTTTGTTAGAACTTGATTTTTAATTTTTTTTGGCTATATATTGTTCATATTTATTGTAGTAATTATGATGTATTATATATGTCTGGTAATTTTTATGATATTTTTATGTTATTGAAGGATCTTGGTGATTGATTTGGTTTTTCTTGCAATGATTGTATTTTAACGAATTATGTTTAAGTCTCATATATTGCTCTTCATATGCTTCCCCTATCTTGGGTTGGAGATGAAATTGTCAAATTGTGAGTGCTGGCTTGCTTCAATTTTCTATTTACCTAATCTGTAAAATTCATCGATTAATTGGGCCTTATGGTTTCTATTTATATGATTTGGAGAAAGGTTGGTGGTGTTCATCCACAATGGTTATGTAATCAATTTATTTTTCTAAGTATATTTTTTGGAGATATTTTTCTAAAGATCATCTTATGTCCATATACCTATAACATCCTAGGTGATCATTGGTAGTGTGTGAATTTGCACACATTATTCAGGTTATTCATGTTAATTGAGTGGTGAATGGACTATTTTCTTCATGATACCATGGATATTGCATGCCTGAGTTGGATTTTGTTTTAGGATTAGTATTTTGGCAATATTGAGAGGGTTGTATTTATCTTTTATTGGTAGAGGTGTAGTTAAGTGGAATTGATTTGTTTAGACATTGTTTACCTGTTTGTTTTAACTAGAATAGTTTTTTTATGATCAAGGTGGGTGGGTGATTAAGAAATTTTTGTCCCTTCAATTGTTATGTTTATTAACAAAACCTATTACTACCTGTATGATTTGCCTTTCTAGTTTCTTTATACTTACTGGCCTTTCAAAAATTTAGTTTTATAAGGTCAAGGTTTTATGCTGTCAAGACATCTAGGACTTGCATTTCCTAATTTTGTTGTTATGGCTATTGCTTAACCCATTTCATTGAGGTGCTCATTATATTTGTTCTTATTACTAATACTTTTTAAATATAAGGGCTGTTGACTAGTGATTTTATTTTATTGCTATTATATATTGGGTTATTCTTTTGGTTTAAGTTGTCTTTTACACTACATCATATATGCGGTTGATCAATGGTTTAATTCATTTGTGAGTATGAACATCTCTGCTAATTGGGACTTTATAGTTTACCAGTGTCTTTTGTATTTGTGAAATATCCATATAAACTATCTGATACAACTAATTTAAGCTGCAAACATTCTTGAGTATGTAAGCACAGCAAATAAAGATATCCTCTCATATCACTGGGATGCCAATCAGTCCATTGAAATGTTTCCTAATGTTTGGCCTCCTCCTCCTTCTGAGTGGTTAAAAATAAACATTGATGCTTCACTTAAAGCGAATTATGAGACTGTAATTGGAGGAATTGTTTGAGATAGTAAAGGAAGATTTTTTTTAGCATTTGGTTTTTTCGGTATTCATTGGGACATTACGTAGGTAGAGCTTCAGGCATTCAAATCTTTGAAGGAGGTATGTAGAGGAAGATTACATGATGCTAAAGGTATCATCATTGAGAGAGACAATAAGAATGTGATCAAGTTTCTTCAAAAGTTGTATAACATACCGAAGGAACTTGGTGGGAACATTGAAGATGAAGATGTCTTGTATCTAAATTCATCTAATTTCTAAATTCATGGAATAATGTAATTTTTTATTATGTTGGTCGAGAATGTAATAAGTTGGCTGATTATTGTTCCAACTTAACTTTTTCTTTCGATTTTATTTGGGAGACATTTTGTGAGAGTAAACTTCCTCCTCTTGTTAAATTATTGAAGGAAGAAAGTGATAGAGTGGCTTACTCTCATTAGTTTGTATCTAGGTGTCTTGGTTTTTTTTCTTTTAAGGCAATTTGCATTCCTTAAAAAAAAAACTAATTTATGGCTTCCCATGGTGGTTATGCAGGATTAAAATTTAGTTGGGCTACATTTTTTCCATGTTTGTTTTGTTGAATGTCAAAATTGTCATTAATGGTTTTGTTTTGTCGGAGTCCAGTTATAGGGCTTTGATTACTATCACTGTTAAGGAGATTAATGTGCCGAGATATTTTTGGATGTTTAATGATTTTATCATATGCAGTTTGTACATAAGCTCTATATCCTTAATATATCTCAACTATTATGCTCATCATCACTCTAGTTTTTATGATTACGCATATTTTAATGTCTATATTATATATTATTTCATGGTCTTTTTTTTCAGCCATTTCTTTCAATATTTTCTTATGGTACAACCTATATTGTGTGCAGGTCAAGTTGTAATCTACTTTGGTTTTCAAGATCTCCTTTAGTGCTTAGACTATGCTTATTCTTTTGTCTCCTTTGGTTTTCAAAATATTTCTAAGAATGTTATTATCAAAATCTTAATCTACCCATTAACATTAATTATGATGATTTGTTATGATATGATTTGTCCCATAATGGCATGTTTAATTTTATGGATTCATGGCAAATGTTTAGGGAAAAAATGAGTTAAGAAGGTGTTCACTAAAATTAGGCACAAAAGTATCCCTATGAGCATTTCTACTTTATGTGGAGAATTTTGCATAATTATATCTCTACTCATGATAATTTGAGCAAAAAAGCTTTATTATTACTTCTATGTGTGAATGCTACTATGATGTGGAAAGCATGCACCATGTGTTTATCTCTGGTGCGATTGCTATTAAAATTTGGTGCTATTTTGATGACATTTTTAATTTAAATATTTTTAATAATAATGTCTATTAAAACTCTGCTTGAGTCTTGGTCTATCATTTCTAAATGGCATATCAAAAATGTCATTACATCTTTGATTGTGGTACGTCAGCATTGCTAGAAATAATTCTATGTTTAATAACATTCATATGTATTCCTTTCATATTATTCAAAATATTAAGGACGAAGTTTTTAAACATTTCTCTGCCAAGCTTCTAACCTCAAAGAATTTTAAGAATTTTTATTTTGCTCCCCATTACATTAGTATTATTCTTTTGAATAGTTGCTTCTTGGAGGATCCAAATTTGGTTTATTGGATTAAACCTCTGCATAATACTTTTAAGCTTAATTTAATAGGTTCTTTTAAAATAGATTCTTTCGGCTGTGATGGTATTTTTTGAAATGATAAATGTAATATTATTATGGCATTTTGCAGGCCTGCTGTAGAACTGCTTTGTAGAATTATCTAGTCTATCTATAGTTCCTAATGGCCTTAAATTATGCTTAACACTTGATATTATAAATATTTGGATTGATGTGGAATCCACTTCTACTAATCATTTCTTTATGAATCAGTCAAATAATGTTTTTAATTAGAATCTTTTCTATCTCATTAGAGAAATTAATCAGTTGTCGATGTTTGTTAACTTTTTTTTCTCTCAAGCATAGGGAAGGCAATGTGTACGCCAATGGGTTAAATAATTTGATTTGCACATTGGATTGCCTTATTGATTTTTCTAATATTACTTTACATTTTCTTCTTAAAGGCTTGATTAGGCTGGATAAAATGGAATTGCAGTATCTAATAATTTAGTCTCTCTTTTTTACTTTGCCTTTGGTCTATTTTATTTTTGTTGGGGTTTTAACCTTATTATCATGGTTGGTTCTCTGTTTCCTGCTAGGTTATTTTCCCACTTTGGGTATTGGATTTCATTCTTATTTCTTACTCGGTGGTCCTCCTGGAGCAATTCTTGACTTATGTTCATCACTTTTGTGTGTGTTGTGTTGAGGGTTAGAGCTATGATTGCACCCTTTTATATAATGACCTTTTGGAAGTTTGAGAAGTTTTTTAGACCTTATTGAAATATCCCAAGGCTAACCAAGAGGGGGGTTGAATTGGTAATTTTAAAAACTTATTGGATTTTAAAAAAACCCATTTTAGAAATTTTAAAAAATCATCCTGAAATATGCAACTGTGTAATAATTTGATTATCACAAAAAAAAAATTCAACAAAAAAATTTTGAAGTGCAAAAGAATAAAAATACTAAAAAGTAAAGTAAATAGAAGAACACCAAATTTATAGGGGTTTTGTCCAAACTTGACCTATGTCCACTCCCTGAATATTCCTTCTCTAAGTATTGTACTAAATCAAATAGACTCCTTTTTTCCCCATAGCAAGGCAAAGAAGCAATTACAGACTCTCATCCACTAATCCTTGTGCGACATAATATTTCCATCCTTTCTCACCCTCCTAGTGATGGAATAGAATCTTCATTCTTTTTCACACTAATGGTGATAGCAGAGTATCGACATCCTTTCTAACCATCCTGGTGATGACAAAGAACCTTCATCCTTTTTATCCCTCCTTGTGACGGTAGAGTACCAACATCCGTTCTCACCCTCCTAGTGATGGTAAAGTACCGTAACACAATGTTTAAGTCCTTTTATCAAAAGGCTCCATAGGAAATGAGATAAAATTTGAAGAAGAAAAAGAGATCCTCGCTTTGGGAGACCTTATGAATCTCTTATAACTCCCCCTCACTTGATTTCTCACACATTACTCTCACAATCTCTCCTAAGC
Organism: Dendrobium nobile; assembly: GCA_022539455.1. Taxonomy (NCBI): domain Eukaryota; kingdom Viridiplantae; phylum Streptophyta; class Magnoliopsida; order Asparagales; family Orchidaceae; genus Dendrobium; species Dendrobium nobile. The sequence goes on along the minus strand of CM039718.1, from coordinate 32,608,982 downwards.
ACTCATACTGAATGGACACTCTTAAGAGAAAATTGTAGCAAAGGCATAGAGTGTTAGTTATTAGGACTCTTATACATGAAACATAAGAAAAGCCATTGAGAAAATTGAAAAATACAAGTATACCAACCAAGGATCGTATAGTTTGAACGAGGATCGTATGTACGAATAGTCCAAAAATCCATATATGATCGTATATGAAGCTTATTTCATACTCTATTTGTCATCTATACAAACTTACATCATATAGTACAAACTATTCAAAATTGAACTTGTTCGTCTCGTATAAACATGTTTGAACCTTAGTTCATTCTCTATCAGTCCTCTTTACAATTTGACATCATACAGTACAAACACTTCAAATAAATCATGCTTTGCTTGGTGTGAACGTGGATGCCCCCTTTTCATACTCGGTTAGCCATCTATATGAATTAGCTTTGTATAGTACAAACAATACAAAATAAATAAATAAATTCATTTGGAATAAACTGGTTTGCAATAGATTTCATACTCTGTCAGTCATCTGTACAAACTTACATCATATAGAACGAGCAGCACAAAAAAATGAGTTCATTTGTAACAAAGTAGTATGCATCCATTTTGTACTCTATGAGTTGTTTGTATGAATTTACATCATATAATATAAACAATATAAGACTTGATTTAACTTCCTTTTTAAGGAAAAAGTAACAAATTACCAGTATAATTATAACTCAAGTAGTATCGTTAGTTTTAAGTTTTATGTTTTGAATCTCTCTCGCTAAGTGTGTGTGTGCACTATTACCTAGTTACATTCACACTCTCTCAGACTCAAGTAAACTTCATTACATGAACCCCTAATCCATTCTATCTTGAAGTCTTCAGCAATATAGAGTATGATTTTCCTAAAATATTAGTAGACATAAAAAATAAATAGAAAATGTCCATTACATGCTCAAGAGAAATGATAAAATTACTCAGAATAAAAATAATTTTCTATCATCAAAAACTCATTCTCAAGATGGATTCTAGAGTTACAACAATATCTTCCATTTTTTATGATGGATAAAGTAATTATTGTTTGAATTATGAATATCTCATCAACAATGCAACGGCTCTGTGCTATGCTGAGCTCTGAGATGAATTTGTGGCGATTTAGGGCTTTCTGCTTCCTTCTTTGTTTTCTATCATTTTTGTCCAATTTTTCTCCCATCCTTTGGATTTATCTCTTCTTCTTTTCTTTTACTTCTAATTCCTTTCATCTTTTTTTGTTAGTTTTTTTTTAGTTCTTTGTTTCTCATTTTGAGCTTGAGAGTTTTGAGAGATGATGACCATCATCATCTTTCCCTCCTCCTGCTATGGCTCCATCTGGTAAGTCCCATTCTTTCAACGATGTGGTAGTGAGTTCATCTTCTTCATTTACTAAGCTTCCCTTTATTTAGGCTTCTTTGAAAGGTTGTCTGGCTTTGTTTTCATAGGAACTTGTTATTTCTATGTTGGCTGCTCCTTTTGCGCTCACACTTGTTGGGAAGTTCATGCTGAAGCGTCGTAACCTAGATGTCTTCCATAAGTTCTTTTTTAATCTGAAACTATCTCGATCATTTTAAATTGGTTTGTTTGATTCTAGACATATAGTGATCCAATTTAGAAATGATTTGGACTATAGCCATATTTTCTCTAGGTGGTCCTATTATATCTAGGGTTGTCAAATGTGATTCCTTAAATGATCTCTATATTTTGATGTGCAAGAAGAATCTTCCATAACCCTTGTATGGATTTATTTTCCAAATATTCAATTGCATTTTTTCAATTCTCAAATCTTATTTGGCTTAGCTTCTATTTTCGAGAGACCTTTGCAAACCAATCAAGCTACATCATCCATTAGTAGGTTGTCTGTAGCTCGTGTGTTTGTGGAACTGAACATATCTATGAAGAATCCAACTGAGGTTTGGATTGGTTCATAACTGAATGGTTATTTTCAAAAGGTTGAATTTAAATATTTACCTATTTTTTGTTCTCATTATAAGATGCATGGGCATGGCTTAATGACTTGTTATAAACTGCACCCACACCTTTATAGGGGCAAGAATTCTACTAAACTGACACACAATAGATATTTCATATCTGTAGAATTGGATACCATTACACAATAGATATTTTTTTGAGAAGGGCTAGTACCAATTTTAAAATCCACTGGTTCTCTTCGGATAAATCCTTTGGTACCCTAGTTGAAGGGGCTTTGGGTTATAAATCTCTTAAGGGTCTAGCTTATTCATTTTCTTTTAAATTATGGTATAATTTTCATTCTAATTTTAGCCTCTGGGAAATGTTTATGAATACTAAGTATTGTAGGGGGAAACATCTCTCCATGGTTTACTTTAGTAAAGGGAATTCTAAAGTTTGGCAACATCTTTGAAATTTGAAAGGGATGGTTGAGCTATTTATTAATTGGGGTCTCCGTAGTGGTAATATCTCCTTCTAGCAGTATCAATGGTTGGGGGGCCAATCCATTGATTCTATTCTTAATACTATTTCCATTGCTTCGGTGAAGGTTATGAAAGTTCGTTAGGGATGTTATGCCCTTGTGAACTAGCCCAAGGCTAACCAAGAGGGGGGAGGGTGAATTTGTATTTTAAAATTTCTCAAACAAAAACACAATCTTAAACCAAACCAGTAATCTCCACAAGAAAGTCAATGTGTGGAATTTAAATGTGGAAAAAATAGAAATAAAGAACATAGAGAAATTTATAGTTGTTCGATCAACTTGACTATGTCCACTCCTTGGAGACTCTCCTCGGGGTATTGAACTAAACTCAGTGACTCTCCTTTTGCTCCCACAACATGGTGGAGAGGCATGTACAAACTTCCTTTCAACTGACACTAGTGAGGCAGAGAACACAACTTTTTTTGCTTCCTCTAGAAGAAGGCAGAGAACCCAACTTCTTTCGCTTCCTCCTAAAGAAGGCAGAGAACCTTGATCAATTGCTGAGGTAGACCTTTCTCCAACCTCTAAGGAACCAGGGATGATGACCGGAGAAGTTGACTCGGATCCTTTCTTGGAGCAACCTCTATGAAACCCCTCATAAACTACCCCTCACAAGATCCTCTATCTCTCTCCCTTACTCTCCCTCTCCTCTTGGCTCTCTTAGGTCAAGATAGTAGAAAAAGATATAATTTTGGTTAAACAAGAGGTCTTACATAGAAGAGCTTCAGATTTGCTCTTAATTACAACATACTAACATTATCATCCCGGACGATCGGCCGATCATCCTGTATGATTAGTACAAATTTAGCTCAATCAGCCGTGATGAACTGGGAGAGTCTAGATGATTAAAGGACTTATTTGTTCTTATCGTCCCAAATGATATGACATCATCCTATATAACTACTTTAAAAACATTAAGCATTATCCAGAACATTACCCTTATTGCATATTTGGATAATAGAAAATAAACTTATCATCCCAGATGATTTCACAATCATCAAGAATGATTAGTTCAAAACATTAAATATCGTTTAAAACATTACCCTGATTTTATCTCTAGATGATGGAAAAATACCAAATCATCCAGGATGATATAGGATCCTCCCGGATGATTAGTAAAAATTAGTACACAACACATGGAATATTATTCTGGTCGTTCAGGATAAAACTAAGGTTTATTTACCTGATTATCCTGAATGATCTTGATATCATCCAGGATGATATGATTGAGTAATCAAACCTTAATTTATTTGCTTAATTACCACACTAATTTAAGCATAATTGCAATGCATAGTCTAAGATGATGCCAAAATTAAAATATGCATAAACAAATCTGGCAGCTGATTCTTTTTTATTTGAGCCTATCATCCAGGACGATGTAAATATCATCTAAGAATATTTGCTTAATTTCTGACTGCCATAAACAGGATGCCCTTATTAGGGTTTCTATTTTTAACTGATCTTCCAAGATGATTTTGGTTCATCCTGAACAATGTGATCAAAAATAAAAAACTCTAAAAATAAAAAGAATTTTTCCTGAGCGTAAGTGTGCAAGGTTAGTTGGCATCAAGACCCACTTTGTTTACAATTGACTCAAGAAAAGATAAAAAAAAACTTAAATATTAGTTTATTGATAGACTTAGTCGTAATCTGTTCATTCTTGACCTGACTTGATTAGCAATTGGTCTTGTGGGCCTGAAATGTTATTAGGCAAGATAGTTGTAGAAAAATAGAAGTGTCTGAAATATTTGATATCATAAAAATTTTAATTTATGAATCCAGATTCACAACAATCTCCCCCTTTTCAAGATGGTAAACAAAAATAATTTAAGTAGTAAATCAAGAAGTTCAAATTGTGCTCAAAACAAAACATTAAATAAAAAATAGTACAAGAAAACACTACCACTATTCCTCTTTTTGACATCACAAAAAGGAGGAGGAAAAGAGAAAATAATCATAACATAAACTACAAAACAGAAGCAAACTACATCACAGAAAAATGACAAAAGGAACAAAAAACAAAGTTTTTTTTATCAATGCATGAATATGATAAGTTGTCCATGTGATTGAATCAAAACTTTTTATGAATCAATGAGTTAACATCATAAAAATCTGAAAAAGTGATGGAATAACCGATCATGTTAGTCCTAACTCAGACTTATCACAAGGCAAATCATCTATTGAAAACAAGTATCTAACTCAAAAAAATCAAGTGGATAAGAAAGACAGATTCGTTAAAAACTTATTTTCAGAAAAATATCTTATAGAATAATATATCAAAGTCAATAGTCACAATCATGAATTACGAGCACAAGCCTTTAAAAATATCAAGTGACACATGAATTCTTCCAAGATTTAAATGTTTGAAAGAGAAGGAAGCTTGCTTTTTGTGGGCTCATTTTATGCCTCTTGTCAATTGATTAGCACACTTTGAACATCTTTTGATTTTTGATACTCTTTATTTATTTTTCAATTTTTTGGGCGGTCATTGTGCATCTTTTCAGTTTTTCTTCTTTTTGGACTCATTTTATGCCCTTGTCAATATTTTTTTTTGCAAGCTAGATCCCTTTCAAAACTTTTTAAATTCTCTCAGTTATGAGAATATCTTCTAGATATTAGAGAAGAAAAAACTAACTCTCTAATATAAGGAAGATTAAATAATAAAATAGAATTAATGACTTAAATGCAATAATATAATTACAAAAATTTTAGAGTGATTTGATGACTTTGAACATTATTTATATAAGATAGATTACAGTAGAAAGATAGAAAAAATCTTATTGGGAAAGTCCAATTATTAATTTGAGATAGACTTTTATTTATAAAAGAAAATTACACCATTAAAAGAAGTTAAGAGGAAGGAAAACAATCAACGGTGTTTCTCCCTTTAACTAATTTAGAGATGTCAAACATTGACTACAAATTTTTAAAAAACAAAAATTAGGCACAAAATATCATTTCAGTAGTGATAAAAAAATGCAAAATAAAACTACAAAAATGAAAATATGAAAAGAACAATAAAAGTAGAAAACTAAAACTACAATCAGTAAGTAGAAAAGAAAAACAACAAATAACAAATCAAAAACTAAAATTCAAGTTTCTGTAGACATCAAGTTTATGCATTTATGTTAATCACACCCAATTTAGTCCTTATGATGCTGAATGTGTCGAAGGCCAGTAGTTTAATAAAGATGTCAGCTAGTTGATTCTCAGTTACCACATGGTATAGCTTATTTTCTCCTTTGGTCACATGGTTTCTAATAAAGTGATGCCTTATATCAATGTGTTTGGTCCTTGAATGTTGGATAGGATTCTTAGATATGTAAAAAACACTAGTGTTGTCACAAATGATTGAAATTATGGCTACAGGTAGTCTTAAATCCAAAATTTATATTTTTAACCAAACGACTTGGGCCACACAACTTCCTAAGGCAATGTACTCATCTTCAGTAGTAAAAAGTGCAACAGAGTTTTATTTTCTACTTTATAAAGAGACTAAAGACTACCCTATGAATTAGAAAGTCCAAGAAGTGCTCTTTCTATCCACCATACATCCTATAAAATCTGAATCAGAATATCCAATAATCTCAAATGACGTGTTGTACCTAAGATACCAAATTCCTAAGCAAGAATTTACTTAACTATAGTTAGGTGGAATTTATTAGGATCAGCTTGAAATCTAGCACAGAAACAAACACTAAACACTACATTAAGTTGGCTATTAGTCAAGTAAAGTAGTGATCTAATCATTCCTATGTACTTATTTTGATCAATAGCTTTTCTATTTGGGTCCTTATCCAATTAAACATTGGAGGTCATGGGAGTATTTATTATCTTGTCTTTATCCATTTCATATTTTTTTCAAAATATCCTTAATATACTTTGATTGATTTAGAAAGGTTCCATCATCCAATTATCTTATACTAAATCTCAAAATGTAGGATAACTCTCCCACCATACACTTCATAAACTCGTTAATCATTATTTTAGAAAAATTATCACATAGTCTTTTATCAGAAGATACAAAAAGTATATCATCAACATAAATCTTGAAAATGAATAACTCATCTCCTACATTCCTCAGAAAAAGTGTGGTGTCTACGCTCCCTTTAACAAACTCCCTCTCTAGTAAAAATGTGTAAAGCCTCTCATATCAAGCTCTGGGTGCCTATTTTAATCCATATTAGGCCTTTTTTAATTTGAAAATATGATTTGGAAATTAGGAACTCTCAAAACTTGGGGGTTATCTCTACAAACACATCCTCTTTTATTACCCCATTTAAAAAGGTATTCTTAATATCCATTTAGAAAAGCTAAAATTTCTTATAACTGGCAAAGGCTAGTAGCACTCTAATGACTTCCAATTTGGTTATAGGGGAAAATGTCTCCTCAAAATCAATCCCATCTATTTGGTTGTACCCCTTACCCACCAATCTCTCCTTATTCTTAAGCACCACACCATAATAATTTATCTTACTCTTAAAGACCCATTTGGTTCTAATTACATTTTATCCTTTTGGTCCTTCTACAAGCTCCCAAACATCATTCCTAACTATTTAATTTAATTCCTCTTTCATGGCTAACATCCAAAACTCATCCGATAAGGCTTGATTGATGTTGGTGGGTTTAGTCACTGAGATAAAGGCAAAGTGGTTCACTTCCTTTCTAAGTCCATGCCTAGTTCTAATACCTGCAAAAGGGTCTCCTAAGATTAGTTCTTTGGGATGTCTCAAAGAATATCTCAAACCTCAAGGCAAAGTGTGTATAGGTTCTACCCTTTTCTTTATATTTGTGTTATCTACTCCATGGGTAATTTCACCTACTCCTTCATTGTTTTGGGGCTCTACCTTCTTCTACAAATTTTCAACTCCTTGGGTAATCTCTCAACATCATCTTCATCCTCAACTCTAGACTTTTCATGATCAGATTCATCAAATACTATATGAGTAGTCTCCTCCACCACTAATATCCTCTTATTAAACACTCTAAAGTATTTCCCAACACTTGAATATCTTAAGACCACTTCATCAAATTTTGGGTCAAATTTGCCTAAGTGTGATTTTCCATTGTTAAGAGTGAAAACCTTATAGCTAAAGACATGGAGGTGGGAAAGGTTGGGGGTCTTATCCTTAAGAATCTCATAGGTGTCTTATCTTGTTTAGCTATAACATTCATCCTATTCAACACATAACAAGCTGTGTTTACTGCTTCAGCCCAAAACTATTTTGGAAGTGAATACTCAACAATTATGACTCTAGCAACTTCAATTAATGTTTGATTCTGCCTTTTAGCTACCCCATCCTATTGAGGTCTCCTAGGAGCTGAGAAGTTATGACTAATCCCCTTATCCTTATAAAAGTCTTCAAACCTCTCTTTTTCAAAATCTCCCCTATGGTCACTATGGATGGTCAAGATCTCACAACCTAACTTTTTTTGAATCTATGTGAAGGTTATAAACTCATCAAAAGGCTCATTCTTATGTGGCAGAAATTTAATCCAAGTGAACCTCGAGTAGTCATCGATAATAAAAAATCCATAGACTTTCCCCCTTAAACTGACAATGCTAATGGGTCCAAACAAATCCATGTAAAGGACTTCTAATTATCTAGAGGTGCTAATATCTTTAATAGAATGGAAAGAGGAGTGGACTTGCTTCCTTAATTGACAGGCTTCACACAGATGATCTTTGATGAGCTTAAGCTTATAGACACTGCTAATTAGGTTCTTTTGGGTCACTCTTCTAAGGGTTTTCATACTGGCATGACATTATCTCCTGTGCCACAACCAGTACTCATCAGTGAGAGTTTTTAAGTAAAATGATGCAACACATTCAATGTTATTTAAGTTAAGCATGTAAATGTTGTTGATTCGCTTACGTTACAAAATAGTGTTCTTGTTTAAGCTAATAATGGAAGTATTTGCTAAGATTTTTATGATGAAACACTTATCATAAAGCTGAATGATGCTGAGCAAATTTTTTTTCAGTCCATCGAAAAGCAAAACATTTTTAATAAAAAGATTCTTGGAGTTTTTGATTATACATGTGCCAACTGCTTTACTGGTGGTGTTGTTTTCAAGAGTAACCTTTCCTCCAACCCTGGCCTACAGTAAAATAAATTTGTTGGCATCTTTAGTCCTGTGTTGTGAGCATCCACTGTCTAGGTACCACATGCTCTCATGAGGCCTTTTGTGAGAGCACACTTACAAAATTATAAAACATCAGATTTAGGAACCTAATTAAGTTTGGGTCCTTTCTTTTGGAAAGAGGAATGCAATATATGTATGTTATATTGTGAATCATACAATTTGGGTCTCTACACCTAATTTGTACTATGGTGAATAGTGCAAGTATATGAAATGTGTCCTAACATGCCACATGAAAACATCTAATACCAAGATAAAGGTTTACTAATCTATTCAGGTGGTGATGCATCTTTTTAAAGTTTTGTGATGCATGTAATTATGATTTATCATTTTCTAATACTATGGATTTTGCTTTTATTGAATCATGCTCAGTGACCAATGAAATTACTAGATTGACAAGAGGGGTGGTGAATTGTGAAAGATTTATAGAAATAAATAAAACCTAAATAGGAGTGCTAATATTTTTGATATTTTTTAAGGTTTTAACATGAAAAACAACGTGCAACAATGGAATTCAGTTCAATCACAATATTTCACCAAGCACTTATATTGAAAATAAAAATGCACACAAGAATAAAAACAATAAGGAAAAAGCACATAGGATTTTTATAGTGGCTCGGTCAAACCATGACCTACGTCCATTCCCTAGAGTCCTCCGCTATGGGTATTTCACTACAAGCAATAGCTCTCCTTTTGCCCTCCTTGGCAATGTGGAGAAGCCCTTACAATACTCCCTTTCACCAACACAGCGTGACGGAGTGCCAAACTCTATTTTTACTCTCCTTGCGATGGCAGAGAACCTTCTCTTTTTTCTCCCTCCTGGAGAAGGCAGAGTAGCTCAAGGTCACGGATGTAGAAGAGCCTTTCCCTTGGAGATCCTCCCACAAATTCTTCTAGGGCCACAGGAGGAAAAAGATGCAGCAAGTTTGAAGCAACCGTGTGATCTCCCTCACACCTTCTTCTCCCTCACAATGCTCACCTTCTCCTTCCTCTCTCAAACCCTAAAGAACTTCTCAAGAGCTCTGTCCCTCGGAATCCCTCTCTAACCATGTTCTCCTCTCTGATTCACACGCACAAAAACATTACTATTTTAATACCTAAAAATGGGCTCTAAAATCCCTGAAATCTCAAAGTAGCCGTTACTATCGTACATCTAATCGTACAGTACGATATGTACAAATAGGCTTCATCTTGGTACGATGTTGTATGAATAGTTCAAAAACATTCGTACAGTATGATATTAAATCATACTGTACGATCAACAACAATACTATTTGTGCATGACGATAGCTGGGGTGATCAAACATCGTCTCTTTTCATCGTATGGTATGATTTACATCGTACAATACGATGAGACAAAAACCAAGAGTTCGTCCAGGATGATCTCCAGGACGATTATTATTCATCTCTGTTCATCGTATTGTATGAAGGTGTTCGTACAGTATGATTTTCAAATTGTAATTAAGCCTGGATTTCTTGCACTAATCATAGGTTAAATTAATTATTTAAAATTCATCGTACAGTACAAACTTGATTGTATAGTATGAATGGCATAAAATAACTTACTTAAGTTAAAATGATAGAAAGTGTTTTGGATTAGAACATACCGTACAGTACGATTTTATTCGTACGGTATGATCTATTCACAGAATCGTCCAACAAAGCTCTGATCGTACGGTATGAAATAACATCATATAGTACGATCTATAGAAGAAGAAAATCTCTAAATTTTACATTTAAAACCCCTCTCCCTCTGTGTGTGTGCATAGTTGCTCAGACTTCTATGCATTTTATGGCTAGACTTAAAAAAATAAAAATAAAAAAATATAACAAAATACATTATCAGACTCATACTCCTAATATACCCATTCATGAGTCTTCCTGTTGTCCTGAGTAGCTTGTGATCTTCTTGAAATGTTAGTACTCACGGACAATAGCAAAAGAAATAATATTCAATGAATAGATAATTTAAATGACATTATTTGTCATCATCAAAATCTCAAACTCGGGGTCATGAGTTGCAACAACCAACTCAGAATGTTTTTTATTTAACACATTAAACTCATCAAGTAAAGACATGTGATTGCTATATGGTATACAGTGATCTTTAAATATAGCTTCATACTCTTTTTTCAAATTTAAAAACTCCAATTTCAAACTAGCATGCAATTTCTTAAGTTTTCTATATGATGCATGAATCTTTTTAGAAACTTCAAGAAATTATTCATAGGTTAGTTCACATACCTCTTCTTGCTCACTCTGACCAAGATGATCATCTACCATCAAGCACAATTTTGTTGTCTCCTCTTCAGCTTTAGTCTTAGAAGAGTTAGATTCAAAATTTTCCTAAAATGCCTTTTGGAACCACTTCTTGTCCTTCCTGAACTTGGGTTTCTTCTCACCCTTCTCCTTGCCTTGGTGAACCTTAAGTATAGGACAATTAGCTTTAATATGTCCCGGCTTCTTGCATTCAAAATAAATCATATAAGTAGAACTTTTAAAATTTTTTATGCTCTTACCTTTATTCCACTTTTGATGGTGCATTTACTTCTTCCTTAGATTGGAATTACCTAGTGATTAAGGTAACATCATTTCTTTCAGACCTAAAGAATTAGTGCCCCTATCATTGGCCTTCAGCGTCATAGGTTTCTCATTCTTTTTCTCACCTTCATCAAGTTGTGTTTGGTTCAACCCTTGCTAATTAAGCACTGACCAATCCAAGTAAGTTATAAACAAAATAAATATTAATATCCAAAGATTCAGTTATTGCAATAATCGTAGCATCAAAAGAAGAAGGCAAGCATCTCAAGATTTTATTAACTTTTTCATAATTAGTGAATTCTCTTCCTAGGGCATGCAATGAGGTGACAATTTGAGTAAACCTAGTATACATTTTAGAAATTGATTGAAAACATTTCATATGAAAAAGTTTTTAATTATGCAATAAAATACTTAATCTAGATTAATTAACTTCATTTGTTCCTTCATAAGTAATACATAATTTATCAAAAATTTATTTACTAGTTTAAAAACTTGAGACAAGCATGTAATCTTCATATTTCAAAGCATAGAAAAAATTGTTCAAGCATTTCACATTAAGTTGTGCTAAATCCCTATCATTAAAAGTCCATTTCAGTGAAAAAAAGTTCAATTTTAATGCTATTGATTTCATGAGTTGGTGGTGATTATCCATCCTTAACATGCATTCACATGTGATAGTCAATCGAATATAAAAATTTATACATGCGAGATTTCTAAAAATTAAATGGAATAATGTCAAACAAAGATGGTTAGGTAATAGAATACCTTTCCACGATATTATAATTACCAAAGTTAACCATGGATCGAAATTCAAAAGTTTTTCAAAACTCAATTCTATGAATTCCACTCTAATATCACTTAAATTTTCATTAGGGATGTTAACCTCTTATCAACTAGCCGAAGGCTAACCAAGAGGGGGGGGGGGTGTTGAATTAGTATTTTAAAATTTCTAAAATAAAAACACAATCTTAAACCTGACCTATAATCACCATAAGAAAATTTAAGTTCGAAAATTAAATGCGGAAAAATAATAGTAAAGAACATAGAAATTTATGGTGCTTCGGTCAACTTGACCTACGTCCACTCCCTAGAGCCTCTCCCCTGGGTATTGCACTAAACTTAGTGACTCTCCTTTTGCTCCCATGATAATGCAGAGAAGCCTGTATAAACTTCCTTTTCACCTACATTGGTGATGCACAAAACCCACTCCTTTTTCTTCCTCCTAAAGCCGGCAGAGAACCCGACTCCTTTCGCTTCCTCCTGAAGTAGGCAGAGAACCTTTATCATTTATTGAAGTAGACCTCTCTCAAACCTCCAAGTAACTAGGGATGATGACTGGAGAAGATGACTAGTATCCTTTCTTAGAGAAACCTTTGTAAAACCCCTCATAAACTCCCCTCACAAGATCTTCTCTCTCTCTCCCTTACTCTCCTTCTCTTCTTGGCTCTCTTAGGTCAAGATAGAATCAAAAGTTATAATCTTGGGTAAACAAGAGGTCTTATATAAAAGGGTTTCGAATTTTCTCTTAATTGCAATAAATTGATATTATCGTCAAAGACGATAGACAGATTATCTTGTACAATCAGTACAAATTTAGCTCAATCAACCAGAATAATCTGGGAGAGTCATGATGACTAAAGGACTTATTTGTTTTGATCATCCAAGATGATAAGACATTATCCTATATGATTAGTTCAAAAACATTGAGCATCATCCAGAATATCACCCTGATTTTATGTTTAGATGATGGAAAAATATATTGATTATCCTAGATGATTTCTTGCTCGTTTAAGATGATTAGTTGAAAATTTTAAATATCATTCAGAACATTGCCCTTATTTCATCTCCAGATGTTGAAAAAAATACCTGATCGTCCAGGATGATATAAGATCGTCTCAGACAATTTATATAAGTTAATACACATCATCTAGAACATCATTTTGGATAAGACTAAGGTTTGTTTAACTGATCATCCAGGATGATCCTGAGATCATCCAGGATGATATGATTGGGCAATCAAACCTTAATTACTCACCTTAATTACTACACTAATTTAGGCTTAATTTTAATGCATCACCCAGGATGATCAGTTAAAGAAACCTTAGATGATGATAGGACATCATCCTATATGATTAGTTCAAAAACATTGAGCATCATCCAAAACATCACCCTAATTTTATGTTTAGATGATGGAAAAATATACTTATTGTCCTAGATGATTTCTTGATCATCTAAGATGATTAGTTTAAAATATTAAATATCATCCAGAACATTGATCTTATTTCATCTTTAGACGATGGAAAAATACCTGATCGTCCACGAAGATATAGGATCGACTCAGATAATTTATACAAATCAATACACAACATCCAGAACATCATTTTGGTCATCCAGGGTAAGACTAAGGTTTGTTTAACTGATCATCCTGGATGATCCTGAGATAATCCAGGATGATATGATTGAGCAATCAAACCTTAATTACTACACTAATTTAGGCATAATTTCAATCCATCATCCAGGAAGATGTCCAAAAATAAAATATGTCTAAACAAATACGGCGGCTGATTCTTTCTGATTTAATCCTATCTTCTAGGATGATGTGATCAAAAATAAAAAACATGAAAAATAGAAAGAATTTTTTCCTGAGTGTGTGTGTGTAAGGTTACTTAGCATTAGACCCACTTTATATACAATTGACTAAAGATAAGGTAAAAAAACTTAATGAGAGTTTATAAACAAACTCAATCCTAATCTTCACAATCTTGAGCTGGCTTGATTTATAATTAGCCTTGTGGATCTGAAATGTTAGTAGGCAAGGTAGTTATAGAAAAACTAAAGTGCCAGAAATATTTGCTATCATTAAAATTATAATTCTTGAATCCAGATTTGCAATAGGTTAATGATTTTTTTAATGAGAATGGTTGGGATGTCGAGAAACAATTTAGTTTGCTGTCTAATTTTATTATTCATAAAATCTTACATATCCCTTTAAACATTAACTTTCTTAAAGTTTAGCTAAATGCCTTATCTAAAGATGGTAAATTTAGATTAAAGGATGCTTGGAATTTTTTTAGAGCTAAGCAAGAGGTCTCCAAGATTTTCAAGATGATTTGACAAAAAGTTTTCTTTCTACTGTGTCTCTTTTTGTTTGGTGTATTTTACATAAGTCTATCCCTACTAATGATAATTTGATTAAATGTGGCTTATCGTTCCTTCCAAATGCCAATATTATTTTCACATGGATAATATGCATCATGTGATTGTTTCAAGTCCTTGTGCTATTAATGTTTGGACTTACTTTGATGATATCTTGCATTTAAATTATTTTAATGCTAAGGCTTCTATTTATTCTATTCTTAATAGTTGGTTTGTTAATTCTAGAGGTCATATCAAGAACGTTAATCCCTCTCCCATCCTTTAGTTTTTATGGTTGGATAGGAATAATTCCTTATTCAATGGGGTGGTCATGAATCATAATAGAATTATTTAGATCATGGATCTTTATTCTACAAAGTTAATTTTGATTAAGAATTTAAAAAAAAAAATTTATTGCTATGGCTGAATTAGGTATTAAGTTGGAGGGGGTTGGTATTGTAAATGGCCCTAAAAGAATCTTTTGGCTAAAACCTCCAGTTTTTTTCTTTAAGTTTATTATGGATGTTGTTAATGTTTATTCTGGGGTGGTTGTGGTGGTATTATCAGAGATGCTAATGGTAAAGGTATTTTGGGCTTAGCTGGTCATTTCAACAACTATAATATTAATGCTGCTGACTATGCTATCCTGTATGGTTTAAAACTTTGCTTATCTCTTGATTTAATTTGATGAAGGAAATTATGTGCCCTACTACCATGTTTTACATGTGAAGAGAAATTAAGCATTTCTTGAGCATGCTTAATTGCTCATTTTTTATTATTCATGTGGATGGTAATGCTTGTGCCCATGGAATTGCTGAGGGGGGCTTTGATTTGGAATCCATGGACGATTTTCCCTTTCTTAATCTTCCTCTTCATATTAGAGGACTTTTAAAATTTTATGAGATTAGTTTTTTGTATGTTATTCTTTAATTTTATTGCCTTTGGTTACTACTGGTTGGTGTCTAGTTTTAGCTGTTTATTTATTACCTATTGGGTTGGTTCATCGTTACTGTAGAGCTGGTTTTTATTTTTTTATGTTAGGTGTTATTATGCTCCTATTTTGGTTGAGTGGGTTCTTTCTATTTTTGGTTGTTATTCCTTATTTGAGGCTATTAGTGTTGTCCTGTGGTTGGTCTAGGTTGGTCGCTCTATACTATCTTGGCATTTATATTATTGATTTATAGGATTTTTTTTTTCTTGTGTTTTGTCAGTTTGGTGGTGTATACTATAGTGGTCTTATGGCTATTAGCTGGATGGTTTGGGTACAACTCTCAGGGGGCTAGTGGTTGTGATGCTATTTTGGAGTTATCCCTAAGGTTGTTTGTGTTATAAATTGGTGTTTTGCTGCATTATTTGGATCTGGTAATCTTACCATGTTGTGGTCCTTTGATTTTTGTCTCTCTAGTTATTTGGTTTATCACTTTGGGAGTTGTCTTCTATTCCTGGAGACTTGTTTGTTCTGGGTCTATTTAGTTGCTTTCAATTTATTGTATGCTAATTGCTTGGGGGTGAGCTTCCAATTTGTTGCTAATGTTCTTTCTAAGCTGAATCTGATATGTTTTTATTTTGGTTTGTATTGGTGTCTTTTGAGATGCTACCTCCTTTTTTGGGTGGATATCTTTTATATTGTAATGGGTTCCTTTATAGGTTTTAATTTCCTAATGTATGTTACTACTTTTGTTGTTGTTATTGCTCTTTTTATTACCTCTATGTGCAGATGGTTCTTAGTACAGGTGATCGAGAGGCTGATCTTTGGAGGAGATTGCTATAGCCTTTTGGTGTTTCTGTAGCTCTATTATGTTTTGGGTGCTCGCTCTTATGCACCATAGAATGTACTTAGGACTCCTTGTACTTTTTCTTAGTAGGTAACTCGATCTTGTAGGTTTATTTTTTTTTTATTTTATAGCTTTAATGAGTAGTAGTGATCTGGAGTAACCTTTAAGGACATTGTAATCGTTCTTTTATATTAACATGTAAGCACCGCCGTGGGTTTTGGCTAAATTAAAAAATTGGTTTAATTACAAATAAAAAAATTTTCTCATAAGCTTCAATGAATTTAAAATTAAACAACATGAGGATTATAAAAATTTTAACCCAATTTTTAAAATTTTTGTTTTATAAAAAAAATTGAAAAAAATAAAGTACACAAGTACACAAAACAAAAAAAAAAAAAACTCAAGGAAACCAAAATACATAAACCATAAATAACCTCCCCCTGAGAATATTAATTCTAAACAAACCAAAACACAAAACCAAAAGACTTCAAACATAACATAACATAAATAATAACTCAAACCAAATAATAAATAATAACCTCCCCCTATTTTGTCATCAGAAAAAAAAAAACATCTTTAAACAACCCCATCAAGATTCTTTGCGCTTAGCCCCCACGTGTTGTCTCAAGTAAAATGAAGGAGACTCTAAGGTTTCCTTATCGACGCCTATTGCGGTAGAATTGAGGATCCTTTTCTTTTTATTGAATTTTTTTTTTTTTTTTTTGACTACTTAAGTATTTCTTGGTTTTATTTTGATACTTTTTAGTTTTCTTGTGAGGTTTGGGTAATGAAAAACCATCATCATCCAACCCATGGACTTTTAATCATGATGGTAAATCTCGATTATTGAAAAAATGTTATTGCAGGAGGTTGTCCTCCTTCTCCTGTTTTGAAGTTTGATTTTGTTCAATCATCTTTCAAGTGTTTGTCTACTTTGATATTTGATGATAAAGTTGTTTCTCAACTATCTATCCCTTTTTCATTTACTTTGGTTGGAAAATTTGTGATGAGATGGCCAAATCTTGAAATTATTTAGAAGTTCTTTCTCTCATTAAAACTCTCTAGATTTTTTCAATTGGCTTGTTGGACCAACAACATATTGTGATTCAAATCTCAAATGATTTAGACTACAGCCGCATTTTTTTCAGATGAACATATTATATTCAGCAATGTCAATGTGATGTCTTAAGAGGACTCCCGATTTTTATTTTAGAAAGGAATCACCAATAATTCCTATTTTGATATTCATTCCTAATTTGAGACTTCTTCTTTTTAATTCTTAGATCTTATTTTCTTTAGGATCCATTTTGGGTAAGCTCTTGTAGATGCATTAAGCTACTACAAATGTTTCTCATCAAACCATGGCACACAAATTTGTGTAAATGAACATTTCATAGGAACTTACAAAATAAATATGAATTTTTTTGGAGATTAATGGGTATCAACAAAATGTTGAATTTGAAACATGCCTAGTTTTTGTAGCCATTGTAAATCACATGGTCACATCAAACTGAAATGTTTTATTTTGAATTCTCAATTATGTATTCATAAGGAAATTGTTAAAGACTCAAAAGAAAAAAAAAATTATAGTTAATCAAATTTCTTATGAGAATACAAACCAAGTGAAAGTGCATGAAATTCTTTTGGCATCAACTCCTTCCAAGACTATAATGGTAATCGTGTCATTGAAATGGTCAATGATAAGAATGAGCATGTCTGTTAGATGGAGCATGGTTTTGGTGGAGATGAAAATAACAATGTGGAGTGCAACTCCTCTTCTAATGAAGAAGGATTTCATTAGCCCCCTCATAATGTTTTTGGAACTCATATTCCCGTCAATAATGGTTTGCAAAATTTTAAACATATTGATAAGAAAATGGTTTTTATTTCTTTAAAACATAATTCCATGCATCTTTATACTTTTCTACCATGTCCTAGTAACAAAAGTATATAGGATTTTATGGGAAAAAATGATAAATGTGATGTGAATATGTTAATTTAAAACCTTTGTGAATGTTAAGGATAATACTTATGAAGGAAATATGGAAGAAGGAGAATATGTGGATGAGGAAATGGAGTAGGTAGCTAATATAATGAGGAATGATGATGAACTTTAGAATAATGGGAATGGTATGGTTGAGGGTACTAATGCATAAGAGATTTGAAAGAATTTGTAGAGAAAGGACTAAGGTATAAGTGGAAAATTTCTTCTCCAAGTAATGATGATGCTTTGTTAGTGATTGTGCTAATAAAGGTCTAATTAATGAAGAGAATAATTTCATTTTACTAAAAAAAAAAAAAAAAAAAAAAATGCAAAACCAAAATGTGCATTCTCCTAGAAGTACGCATTCTCAAACTTTAAACAAAATGCATATTAATGATTAAGCCAATTATATTGAATGTTTGGGGCATTGATTGCCCATCTTCTAGGATTAGAGTTCATAACTTATGCCACATTCATTATATTTATTTTCTTATTTTATTAGAACCTCTTATTTCTATTTCCATGATGGATAATACTACTAGGATTCTATATTTTAATCATACTGTGGTGAATGTTTCTACCATAATTTGGATTTTTTGGAAAGACCCTATTAAAATTTATGTTATTGTTACTTTTACTGAAGTTATACATTGTAAAATTGAGTTTATACTATTTTGTTTTTATGCTTCTCTCATATGTGCTTCTTTGTCTCATTTTGTTTGAAAGGATCTTTAGAATCATCTTTTAGTGTTTAGTGATCTTTTTAACTCCCCTTCATAAGTCGGTGGTGATTTTACTAAAAGGATTGTTGGTTCTTATCATATTTATCATCCTATGGTAGATTTTAATAGTATGATGATGGATTGTAATAATATTGATATTGGCTTCTCGTATAATCCTTTTACTTCGAATCATGGTAATATATTGCAACACCTTGTTGAGCATTTAATGATCAATTCTAGCAATAACACCTTGTTGAGCATTTAAGTAAAACATTTAATAATTATTTCCCTCTCTTGATTGGTACCAAGTCTAGACAGTTTGATCTTTCTCATACTTTTAGATTTCAAAATATATGGTTCTTAGATAACACTTTCACTAATTTGGTTAAATAAAATTTGGAGGCCCTTTACATCCTGATAATGATAGTGTAGGGATGAATAGACTGTGGTTGGAACTCAAAAGGCTTAGGTATAAACTTAGTTGGTCGAATAAAAATGTTTTCAAAAACTTTTTTACTAATATTTTTTATGCTAAAAAAGTTATTTCTTATAAGCTTATTTGTCAGAATAATCCTTCAGATGTTAATTTAGTAAATTTTAAAGAGGCTAAATATTATTTGCTTAAGCTTCAAGAGCAAGATGAGATTTATTGGAAATAAAAATATTCATCTAAACATCTTATTGAAGGGGTTAATAATACTAATTATTTTCAATTGTTGGTCACAAATAGAGCTATAACTTTTATTCATCAAATTGAACTTCATGACGGGATCATTATTGAGGAGGAAGATTTGGTTGCTAAGTCTGCTGTCGAGCATTTCTCTAAGTTATTTAATAAAAACATTGAACCTCTTCCAACTGATTAACTTGAGCTTATACCTAGTAGTATTAATGACGAGGATGATAATATTCTTAGCATCTTGCTTTCAATGGAGGAAGTCAAGAAAGTTGTTTTTGATATGAATGTTGATTTTGTGGCTGGCTCGGATGGTTTTTCCACTACTTATTTTCAAAAATCTTTGAATATTATTTGTGATGATTTATATATTGTTGTTTTTTATTTCCTTAATGGAAATTTTATGCATAAGTTTTTTTCTAGTACTTCTTCTGTGCTAATCCCAAAGAATTTTTTTTGCTAATAAGTCAGAGCTCTTTCTTTAGTAATTTTATCTCTAAAATTATTTTGGATTATTAATCACCTTTGTTTTTAAAAATTATCTCTCCTTACCAAATGGGGTTTGTTAAAGGTAGAGCCATTATAGATAACATGCTTTTGGCTCAAGAAATTATTCAAGACCTTAACCTCAATGTGCAAGGTGGCAACATGATTTTTAAATTAGATATTGTTTAAGCACATGATAATATTAACTGGAAGTATTTTTATCACATTTTGTAGCATTTTGGTTTTAATTATAATTTCATTAGCTTACTCAAGAATTTTATTAAGTGTGCTTATTTTTTCATTATTGTTAATGATAAAATCAACAAATTCATTAATTCCTTTCAAGGTATCAATCAAGGTGATCCTCTTTCCTCTGCTCTCTTCATTATTATGGCTCAGTATCTTTCTAGAGGACTTACCCATCTCTATGAAGCTTACCCTAACCTATAATTTAAAACTTATGGGGGTTTACATATCTCCCATTTATGCTTTGCTGACAATGTTATTTTTTTTTCCAATGGTTTTATTAATATGGTTAATATGCTTACTTTCTTGATTAATATTACTCTATTGAGTGGTTTAAACTTTAAAAGAAATAACTTTTATTTTATCACTTCTAAGAATTTCTCTAGTAGTCGCATCATTGATATTAAAGGTACTACATGTTTTGTGCAGGTTTTCCTTCCATTAAAAATATTTGGGTGTTCTTCTTTTTAAAGGTCGTAAAAGATCTTTTCTTTTTGATGATTTGATTACTGCTTTGTAGAATAAACTAAAATATTTGAAATTTATTTTCCTTAGCTTTTGTGGTACATTTGTGTAGATTAAAACAGTTATTTTCTCCCATCCTATCTATATATTTCAAAACATTGAACCTATTTTTGTGGCTTGTGTAGATTGGAAAAATTAATCAACAAGTTTTTTTGGATAGGCATGAGTGGTAACTCTAAAATCCTGTGGTCCTCTTGGAATAAATGTTGTGGTACTTTCGAGGAATTTGGTTTGGGGTGGAAGAACATGGTAGATTTAGCTCATGCTTTTCCCTATAAACTTTGGTATAACTTTCATGATAAAACTATTCTTTAGTCTAAATTTATGATGTTAAAGCATTGTGTTGGCAAATCATCCAACAATTTGTACTTAAAAAATAGGAGATTTTAGGTTCTAGAAAAAACTTTATAGTATCAAATGGGAAGTGGAACCTTATTTTCATTGGGGTATGGCTGTGCTAGTTTGATTTTATATTTTTTTTAAGGACAAGTGATTGAACCAACCTTTTATTGATAATATGTTCCAATTGATATCTACCTCTGCTATAAAAGTTAATTATTTTATTACCAATAATTAATGGAATATTACACAACCTTTTCAAGTTATTCATATGTCTATTATTAATCAGATATTAATAATTCCTTTAAATAACAATGCTTAGGATCTTTTATTATGAAACATGGCTAGCAATGAGAACTTTACTATTAAGAAGACTTTGAATACATTTAGAACTAAACATGCTTCTTCTAAACTTTTTACTATGTAATGGCACAAAAGATTTACCACTTCTTTTGCTACTTTTATTGGGATAGTCATGCATAATTATGTTTCTTCAAATGAGATTTCAATAAAACATGGTTTCGTTTTAGCTTCCATCTGCCAATATTGCTACATGTTGAGAATATGCATCATGTTTTTATTTTTAGGTCAATCACTATTGAAGTTTGAATTCATTTTGAGGTAATTTTTAAACTTAATTACTTTAAGTGTAAAAGGAAATCTTCCATTTGTGGTTCACTGATGTAAGAGGTCATATTGTCAATATTATTCATTCCCTTTTTCTATGGAACCTATGGATCGATAGAAATAACTCTCATTTTAATTGTAATGGGTCTACTAAAGGGGAGACGTGTGGCTGTGGTGGTATCATTAGAGATTCTAATGGTAATTTTGTTGTTGCTTTTGTTTGTCCTCTTCCACTTTCTCTATTATTTACTCTAAACTTTATGTTATCTTATTTTGATTGAAATTTTTTCTATCCCTTGGTCTGGTTAATATTTTGATTGAAGTAGATGCATTTCACAAGAGATTTTACCAAAAAGATAATAATGAGAAGATTTATAGTCCTGAATTTTTCTATCTTATTAAGGAAATTAAACAACTTCTGATTTTGTTTTATGTCAAGTTGACTCTTATTCACAGAGAAGGCAATGCTTGTATCAACTTGTTAGCTAATCATGGTTCTTACCTGCAATTCCTTACTTTATTTTCTTATAATCATCTCCCTCCTTTTGTTAAAGACATCATTAAATTGGTTAAATTTAGTTTTCCTTATGTTAGAAATTAATGTTTTCTTTTGATGGGTCAATTTTTTCTCTTTTAGTTGTTCTGATACTTTACTTAGTTTGGATAGTTATCTCCATGTGGTGAATACAAGAATGTTTTCAATCTTATTTTTCCATGCATAATGATAGTGGGCCGGGTGTTGATGATAATATGTTTTTTTATCTATGAATTTTATCCTTAATATCAAATGCTACTTTTCCTTTATTTCCTTTATTATGGATGAGAATGATTATTGTCATATGCTTCCTTCCTAGATTGCAATTTATATGATCTGCTATATTCCTAATTTTTATCATAATAAGGCTTGTAATAATTGTAGAAGGTTGATTTCTTAGCATCAATGGTTTGTCAATTAGCATACCAACTTCCTTTACTTATATGCTGATGCTAACTATTGGGATTAGCCTATTTTGAGCAATTATTAGAGAATCAATTATGATGTTCAGAACTCTTTATACTGCTCATCTAGTCTTTTTTTTTTTTAAGGAATGTAATTTTGTATTAAAAGAAAAAAAAATAAGAACAACCTATTACAAACTAGAACAAAAATAAACTAAGGGTTTCTTGATCCAACATGGAAAGAAACCTTATTGAAAGCATATTTGTTAAAGCTTAATTTATCAGAATTGAAATGATACCCACTATTTCCTATTTTAAAACCCTTGGGGTGGAGGGGATGCCAAAATTAAAAAATAACATAAAAGGTTGGTTAGTATCCCAAAGTTCCCAACTGATTAAAAAATAAGACCTAGTATCGATCCCATAAACAATTAGAATAGATTTAGAAAAAAAATATAAAACTAAAAGAAACTAAAGGAAACAAAAAAGAAAACATAAAAAATAATTACAAATCTCCACCAATAATTGAGAATCATATAAGAAAGCTTGCAGTAAATTTCTCTAATGCCACTTCAAAAACCTGAGTCTATAAACCAAAGATAATAATCTGAGATACTCTTTGATCATGAATTCCATTATCAAGTGTCTTCCAAAAACCATCGTACTATAGTTTACCATGTAAAAGTAGTAAAGCATTAATGAATTAAAGGGGAAGAACCCCTCACAAACTTCTTTGTTCTTAGATCTGCTAATCTCCTTCTACGAATATCTTCCACCGGACCCAAAGATTGAAGTTCATTGAAAAGTTTATGTTTAGAACCTGAAAAATGATCCAATTTAATAGCTGCTATTTTCCCCTTCACTAATGCATGCTTTTTAAAATTCAAGTTATCCTCCGAAGGAGGAGTAACAAATTCAGGTAAATCCATAAGAGTTAGTTTAGCAACAAATTCGGTTTTAGATTCTGGTTCAGAAATAACGGCAACCTTATTTCCTTCCTAAAATCGTGCTCTAAATTCAATTTTTGAATTTTGAAATTATTCTTATTCAGCAAACAGTTCAGATGAATTTTCTATTTCATCAAATGCTGAATGAGAAACTGCATTCGGTATAGTAACCGAACCAAGTTCAATTTCAACCTCATTTCCTTCCTGAAACCATGATATCTACTCAATTTCTATTTTTTGTAAATCTTCTGGTATAGAAACTGACTCATCAATAACATCTACCTCATTTCCTTCTAGAATTTGAGCATTATTGATCTCAAAATTTGAATTATGAATAGTAACTGGATCATCAATCAAGCCAACAACATTATCTCAGCTATTTGTTGTTGATTACCGATCAATCAAATCTTTGTTCAGATTAAACCATCCTGATTATTAGCAACCTGAATTAAACTTTCAACAAAGTCTAATTTATCAACTTCTTCTTTATTAGTAACATGAGATAAATTAGTAACCATTTTATCCTTTTCTTCTAGTGATAACACACTATGTTTGTTGGAAATATCAAAATCTGTTATGATATTATCAAAAATTTCAACAACAGAATTTCCCTTATCAACAATAGGAATCCTATCCAAAATAGGATTACCTTCATTTTCCTTGGAGAGATAATCAGATTGATTTTTCTCAAATAAAATGTTTGCCTTTTTTTATTTTTAATTTCACATGCATCCATGGCCCATAGGAATTATCTTCAACTAGAGGTGAACTTTTATGAACTTCTTTATCAAGCATATTCAAATTTTGATAAACATTTGGACATACAAAATTTTTATGTCCAATTTTTTCGCATTTGAAGCAAAGAGACGATAGATTTTCATATTCAAATTTTTGAAAAAATCTACCATTCAAACCTTCAACCCAGGTACCACAAGGGAGCTTAGAATTTAATTTAATCCAAATGCAAGCTCAAGAAAATTCCCTTCTCCCCCATCTAAACATGTTACCATCAAATAATAAAGGAGTTCCGATTCTAGAAATAATTCATGTAATATTGGTTTCATACCAGCAATGTAAAGGCAAATCAGGAAGACAAACCCAAATAGGAGAAGAAATCCTATCCATTGAAATATGATAGAAGTTAGGTGACCATCTGTCTAAACCAAATATGAAGCCCTCCACATACCAAGGACCTCCATTAAGAACTTCCTCCATTGCTTCATGTGATTGAAAAGAGTACATAAGTCAATCTAATCCAAGCGAGGTTATATGAAACCCTCCAAATTTAACCCATTTCCTCCTTAATTCAATAGAACAATATGAAGAAGGCAAGTTTTTACAAAGAATTTTCACAACCAATGAATTTCTGAAAACTTGAACATTAGCTTTTTCATTTTCCACATCAAGTTTGACCACATTAGCATCTTCATTTTCACCATGAACATCATTGAAATTTATTTTAATATGTGGTTTTTTAATCCATACATTAGAATTATCCAATCCAAAAGAAGATACTAGATTTTGATATTACTATCACCAAGGATGGTATTATTAATACTGATATCATTCTTCAATAGATTATTATCTTTGCAACCGATGAAGAAGCTGCCATATCATTTGCCTTAGGGATAAAATCCGACATAGGTAAAATTGACTTACTATTGAAAACATCAATGACTTCTTTTCCCTTACCTATCTCCAGCAAAG
This sequence comes from Dendrobium nobile, assembly GCA_022539455.1. Lineage (NCBI taxonomy): Eukaryota > Viridiplantae > Streptophyta > Magnoliopsida > Asparagales > Orchidaceae > Dendrobium > Dendrobium nobile. The sequence continues at coordinate 32,583,728 of CM039718.1, read as the reverse complement.
ACTTTTTCTTAGATACCAACCCTCCCTCTCTAATCACCAGAGGAGAATTCAAAAACCAAGAATTACGAGGAAAACTGTGATTAAATGAAAATCTACCTTTTGAATCCAACGTAGTTGGACTCACTGTAGATCTTAAGGAGTTGGTGTTCTAGACATCCATGGATGTCCAGCCACCTTCTTCCATCTTCAATATTGGCACCCAAAAAGTTCTTCAAAATCCTTCCTCTTTTTGCGGATGTTCTCTCTCCTCTCTTTACTCACTTGATTGAATATGTTGCTCATCTAGTCCGGGGTTAATTCAAAATAACTATTTTCTAGTTTTCTTTTTTATCATATATTTTGGGTTGGTCAATCTTTTTTCAACCCATGGCGTATCTACTCTATCTCAATGTTATTTATTTTAAGATGATGGATTTTAAGGCTTTCTTTCAGTTTATCAAGAACTTTTGTTGCTCTATTCTGGTGGAAGTGTCTGGCATTGTGCTCTTTCTATCATCGCCATCTGTGTTTCCTTTTATTTAGTGACACTTTTCCATGCAGGATCACTGTTAACTTGGATCAATTTTGGAGTAGATTGGAGTGGCAATTGAGTGTTGTGCATGGTAGCATCACTGATTCTACATGCTTGAGCTTGTATGGAAATTCTTATTGGTTTGGCACTTTTTGTTCAAATGGTTTTACTTTGTTGTTCGAATCTTCTTCTGATTATTTTTATTTTTCCTGTTTAAGTTTTTTTATTAGGTCTTGGCTTTCTGATGCTTTATATTTATGATATTGGAATGAGCTGGTGGTTATCAATTGTGTTATTTTTCCTATTGTTGGTCATTCTCTACCTTGTTACTGTAGTATGTCTTGGCTTTCTAGTGCTTTATATTAATGTTATTTGAATGAGTTAATGTTTATCAATTCTGCTTTTTTCTGGTTGTTTGTCGTGCTCTTCTTGGTTACTATGGTTGGTATATTTACTCTTATTATATTAACAATTATGATGATTTTCCTATTCTTTGTTGTGGCATACAAGGTAACTACCATGGGTATATTTACTTTTGTTATATTATTTATTTTGCCTTATATTCTAGTGAGGGGTGTGATTCTTTTAGTTGTGTTGTTTGGAGTATCATTTCCTAATGTTGGATTTGTATGGCACCCCTAGAAGGGGGGGGGGGGGGGGGGGGGGGGGGGGGGGAGAATTGGGGTTTTTTAAATTCTTATTAAAATAAGGCAATTAAAGTGATTTTATACTTATTTTGAAAAGAATAAGAAATTACATTTTTTTTTTTGAAAAAGATAAGGAAAAATATATATAATAAATGAAAATAAGAGGAATTAAATTTTTATGTTGATTGGCTCGGATTCCAATTTAATCAACGTTCACACTAGCTAACTCTTAGGCTAGAATTCACTAATCTCAGGATTGCCTTGCAAACCACACTTCATTAAACCAAAGAAGTTCTTTACATACTAAGTACTCTCCTACACAGGCGAGTACAACTCAATTTAATTATAATTTAGACTTCACTAAGTGAAAATAAAAAATAAAATTTTATGTAAACAATACAGGTTCAAATTATCTTGAAATAAAATGGCCATAATATTTGAGATAATCTGATAAATTAATTTTAATAACATCACCACTTTCAAATGGAATATTAAATTGTCTCACTTTAAGATAGATTTACATTTTGATAAAAAATGAATAATATTTTAAATAAGGTTATTTTCTTGCTTATTTAAACTTTAACGCTTCAAATCAAAAAATGAATTAGATATTAAATATAAATCTATGTCACATTAAATAAAATAAAAATACATACTTTGCTAAATTTATGTATTAAAAAAATAATATAGGAAACTTAATGTAACACTCCCAACTAGTATTTACCAAATAATAAAATTTTCAAGAAAGAAACAAATGGTGAAAGCTAAAAGAATAGCAAGTAAGGATTTAGTGATGGAAAGCAAACTCAAGAACTACAAGAGATGTTACACGGTTTTGTGTGTTGAAGCTTTCCATCAAAGAATTCAATTAAAAGAGCAATTGGAATAAAAATCAATTTTTTTCCTCTTAAGATTTAGCATGTAAAGAAGAAAAGTATAATGTAAGAATTGATGGAGTTTTCTTTTTTTAGCAGCCTTACATGAAGAGGAAGAGAGGTATTTAAAGAGAAAATAAATGTAAAGCCAAATTTGGATAAAACAATTAATCTAATCTTATTTTATCAACTAATAATATTATATTTGAACATGAATTCATTTATATTAAATAGATATAAGTTTCAAATGTCTATAAAATGGTTAGTCACATGGGAATGTCAAAAAATCATCATATGCATCCAAAATATGGCAAAAAAATCTTCCCAACAAATTATATTAAAATGAGATAATGTTTGGAAATTCATTATAATTTCAATTGAGATCCAAATGAGTTATATAATAAAAAATCCAAGGAATCAAATGCAATAAAAATTAAACCAATTTTCTATTAAAATAATATCATATTCAATTTAAATAAAATCTTTTTCATATTTATAAATATTTAAGGATATATTGAATATTAATATAATACTATGATGTAATTCATATAACATTAATCAAACATAAATAAATTGATATGAAACAAATTAATTTAAATTGAATAAATAGTAAAAGTTTTACCACAAGGTTATTACATTTAATTTCCCTAATTATTATATATCTTTCCTTATTTGATAATATTTATGTAATCAATGAAACTTATAAAATTTATTTAATAAAGAAATCTTATAGATTTCTATATATAGATTAATATATAATTAATAGATATTTAGATTGTGAGCAAATCAAATCATGTAAGTAAATATTAATGGTCCACTAACATAGCCTTATGATAATATAAAGTCCTTTAAGTTGTCTATCTTTGTCCATCATATTCTCCACATTTGATTGAAGATGAGTTGTGGAATGTAAAACAAATTAGTAATTACTATACACATCATTACTCCTAAAATATTTAGCACACAAATTAGAGCATCCAAGCATATGTTTGTTATCATCAAAATCTTTAAAATAGGTCATGAGATAGATAATATCAACACCTTGTATACTTAATTGTCTATGTTATGAAATCAGTATTTTATTTTGCACATTCAATATTGGGTTATTGGCATGATAAATTATATTATTTATTTCTTACCTAATATATGTTTCATTGATTTTTTTGTTTCAGTAGCCCTATAGTGTTCTCTTGCAAGTTAAGTTTGAATTATCTTCTAGTATTTATACTAGTTTTTTGTGCTGTCGAATTAAATTTTAAAAAAATATCATTGTATAGAGAAAGAATTTCTCATCTAGAGAGAAAAAAATCCCATTTCAAATTCCACATTAATAGTTTTTTATGCATTTTTTTATGCAAGATTTAAGGAGATGGCGGCGGATGGCCACAGACCATTAGTGGCCTCTATAGTAAAGGCTAACCCTAACAATTGATTGGTTGTTCTGAACAGAGGTGAGTTTGGTCAGCTGAACGATTATTTGAATCATTATGCGGAGGAAGCACATAAGAGAAGATAAATGAAAATGATTGCAATGTTTCTAATAAGACTATTTCTCTTGATGGTAAGGGTAAAAATGTTTATCATACTTTTCAATGCATAACACCGAGGGAGTAAAGAGTGATTGGATTGTCTTTATTGAAAGCTTATGACCTTGAGGCTTCTTTGTCAGGTACGAATATTTTTGTAAACATTTTTAGAAATTCAAATGCAATCCCTTGTGACAGTGTGATAAATGTTAATTCCCTGATATCAAGTTATAAAAATATTTATGATAATGCTGAGAAGTGTTCTAAAGGTTTAATGGTGGAGTCTTCTTCGGATAATGTCCATAATGCATTGCTTGTGCATGATCAAATGCATATGAATAGTGGGAGAGGTATCTTTTATCATAATTCATGGACCAAGAAGCATTATATTAAACTAAACTTTAAGGAGGTAAATGTTGTTTTGACAGATGATGGTAAGGCTATAAAATTGGTTGAGGCTAGTGAAATTATGAATGCTAACAGGCTTGAAAAATCTTTGGTAGACAAGGTGTTTGGTAGAGAAATCCAGTCCCATATTATGGCTTCGGAATTATGGTTCCAATAGGCACATCTTGGTCAATTTCATTTTACTACCCTAGGGATGGGTTGAGTTTTGTGTTCTTTTAAATCAGCCAAAGCTTTGGACAGTATTCTTTTAGGAGGCCCATGGCTTGTGAATGGTCACATTATTGGGATGGATAGCTGGTCCCTTGAATTTCTCCTTCATCGATGAGAGGTCTTACTTCTCCTATATTGATTAGAATGCCTCAATTTCCCTTGCATGTTGGGATGATGTTAATGTGGAAAAGATTGCTTCTATGATGGGTTTACCATTGATGTTAGATGGAAACATGTTATAATGGGGTAGAAGAGAGTTTGCAAGAGTTTGTGTTCGTGTGAAGCTTAATCAACCACATCCCTCAAGTGTTTGGGTGGAGAGTATGACATGAAGAGTTTTTCAAAAAGTTGAATACGTGAAGATTTTCACTTGTTTTTTTGAATGTGGGTTGATTGGGTATGTTAAGAGTGATTGTAAGAAGGGGTGTATGATTGTGAATGTTCTAGTTGTTGGAATTAATAAGAAAGGTCTTGGTAACTATGAGGATTTTAGGCAAGAAATAGATAAGAATGTAATCTATGGGTCGTGGGTTAATGTCAATTACGAAAGAAAATATGAGGGTATCTTAAGGTGTAGAAGATGTTCAGTAAGATGATTCTAAGCAATCCTGTAATTATAGAGATAGAGAAATCTGTTAGTTTGGGAGCCAATGAGCTAGAGGTAACTAAGAATGTGGATGTGGAAAAGGAAAATTAAAACATTATGATGATGGAAGAGGATGAAATTATTATTAAAGGAGAGCTGGGAAATGAAAGGTGGCAACTTCTGATCCTTTAGAGGTTTTCAACCCGTCTATTGAGGTGCTAGGAGATATGGGTGGTGACAAGGTAATGGAATCTACTCCAATTTCTTCTTCCATCACTAATACTATTAATAAGTTTCAAGCTTTTAATAATTATGTGGAGGAAAAGTTTGAGTTTCATGAAACTTCAAGTAAGAAGTCTGGGAGGAACACAAACACTGGTTTGTCTTTTGAAATAGAGGTTGCTATGTGAAATTGTGGTGTGGAGGGAGAAAGGAGTGGTGACGTTTTGAAAAGTGATAATGAGAAGGAGGTTGGTGGCATGAATGATGTGTCTAAATTTAAATTATCAAAGGAATTAAAATCACTTGGGCCGGTTAAATTTCTACCTCAAATCAGTAATATAGAGGGGATTGTTAAAGTAAGGAGTGGGGCCTCTTCCTCCTTTTCGGACCAATGAGAGCTATTTCTTTTGGGAATTATAGAGGGGAAAAAAAAGGAAAGCCTCTCTTTACTTAAAGGACTTTGTGAAGAGTTTAATGTTTTTTTTTTTTGTATGGGTTTGGTAAAGACTAAAATTTCTTCCTTTGATATATTGTCCTTTAATAAGATGATGGGATCATATTGGGATTACTTTCTGCTTCCATCTAAAGGATTGTTAGGAGGTCTTATGGTGTTGTGGAGATCTAATTTGGCTTCATTTTCTGAATTGAAGTTCTTATTAATGTGAAATTGGTTATCTAACCATGCTTAACAAGGTATTGTGGATCATCTCTATGGTTTATGATAGTAAGGATATTCATAAGAGGAGGAACTTATGGGATTATCTTCAAGTCTTATCACAATGGAAGGACCCTTCTGTGATTGGTGGGGACTTTAATTGCATTCTATCTTAAGAAGATAAGAGGGGTGGTAGGAAGTTTGTTTTTTCTCAAGGCCTCAAGGAGATGATGAACTTTTGAATTGCAATGACTTTCATGAAGTTGGTGTGGTTGGACCAAGGTTCACTTGGTGTAACAATAAAAGTGGTGAGGGGAATATTTTAGAAAGGTTGGATAGGTGCTTGCTTAATTTCATTGCTTCAAGAAATATCCAAGTGATAGTGGTGAGGCACATTGCTAGGGTGGCTTCAAACCATTGTCTTATTGATCTAAAGATTTTTTATTCAACATTTAAGAAGAAAAGCTTTCTGAAGTTTGAAGATATTTGGGTTTCTTTCCATGCCTCTTCTTGTATTATTTCTAGAGTGTGGAAAAAATCCTATGATGGTGATGATATGCAAGTTCGTAATTCAAAATGTAAGAAAACTTTGAAAGAGCTATCTTTTTGGAGTAAGGAAATATTGAAGAACTTTTTATTACTTAAATATGGTCTTAGAAAGAAAGTGTTGCAACTCCAAGAAGTGGAGGCTACAAAAGGTTAGCTGAATGAATAAAAATTATGGCGTTTAAGAGCTAACGTGGGAAAACTAAACATGTAAATTTCCCGATTGAATACTTGGTGGAAGAAAAGAGCAATGGTGAGGTGGATTGAAGAAGGGGATTTAAATTCCAAAATTGTTCATGCATTTGTGAATGCTAGGAGGAATGGAAATTGGATTTGCCAAGTCAGGGGGGCTGATGGCAGGATTGTTGAAAATCTAAAAGAGGTGGAAAATGTGTTTATTTTTTACATATATTTCAATGAGAAATGGATGGAAAGGAAGTATTGTTTGAAGAATTGGCCTTCTCCATGGAAATTATTGGATGTTAATGATAGAAACAAGCTGGATGCAAAATTCTCTGACTAAGAAATCCTAGAAGTTATCAATAATTTGGGAGGAAACAAATCCCCGAGATATGATGGAATATCTTATTTTTTTTTTAAAATCTTTTTGGGATATTATTAGTTATAATGTTTGTAAGGTTGTTAATAGGTTTTTTTTTCTTCTGGTATGCTCTGCAATGAATGGCAGGAGACTTTGATTATCTTGATTCATAAGGTGAAGGATCTTCTATCATCTACTGAATATCATCCAATCAGCTTTTGCAAGTCTATTTATAAGATTGTAGCTAAAGTCCTTTTTAATAGGCTGCTTTTGGTGGTTCATAAGATAATTTTGAAAGAGCAGGTTGCTATTATAAAAGGGAGATCAATCTCAGATCATCTTCTTTTAGTAAAAGAGGTATTCAACAAAATTAAATGTTCTAAAGCAAGGAATGGTCTCTTACCAATCAAGATTGATATGAAACAAGTGTATGACAACATGTGTTGGGCTACTTTAAGAGAGATGTTGAATAACTTGGATTTTCATACCAAATTTGCAAACTTGATGATGGTATGTGTAATGGAACCAAACTTTTTTATTAGGATTAGTGGGAGTAACTCAAAGTGGATTGAGGGAAAGTGTGGGTTTCGGCAGGGCTGCCCAATTTCTCACTTATTATTTATTATGTGTTCTCAATAACATTCTAATTCATTTTTTAGTAGAGGCATGGATCATGGTATCAGTATATCCCTAAATAAATAAAAAATTTCTCACCTTTATATGTGGATGATATTCTACATTTTTTAGATGTAAAGTTGTGAAATATCAAGAAGATAAAGAAGGTGCTACTAGACTATTGTAAGTCGAATGGACAAGCGGTAAATCTTCAATAGTCTTCTTTGTTGATGGGTAAAAATATCAATAGAAAAAAAAAAGAAACAAATCTCAAAGTTATTGGACATTAAGGTTATGGAGGAAAAGGAATATCTAGGTATCAAAATTTCTTTGAGGAGATTGAGAAGGACTGATTATAAATATCTATTCGGATAAATCCTCCAAGAGACTCAATGCTTGATGGAATAGGTTCATTTATCTTGCAGGGAGGATGATCTTGGTGAAAATAGTTTTTCTTGCTCTTTATTTATTTCTTTCTTCACACTCTTTGATTCCCTTCAGTATTTTGAAAGAGTTTGACAAGCTATGCAGAAATTATATATGGGATAAACTTGATGGTAGCCATGGGCTTGTTGCTTGGGATGTCTTGTGCAAAACAAAGAAACTTGCTGGAGGTGGTCTTTATACAGCGGTGTCCAAATTGGGAACTTTATGGACAAGGTTTGCTTGTATCCTTTTAGACAATCTGTATTCTCTACATAACAGAAACCTGTTGGCTAAATATGGAAAAAATGGTGGAAAGGTGATGGGAAAATAAGTTGCTTGGCTACATAGAAAATTGTTATGGATGGTTGGAATTCTTTCAAAGGGATTATCAGGTGGAAAGTTGCTTCAAGCACTTTGATTGATGTCTAGAAGGATGTGTGGATTCTTGACAAAAGTATATTGAAATGGCCAAATTTAGTAGCTAGTTGGGAGGAAGAAATTATAACTCTAAACTCACTCATTGATAATAGTGCTTGGAATTACTCTCTACTGAATAATTACTTTGGGGATGACCTTGTAAACTTGATTGACAAAGTTGATATATGTCAAAATATGGATGAATATAGGATGGAGTTGAAATTTAATTTGACTTGTAAATCTATTTTAGCAATGGTTTCAGAGTTGCAATTTTATGAAGATATGGAATATTACTATGGTTCATGAGTGAATAAGTTTAAGCTCAATCCTCAGGTAGAGCAATTTGTATGGAGTTTAAGCATAAATGTTATTCCTTCAACATATTTCTTCTTTCATAGAAGACATACTAATTCAAACTTATATCTTAGGGGCTGCATTGAAGTTGAAAATAGTGATCACTGAATTGCTACCTATCCAAAACTTATTCAGGTTATAAGTTTTCTAAACACCTAGAGATTCATGGTGCCAGTTTATTACTCTTTTAAGGATTTTTGAAGAACTTGGAAATGATTTCGATTAGAAATAAATTCATTGCCAAGCTATATTTAGTATTGTTTCTATTTTTCTAGAATAATAGAAACAAAGTGAAACATGGTAGTGTAGAAGATAGTGTTGTTGTTATTATGACCTGAGTCATCAATTCTGTGGCTATTTTATATAAGGATAAATCATCTTGGGAAACAGGGGTGTTAATTAGTCTTTCGGACTATTTTTAAATTTTTGGCATCCTCCCACCGAGTGGTTAAAGATCAACATTAATGCTTCCCTATATAAATCAAATAGAGCTGGTGTTGGTGAAGCTGTTAGAGATAGTAGAGGGACATTCTTGTTTGCCTTTGGGTTTGGTTGTGTCCACTGGTATTTTGCACAGTTGGAGTTATTGGCTTTCAAATCATTGAAGGATGTTCTACAAGAGTGGATGCTTGAGGCAAAAGGTATTGTGATTGAAGGGGATAATAAAAACAAAATCAACTTTCTCCACAAACTGTATAGTATACCAGAGAAGTTGATGGGAGGACAAATAGATGAAGAATTATTATTCATGAAGGGTTTCAATAATGTTTTATTTCATTTTGTTAGTCGTGATTGTAATAAGTTAGCTGATTATTATGTTAAGTTAGCTAGTTCTCATTGAAATGACTAGATGGATAAGAGGGGGGGGGGGGGGGGGGGGGGGGGGGTAGGGTTAATTGTGAAAGATTTATAACAAAAAATAAAACCTAAACAGGAGTTCTAATATTTTTGATATTTTTTAAGGTTTTAACATGAAAATAAAGTGCAACAATGGAATCCTGTTCAATCACAATATTTCACCAACCAAATATACTAAAAATGAAAAATGCACGCAAGAATAAAAATTATAAGGAAAAAGCACACCAAATTTTTATAGTGGTTCGGTCAAACCATGACCTACGTCCACTCCCCGGAGTCCACCGCTCTGGGTATTTCACTACAGGCAATAGCTCTCCTTTTTCCCCCCTTGGCAAGGAGGAGAAGCCCTTACAATACTCCCTTTCACCAACCTGGCGTGGCGGAGTGCCAAACTCTATTTTCACCCTCCTGGCGATGGTAGAGAACCTTTACATTTTTCTCCCTCCTGGAGAAGGCACAGTACCTCGAGGTCACGGATGTAGAAGAGCCTTCCCCACGGAGATCCTCTCACAAATTCTTCTAAGGACACAGGAGGAGGAAGATGCAGCAAGTTCGGAGCAACCGTGTGATCACCCTAACACCTCTTCTCCCTCACAACGCTCACCTTCTCCCTCCTCTCTCAAGCCCAAAAGAACTTTTAAAGAGCTCTCTCCCTTGGAATCCCTCTCTAACGTCGTTCTCCTCTTTAATTTACACTCTTTAAAACATAACTATTTTGACCGCTTAAAACGGGCTCCAAAATCCCTAAAATTTCACAGTAGCCGTTACTATCGTGCAGTATAATTTATAATCGTATAGTATGATATGTATACCAAGCTTCATCCTAGTACGAAGATGTACGAATAGTTCAAAATCAAACGTACAGTACGATAATGAATCATACGGTACGATCCTCAACATTACTGATCGTACAAGATGATAGCCGGGACGATCAAATGTCGTCTCTGTTCATCGTATTGTATGATATATATCGTACAGTATGAATGATTAAAATTCAAGGCATTGTCTAGAATGAATTCTGGGATGATCAAGAGTCATCTCTGTTCATTGTATAGTATGATCTACATCGTACTGTACGACGAGGAAAAATCAATAGATCGTCCAGGATGATTTACGAGACGATTAGAATTCATCTCTGTTCATCGTATTATACAAATGTGTCCGTACTGTACGATATTGAATTTTAAATTGAGCCTTGAATTATTCCACTAATCACGGGTTAATTTAAGTAAGTACTTAAAATAAATCGTACAGTATAAATTACTTCGTACAGAACAAATGGCGGAGAAAATACTTACTTAAATTAATTTGACGGCTATGGTTTTGGATTTGAACATATCGTACAGTATGATTTTGATTCAAACGGTATGATCTTTTCACAAAATCGTCCTACAAGCTCAAATCATACAGTGCAGAATAAATTCGTACATTACGATCTACAGAGAAAGAAAATCTCCAAAATTTTCTTTTAAAAAACTCTCTACCCTGTTTGTGTGCATGGTTTCTTAGACATTTATGCATTTTATGGCTAGACTCAAGAAAGTAAAAATAAAATAAATAATAAAATACATTGTTAGACTCATACTCCTAATCTACCCATTCTTGAGTCTTCCTGTCATCCTGAGTAGCTTGTGATCTTCCTAAAATGTTAGTACTCACAAAAAATAGCAAACAAAATAATATTCAATGAGCAGATAATTCAGACGACATTATTTGTCATCATCAAAATCTCAAACTCGGCGTCATGGGTTGCAACAGTTCTCATAATTTTATTTGGGTTGTTTTTAGTGAGAATATATTCATCCTTCTTTTATTTCCTTATTGAAGAAGGAATGTGATAGGTGGCCTTTATTTTAGTAGTTTGTATCTAGGTATTTTTCATAATGCAAAGTTGCATTTCTTTTGAAAAAAAAGAAGAAAAGAATTAAAGCTGAATAGATTTATGGAGAAGTCTCATCCTTCTTGATAGTGCTCTCTTTTGGGTGGCAACACCGAGCTTAACAATAATACTTCTTTTTTTGGTGACAACACTGATCTTAATGGTAATATTTTTATATTCCCTTTTTGGGTTTTTGCTTTTAGCCATTATAGAATATTATTAGTTTTTTGTCTACTCATTCTTAATAGGGTAATCTGACTTGTAAGTTCTTTTTTTGACTTTTGTTAGCTCTTTTAAGTAGTAGGGAGCTTGAATTCACCTTAAGGACATTGTACTCAATTTTGTTATTAACGTGTAGGCTCGTTGTTGGGTTTTGACCAAGAAAAATAAAATATTTAATTAATAATTATAAATTCAAGAAACATTAGAAAAACACAAGTTATATTTCGATAAATTATAAACTAGTTATACATTAAATAAAAAATAAAAGTCCCATCAGAAAAGTAAAAAAAAAGTTTAATTTTAAAAGAAAGAAAATATATTAAATATATAAATAAAAGCATTAAATATATTAATAAATTCTCAGATAATACCAAACCATTTTAGAAACTTTAGAAGTTACTAATGACCACTTAGGATGATTTAAAGGTTTTTGGAACTTATTTTGTTCAAAACTAAAAAATAGTTTGATTTCTTATATTTTTAATTTGATAAAATGGACTAATTTTGTAAAAATCTTTAAAAAATAAAGGAAAATCAACAAAATACAAACTAAATATCAATGGATTCTAAATTAAATCTATAATATATTAAAAATCATAAACCACTAAATGATAAAAAAATAAATAATAAAAATTTCATTTTGGTCAACTCATTTAATAAAAGAAATTAAATAATAAAGAAAATTTTATTAAAATCCTATAAATACAACAATAAAATTACTAAAAAAATTAAGATTATATATCAAATAGGAAAAAATTAAAGCAATTTAAAAATATAAAAATTTATAATCTAACTAGGTTAAAATAAAGACGATAAAATGCAATAATTTAAATACATAAGATAAATAAATCTAAGGACTCTATTCATTTAATTTTATCCCTTTGGGGGAATCAAATGTATTCTAATTATGAGCCTAGGATATTTCACTTGAGAACTACAAGTTTTTGAATTTATCAATTGACAACAGTCTTTAGAACCTAAATCATTAACACACCTATGTAAAACAGACTATAAATTTTGTATTTGATCTCTTATCAGAGATTAAATGCATTATAAATATGTGCCTAAGACATGCTAATTAACGACTCTTTTCACTTGAAGGATTATTGATTTTTATGTTGTTTCAAGTAGAAATAAAATAATTAAAAACTTAATTATATTCATTAAAATAAAACATAGATTGTAAAAGACAAAAATTGAAATTGAAATAAATCCCATTTTAGCTCGTTTAAGTAGTATGGAGCTCAAATTCTCCTTAATGACCCAATACTCAACTTTGTTATTAACGTGTAAGCTCATTGGTTGTTTTGACCAACTAAAATAGAAGATTTAACTAATTGTTATAACTTCAAGAAAAATTAGAAAAACACAAGATATATTTAAATCTATCATAAACATGCTATACTTTTAATGAAAAATGAAAGCCCCATCAGAAATGTAAAAAAAAGATTAATTTAAATTGAAAGAAAATATATTAAATATAGAAATAAAACTTCAAAAATATTAATAAATTCTCAAATAATCCCAAACCATATTATCAACTCTAGAAGTTACTCTTGACCACTTGGGATGATTTAAAGGTCTTTCAAATTTATTTTGTTCAAAAATAAAAAATAGCCTAATTACTTTAATTTTTTAATTCCATAAATTGGGTTAATTTTGTAAAAATAATAAAAAATAAAGGAAAATCAACAAAATTCAAGCTAAATATCAACGAATTCAAAATTAAATCTAAAACATATTAAAAATCATAAACCACTAAAAGATAAAAAAATAAAAATAAAAATTTCATTTTGGTCAACTAATTTAATACAAGAAATTAAATAATAAAGAAAATTTTATTAAAATCCTATAAATACAACAATAAAATTACTAACAAAATTTAAGATTATGGAGAAAATAGTAAAAAATAAAAGTAATTTAAAAATTTTAAAAATTATTACATAACTAGGTTCAAAAAAATATGATAAAATGCAATAATTTAAATAAAGAAGATAAATAAATCAAAGGATTCTATGCACTTAATTTTATACCTTTGGGGAAATCAAATGCATTCTAAATATAAGCCTAGGATCTTTTAATTGGGAACTTCAAGTTTTTTAATTTATCAATTGACAACATTCTATTAGGAGCGGAGCGGAGAAGCGAGCAGAGCGGGCAATCTTGATGGAGAAGCAATTCTTGGCAATTTTGGAGGATCTTTGGCATCCGGTGGTTCTCCGTCAGCCTAATATGGCCGACGAAGAACCTTGGTGCGGCTTTGACATCACAAATTTTTGATTAGCTAAAGGTGTTTTATGCAGAGATGCAATTTTGATGAAGATTTGTCTGGTAGAGGTTCTCCTTTGTACCGATGATTTTGGTGCATCTATTGATTTGAAATCATTTTTTGTCTATTTTGGCATGTCGATGAAACTCAGTTGGTTTGGTTTGGCTTCCAATTGTGTGTGGTGTGGTTATCCTACTAATATTAGATCCTTGATTGAATTTTGTGAGACTTCTAATCTGAAGGTGCTTTTGGAGGAGTTTTAATGTTGGTTCTTCATTTTCTACAACATTTCTTGGAATGGATTTTGTGCTAGGGCAAAATTTGTTGTTTTGTGTGATAATTGGAGTTCAGGTTTGTTGTGGTTTATGGATTTTCATGATTCCATAATTGGTTTGAACATGTTCTTGATATGTCATCGTTTTATGTTTATGAGATAGTAGATGTATGGATGTTTGGATTGTAAAGGTGGTTCTTTTTATATTAAAGAATTGGTTTCATTTCGATTCTTGAAGATTCTTTGATTCAATATAGTCCTGTTGATTAATTTGATGTCGTCGATTGTGGACAGACACAATTTTGGTGTGACTGCTGCTGGTTATGCAGCTATTTGGAAGAAGTTATTTAGTAATGCCAAAGTTACTTCTTTGATATATGAGGATCAAGTCTTGTTTGAGGTTGTTTCTTGGCCTATTGATGTTGTAGTAGTTGTTTTTGCTTCGTCAACTTTCTTTGGATCGTCTAAAGTGTATATTGTTGAACGCATTGGTGAAGTATTTAGGTTGAACCATATCCAATCTATGCCAATGGATGCTATTGATTTGATCTTTGATGATCTTGGTGTGATTGTTGAAGACTGGAAAGGAATGGAGACTTTAGAGTTCCTGTCTACCAGTGGATCAACTAAGTTGATGAGTTTGTTGGTTGATGTTTGTAATGATGAGGTGGTTGTTTGATCTCTTGATTTTCAGTTTTTCTTCCAAGAACAAGTCTTATTGGTATTAGACTTGAAGGGTTTGAAGTTTTTTTGTTTTTCTCTTATCAATGTGATGAGAGTGGTGATGATTATCAGTTCGGTTGGCTTTGGCAATGATGAGGCCGATTATTGGCCTCTTGAGATGGTTGTCAGTGTTATTGCTTCATCGACTTTGCTTTGTTCATCCATGGTGGTTGTTATTGGATACATTGAGGTTTTCGTGGACTCATGTCTTGATTGGAGCTCGTTGGCCTCTAAGGATGTTGAAGATGGTCATTGTGGTGTTTTGACAGCTGTTTTAGTTGCTAATTTTCTTTTTATAGATTGTTGTTTTTTTTGTTTTCTTGTAGGGTTATTTGTCCTTTGTGAAGTTTTTGTAATGAAATATGGGATTTTTACTAGGTTTCATTTTTCATCTCTTGGGAATTCTGGGATGCTAATCAACCTTTTAGATTGTTTTAATATTTGGTGTCCCCATCACCCCTATAGATTTAAAATGGAATTTAGTAGATCGCACATTCAATATCATAGTTTTAAAGGACTTATCTTTGCGTTCTAGTTTGTGATATTTATTTTTTTTCAACGCAATTTGCATTTCTTCAAAAAAAAAAAATCTTTAGAACCTAAATCATTAACACACCTATGTAAAACAGACTATAAATTTTGTATTTGATCTCTTATGAGAGATTAAATGCATTATAAATATGTGCCGAAGACTTGCTGATTAATGACTCTTTTCACTTAAGGATTACTAAGTATTATGTTCTTTAAAATAAAATTAAATAATTAAAAACTTAAATTATATTCTTTAAAATAAACCATTATTGTAAAAGACTAAAATTTAAATTTAATTAAATCCCATTTGTCCTTAATCTATTGAAAAATAAATATTAAATAATTTTAAATAATAAAATAACTAGGATCTATCCAAACAATGTAATTTGTTACAGACTTTAGATGTTTCTATAGGGCTATCGAATCTAGCCTCGGCTAAGACCACGATATGATTTGATGTCATGTAGATACAAAATTTTGAGGCTAATTTTTTTTTTTTATTTACTTATTTTCCTCCACCCTAGATTTCATCATTATATTTAGACTCTTCTTAATGCATTAAATGCATTAGGTTATACAAGCTTCATTTATACTTTTCCATTTTTTATTTACATTGCTATTTTGCTTTCTTATAGAAAGTAGAATGTATATAATACTTGATGTAATTATAAAGACATAATTATAAATATAAATATTAAAAATAGATTCATGTATAGCTTTGTTGAGTTATATAATGTCAACAGTTATGAAATGATTAAAGATGAATTTATAATCATATAAATGTTTCAAAAAGAAATGATTCTGCTTCCATAGAAGTTTATTGTCTTTCAAAATCTTAAAGAAAATCTTTGAGCCTAAAGACAAAGAATAAAGTAAGTAATCAAATTTAAATGTACATTGAGTAGGAGTAGAAATCCATGACTGTTATTGTGGAGCTTGGGAACTTTACTCACTAGTAGATTCAAGATTATATTTTTATTTCAAAATTATGAATAAAATATATACTTATACACAACTCTTTCATACACTACTTCATGTTACATGCATTGTACTCATACACTGCTTCGTGTTACATGTATTACATTCATTCACTTCATCATTTTACTTGCATTACATTAATATCTTTCAAGCATTTATATAGTTTTTATTGCAATCTGAGATTGCATTTTATAATTTTGGTGACCACTAAGCACTTATCTAAGGGGCTGACAAAATCCATGATCATGTTCCCCTGATCATCTCTTATAATACCACCACAATATAAAAAAAAAGAGTTTTTCCCCAAACCATCACCATTAAGTTTCATAATATTATGGGGTTGTTTGAGTAAGTAAACCAATTTAGAATCATCCAAGGAGTTGCTGTGTTATAGTGAAATGCCAAAACTCCGAGCTCCAAAAATTAATAATTTATAACATTTTTTGATGATAAGAGATTAGCAAAAAAAATTAATTTGAATAATATGATGATAATCCATGAAAGTATTATTAAATCAAAGAGTTAATTCTAGAAATCAAAAGAAACCCTGCAATCAATGAGGGAATAACATTTTGAATATGCCCTTTTGAATTAATGAACTAGGACATAAGCAAAGTGTTGATTGACATGTTATTAATAAGCAAATTCAATTTGAAAATATCATCAAAGTAAATTCAATTTTTAATATAAATTGGACCAAAAATAAATAAATGATGCATATTCTCTATATGAAAGTAGCGTTGACATTAGATGTAAAAATAAAACCTCTTTTCCTCAAATTCTTATTAGTAGGAATAAAAATTTTCATGTCTCTAAATATAAAAATAGAAATAATCTTAGGGATACTTTTATGCCTAACCTTTTTTTTTTTGAGAAACTGCTTAAATTTCATTAAAGAAAAGAAACAAAACAAGAAACTAAGTGATAGATAATCTATCACTTTCCTCCTTTAACAAAGAAAAAAAGGTAGGAGGGACCTTATTAACTTCTAGAGTATCCCAATAAAAGTTGCTAGATAAAGCTTGGTTAGCACACCAATGTGCTACCTTATTACAGTCTCTTTTAACAAAATTGAATAAAATTACCTCAAAATTTTTGATGAAATCCAAGTCTTCTAAAGAAGCTTTTTCCACTCGGCTTTTATCCAATTTAGATAGATTTTTAAAGTAATCCATCACGTTGTACTTGTCTCCTTCCACAATTATGCCTTTAAATTGGGTTTCCAATCTTCAATGAAATTGCTTATTGACCGAACCGCCATCCATTCCAGTTTGCCAATATCCCAATGCAATAGATTGAATCCATATGCTAAGAGCATTCTACCTTTTTGATCTCTTATGATACCTCCTATTCCAGCTTTGTATGAACAATGAAGAGAAGCATCTATGTTAATTTTGATCCATCCGGGTGGAGGGGGATGCCAAAAAGAAGAATTCAGCATGACCTGGTTGACATTCCAGTGGTCCGAATGTATAAAGGAGATTGAAGTAGATGCATAAGAAATAGCATTAGTCACAATGAAACCAACATCCATTTCGTTACCTTCATGAATAAGAGTATTTCTACTCTTCCAGGATGTGAAAATAATATAGCAACAAAGATTCTGTAAAAATAGATTATAATTGTTGTGTTCTTCCAAAAAAGATTGAATTTCATTCAAATTCCGGAGATAAGGTAAAAAAAATCCACAACTGTTAGCCTTTTGATAACCTCCTTTAATAAGTTACAGTTTGCAGCTAAATGATTTGCATCTTCTACCATATTACAACCTCTAGGACAAAGGTTGTTATCAATTAATCTTCTATGAAGCAAGAAGTCACAAGTTGGAATAGCATTATTAAGCAGCCTCCACCAAAAAC
Source organism: Dendrobium nobile (assembly GCA_022539455.1). Classification (NCBI taxonomy): domain Eukaryota; kingdom Viridiplantae; phylum Streptophyta; class Magnoliopsida; order Asparagales; family Orchidaceae; genus Dendrobium; species Dendrobium nobile. The sequence goes on along the minus strand of CM039718.1, from coordinate 32,565,596 downwards.
GATAAATCCTCGGGTTCAGTTTTAACTTCTTTAGATAGCTCCATCCAATAATTCCTCTTAGGCCACTTCCCTTCTTCTCAGAAATTTTGCTTTTGACCATAGCTGATAAAGTATTACCTGAATGGGAATTTAGTAATTCCATTTTATCTTCCAGAATATCGTTCTCAATTTTCAGGTTGCAAATTAAAAGAACTAAATCAATACCAAAGTTTTTTTTAAGTTCTTCAACGTTCCAAGTGCCTTCCGAAATGAAGTGAGAAAGGTTGGGAATGTTATCAATGTCTGTAGCAATAAATGATGGCCAATATTCTAGTTTTCTATCATATAACCAAATATCTTTCATGATATTTATAGAATCTCCATTTTTAATATTCCATCTCACAATATGATTTAAAGCATTAGCTCCACTTAGAAACTATTTCCAAGTAGGAGATGGATTTTGAAAACTAGTCGAATGAAAGACTTTCTTACCAAATCTAGCAATTATGGATCTTGAGAGTAAAGAGTTAGGATCATTATAGAAATTTCATACTAGTTTAGCTCTTAGAGGTTCCACTGAATCAATTACAGAATTGATGCCCAAGCCTCCATGTTTATATGGTTTGCAAATATCTTTCCAAGCCATATAGTGTAAGCCATTATTTCCATCACCTTTGTTCCAAATGAAATCTCTACATAGTTTATCCAGCTTTTTGAGTACTAATTTCGGTATCCAAGTTAAAGAAGAGTAATAGATATGTAAAGATTGAACAACAAATTTGATGAGAATGATTCTTCCTGCAGTGGAAATGAATCTCTTACCCCAAACGTTCATTTTATTGGCTACTTTTTCCAGGATATTAGAAAAATCTGATGCTCTCATTCTTCTTTGAGTAATTTTGATTCCCAGATAAAAGAAATCGTCGGCTTCTTTAATTCCCAGCAGCTTAGAAATCCTTCTCTTTCTCCTTCTACAAGTATTTTTGCTGAATAACAAGGAAGATTTATTGATATTGATGATTTGCCCAGTCCATCTACAGTAGTTCTCCATTATCTCCTTGATCTTCTTGATATTATCCTCTTTAGTGTTTGAGAAGATTAAGATGTCATCAGCATAAAGTAAGTGAGATATCCTTGGAGCCGAAGGAGCCAACTTTAATCCCAAATTATTACCTTTTAATCTAAAGGCATTAGAGAGTATTGAGAGCAAAGAATAAAAAGATAAGGGGATAAAGGGCATCCTTGTCTAATGCCACTTTTTCCAACAATACTATCCAATATTACCCCATTTACTTGAATCCTGAAGATAGGATCTCTGACACAATCCAATAACAGATTAGAAAAATTTCTGGGAAAGCCAAATAAAATCAATATCTGTTTGAGATTTTCCAAAGACATACTGTCATAAGCTTGTTCCATATCTAGCTTAGCAGCTATCATTCCTCTCTTAGATTTAGAGAATCTAAATTTATGAAAAAAATCTTGGGCAAGGAGAACATGATTTGAAATGGCTCTTCCTTTGATGAAAGCTATCTGTTCTTCATATATGAGTACATGAATGATTTTTATCAGTCTATTTAGAAGAATTTTAGCAACAATCTTGTAAATGGACATACAAAGACTGATAGGTCTGAAATTGGAAGGAGAAATAGGATTGTTGATTTTAGGGATGAGAATAACCAAAGTTTCCTTCCAAGAAGAAGACATTTTACCCGTTTTAAAGCAAAGAAGAATTGCATTCCAAACCTCATTTTTGATAATGTCCCAATAGGCTTTAAAGAAAGAATAGGTGATTCCATCCATACCTGGAGCAATATTATTTCCAAGCTCTTTAATAACCACCTCTAGTTCCTCTCGAGAGAAGTCAGCATCCAATAAAATACGATCTTCCTGGTTAAGACAGATATTGAATTCTGGCCAATTTGATAATAAGCAATCCCTTTGTTTCCATTTTTCTTTAAAGAACCGAGTAAAACATTCTCTAATTTTTTTGGGATCATCAAACAAACCTCCTTCTTCATTTTTCAGTTATCTTATAAAGTTGTAATTCCTCCTCCCATTAGCAAAAGCATGAAAGAATGAAGAGTTTAGATCACCTTCTTTCAACCAATTAGATTTAGCCCTTTATTTCCACTAAGTGTTAAGCCTAGCAAGAGTAGAGTTAAACTCAGAAATTTTGTTTCTAAGTATCATACCTTTACTGATAGGAAAGTTATGATCTGATGCCTCCTCGGTTTGCAAATCCTCTATTTCTTTCATAAGAATCTTCTTAAGATCTTCTAGCTTTTGATGTTTGGCTTTGCTTTTAAAAAAATAGAGCTTTTAAAACTCTATTAAGCCTTTTGTTTAGAGATTCCATATCATTACCTTTCATCGATTTGTCCATGAATTTCTGACAATAGTTGCCGCTGCTTTATAAGAAATCCATATATCTTCAAATCTCCGAATTCTGTTGCCAGCAGGAGGAAGATCAAAAAGCTTCAAAACTATGGGACAATTATCTGAAGCAATTCTGTTAAGATGCCTTATTGAAGCTTTCTTGCACAGATTTAGAGCTTTGGAATTAAGAATGCATCTGTCTAATCTCTCTAGAATCCTTGCACTCCCATTTTTGTTATTGCACCATGTGTATTTAGAGCCAATAATACTTACATCATGTAAGTCATTATTATTCATAAAGGATTTCATTTCCATGGGTCCTCCCAAGAAAGAGAATTTTTTCCCACCCTTCTTTTCTTCTTGGGATAAAATACAATTGAAGTCACCACCTACTAAAAAAGGTGTATCTTGATCAGCTACTTTGTCTAGAAATCACCATAATTCTCTTCTGCCTAGGACATCTCTGCTTCCATAGACTGTAGCTAATTTTCATTTTCCTTTGTTGTAAATTTCCAGATCACCTAACATACACTGATATGTTGATTCAATTAAAGAATAATCCGCCATTTTAATGTTCCAAATAGCCATGATCCCTCCTGAGTTACCTCTTGAAGGATGAAGAATGTAATCCCAATCCTTTCCCATCATTTTAACAAAGTCTTCTTTAGAAAGAGAGTGTAATTTTGTTTCCAAAATGCCAACAAAAAATAAATTCCATTCTATTATAAAATCTTTCAAATAAAAGGAGGCTTCCTTCTTTTATGCATAACCTTACAAAACACTTTCTTAATACATTTCCATTTCCTTACTTCATGTCAAACATCCTTTAAACTAATCATACAATTATGAAACTAGGCACATAATAACAAATCATCATAGTCAAAAACTTAAGGCATATTTAATATTTTAGAAACAATAGACTCAGGAAGAATGTCAATAAGTTTATTGTAATACTAAGTGTAGTTGGAGATAAAACAAACTACTTTAGTACCATGGTGGAATAAGAATTAATAGAAGAATCAATGACCTGGCCTCATCCAGTTATCTTGCCAAAACAAAAGGGAAACACTACGGAGACCCCATTTAATAAGAGGTTCACCACTGCACTTGATATTTCACATCCTTTTCAAAACCATTGAATCACCATTATTATAGTAGCAAATAGTTGGGTGCTTACCAACAAAATACTTAACATTCATAAACTTAGGCCAAAGGCTAAGTTTAGAGAAAAAACTTAACCACTATTTAAAAGAAAATGTGTAAGAAAAGTCAAGTGTATTTTTACAACCCAACTCCCCTTCATTAAAGACCCAAAAATAGTTAGGCCAAGAGGACCAAATAACTTCATAATTCATATTGGAACCTCTCCGAAAAAACTTAATAAATAATTTCTCAATCTTATTACAAATAGAGCTTGTAGGTTGTAACATTTGGAATATATAAACATGTAAGGAACACAAATCATTTTTGATAAGGATTAATATAACCCTAACACTAAAAAAGTTGAAATCCAAAAAACTAAACATTTTGTAAAGAAGTGAAAAGATCATAAAAAAGGAACAATTTCTTCCTTCATTTATAAAGAGAACTCCAAAATATTTAAGACGTAAAGAGTCCTTTTAAAAACCAATTTTGCATTTAATCAAAAGCATACAATCATGAGAAACCTTGTTAAATATAATAAATCAACTCTTACTTCAGAAGGAACATCAAATATCTTAGTATGTTCAAAAAGCACCAAAGCCCCCTCACGTGCGTGCTCTTTAGTAATTTTGAGGCAATCTAGGATTTCATCTCCCGAGGTCCTCCCTCCCCGCTCCTAGCATGGTTTCTTTAGTATTTTCCTTTTGATCTGTTCCATTATTTCTTGCTTTGTTTGTTTTACTCTTTGTTTTGAAGTTATATTTAGGGTTTGTTTAGTTTGGAAGATGACAACACTGTTGTCATCTATCCCTACGCCTGCTTCACTTCTAAATGGCAAGACTCGATCTTTTAAGGAAGTTTTGGGCAATTCTTCTTCTTCTGCTGCTAAACATCACTTTGTTACATTTAAAGGTTGTCTAGCTTTAATGTTTTATGATTACACGGTTTCACAGCTAGCCGCTCCTTTTGGTCTTACTTTGGTAGGCAAGTTTCTTCTTAGGCATCCAAATCTAGATTTCATTTGCAAGTATTTCATTAATAAAAAAATTATCAAGATCTTTTTCTATCAACTTGTTATGATCAAGACATTGTAATTCAACATAGAAATGATCTAAACTATAGTCGCAGGTTTTCAAGGAGATCCTACTACATTTGACCTTGTCAGATGAGATTACTCAAATGGACACTAGAATTTTTCATCTGCATGGAATCCCTTTTTTATTTCTCAATTTTTATTTGTTTTGGCTTCATTTTTTGGTAGGCCCTTGCAGACGGACCATGGTATGACCTCTATATTCTTACATCTATGACCCATATTTTAGTTGAGTTGGATATCTATAAGAAACATCCTAATTAAATTTGGATTGGTTTGGAGTTGAATGCTTATTTCCAAAATGTTGATTTTGAAAAGTAACCCATTTTTTATCTCTTTGTAAGATGTATGGTTATCGGTTAAATGAGTATTACAAGTTACATCCCTATCTTTGGAAGGAGAAGGAATCTTCCAAACAATCGCATGGAAATTATGTCCCTTCAGTTGATCAAGATATTATGATTCCTAATCATGATGTGATTGAGGGCAATGTTCATAAAGTGCAGGATAATATTGAGGAATACATAAAACTTGCAATAGCTCATAGTGAACCGCATTTCATTAATGTTGATGAACCTCTTCATGTTTCGGGAGAAAATCCTTACACTATCTCTTATTTAGCTTATGGATGTCAAATGTGGATGAACAAATGTTTGCTATCATTAACAATCTAAATATGGATCCATTTTTTGCTATTAATCTTTATGCTCTTAACAAAAACTTGCCTGATTTAGATTTTGTGTTACTAATAAATAATTGTCCAATAATGCATCTTCTCAATCTATTGTGAATGACCAGAATTATATTCTAATCAAATTGTTGTAGGGTAATGTTGGTAGTGAACTCAATAGTAAAACTAATGAGGAAGATTACACTATCTTTGAGGAGGGTGAATTACCTCAGGAGGTGAGGAAAGCAGGTATGATAAATGATAGTAAGCTTCCCTTAAATTCTCAATATCAAAGTGATACCTTAACTGATATAGATGATATGGATATTATAGCTAAATATTTTTGTAATGATGATAATGACACTGGTTACATCAAGTTTTAATGTTGGAGAGGTTGGAAAGACAAAAACATCATTTTACAATCTCTAAGAGCCACCCGATCACATACAAGTCACTAGCGCACCCCCCCCCTCCCTATTTTTTATGTTTAATTATATTATTTGGAATTTTAAGTGAATTGGGACTTATGCCACATTTTTAATGTTTCTATCCATATTTTACTTGAACCTCTGATTTCCTTCACTAAATTACAAGGCACTACTAGATTTTTGGGTTTTAAATATGCTATTTCGATTGTGGCCAATAAAATTTGGGTGCTACAGAAGGATCCTATTTGTATAAATGTTATTAGATATTTCACTCAAGTTATGCATAGTAGTATTTAAGTTTCAAGTTTTCAATGTTGTCCCTCTTTTATTTCTACTGCTTCTTCTAGTTATACTACAAAATTGTTATGGTAGCAACTCATCAACTTAAATAGTATTTGTAACTTGCCCTAGCTTGTTGGAGGGGATTTTAACACTACCTCTAATCCTTCTAATTATAAATCTATGAAGGATTTTAATTATATGATTATGGATTATAATTTAATTGATTTTGGCTTCTCTGTTAAAAAATTCACTTGAAACCATGATCATTTATGAAAAAGGTTGTATCGACTTTTTCTAATTATTGCTAGCTTTACTCTTTTAATTATATTCGTATTGAGAATCTTACCCTTTCTGATCATTCTCCCTTGCTTATTAGGCTCAAGATGAGACATCTTAATTCTCCTTCTCAATTTAGATTTCAAAACATGTTTTTACTTCATGACGCTTTTATGGACTTTGTTCAAAAAAATTGGCATGCCCCTTTACATCCGGATAACTCTATCTTGGGCATGAGGAGATTTTTGTTTTAACTAAAAAGGCTTAAGTAAGTTTAAATTGGTGTAATCATAATGTGTTTAAAAATCTTTTCTCTAATATCTTGAATTCTTAAGAGAAAGTGAACACTTTTAAAATTCAATGTCCATTGAGCCTTCTAATGATAACTTCAATTTATTGAGGGATGCTAAAGATTGACGTTATAAATTACGTGCTTAGGAGGAAGCTTTTTGGAAACAAAAAGTGGTAATGAAACACCTTGTTTAAGGTAGTAATAATAAGGAATATTAACATGCTTTGGTTAAGAGGAAACATGCTAAAACTAGCATTAATAAAATTAATTGTGATGATAGCTCTGTTATTGAGGATGGCTTGGAAATTGCTAATTTAGGGGTTCATAATTTTAAACAAATGTGTCAATATTAATTTTAGTCATGCTCATATTGATAACCCTTCTATTATCCCTAACCTTATTTCTTAAGAGGATATTGAGTTTCTTTTTAAACCTCCTACTTTAGGGGAAGTTAAAGAGATTATTAATGACATGAGTAGTGACTCATGCCTTCACCACTAAGTTTTTTTTAGGAATACTAGAATATTTTTAATAATGATTTTTATTCTGTTGTTAAAGTTTTTTTGCTTTTAATTCTACTCCAAAGTTTTTTTACTTATACTTAATTGTGCTTATCCCCAAATACAACAATGTTAGCAATTGGAATGACTTTAGACATATTAGTCAATGCACCTTTTTTAATAAATTGCTTTCTAAGATTCTTATGAATCATTTAACTTCTTTTTTTGCCTAAAATTATCTTGCCTTTTCAAATGGGTTTTTTTTAAAAGGGTGGGCTATTACTGATAATATTCTTTTGGCCTAAGAATTTAGTTAAAACTTTGATATTAGGGTAAGAGGTGGCACAATAATCTTAAAACGTGATATTGCCAAGGCTTATGATAACAGTGATTGGAAATTTCTTTACAAATTTATGAAGTTGTTTGGTTTTTATTTAATTTTTCTCAACCTTATTAAAAATTGGATTGATGGGTCTCATTTCTCTATCATTTATAATGGTAAAATTAATGGTATTTTTAAATCCTCTCATGGTTTTTGACATGGTGATAAGATTTTTCCCGCCCTCTTCATTATTGCTATTGAGTACTTATCTAGAGGCCTTCCCAATCGCTTTGAGAATTCCCCTAGAGTCTATTTTAGAACTGTGGGTAACTTTCCTCTTTCTCATTTATGATTTGCTGTTGGTTTTATCATTTTTACAAATGCTTCTAGTAATAGGATTAAAAAAGTTGAAATGGTTAGTGATCTTGCTCTGAACAAACATAAGTGTTACTTTATATCATCCAAGAAAGTGCCTAATGACCATGTTTTAACTATTAAAAATTTAATTGGTTTTGTGCATGGCCATTTGCCTATTAAGTACCTTGGGGGCTTCTTTTAAAGGAACTTTTCTTTTTGATGATTGAATTATAGTTGTGTAGAACAAACTTTTAACCTGAGATTCTAATTTTTTGAGTTTTGGGAGTAGATTAATTCTCATCAAAAGTGTTCTTTTTCTATACCTGTTTATATTTTTCCAAACTCTTCTTCTCACTCAAGCGGTTTGCAATAGGATTAATAGGCTTTTAAACAATTTTTTCTTGAAAAGGGCTAGTAGCAATTCTAAAATTATCTTATCCTCTTAGGACAAGTGTTGTGGTGTCATGGATGAAGGGGCCTTGGGGTGTAGGAGTATGAATGATATGGCCTAATCTTTTTCCTTTAAGTTATGGCACAACTTTCATTACAAAGTGAGCCTTTGGCCTAATTTTATGTTCTCCTTGTATTGTGTGGGAAAACATCCGACTACCTGATTTTTTAACAAAGGTGATTCTAAAGAGTGATCATGACTTTGTAAAGTTAAATGGGTGGTTGAGCCCTTTATCTATTGTGGGATTGGTGGTGGTGATATTTTCTTTTGGCAAGATCATTTGTTGGGGGACTAATCTATTGATTCTATTATAGCACCTCTTCCTCTATGGCTCCTTAGTTGAATTATTTCTTTACTGATAATTTTTGAGATTATGAGAAACTTGCTAAAGCTATTCTTGACTCTATTATTCAAGAAATTTTGAACCTCCCTTTGAACACTAGTTTTGATGATTCACTTTTATGTGGTTTGTTCAAAAATGTTTGTTTTAGATTAAAGGATGATTATCATGCCTTTAGATCTAAGAATATGGTTACTAATATTTTTTATATGCTTTTGGATAAAAGTATTCAATCCATGATGGTTATTTTTGTTTAGAGAATTATTTATAAGCTCATTCCTATAGATGATAACTTAATTAAAAGAGGTTTTATTTTACCATCCAAGTACCAATGTTGTTATCATGTGGAGAATATGCATCATGTTTCTCTCTTTGGTCCTTTAGTGGTTAAAAAATTGGACTTATTTTGATTACAATTTCCAATTGAATTACCATAATGCTAAATTGTCTAATAATGCTTGCTTAATTGTTGGTTTATTAAGTCCAAAGGCCATATCAAAAATGTACTTCCTTCTTTTATCTTAAGGTATTTATGGTTGGATAGGAATAAGTCTATTTTCAAAGGTGTGTGTATGAACCCCCATATGATTATCCATAATGTGAAAGACAAGGTTGGGGTGCTTTATTCTGTTAAGTATCTCTCTATCAAGAATTTTAAAAACTATTATTTTGCTGTGTCTGATTTAGGTATTAAATTGGAGGTTGATCATCTTTCAAAGAACCTAGGTTTATCTATTAGACCAAACCCCCTATTAACTCTTATAAATTGAATGTGGATGATGCTATCCTTTAACCCTCTTCGAGTTATCGTGGAGTCATCAGGGATTATCATGGTATTTTAATTATGGCTTTTGCTAGTCCTTTATAGAACCATGATTTTAATTATGCTATCATCTTGGCTATGCTCCATGGTTTAAGATTAAGCATTTTTCTTGACTTAACTAACAATAGTATTGAAGGTTATTCTACTTATTATTATTAATTTTGAAATTCTAATGAGGATACTGTGTGTAAATCTACTATTTTTTATCTGGTGAGGGGTATTAAGAACTTTATGATCTTTATGAACTATGTTTTTTTTACTTTTCATAAGGAGGGAAATGTGTGTGCTAATTGGCTTACCATCTGTTGGATCTATATGCTTACTAGCTGCTGCTTTATTTAATTCTTTTCTTTCAAGGGCATCATCTTTTTTTAAGATTATTTTTAGTTCAGGTGTTGGTCATGGCGCCATTTTGGATGGGAAGCTACAACTAAATTTTATATTTTGGTTTCTTACTTTTTTTTTGTTCTCTTTCTTATGTACCATAGAATTTATCTAGGTTAGATTGTATTTTTTCTTAGTAGGGAACTCGAGCTCTTAGAATTTTTTTTTTTTGTTTTTTTGTTGCTCTTCTAAGCATTAGTAAGCTTGAAGTCACTTTAAGGACTTTGTAATCTTTTTTTATTGAATTAATGTGTAGGCCCCTGTATGTATTTTTCCTAAAAAAAGTAAATAATAATAATAATAATAATAATAATAATAATAATAATAATAATAATAATAATAATGGGACCGCTATAATTTTCAAATGCAGTTAAAAACCACATTAATCTTTTAACCTGATTAACTGAGCCATTATATAAAAGCTTTTAGTATAATTTTACTTTTCAAAATCCATTATTTCCTACTCAGGTTGTTCGTAACAAGAATGATAGGATTTTCAATATGTCTTTTTAGATAGGTGCTAGTAGTAACTCTAAAATCCACTGGTCCTCTTGGGAGAAATGCTATAGCACTTTGAATGATGGGGCTCTAGGTTATAAGTCTTTGAAGGATTTGGCTTATTCTTTTTCTTTTAAGTTATGGTGTAATTTCCATGCTAATTTTCTGAATGCTAAATATTATGGGGAGAACCACCCAACCGCGTGTTATTTTAATAAAGGTAACTCTAAAGTTTGGAAACATCTTTGAAAAGTGAAATGGGTCGTTGAACCGTCTATATGTTGGGGCATTGGTAGTGGTAATACTTTCTTTTGGCAGGACTGTTTGTTGGGAGGCCATTTCATTTATTTTGTTATCAATACTTCTTCCAATGCAACTGTCCATGTTAACTATTTTTTTACTGAGAATGGTTGGGATGTTGAGAAACTTTCTAATGTTCAGCTTAATTTTCTTATTCAACAAATTTTACATATCCCTTTGAACTTTAACTCTCTTGATGTTCAGATTTGTGCCTTGTCTAAAGATGGTTTTTTTAGATTAAAGGATGCTTGGGATTCCTTTAGAGCTAAGAAAGAGGCTTTTGAGATTTTCAATATGATATGGGAGAAAAGTATTCCTTCTTTGGTTTCTATTTTTGTTTAGCATATTTTACATAAGTTTATCCCTACTGATGATTATTTGATTAATCATAATTTTATTCTTCAAGCTAAATGTTAATATCATTATCATATGGATAATGCCCATCATGTTTTATTTTCTGGTCCTTGTGCTGTTAAAGCTTGGACTTATTTTGATGATATTTTACACTTAAATTTTTTTAATGCTAAGGCTTCAATTAATTATTTACCTAACTATTGGTTTGTTAATTCTAAAGGTAATACCAGGAATGTTATTTCTTCTCTTATTCTTTGGTTTTTGTGGTTGGATTAGAATAACTCTCATTTCAATGGGGTGGTTAGGAATCATTATAGAATTATTCAAAATGTTAAAGATAAAATTGTGGCTATATTTTCTGCAAAGTTACTTTCTACTATAAATTTCAAAATTATTTTAATTCTACGACTGACTTAGGTATTAAGTTGATGGGAATAATATTCATAATGTCCCTCGAAGTACGTTTTGGAAGAAGCCTTCTATTATTTTCTTTAAGTTAAATGTGGATGTTGTTAATGTAAATTCTTGGGTGGGATGTGGTCGTGTCATCAGGGATTTGAATGGTAAATGCATTTTGAGCTCTCTTTATATTTGTGATGTTAATGCTACTACTACGTTTGCTATCCTGTATGGTTCAGGGCTTTCTTTCTGTCATGATTACATAAATATTATGGTTATGGTTGGCTCTCTTTACACTTATTAAGAATTGGTTGAGCCTGTAAAATAACTCATTTTCTGTTATTCATGTGGAGGGAAATGCATGTGCCCAGGCCATTACCTGTTGGGGCTGTGATTTAGATTCCATGGCAGATTTCTTTTTTTCTAATCACTCTCTTCATGTTAAAGGTCTCTTAAATTTGAATAAGATTTATTTTCCTTAGGTTATCCCTTGATGCTGATGAAAGTGCTCTGATACCACTTGAAAGTTCATTACGGATGTTAGGCCCTATGAACTAGTCCCGAGGCTAACCAAGAGGGGGGTGAATTGGTATTTTTAAATATCTTTTAAAATAAAACTACAAACCAAAACACCATAAAGAAATCAACGATGCAGAAATTAAATGCGGAAGCAATAATAAGAAAAGAACACACCTGATTTATAGTGGTTCGGTCAAACCTTGACCTACATCCACTCCTAGGATGCACCCTCCAAGTATTACACTACAAAAGTGTCTCTCCTTTAGCCCCCACAGCTAGGCGGAGAAGCCCTTACAAAATCACTTCCACCTTCCCCTGTGCGACGGAGTCACCGGGTCCTTTGACACCAAATAGATCTTTATCTTTGGTTAACTTCCCTCGAGACAAGCCTTGAATCCGACAAGATTCTGATGCGAGCTTACCGGAGTAACCGTGTGGAACACCCTCCACACTCCCTTGAGTCCCCCCTCACAAGATCTTCTCCCTCTCTCAAACTCCACCCTTTCCTCACTCCCTTTCAAGCTCTCTCTTCACGTTTCCCCCAAAAGAATGAAGCTACATTGGCTGCCAAAGACACTTATAAAGTGTCATGTCATAGCTTAAGTTGAAGATATCAAAATGAGTTCATTAATGCAAGTTGGCGACATTATCATCCAGGACGATAGGCATATCGTCTTGGCCGATTAGTTCAAAGATGAGGAAAATTGTCCAGAACATCGCCCTAAAATGAAGCTGGATGATGTCCAATCGGCACGGATGACCTTATGATCAGCCTGGCCGATGTGATCATGCAAATCACCATTAATTTCTTTCCTTAATCGCTAAATTTATTTAAAAAAAATTTCTCTGGATCGGTCAGGCCAATCCTGATAGGACAGGCCGATCCACCGGGATGATGACCAAAAATAAGTATTTCCTAAGTAGATCTGGCGGTAGACTCTTTCTGAATTGAGCCTATCATCCTGTCCGATACAAAATCATCCAGGATGATGTGTTTTTCATAATAACGACTGCTTTTATGAGGTTGCCCTAATTAGGGTTTCTACTTTTGAACCGATCATCCTGGACGATATAAAATTGTCCCGGATGATATTACCAAAAACAGTAAACTCTATGGAACAGTCAAAAAATCTTTCAAGTTATAAATCATCAGGAGCCACACCAAATACAATAGACTCAAGAAAGGAAAAAATGTACAAACTGACTCAGACCTAGTCTACCCAATCATGAGTTCATTCCAAATTGTAGTCCAATCGTGTGAACCTAAAATGTCAGTAGATAAGGTAGTTGTAGAGAAAAAAGAATATCTACTATCATCAAAATTATAAGCCATAGATCCGCAACAATCTTCCCCTTTTTGATGATGGCAAATATTTCAATTTGAATTTGTAAAAAGAAATATTTTCTCCTAATCTCCCCCTCACTAGAATAACACTTTAAAAGATAGGAGAGATAAAAATATTTTTATTGTTTTAAAGAAAAAAAAAGGATATAAATTCAACATTATGTTCTCCCCCTTTAACATTATCAACAAGAGAGGAGACACAAACAAAAAACAAAACGAACAAAAGACAAAAATGTTCCCTGATCTAGTAAAAAAATAAATATTTTTAAAATGAGAAAGCTACCTATTGGTTTTAATCAAAAACTTAGTAGAATTGGATTGACAACGCATAGCCTAGAAAAGGTTAGAAATTCAAAATTTGATAATCCAAACTCAAGTTCTTTAAAAAGGCTCAAAAACTTTTTAATTCAATATATAAATTAAGGAATAAATTAGAAAAAAGAAACATTAATTTTTCCAAACGCTTTTCATAAAATATATCTAATAGAAGATTAATGCACGAATTGTTGAATAAAGAATCAAGATTTAAAAATCAAGTATCAAAAATATCAAGGGTTTTCTTAAGCTTTGAATAAAATAGAAAAAGTGATCATACTCTTTGTGAGCTTATTTTATGCCTCTTGTCAAGTTTTTGGCGCAATTTGCGCATCTTTTATTTTGACACACTTTGTGTATCTTTCTCAATTTGGCGTCATTGCGCATCTTTCGATTTGGCGTCATTAGACATATTTTTTTTTTGATTTGTCATCATTGCCCTTTTTTTTTAATATACTACCTTTCTGAAATTTTAAAAATAAAAGTAAAGCCATTCTATTGACACAACAAACTACTCGATTAGGAAAATTATGAGGTAGATTCAACAATCTTGCTAAAGATTCCTACGTGATAGATAAAATATAGGGAGATGAAAAAAAAATTCAGTTTCATAATCTAATTTAAAACATGATGAAGATTTTAAATCAAAAGTAGAATAACCTCTTTAACGAAATAGAGATTGAGAGTCAAAATCATGAGTTTCCTTCCTTTAACTATTTTTAGAGAAGTCAAACACAATTTTCATAAGAATTCAAGAAAACACAAGAGGTAGGTTTTCATTTTTAGAAAGGTGATGTGTGTGTTGATCAGAGAAAAGACACATAAAAATTTAATGAAAAAGGAAAATTAAGAAAAATAGAATAAAAAAATAGAAAATCACAAAAACAAAAGGACAAACAAAACATGTAAACAAAAAAACAAACAAAGGTTTAAGCACCATCTTGCACCTGGTCCGATGCTTCAGAGACCAGGTCTACCCAAGAGATTTTTTGCTTTTCATTATTTCCCCAACTTTAAATTTGCTTTGCTTTACCCTTTTCTTTCACAGGAAGAATTTTTAAATTAGGGCACTGATTTTTCATATGTCTAGGCTTCCTATATCGAAAGCAAATAACATCAGAAGAAATATTAACATCCTTACCATTTTTACCTTTCTTCTATTTTTGTTGATGCTGATGCTTTGGTGAGCTTTTTAATTTGCCTGTCAAGTCATTATTTTTGTCACCAACTAAGTTATCTTTTTTCGTATCTTCTGCTTTTAGAATAATCATTTCACCTGCATCCAAAAGTCTTTGACCCAAACTTTTCTCATAGGCAATGAGTGAGCCAATTAAATTATCAATAGAATATCCATTAAAATCTTTTGATTCACAAATAGCAATTACTTTAGCATCAAACTTTTCCAGTAGACAACGAAGAATTTTATTAACTTTTTTAAAATTTGAAAATTCTTTTCCTAAAGCATGCAATGATGTTACAATTTGAATGAACTTAGTATACATGTCTAAGATCGTCTCATAAGGTTTTATGGAAAAAAGTTCAAAATCATGCATTAACATATTCAACTTTTTTTTTGACAAATGAAGAAATTGCATTAAAGGGAAAAATATATTACAAACTAAATGCAACTCTCAAATTCCTCCTTCAATAAAAGAAATAAGGAAGAAGGAAAATCAGAGGAACTAATGGAATCAAAACAAAACTGTTTTGTAAAGCAATAGAAGCGCATAAATCTGCAACTTTATTACAATTCCTAGAGGTATGATTAAAGATGACCTTATTGAAGTCGTGGAGGAAAGAAATCTTCTCATAAATCCAGTTGTCCATGGAATTCGTCATTGAATCTTGTAAAAACTTCATGACATTATAGTTATCACCTTCAATTATTAGCCCTTTGTAATCAAACATCCAACCTTTGATGAAGTCTTTTAAGGAAAGAACAGCTTCAAGCTCTAGTTGGTTGATATCCCAATGTATTTTCAGTTTTCCAAAGGCAATTAACAGTCTGCCCTTATAATCTCGAGCAACACCTCCAACACTAGCTAGATTTGAGTCTAGTAAAGATGAGTCCACATTAAATTTGATCCAGTCTAGAGGTGGGGGATGCCATGTAGTTTCAAACTCATGGTGGAGAAGAGCATCCCAGTTGACTAGCAAAGGATAATTACTTGTAGTAGAAAACAGAGTGGAAGCAGCTGCCACCGAAACAGGCATACTATTTTTGCCATGCTTAACTTCATTTCTACAATTCCAGGAGATGAAAACTACAGTGAAATAGATCTTAACAATATTCACATTAGAGCTGACAAGGTTACGGAGCTGATGAAGGCAATCATAAAGAGAGTTAAAGGTTGGAATACAGAACCCCCAAGATCTCAGCATGTTCAAAATTTCAATGAGAAATTTACAGTGGACTATAATATGAGATCCATTTTCTATTTCAGGGCAACCACGAGCACACTTATCACAATTGCTAAGATTTCTAAATTTTAAGAATTCATTAGTAGGGATGGCAAACCTACTAAGTCGCCACCAAAAAATCTCAACTCTTGGCTTTAGCTTCAGTTTCCACAACCACTTAGCAAAACTAGCATCATCAAAGAAGTTCTGAAATTTAATACATTCAGAATAAGCTAATGAAGAAATAGATTTACCAGAAAGTTGATAAAGCAACTCCATGTTGTATTCTTCCCCTTCATTTATAACACAATGGTGTGTTATAAGTTCAATCATGCTGCGGTTAAAATACCGTGAAAGCTCAATCAGATTCCAGTTTCCCTCTTCAGTGATAAAGTTTTGCAGCATCTGATTTTCTAGTCCATTACAATCAGCTAGCATTGGCCATTTGTTGAAACATTTGTCAAGTAGCTAAATGTACTTCATGACATTAATATTTGCCCCATTAACGATCTTCCATTTGACAATTGGATTGAGAGAGAGCACTCCATTAAGGATTATTGCCCGAGCAGCAGAATGTCCATAGGTTGGTTTGTTGCCATGAATGACAAAGACATATTTAGCTGACATACATTTATATAAAAGTGAGGAAGGATTATTAAAAAGCCCCCAAGCAAGTCTTGCACGTAGAGGTCCAACTTTCTTTATAGCTGAATATATACCCAATCCACGATAAGCTCTAAGTGTGCAAAGATTCTCCCAAGCTATGTAATGAAGACTCTTATGTCCTTGAATGTGATGCCATATGAAATCTCTGCAAATTCGATCATGTTCGAGAAGAATACTCTTCGGGATTAAAGAATGAGTAGAAATAAAAGTTGGAAGTGATGATAAAGAAGCCTTTGCTAAAACAATTCTTCTAGACATTGAAAGAAATTTAGCACCCCAAGAATTAAGCTTGTCAAGTTCATGATCAACCACAAATTGGAAATCTTGTTTGGTTAAAGTTCTGAGTGCAATTTTGGTTCCCAGATATTGAAGTTTGTTCACCACCTTAAATCCAAATTTGTTGCCCAGTTTCCATTTTAAATCAGCTCTGACAAATTTTCCAAAGAAAATTTGTGATTTGGAATGATTCAAGCTCTGTCCAGTCCAGCTGCAGTAAACTTTTATTAACTTCATCATAGCTTTCAAATGGCAGGAGGAGGCATTACCAAACAAAAGCACATCGTCAGCGTATAGTAAATGAGTGATTTTAGGTGATTTTGGAGTTATTTGAATGCCTAAAAGAGAACCTCTTTGTTTGATAATACTTGAAAGAAGTTGAGAGCACATAATAAAAAGATAAGGTGACAAAGGGAACCCTTGTTTAAAACCACTTTTTGCATCAATCCAACTAGTGGCTTTACCATTTAAAAGAATGGAAAATCTAACATTAGTTACACATTCCATGATGAATGATGAATATTTCTCTAGGAACCCGAACCAATCAAGAACATACCAAAGTTTTCCAATACATGCTATCAAAAGCTTGAGCCATATCAGGTTTAACAGCCATAAGTCCTTTCTTATTTTTTGAAATTTTGAACTTGTTGAAAATTTCAAGAGCAAGAAGACAATGATCTAACATGGATCTACCTGGAATGAAGGCAACCTACTCCTCTGAAATTATCTTGGAAATACAGCACTTCAACCTGTTAACAATCATAGTTGAGGCAATTTTGTATATAGTTTGACATAAACTGATTGGACGAAAATTAGAAGGTAAGATAAGTGAAGTGATCTTGGGGATGAGAACAACCAAAGTGTCTTTCCAAGCACCATTCAATCATCCAGTGGTAAAAAACTTGTTTATAGCATTCCAAGCAACTTCTTTTATGATTTCCCAGTAAAATTTAAAGAAAGAAGCGGTAGAACCATCAATTCCAGGGGATTTATTAGATCCTTGCTGAAAAACTGTAGTGTAGAACTCAGATTGAGTGAATTCCGCCTCCAAAAAGGTTCTATCATCCTCATTTATTATCTGATTCGGTTCAGCATAAGGCCAGTCCAGAAAATTGCAATGTCGAAGTTTCCACTTGTCTTCAAAGTATTTTAAAAAGATTTTCTCAATTTCTTCAATATCTTCCACCAACTTGTTATTGTCGTCTTTAATTTGTCTAATTAGATTACCATTTCTTTTGGCTGTAGCATGGGCATGAAAAAACCGAGTATTAGAATCTCCCTCTTCATTTCAGGTGGTCTTGGCTCTTTGATTCCACAATGTAGATATTCTAAGCAAAGTGACGTTAAGCGCACGCACCTTACTTCTCAAAAGAGCAAGATTGTCTGAACTTAAACCACCTTCCTCCTCTTCTTGTTGTTGCAAGCTAAGAATGTCACTTTTTAATCCTTCTTTTAATTGGTTCAAGTTGTTGCAGGTGTTCTTATTCCAGAAGAAGAGAGCTTTCAAGGATCTTTTAATCTTTCTATTAAGGATATCAGCTTCATCCCCATAATCATTCTTACCCCAGGCCTTTGCAAAAATATTTTTAGTGGCTGGATAAGATTTCCAGGTGCCTTCAAATCTGAGAAATTTTGTTGAATCCTGAGTCGAATTATCAATATAAAAAGCAATGGGGCAGTGATCTGAAGAGATCCTGGCAAGGTGCTGAATGGAAGCAAACCGGACAAGCTGAAGAGCACAGGAATTCAGCAAATAACGGTCTAAGCGTTCCCAAATCCTGGCAACCCCTTGCTTATTATTACACCATGTAAATTTAGGACCAATCACACCAAGATCATGAAGATCATGCTTGGCCATGAAGAACTTCATCTCCTTAGTTCCATTAGACATATAGAAACGTTTACCTCCTCTTTTATCTTCTTTAGAAAGAAGACAATTAAAATCACCACCTACTAAGGAAGGAGTATCTTCAGACATAAAATCTTCCAAACAGCTCCAAAGCTCCCTTCTGCCTTGATGATTTTTATGTCCACATACCATTGCCACATTCCAAATGCCCTTGTTAGGAGTTTACAAAGAACCTAAAATAAGTTGAGGAGAATGAGTAATGACTGTAAAATAAGCCAAGCAGCTTTTCCACAAAATCAAAATACCTCCAGCAATACCATCCGCTGGGTGGTGAAAAAAATTCCAATCCGCACCAATAATTATATTTACATCTGCTCTAGCAATCGAGGCCAATTTAGTCTCAGCAAGACCAATAAAAAAAATAGCGTTGTCTTTAACAACTTCTTTTAAGTAGAGGGATGACTCCTTTTTCTTGATCCCTCTACAATTCCAAAATATTAGAGAAGACATTTATTGAACAGAAGGGGAAAAGTCCCCGCCTTTTTTCTTGCCTTTACCTTCGACGTTCCTTTTTCTGGACCATGGTTCAATCAGACCCAAAAATTTAAATTGAGGCTTGTTTTTGGATTTAGTTGAGATAGGGATCTCTGGGAAAGTGTGATCAGAATCAGGTTTCTCAGTTTGTTTTGAATAATCTTCTTGAGCTTGGGATACAGAAGCTGAACTGCAAGCTTTGACTTCAAAATGATCTTCAACAGGAGTAACAAGTGTCTCAATAGCATCCTCTGATTTTGCGTTGGCTAAATCTTTATCACCTTCATTCATCTCAATCGTGGCATTTTCATTAAAAGATTTCCAATATCAGCATCAACCTCCTCTGGTGTGTTAGAAAGTTCTTTTAAAGCATTGAAGCTATTCAACAAATTGATGTCATTAGCTAGTAATGAATAAGAATTTTGAAATTTTTTTGGCGGGCAATCTACTTCCAAAATATCTTCAGTTGAATTCAAGACTGGCAACTTTGGAGCTGGAATTTTTTCAATGTTTGCTTCTTTTTTCCAAGGTCCCTGGAGGTTTCTAGATTGATTTGGTCTATTTTTGAATTTGACATGAATCCATGGCCCATATTCCTCCTGTTGATGAGAAACCTCTTGAGAGGTATTGACATATGAATCGGAGCTGTGAGTAACCGGGACATTCAAACCAGATTCAGGACAAGAAGTTTTTAGATGTCCAATTTTTGTACAGCCATAGCAGAAAGATGTGAGCTTATCGACTCGACTTTCTGAAAGAATCTGCCATACAAACCGTCAACCCAAACACCTGTGGGTAGTTTTGATTCTAAATTTATGCGTACACAGATTCGCGCATACTCCTTCTTACTCCAATTAAAGGAGTTACCATCAAAGAAAAGAGGTGTGCCAATTCTGGATGCAATCAAAGCCATATTGATCTCATCCCAATAATGCAAAGGCAGTTGAGGGAATCCAACCCATACCGGGGTGGTAAGGCCTTTAAGAGATGAAGGAGAGAAAGACGGAGACCATTTATCGAGACCGATGATATGGCCACCGATATACCAAGGCCCACTGCTGAGGACTTCTTCCATAGCAGCAGAGGATTTGAACGAATAAAGAATCCAGTTTAATCCCAATGAAGTTAAATGAAAGTTGTCAAATCTACCCCATTGTTTTTGTAATTCTAAACTGCATATCAAAAAAGGAATATTTTTCCCTAAAACCTTCTGAACTATTGAATTAGTAAGAATTTTAGCATTGGCCTGCTCTTTCTCAGAGTTCAACTTAATTACCTTACCATCAGAAGACAGATCAATGATGCTAGCATCAAAATTAATTTTGATACGTTGGGGTTTCTTCCAAGCATTAATAAAAGATTCTTTCGGTTTATCAATCTCCTTTGCATGTATTTCATCAGATGAAACAGCAATGTCCCTTAAACCAGGAATTTCTTCAGGAATTAATGCCTCATTCGAAATCTTTCTGTTCAAGATTTCCTCATTGACTTCAGGTTTTTTAATAGAAGGAGAATTCAAAGAACAGAGAATTGCCTTTACTTCAGGAGAAGGAATCAGTGAATCTTGCTAAGCAATGGAACCAGAATTTTCATTGATGAGCAAAAGTTGCTTTTCAGATCTTGGATTCAACCGAGTCGAATTCCACCGATTAGAAGAAATGTGGAAGAAGGAGAGACAGGACAATCAATCGGAAGATGATTGTTGATCAAATAATGAAGATCCGAAGGGTCCGACGGGGGACGGCCAGTCGCCGCCATGATTGGAGACAAGAAAACCCGCGAAAAAACAAATTCAAAATATTTGCCAAAAAAAAGAAACAAGAAAGAGCAGTATAAACATATTCAACTTAGATTGCTTGATTTCACTAGTTCCTTCGTATATGGTGTGTAGTTTATCCCAAATTTTCTTACCAGTAGTGCACGTGGATACTAACATAAAATCTTCAGAATTTAAAGCACAGAAAAAGTAATTTAAAGATTTTGCATTCAATTGAGCATCGATTTGTTCATCTCTATTCTATTGACTAAAAGGAATGTCAATTTTAATTCCATCTAAAATACGTGACGGTAATGAATAACAAGTTAAAATCATATCGCACATGCGAAAATCAATTGATTGCAAAAAAATAGACATGCAAATTTTCAAAAAATCAAAATGTAATATTTTCAAACAAAGGTGGTCTGGTGATTAAATAACCTTCTGTAAAATTATGATTTGAATAATTAGACATAGATCAAAATTCGAAAGCTTTTAAAAACTAATTTTTTGAAAATGGCTCTAATACCACTTGAAAGTGCTCATATGACACTAGAAAGTGCTCTGATACCACTTGAAAGTTCGTTAGGGATTTTAGGCCCTATGAACTAGCCCAAGGCTTAATAAGAGATAGGTAAATTGGTTGTTAAAGATCTTTTAAAACAAAGCAACAAACCAAAACACCACAAAAAAATCAACGATGCAGAAATTAAATACGAAAGCAATAATAAGAAAAGAACACACTAGATTTATAGTGGTTCGGTCAAACCTTGACCTACGTCCACTCTTTAGAGGCACCATCCAAGTATTGCACTAAATTTTGTGTCTCTTGTTTAGCCCCCACAACTAAGCAGAGAAGCACTTACAAAGTCACTTCCACCATCCCCAGTGCAGCGGAGTCGCTGGGTCCTTTGACACCAAAGAGATCTTCTTCTTTGGTGAACTTCCCTCGAGACAAGCCTTGAATCCGATGGTATACAAGTGCGAGCTTGCAGGAGCAACCGTGTGGAACCCCTACCACACTCCCTTGAGTCCCCCCTTAGAGGATCTTCTCCCTTTCTCAAACTCTACCCTTTCCTCACTCCTTTTCATGCTCTCTCTTCAAGTTTCCTCCAAAAGAACGAAGCTACAATGGCTACCAAAGACACTTACCAAGTGTTATGTCATAACTTAAATAGAAGATCTCAAAATGAGCTCATTAATGCAAGTTTCTCACATTATCGTCTAGGACGATACTAATATCGTCATGTATGATTAGTGCAATTTAAGCCCAATCAGCCAGGACGATTTGAGACGATCAGAAGAAGTTTGTTCATATCATCCATATATCATCCTGGACGATCAAAACAAATCTTGAAATATCATCCTGAACATCGCCCTGAAAAATAGCTGTCTGATGTCCAATCGTCCAGCGTATCGGCCTGGATGATTTTGCCATCGTCCAGGATGATTTGATATGCAATCAAGTTATAATTGCTTTCCTTAAATTCCAGAGAACTTTTGGAATAATTGTACTGGATCGTCCTGGATGATATTTTATAGTCCTGGACGATGTCCAAAAATAAGTAATTCTTAAATAGATATGGCGGCAGATTCTTTCTGTTTTGAGCCTATCATCCTGGCCGATATAAAAATTGTCCAGGACGATGTTTTTTGCATATTGACGGTTGCTTTAATGAAGATGCCCTAATTAGGGTTTCTTCTTTTTAACTGATCGTCTAGGATGATATTAAATCATCTCAGATGATGTTACCAAAAACAGTAAACTCTAGGGAACAATCAGAAATCTTCCAAGTTACAAAACATCAGGAGCCACACCAAATACAATAGACTCAAGAAAGGAAAAAAATGTACAAACTGACTTAGACCTAGTCTAGCCAATCTTGAGTTGATTCCAAATTGCAGTTCGATCGTGTGAACCTGAAATGTTAGTAGATAAGGCAGTTGTAGAGAAAAAAGAATATTTGCTATCATCAAAATCATAAGCCATAGATCTAAAAAAGAATGTTTGCTGTTGGTTGGTAATCTGGTGGTTGCAGTTTGTTTTTTGCCTATTGAGTTTGAATGCCTTTCACAAGTGGATGGACTTTGTGCTTTACCTTTGGGTTTATTTTGTGGCTGCTTCATTTAAGTTGGATCATTCTGAGATTGGGGGTGTAATTCCTTTTTCTTTCATGTTAGGGGCTTATATTTTTGTTTTTTTGTGGTCTATTATTTGTTGGCTTCCTGTTTCTATGCATTTTCACATAAATGGGTGCTCTCTATTATGAGCCATACGTTTAGAGTTGTTTATTGTAATTTTCAAAATTTTGTTAACTGGATGGTTTGAATGTCTTTCATGGGGGGCTGGGTGTTATGCATTTCTGATGGGTTTACTCATTAGCTTTTTCGTCTATGTTGGAGTTTGATGAGTCTGGTTGTCTTTCCTTTTGTTATAATGTTATGGGCTATATACGTAACTTTTTGTGGTCTATTCATTGTTGGCTTCCTGGTATAATGAATTGTTTTATGTGGGGCTACTCCTTTGTTCTCGAGGGCTTGCAGTTGTGGGTTTGGTTGGATGCTATTCTCAAGAGACATCTGGTGTTAGCTAATTAGTTTGGGGTGATATGTTTGAATGCTTTTCTTTTATCTACTAGAGATGGGATTAGTGAGATGAATATTATGTTTGATTACATGGATTTGACTTGGAATCTTTTGAGGTGGTTTCTCCTCCTTTGGGGTTTCTCTACTATTGATGGTAATTGGGATTTCTATGGGTTTTATCATCATAATTTCTACTATTACTTTTGTTGTTGTTGCTTTTTCCCTCGTTTACCTCTATTTGCAGATTGTTCATAGTGCAGGAGATCGTGTGTCTAGCTGCTGATGAGGATGCTAGAGTTAAATGCTATTTTTGTGGTTCTATGCTTTTTGGGTGCTCGCTATTATGTGCCATAGAATGTACCTTGGATTTTTTGTACTTTTGCTTAATAGGGAACTTGAGCTCGTAGGTTCCTTTTTTTTCTTTTATTTTCGTAGCACTTCTGAGTAGTAGTGAGATTGAATTCCCTTTAAAGACCGTGTAATCATTTTTTTATATTAATGCATAGGCCCCATTGTGGGTTTCTATTAAAAAAAATGTGGTAGAGAAAATCCCAACTAATATTATCATAAGATTTGGTTATATCCAATTTAAAGATAATGTTCCTCATAGGTACCCTAACATTCAAATAATGAATGACTTCTTGAGGAATTAAAATGTTATCTGAAATAGATCTACCTTTAACAAAACTTATTTGATTAGGAGAAATGATTTTTGGAAGCAAGGGGGAGAGAAGGTTCATAATCATTTTTTAAATCAATTTACTAAAAATGGCATAGAGATTAATGGGCCATAAATCATTCTAATTACTAGCCCCATTTTTCTTCTTAATTAGCACGATGGAGGTAGAAGAAAAAACCTTAGGCATGTTATTACTAATAGAAAATTTCAAAACTGCATTGAAAATATTTGGGCTAAAAAAGTCCAAAGCTTTCAGGGAAAACTTAGTCTTGTAACTATCTAGGCTAGCAATAGACTTAACATTCATTTCAAAAATAGTCTTCTTAATTTCCTCCAAAGTAGGATGTCCATTAAGATCCATCTTATAATCATGATTAATGACGTAAGGAATAATATTAGGATTATTAATATAAACATGACATATATTTTTTTTAAACAAAAATTTAAAGTACTCAACCCCATTATTAGTAGTCTCTTCAGGATATTCATTAAATGAGTCATAAATACTAGCAATTTTATGAATCCAATTCTAGTTCTATTCCTCTTAGCTTAGGCATGAAAAAACTTAGTGTTATTTTCCCCTTCAATAAGATGCTTATAAGATGCTTTTTGCTACCAAAAAGCTTCCACTTGAGCTTGTAAGTTAAAAGAGAATTTTTGGCATGTTTAAGAAGAGCCAAGTTTTCATCAGAAGAAAGAAGTTGATAAGTATTCTCACAAGAGTTAACTTTCTCCTCTACACTCTAATGTTAGAGAAAACTTTTTTAAAAATGGTACGATTCAAGCAAGTAATTTTATACTTCAATTTTTTCAACTTAAGCCATATTCTATTCATACTAAAAATAGAATTATCTAAGTGAAGGAGAGCTTAACAATTTTCATGGATAATATTAATGAAAGAATTTTTAAAAAGACACACATTTTCAAATATAAAGTTAGAAGCAAAGCTGTCATGTCTTAAATTAATGGTAATAAGGATAGAGGAACGAAAAAAAAGAGTTCTACTAAGGTGTTCAACATGAGTGGAAATAAAGGAATTAATTAAACTCTCTTTAAGAGCATTCAATAGAAACATTGCCAAAGATTACAAAGAATAAAAATTTCAACTAAACTATAGCCCTAATAGAGGATATTAACAAATCTTGCCAAGCCTAATCCTTTGATTAGGTAATCAAATTAAAATTAATTGATTTATCAAGCTGTACTATATGATGAATTCCATCTTATTGTATGACCCAATCTACTCTTTAGATGATAATTAATTGCAAAAAATCATACAAGATGATAATCCTGTTCGATTTAACTAAATAAATTATATAAATGCTTATATAATACTAGACATTAAGTTTAAACTAGTGAAATTATTTGTATGGATCCTTGTTTATCATACAATACTAACAATATCAAATGAACTAATCCTAATGTATGATCCCATATCGTAATGCATGATTAAAATTTACAAAATAAAAATTCTAATGTTTTTTAAAGCCAAAAAAAAATCTCTTAAGACTTTCAATACTATTATTTTTTTGTTGGAGAGATAGAGCTTTGTGAGAGGTCTTAGATCACTAGACAAGTAGAAGGAGAGGTTGTGTCTATGGGAGGAGTGTGAGGTGATTCCATTTTTTCTTTAATCAGGCTTGTTCATTTATTCATCCAGTGGCTTCGGTTGCCTTACCAAAAAAGACTTAAAGGATGAAGAACATAGGGTTTTCTACCTTCACCAGGACGGAGATATAGGATTGTAAGGTACTATGCCTTTACTAGAAGGGTGAAAATGAGTCAAAGGTTCTCTACATCACCAGGAGAGTGAAAAGGATTCTAGTACTCTTCCGCACCAGGTTGGTGGAAGTATTTCTTCTGTGGACTTCTCCACCTTATTGTAGAAGAAAAAGGAGAATCACTAAGAGTTTTATGCAATACCTATAGAGTAAGACTCTGAGGAGTGGATGTTTGTCATTATTTTATCGAACCACTTTAAAATGTGGTCTGTTCCTTTTTTTTTTTTTGCACGTTTATTTTTCATAGTTTTATTTCTTGTAAATTTACTTTCTTGCAAATCAGAGTTGGAATATTAAGATTGTTTTTATTTATCTAAAAACATAAATGAAAGAAAAATATATATTCACATTTATTTTTTTTATAAAATTAAGAGAAAAAATGCATTTTTATTTCTATATCATTAGCTTTGCATTTCAAGATTTGATTTTGGAAGAAAGTATTAAATGTGGTTTATACATTCATTTAGAGATTTTAGAAAAAGGAAATTTTATAAACATCAATTCACACCCCCGCCCCTCCTTAGTGTGCCTTGGGTTATTCAACAAAGTTTAACACCCTCTTCTGAACTTTTAATTAGTATCAAAGCTAGTATATAATTTAGTGATTTTAAAATTCTTAAGAAAAGAATGAATAGATATCTTAGAAATAGGAATAATGTGGAGGGTTATTTTATAACCCATCCACACTTGTTTCAAAATATACCTTTTGATTTCTGGAAAATATGAATGTCTCTTTTTCTACTATCAATTTATTTTCACATGTTGTATTTGATAAAAATTGGTATTTTATATAGTCGTGAATAGTCAATAGAGAAAAATATAAAATTTCTTCAATTGAATGGAAAATTGAGGATAGAGATCTTGTACAACACTATGCTTATTGTTTACATGTCTTTTTCATGCACTAAAATTCGAAGATTATATGAGAGTCTTTACATGTACTTCTAGAAAAAAAATTTGGAATAAGTTATGCATCCTGTATGTGGGATTTTTTGAAGTGAAATAATCTAGGTCTAACATTTTACTTCATGATTATGAACTCCATTGCTTGAATCCTAGTGATACTATCTCAAACATGTATAGTAGTGTAAACAAAATAATTACATTCTTGCTTACTTAGGTAGAGAACTTTAAAATTGAGAAGGTCAAAAAATCTCTTTGTTGTCTACTTAATAATTATGATGTTAAGGTCATTATGATATTTAAATCCAAATATCTGAATTTTTATTCTATTGATAATCTTCTAGACTCATTCATTACCTACGAGCATAGTGTGTGTCAGAGATTACTTGATGCTGATGATATGAAGAAGGACCGAGCAATAGTATTGAAAGTCAATAAATCTAAAAGTAAAAGCTCTAAAATAAAAGATGATGAAGATATAACGCTAATTATAAGGTAGTTCAAAAGCTTTGTAAAGTGGAAATAGAATAATCACTTTTAAAGGAAGGAAAGTAAAGGTTTTAAATCCAATTTAAACTCATATGAACTTATCTACTTTGAATGCAGAATACTAGGGAACTTAATATCTAACTGCCCTTATTTGAAGACTCATACGACCAAGGAGAAGGGGGGAGGAAAATCCTATCTTCAAAAAGGGGACCATTATGATAAGATAAGCTTATTAGGAATACTCCTCCTGATGATCATCAGAACCATAACCAATAGAGTAGGTAACAAATTTCTGTCTAATGGCTAATGATGGTCTTTATTACTTTGATAAGTATGAGGTATGTGAACTCAAACATAATGACTTATTTTCAATTTTTAAATAAAAAAAGGTTGAAATATATATGAAATTAAAGAAACTATATGCCAGTTTGAATTTAAAATTTTTAAATTTTGAAAAAGAGCATGAATAATCTTTGAATCAAACATATGTCTTCGGATTAGAGCATGCAACTCTATTAGATGAATTTGATGCATTAAATAAAAGTCATATTGAATTATTAAAGTCATATAATTCCTTTAAATAAGAGCATATTGATTTAGAGAAAATATTTATTGAGTTAGAGGCACTTACATAATAATAACATAGTAAAGATGATGAATTATTAGTTGAATTTTGTGTTGAAAGAAGTGCAACATAATATCTTCGAAGGAAAGTCACTACACTACAACAAAACACTCATGGGCCTATCCAAACACAACTACATTATAGGACATAACATGCACCTCATATACCTATGAAATGGCATAATAAAGCACATAGGCTAGTAAACCTAACGCAACTATTACGTGTTACCCTAGTGGAATGTTACGACAAGTTGCCCGCACTTAAACCATGTTGCCAACCTACTTTCATGCCATATGTTTTGATGATTGACAAACACTATTGATTCTCTTGGACTACTTGATTCTTCTAACTTTTCAGAAATCAAAGATCGGACGAACAGATGAAGCCAGTTCAGGATTGCATAGGTCTAGGGTTGTGCCAGTCTGTACTTTATTTTTTCACTTCTTAAGTCTACTTGTAATGGACAAAGAGACTGATGCTAAGTAACCCTACACACACACACTTGAGAGACTTAGAATTTCTATTTTTACTCATATCGGCCAGGATGATATTTACATCGTCCTGGACGATCAGGCTTAAAACAGAAAGTCTAAATAAGGATTCTTAACTAAGGCAGCCGTCATTAACAGATCGGCCTGGATGATACGTGTATCGGCCAGGAAGATAAGCTCAAAATAGAAAGAAGTTGCCATCATAGATAATTAAGGTATACTGTATTTTTAAATAATCGGCCAGGACTATCATTGATCAGCCTGGATGATATTAACAAATTATGCTTTAATTGATCAGGAAATCAATGGAGTAATTAAGGATGATTGATAAGATCATATCGTCCTGGACGGTCGCAGGATTGGCCAGGACGATCAATGCAAAAACCTTAAGTTACTTCAGGATGAAAAATATCAGCCAGCTCGTATTCAGGACGGTGCTTTAGACGATTTTCCTCTAATTTGAACTAATCAGCCAGGACGATCGTGATATCGGCCTGGACAATCAAGCTAATTTTATATCATCCAGTTTGCATTCAGGGTGATGCTCTGGCCAATCTTCTAAGATTTTTACTGATCGGCCAGGCCGATGTCCATATCGGCTTGGTCGATATTGTCGGCAACTTGCAATTAATGAGCTGCTTTGAAGCTCTTCTATTTAAGAGCTCTTGTTCAACGTTTTGTAAGACCTTTGGCTGCTGCCTTGACCTGAGAAAGCCTTGAGGAGAGAAAGAGAGAGTGGGAGAGAGAGAGGATCTTGTGAGGGGGAGCTTGTGAAGGGATTAACAAGGGTTGCTTCAAGGATCGCTCTGTTTTTTCTTCGTCTAGAGTTTCTCATCCGTGAAAGGGTCGGTAGACGTAAGAAGTTAGCTTTTGGTTGTGGTTCTCTGCCAGCTTCAGGAGGAAGCAAAAAGAGATAGGTTCTTTGCCTTGCCGGAGTGGCAAAAAGGAGGTGCTTTGTAAAGGCTTCTCCACCTAGTTGTGGGGGCTAAAGGAGAGTCACGTTTGTAGTGTAATACTCGGAGGGCACCTCCGAGGAGTGGACGTAGGTCAAGTTGACCGAACCACTATAAATTTATGTGTTCTTGTTTTTTTGCTTCCGCACTTTAATTTCTGCATTTATTTTAGTGGTGTGATTTTGATTTATGCAATTTTTTATTCTTTGTGAAAAGAAAATTTTAAAATACCAATTCACCCCCCCTCTTGGTTAGCTTGGGCCAGTTCTATAGGGCTTAACATCACTAATGAACTTTTAAGTGGTATCAGAGCGGGATTCATAAAAATTGAGTTTGAAAACATTTTGATTTGATCCATGGCTAACCTTGGAAATCGTAACACTACTGAAGGTTATTCAATTACACGACCTCCCTTGTTTGACAACTTACCTTTTGATTTCTAGAAAACTCGCATGTCAACATTTTTACAATCTATTGATTATTGCATGTGGATGCTTATCAAAGAAGGTTATTCTCCACCTTCTCGTGAAATTAATGGTGTTAAAACTGAAGTTGCTTTTACTGAATGGACTTTCGATGAACGATATTTAGCTCAATTGAATGAAAAATGTTTGAACTGCTTTTTCTGTGCTTAAAAATCTGAGGATTACATGTGTGTCTCCACTTGCAAAACTGGTAAAGAGATTTTGGATAAATTGTGCATCACCTATGAAGGTACTAATGAGGTTAAACAATCCCGTTTGAACATTCTCTTGCATGACTACGAACTTTTTCATATGAAACCTCATGAATCAATTTCTAACATGTACACTAGATTTACTCAGATAGTTACTTCACTGCATGCACTAGGAAAAGAACTTTCAAACTATAAAAAAGTTAACAAGATTTTAAGATGCTTGCCTTCATTATATGATGCTAAAATCACTGCAATCAATGAATCTAAAGATTTAAACACATATTCTATTGATAACTTACTTGGCTCACTCATTGCTTACGAGAAAGGGGTGAATCAAAGAAATCTTGATGCAGGTGAGAAGAAGAAGGAGAAAACAGTTGCATTGATGGTGCACAAATCGGATTCTGAATCTTCCGGGTCTGAAAGCGATGAAGTTGCCTTCATCACAAGGCAATTCAAAAACTTTCTAAGAAAGAAAAAAAAAGCATCATCAAAATTGGAGAAAAGGTAAGGATCATAAACATGTTAAGGAATCTTCTTATGTTGTTTGCTATAATTGCAGGAAACCAGGACACGTGAGAACTGATTGCCCTACACTTAAAGACAACTCAAGTAAAGGAAAAGGTGAGGAGAAATCTAAGCTAAAGAAGGACAAGATGAGAGTACAAAAAGCATTTTGGGTGGATTCAGCATCGAACTCATCAGAGACGGAAGCAGAAGATGAGACATCAAAATTGTGCTTGATGGCAGACGACAATCCTGATCAAGAAGAGGTATGTGAATTTTCCTACGATCAACTTCTTGAAGTTTCAAAAAAATTCATACATCATATAGGAAATTAAAGAAAACTCAAGCTAGCTTGAAATTAGAATTTTTAAATCTACGAAAAGAGCATGAAATTTTGATAAAGGACCATCAAACGATTGATTCAATTCATATGACTTTGCTTGATGAATTTGATGAGTTAAATAAAAATCATTGTGAATTAGTGGAAAAGCATGATGCATTAAAAGTTTCACACACATCACTTGAATTTTAAGCAGTCTAAGGAGATGGAGAAAAGTTTGAGGATTGAAAATGAAATCTTAAAGAGCACAAATTTGAAGATTCAAAATGAATTAGAAGCATGTAAGAAAACTAGGATGACACCTACTTTTGATCAATTGCCAACATCTAGGAAGAGGCATTATAACTCAAACCACTTAAGAAATATCTTTCCTGTAGTTAGATATTTTTCATGTGGCATGATAGGACACATCTCACACACTTGCACAGTTCACCATAGTACACATTGGATGTGGAGACCTAAGGTGCATGATCCACAGCATACCACACATGCATTGCATTCTTCTCTTCATAAGAAGGAACCTAAACCTGCTTGGGTTCCTAAATCTAACATTTAGTAATTTTGCAGGAGGGCTCTCACAAAAGGCCTCGTGAGAGTATGTGGTACCTGGACAGTGGATTCTCTCGACATATGACTGGTGAAGCCAGCCAGTTTGTTGTACTAGAGTCTAGGACTGGAGGCAAGGTTACTCTTGGAGATAACACTACCAAGAAGGTGGTAGGCGCAGGCATAATTGGTAATTCCAAGAACCTTATGATTGAAAATGTTTTGCTTGTAGATGGATTAAAGCACAACTTGCTCAGCATCAGTCAATTCTGTGATAAAGGCTTCATCGTGCAATTCTTTGCAAATTCATGCATTGTAAGTTTAAGTAATAACACTATTTTGCAGGGAAAAAGGATCAACAACGTCTACATGCTTAATTTAAATAACATTGAATGTGCTGCTTCTTTTTGCTTAAAAATTGTGATTGATGATTCTTGGTTGTGGCACAGGAGGCTTTGTCATGCAAGTATGAAAACCCTTAGGAAAGTGACCCAAAAGGACCTAGTGAGAGGTGTCCCCAAACTTAAGTTTTCAAAAGACCACCTTTGTGATGCCTGTCAACTAGGAAAGCAAGTCCACTCCACCTTTCACCCCGTTAAGGACATTAGCACTTCTAGACCTTTAGAAGTCCTTCACATGGATTTGTTCGGACCCATTAGCACTGCCAGCCTGGGAGGGAAAGTCTATGGTTTTGTGATTGTTGATGACTACTCTAGATTCACTTGGACTAGATTTTTTTCACATAAAAATGAGTCTTTTGAGGAGTTTAAAATATTTTCTACTTGGAATCAGAAAAAGCTAGTTTGTGAGATTTTGACCATCCATAGTGATCATGGGGAAGAGTTTGAGAATGAAAGATTTGGAGATTTTTGTGAGGACAAGGGGATTAGCCACAATTTTTCAGCTCCTAGGACCCCACAGCAGAACGGGGTAGCTGAAAGGAAGAACCAGACCTTGGTGGAAGCTGCTGGAGCCATGCTTGCTGAGTATTCACTTTCAAAATACTTTTTGGGTGAAGCGGTTAACAAAGCTTGTTATGTGTTGAATATGGTGAATGTTAGAGCCAAATTAGAGAAGACACCCTATGAGATCCTTAAGGGTAGACACCCAATCTTTCCCACCTTCATGTCTTTGGTTGTAAGGTTTTCATTCACAATAATGGAAAGTCTCACTTGGGAAAATTT
The DNA here is from genome assembly GCA_022539455.1 of Dendrobium nobile. Classification (NCBI taxonomy): domain Eukaryota; kingdom Viridiplantae; phylum Streptophyta; class Magnoliopsida; order Asparagales; family Orchidaceae; genus Dendrobium; species Dendrobium nobile. Next base: position 32,532,906 of record CM039718.1, on the reverse strand, counting down.
GATCCTAAATCTGATGAAGGAGTATTCTTGGGATATTCTAGTGTTGGGAAGTCTTTTAGGGTGTTTAATAAGAGAACTTTGATGGTGGAAGAGACAACCCATGTAGTATTTGATGAGTCTGATCCTAAGAAAAATGGAGTAGAAGATGATGATGTTGGAGAGATTACAAGTGGAGTAGAAAATTTGGGGAAGGGGAGAGAAACCCAAAGTAATGAAGGAGTTGGAGAAGTCACCCAAGCAGTAGAAAACTTTGATTTGGATGAAAGGGTTGGACCTTCACACACTTTTCCTAGAGATTGGAGATACTCTACAAGTCACCCCAAGGATTTGATCTTAGGAGACCCTTCTAGTGGAGTTAAGACTAGACATGGACATAGGAAGGAGGTGAACCACTCTGCCTTTATCTCAATGACTGAACCCACCACCATTAACCAAGTCCTTACTTTTGAATTTTGGATTTTAGCAATGCAAGAAGAATTGAATCAATTTGTTAGAAATGATATTTGGGAGCTTGTAGAAAGACCTAAGGGACAAAGTGTAGTTGGGACAAAGTGGGTTTTTAAGAACAACATGAATGATTCAGGAGTGGTGGTGAGTAATAAAGCAAGATTGGTGGCTAAGGGGTACAATCAAATAGAAGGGATAGACTTTGAGGAGACTTTTGCCCCTGTAGCTAGATTGGAAGCCATTAGAGTGCTATTAGCCTTTGCCTGTTATAAAGGATTTAAGCTTTTTCAAATGGATGTCAAGAGTGCCTTTTTAAATGGGGAAATAAAAGAAGATGTGTTTGTAGAACAACCCCCAGGTTCTGAGAGTTCCCAATTCCAAATCATATTTTTAAATTAAAAAAGTCTTTTTATGGTTTAAAGCAGGCACCAAGAGCTTGGTTTGAGAGGCTTAGCCCATTTATACTAGAGAGGGAGTTTGTCAAGGGGAGCGTAGACACCACCCTTTTTCTTAGGAGAGTTGGAGATGATTTACTCATTATTCAGATTTATGTGGATGATATACTCTTTGGATCATCTAATAAAAAATTATGTGATGATTTTTCTAAAATAATGAGTAGAGAGTTTGAGATGAGTTTGATGGGAGAATTGTCTTACTTTTTGGGGTTTAGTAAAAACAATTGGAGGATGGAACCTTTCTAAATCAAAGAAAATACATAAAGGACATTTTGAAGAAATATGAGATGGACAAAGCTAAGCCAATTAACACTCCCATGACTTCTAGTGCTTCATTAGATATGGACCCAAGTGGTAAGTCTGTTGATCAGAAGAAGTATAGAGGCATGATTGGATCTTTACTTTACTTGACTGTGAGCCAAACTGATATTTTGTTTAGTGTTTTCCTTTGTGCTAGATTTTAAGCTGACCCTAAGGAGTCCCACATGACCGCTGTTAAGAGAATTATTAGATACCTTTTGGGGACATAAGGCTTAGGGATTTGATACCCTAAACACAACACTTCTTTTGAGATTATTAGATTTTTTGACTCTGATTTTACAGGATGCAAGGTGGATAGAAAGAGCACTTCAGGAACTTGTCAATTCATTGGACAGTCTTTGGTCTCTTGGTCTAGTAGGAAGCAAAACTCTGTTGCTCTTTCCACTGCTGAAGCTGAGTACATCGCTCTTGGAGGTTGTGTGGCCCAAGTCCTTTGGTTGAAACAATAGGTATTGGATTTAGGATAACCTGTAGGCACCATCTTAATTTTTTGTGACAACACTAGTGCCATATGCATCTCTAAGAATCCTATCCAACATTCAAGGACAAAGCACATTGACATTAGGCATCACTTCATTAGAGATCATATGACTAAAGGAGACATTGAGTTACACCATGTGATAACTGAAAATCCACTCGCTGACATCTTTACTAAACCACTGGCCTTCGACACTTTCAGTTTTTTTAAGGACCAGATTGGGTGTGATTGACATAAATGCATGAAACTTGATCTTTTAGTTACTTTCTTTTGCTTTTGTTTTTTATTAGTTTTTAGTGTGTTTTATTTTTCTTTTATTTCTTTTTACTTAGTCTTCAAAATCATGGCTGAAACGATATTATATTCCTTGTCCTTGCTTTGGAAAATTTGTAGTCAATGTGGTTTTCATATCCAAATCTCTTAGATGGTAAAAATATTTTGTGATTGTGTCTCTTTCTCTAACCTATTTTAGTGGCAGAGTTTTCTTTTCTAATCAAAAATCTATCTCAAATTAAAGATTGTTTATGAAATTGAGATCTTTTCCTAAGCTTTCTTAAGCAAATCTATCTTGTATTTACAATGTTGAAAGTTTTTTTTGTCACATCAAGATCCTTTGTTACTCTTGCCTTTAATTATTAACTCTGTTTGTGGTCATTTTTCCTTATGTTAGAGAGAGAGCTCCTATTCTCTAATATCTAAGAAGATATACTCACAACTAAGATTTTTTTTAAGAGGTTATAAAAGAGAATGTAGATTGCAAAAAAAAAAAAAAATTATTTGGCCAATGATGCCAACAAAAGAAGCGCAAAGACGCCAAAATTAAAAATCTATAAAAAGATGCGCAAAGCGCCAACTCAATTGACAAGAGGCATAAAATGAGCCTACTCAAAAGCAAACTATTCTCTCTTTTTACATCTTTTAGAACTTAGAAGTTTTGGTTCTCAAAGGCTTGATTTCGATTGTTTTGCGATCGTGACAAATTTACTTTGGTTCATTATTTTATAAAGATAGTTTTTTCTTAAGCCAAGTGATGGATGAATTCTCTTTCTCATATCCAATTAGTTCTTTGAGTTAGGTCATTGATTTCAAAAGACAATTCTACCCTAGGAAAACGTCTGAGTTAAGGGTAACCATGATTGGATATTCTACTATTCTATGGATTGTTGAGATTGTTAACTCATTAACCCACAAGTTTTTAGATCAATCACATGGAATACTACATCATTTTCATGCCTTGGTTAAAAAAAAAAAAGGTTTGAGATTTGCTATTATTCTTTTGCATTCCCTCCTCCTTTTTGATATGTCAAAAGGGGGAGAAGTTAATGATGTTCTTTTTACTTGTCGATCCTGAACTTTAACTGCTAATTGTCTTCGTAGTATTTTGCCATCATCAAAAAGGGGGAGATTGTTGCAAACCTACTTTCATGCCTTATGTTTTGATGATTGACAAACACTATTGATTCTCTTGGACTACTTGTTTCTTCTAACTTTTCAGGAATCGAAGAACGGACGAACAGACGAAGCCAGTTCAGGATTGCGTAGGTCTAGGGTTGTGTTAGTCTGTACTTTGTTTTTTCACTTCTTGAGTCTACTTGTAATGGACAAAGAGACTGATGCTAAGTAACCCTACACACACACACTTGAGAGACTTAGAATTTCTATTTTTACTCATATTAGCCAGGACGATCTTTACATCGTCCTGGAAGATCAGGCTTAAAACAGAAAGTCTAAATAAGGATTCTTAATTAAGGCAGCCATCATTAACAGATCAGCCTGGACGATACATGTATCGGCCAGGATGATAAGCTCAAAACAGAAAAAGGTTGCCGCCATAGACAATTAAGATATACTATATTTTTAAATAAGCGGCCAGCATGATCATTGATCGGCCTGGACGATATTAACAAATTATTCCTTAATTGATCAGGAAATCAAGGGAGTAATTAAGGATGATTGATACGATCATATCATCCTGGACGATTGCAGGATCGGCCAAGATAATCAATTCAAAAATCTTAAGTTACTTCAGGACGATAAATATCGGCCAGCTCGTATTCAGGGCAGTGCTCTGGACGACTTTCCTCTAATTTGAACTAATCGGCCAGTACGATCGTGATATCATCCTGGACGATCAAGCCAATTTTAAATCATCCATTTCGCATTCAGGGCGATCTCCATATCGGCCTGGACGATATTGTCGGCAACTTGCAATTAATGAGCTCCTTTGAAGCTCTTCTTTTTAAGAGCTCTTGTTCAATGTTTTGTAAGACCTTTGGCTACTGCCTTGACCTGAGAAGGCCTTAAGGAGAGAAAGAGAGAGTGGGAGAGAGAGAGGATCTTGTGAGGGGGAGCTTGTGAGGGGATTCACAAGGGTTGCTTCAAGGATCGCTCTGCTTATTCTTTGTCTAGAGTTTCTCATCCGTGAAAGGGTCGGTAGAGGTAAGGAGTTAGATTTTGGTTGTGGTTCTCTGCCAGCTTCAGGAGGAAGCAAAAGGAGACATGTTCTCTGCCTTGCTGGGGTGGCAAAGAGGAGGTGCTTTGTAAAGGCTTCTCCGCCTAGCTGTGGGGGCTAAAGGAGAGTCACGTTTGTAGTGCAATACTCGGAGGGCACCTCCGGTAGTGGACGTAGGTCAAGTTGACCGAACCACTATAAATTTCTGTGTTCTTATTTTCTTGCTTCTGCACTTTAATTTCTGCATTTATTTTAGTGGTGTGATTTTGGTTTATGTGATTTTTTATTCTTTGTGAAAAGAAAATTTTAAAATACCAATTCACCCCCCCTCTTGGTTAGCTTGGGACAGTTCTATAGGGCTTAACATCCCTAACGAACTTTCAAACCATACACAAAAAAACACATTAAGTGTGGATACCAAAGTTAAGTGCAGCATAGTATATGTTATTAATTTAAGTTATTATTGGAAAAATCCTAAACATACTTGGGTTCCAAAATCTTACCCTTGATTTACTTCGTAGGGGTGCTCTCACCAAAGGCCTTGTGAGAGCATGTGGTATTTATATAACAGATGCTAATGACACATAATTGGATATATGATGCAATTCATAATGATGGGCAGGAGGTAAGGTTACATTGTTAGAAAACACTGCAAGATTGTTTTTGGCTATGGTGTGATTGATAATTCTTAAAAATTTATCTTTGAAATGTTTTGTTAATAGACTGTTTGAAATACTACCTGCTAGTATTACTCAATTATCTGATAAAGGATTTGATATCAAATTTCTGTCAATTAAACATTTGATTAGTTCAAATAGTTCACATATTTTAGAAAGAAGAAGGATAAATAATGTTCACATTATTAATTTAAATTGTGTTGAATATTTAAATTCCTTATGTTTGAAAATTGTTGGTGATGAATCATGGTAACAACATAGAAGACTAGCAATGCAAGCAAAAACACACTAAGGAAGTTCACCCAAAAATAACTAGTTAGAGGCATACCTAAGTATGATTTCCTTAATGACAACCTTTATGGTACCTGCCAATTAGGAGAATCAGTTAAAGCATTATTTCATTCAATTAATGATATATTCACCTATAGGCCTTTAAAAATTATTGAAATGAACATATTTTAATCGGGGTATGAAGACTTTTGTATATGTAATTATTAAAGATTACTCAAGATTTACTTGGGTTACATATTTATCTCATAAAAGTAAATCATTTGAGGAATTATTGACATTTTCCACATAGATTCACAAGAAATTAGGATTTGAAATATATACTATCCAAAATGATCATGGTGGATAATTTAAAGATGATAGGTTCGAAAATTTTTTTTAAGGAGTTAGGAATTGAATATAAATTTCCTACCAATAGAACACATTAGTGGATTATGGTAACTGAAAGTAAGAATAGAACCTTAATAGATGCTGTTAGAGCCATACGAGCTATGTATTTCCACCCTAAAAATTCATGGTAGAAAAAGTAAAATCCCCTTGTTATATTCTAAATAAAGTAAATGTTAGATCCATACTCAATAAAACACCATACAAATTACTCAAAGGAAGGAAACCCAATCTATATCACCTTCATGCCTTCGGATGTAAGTGTTTCATTGGGATAAAAGGAAAATCTCCTCTACAAAATTTGTACCCTAATACTAATTAACTTTTTTTCTTGGGTTATTCTTTTGAAGGAAAAAATTTATAGAATTTTTAATATGAGAATCCTAGAGGTATAAGAGACCACCGATATAGTTTTTGATGAATATGATAGATCAATTTATCTTGGTTTATATGAAGATAAAGAAGCAGTAGAGGTCACCAAAGGAAAAAAATTCTATTAATTGAACAAATAGGGTACACCCCCAATATCCATTTCCTAGAGATTGATGATATATATCTAGTCATCTTGGGGAACTCCACTTAGGAGATTCATCTATAAGAATTAGAACTGGGTGTGGACTTTCAAAGGAGGTTAGTCTTTAGGGACTCAAGTCCATTATAGATCCCACTAACATAGATCAAGCCTTATCTGATTTATTCTTGATCTTCATTATGTAAGAAAGATTTGAATCAATTTGAATGAAAAGATAATTGTGAATTGGTTAGTAGACCTAAGGAATAGATTTTTTGAGAAACCAAGTAGGTATTCAAAGAATAAGATAAATGTTAAATTTCATTAAGTTTATTACACCTTTAAGAACAAGCCCAAGGCTAACCAAGAGGGTGGTTAATTTATTATTTTAAAAATTACTTAAAGGAAAAAAAGAGAGTTCTTTTAATTTTTTTAATTATTTTAGAACAAATAAGATTTAGCCACAATGCAAAAGTAGATTATGTTCAAAATAATCTTAAATTTTAACCACATAAAAATCACAAAAAAGTGCAAAAATTAAAAGAAGAAAAAGTAAATGAATGAGCGCACCAGATTTTATAATGGCCTGGTCAAATCTGACCTATGTCCACTCCCGGAGGCCTCCTCCAGGTATTTCACTAAATATTTTAATGTCTCTTCTTTTGCCCCAATATTTAGGCATAGAAGCCATTATAAAAATCTCTTACACTAATCCGATGAGGCAGAGTACCTTGAATCTTTTTTACACTCCTGGTGAAGTCAGAGAAGCTAAACCTTTTTACTCCATTCTATAGTAGGTAGAGAACCCGAGTCCTTTTACTCCCTTCTGAAGTAGGTCAAGAACATGAATTTGATGTTGAAGAATGTCTCCTTCTACTCTAAGATCCCTCTCAAAATAAGATAATAACAAATGATGATTCTAAAGAAAGATAAGATAGCTTAAATAAAGTGCCTCCACAAAAACCCTAATTCTTAATTATGTTGTCAATGATCATCCAATATGATCAAAAGGTCGTATGGCTCTAGCATTCGAGGGGTTTCAGGGACAATTTTAAGGTTCCTTTTTGTGCGATCGTTTGGTGACTTCTTGTTGGATATCTTATAGTTTTCCACTCGATTTTTCTTGCTGTGGTTTTTGCGCATTTGTTCCTTCACTTTTTTATAGGTTCATTTTCATTATTTTGATGTTGAAAGATTATGACTCTATCGTCATCAAACCCATCTTCCTCTTCACTTTTTGTGGGGAAAACTCAAATTTTTAAGGATGTTATTGCTGGTTCTTCAATTGTTTCTCCTAAATTGAACTTAGTTCACTCTTTGTTCAAGGGTTTTCTGGCCTTTTTGTTCGAAGAATTGGTTGTTGATAAATTGGATACTCTGTATGCTTTGATATTAGTGGGTAAATTTGCTTTGAGGCGGCCAAATCTTGATGTTATACACAAAATTTTCCTTTACCTTAAGCTTTATGGATTGTTTCATATTGGCTTACTTGATCAACAACATGTTTCTATCCAACTTTCTAATTATCTTATTTATAGCCACATATTTGCTAGGAAATCTTATTATATTTAGGCTTGCCAAATGCCTTTGCTTAAATGGACTCCTGATTTTGATGTTAGGGAGGAGTCTTTGATTTCTCCGATTTGGATTTCCTTTCATAACTTGAGACTCCATTTTTTTTAGTCATCAAATACTCTTTGGTTTTTCTTTTATCTTTAGTCGGTCGTTGCAAATGAACCAAGCCACAACTTCTATGTCAAGGCCCTCTATATCTAGGGTATTGGTTGAGTTAGATGTTTCTAAGAAACATCCTAATGAGATATGGACAGGATCAGTGGTGAAGTGTTATTTTCAAAAAGTTGAGTTTGAAAATTTACCTATATTTTGTTCTTTTTGCAGAATGCACGGTCATGCTATTAATGATTATTTTAGGAAGCATTCCCATTTTCATAAAGAAAAAGAAAAATTGAAACAAACAAAAGGGGAGGTTGGCAATGTGATTCTTCAGGAAGATACTAATCCTAATATGATAATAGTAGAGGATAATACTTCTAATCCAGCACAACATGGTGAGGAGTCATTGCCTTTAGTGGTGGATGAGATTCAACTTATTGTTAGCAACACTGTTATTTCAAGTCATGATCAGGGTGTTGGAGTTAAAATTTCTTCTATATCTTTTGTTGAATGTGATAATATTGTGACTCTAACATTTCAGAATATTGCTACTCAAAATCATGCTAATGTTGAGTCCAATAATCTACGTATGACTAACAAAAATTTAGTTGAATTGAATGGTAATTCTCTTTCTAACAATATCCCCTTTGATCAGGAAAAGGAAAGAGATGTTAATATAATCACTCAAATGTCTCCTATAGTTGATGAGAGAAATGGTAAGCAATTAGAGGAAGGTAAAGTGGTATTTGTGGAGGCTTTCCCTTCTTTGGGAGAAGGTAATGGTATTATGGAGGATGATGGTATGTTTAAGGAGGATGAATGCCCTAAATAGATTACTAATGTGGATTTTCATAGTAAGACTCCTTCAACTTCTTATTATAATAGTGATTCTTTTACTGATACTTAAGATATGGGTCTTGTTGCTAAATGTTTTCCTAAGGATGATAATTATACTAGTTTTCGTAAGGTTCCTATTAAAAGAGGTAGGAAAAAAAAGCAGTTTATATTTCAATCTCCTAGAAATACTCACTTAAATACTACCCATTAATTTAGTTTACTTATGTTTAACTCTATTATTTGGAATGTGAGGGGGATTTGATGTCCTTCTCCTAGAAATACTCATATTCATAATATTTCTATTTTGCTTTTGTATGATCCTCTTATTTCTTCATCTAGGTTACTTACCACTTCTCATTTTTTGGGCTGTAATTATGCTATTTCAAATGTGGCTAACAAGATTTGGATTTTTTGGAAAGATACGATTAAAATTGATGTAATTGGTGACTTTACTCAAGTTATCCATTATCAAATTGAGGTTTTTAACTTGCATTATTTTGCCTCATTTATGTATGATGGTTTTTCTTGTTATATTAGGAAATTATTATGGGAACAATTCATTAATTTCTATAATATTTGTAATTTTCCTTGGCTTCTAGGTGGTGATTTTGATGTTATTACTAACCCTTCTGAGAGGGTTATTGGTTACTCTCCGTTTTGTATGTCTATGGAGGATTTTAGTAATATGATTTTGGATTGCGATCTCATTATTATTACTCTTTATGGTAATCAATTTACCTGTAATAAAGGTCATTTGTGGTAACATTCGGATTGTGTTCTATTTAATGACTCTTGGCTTAGCTCTTTTAATTCTATTAATGTGCATCATCTTAGTAGAACTCTGTCTAACCATTCTCCTTTGCTTATTTGTCTTAATTTTAGACACTTTGATAAGTCATGTTAGTTTAGATTTCAAAACATGTGGTTACTTCTTGATTCTTTTTTGAACTTGTAGAAAATAATTGGTATGCCCCTCTTCATCTTTTTTTTTTTTGAGAAAATGCAAAGTTGCATTAGTAATAAAGAAATAACAACCTAATACAAAGAAGGAAATAAAAAACTAAAAGATCCTTGTTGAAGAGAAAAAGGATCCTTATTGAAAACAATTTTGTTATCTTTAAACCTAATAATTTGAAATGAAACCCACTGTTTCCTATTTTGAAACCATTGAAATGCAGGGGATACCAATAAATTAAAACAACCCGAGGGTTGGTTAGTATCCCAGAGTTCCCATCCGGTTAAAAAATTGGATCTAGTAACGATCCCACAAACAAATATATTAAGTTTAAGAAACAAAAATGCCAAAATAAAAAAGCAGCTATAAAAAAAAAACAAAAGAAAATTACAAAAAAGATAAGACAACCTCAAAATACCTATGAACAACAGAGATAGGTATTTTAGATGTCTTTTCCAAATACCAATTCTGTAATACCAAACAAAATAATTGGAAAATTCTTTGAGAAGAATTTCCATCTTAATGTCTCTCACGGTATTGCATATTGAGCTGAGAATTTCGGGTAACATATTACTGAAATGTGTGGGAAGAACTTTTCAAATCATTCTTCAATCTTTGATCAATAATCCTCCTTCTAGTTTGATCTTTCACCGGACCTAGCTGTTGTAGTTCTTTGAACAGCTTGGGCTTAGAACTAGAAGGAAAAAGCTCCAACGAAGAACCTTTTTTATTCTTTAATAAAGCAATTTTTTTTAATTTCAAACTGATTATAGAAGAAGGAGAGATGGAATTAGAAATATTACCAGAAGTATTTGCGGCCTTAGAAAGAGTCAAAACTAAAATTTGCTATTTCTCAAACTTCTTTATAACAACCTCCATCATTTGTGGAGTTTGAATGTTCAAATCCTCAACTACCTTAGGCATATACGCTGGACTAACAACAATTATTCTAGTTGTATTTGATGTAGAAAAATCTAGATTTAACTCCTCAACAACCTTATCTGCCTCCATGATTTGTGGTATTCAAAAATTGAATTTTGAATTCACGAAATTGAGCAGTTGTATGTCACGGGTTCAGCCATGTCATTCTGATTTTAAGCATTTTGAGTTGAATTAACAACTTCAGCTCTTACTACCCATCTTTCCTCCACAATACCTGGATTTTTGAATTCATAAATTGAATTCAAATTGCTGTTGGTCTTCAAGTTATTTCTACCTCCATCCACGTAAGTAGCCAAACTAAATTCAGGATTTAAAATACGAATTGCCTGATTTAATTCTGTATGAAAATTCTCCTCCCTTTGAGGGATTTGAATTTTTAATGTTTCAGAATTAGATTGAAGGATGGTTGGAAGTTCACCTCTACTTCCTTTCCATCTTCTTCCTTGTTTTCAGCAAATTGAAATTCAGAAACAGCAGAATCTGTTTTCCCGTCTCCTTCAACATCTACCATGGCAACACAACCATCTTTTGGTTTCTCCATGGTTGAAACCTTTTTAAAATAATTTTTCTATGGAATAAATCTTCTCCTATTTTTGAACTTCACATGCATCCAAGGTCCCAAAGTATTATCAATTATAGGAATCTCTTTGACAATAGGATTTTGATTCTGTGTTGAGTTGGGACACACAGAATCAATATGCCCAATTTTCCCAAATTTGAAGCAAAAAGAAGATAGATTTTCATACTCAAACTTTTGAAAAAATCTACCATGAATCCCTTCCACCCAAATTCTAGCAGGTAGTTTAGAATTCAAATTAACTCGGATGCAAGCTCTAGCAAACTCTCTCCTCCCCCATCTAAACATATTACCATCCAATAAAAATGGAGTTCCAATTCTAGAAACAATTCTAGTGATATTGGATTCATCCCAACAATGTAAGGGCAAATGAGGAAGACGAACCCAAATTGGAGAAGAAATTCCATTCAAAGAATAAGGAGAGAAGGTTGGAGACCAAATGTCTAATCCAACCACAAAACCCTCTACAAGCCAAGGCCCCCCATTAAGGACTTCCTCCATGGCTTCATGAGTTTGAAATGAACAAAGCAGCAAATCTAGACCAAGCAATGTAATATGAAAGCCTCCAAATTTAGACCACTGCTTTCTTAATTCAAAAGAACACTTAGAAAAGGCTAGTTTTTCCTAAGAATTTTAAAAAACAAGGAATTGTTCAAAATTTGAACATTTGACTTTTCCTTATCCTTGTCAAGAATGACAACATTTTCATCACCAATATCATCACTAATATCACAAAGATTTATTTTAATGTGATGTTTTTTAATCCACACATTTGGGGTATCCACTTTTGAAGAAGTAATAGGATCCTTATTCAAAATTTTAGCAAAACTACCTCCAGATGAAGATGCTTCCTTATCATTTGCTCCAACAATGATAGCCGACCAACTTTTTGGCTTATCATTCAAAAAAAAAAATGATTTCCTAACCTTTTCCTGGAATCAGCAATGGTTTCATCATAACATTTAAACCTCCTTCCTTTATGACTAAAGGAGATTCCAAAAATCGAAAGGAAGAAGTTCATTTAAACCTCCTTCTTTGGTTTAAGCTAAAAAGGCTAAAGCAAGTTTTAAGTTGGTGGAACCATAATGTTTTTAAGAATTTATTTTCTAATATCTTGGCAGCTGAGCAACTTGTTGAGAGGTTGGATTCTTCTTATCAAGTTGACCCTGATGATACCAATTTATCTATTTTAATTATTGCTAAAGAAGATCTTTTTAAATTATAAGCTCAAGAAGAAGTTTTTTGGAAACAAAATTTGCTGCTAAGGACTTGGTTGAGGGTGACAACAACATTAAGTATTTACATGCTTTGGTTAAGAGGAAATGATATAAAAATGGTATTATTAATATCCAAGGGGATGATGGATCTATCTTTGAATATACTCAGGAAATTACCAATTTAGCTATTCTTTACTTTCAAAGTCATCACAATAAAACTTTTAATCTAATTCATATTAGTGATCACTCCTTTATTCCTAGTCTTATTTCCCAAGAGGATAATATGAATCTCACTAAACCTCCTTTTAAGGAGGTGAAAAATATGTTATTTTATATGAATAGTGATTTTGTGGCTGGCCAGGATGGTTATACTAGTCAGTTTTTTCAAAAATCTTAGCATATTATTAATAATGATATATTTGTTGCCTGACGTTATGCAGGCGTGACTTGTAGCTGAGTCCTTGTGATAATCTAGAGGTGTTGTGTTGTGGTTGTGATCTGGCTGTTATGCCTTATTTTTCTGGCTATTTAATGTGCTTAGGGTGGGTGGAATTATGTTGGTTTGTTTAGTTTTATGCTATCTAGCATTCTGTAGTTGTGCCTTGTGGCTTAGTCCTTATGATAATCTGGAGGTGTTGTGTTATGGTTGTGCTTTGGGTGTTAAGCCTTTATGTTCAGGCGATTTAGTGTACTGGAGGGTGTTAGCGCCTGAGGGTTGGATTGAGTGGATTAAGGATTCCTTTTATTAGGCTTTTTACACTAATATTATCCTGTGCTCTATCAGTGTTTATCCCCATTTTTGCTTTCAATGCTGCCTTGCATTAGCTCACTTCTTTCTATGTGGCCTCCCTTTTGTTTTGCAGGTGATGATGATTAAGGCTGACATCAACTTTTTTTATAGGAAGATCACACTTCCACTCTTTTACTCTGTCTTTCCTTTTTAAATGCTTACTTCTAGCATCAGTAGTATGTTACTTGGGTTTCTTGTACTTTTGATTAGTGGAGACTTTCGGCTATTAGGTTTTTCATTATTTTTTTTGTAGATTGTTAGAGCATTAGTGATCTAATCGTCTCCTGTAGGGACTCTGTAATCCTTTCGTATATTAATGTGTAGGCCCCTCCATGGCCTTTAACAAAAAAAAGTCGTCTAGTATGATCTTGAGATGGTCCTAAACAATTAGTACAAAAAAGACCTTATAGAAAGTACAAATAGCATTGTCTTGTATGATTAATTAAAGTATTTCTTCTAATCATCCAATATGACTCTACGATCATCATGTATTATATGTTCAAGATACTATACTGATTTTCTTGTAGAATAGGCAATACTGGGCAACATTTAAATATCATCCCATATATTTGTCTAGCCATCTTGTAAAATCTCCAAGTATGATTAAAAGAAAAATTATGGTTTTTTATTTCTTGGATGATGCAAGATGATTTAATATCATCCCATGTTTCTCTCAGGTAATCCAATACGATCATCTCGATCTTCCTGTATGATCTGACTAAGTAAGTCTACCAAAATAAGTCCATTAATTACAGGAAAAATTTAGGCATGATTTTTATAAATCATTTTGTATGATATATATCATAGTGTATAATTAGAAAAAAAAAATTAATATTAAAATATTACCTAAATTATGATTGGGGCTATTTTTCATAATCATAATTGATAATTCTATATGATATGAATCATCCAGTATGATTTTTTAATCAAACAAAACTAATAGGGTGCAAAAAATTAATGATTTTTTTATTTAACTAATTATCTAGTATGATATAAGTCATCCAGTATGGTTAGTTAAAGAATTCATTTTTCCTCAAACTCACTAACACACCCCCTTGAGTGTGCGTGAGCAAAGTTACTTAGCTTAGTGTCCATCAGATATATGATTTCAGTCAAAAATGGTAAAAGTACATTAAAATTGAAATTACAGACATGCGCAACCCTATACTACCCAATCTTAAGGTAGTTAATGTTACAAGTGGACTTGTGAACCTAAAATGTTAGTGAGTAGGGGAATAAAATTTATTAGCAATAATAGTAGTGAAAAGGAAACAATAATATTTTATATCAATAAAATCATACTACTTCAATTTTGGGCAGGTTGTTAGACCTAATAGAACTGTCATATGGCTAACCAAGAGATGGGATTGAATTGGTAATTTAAAAATATCTTAGATTTTAGATAACTATTTTAAAAAATTTTACTTAATGATTCTGACATATATTATTGTTTGTAGAAATAGATTGTCAAAAAATATTTTTCAAACCATAGTAAAAGAAAAGTAGGGGTAGACCTAAAAAGACTTGGTTAGAAAATATTAGGAATGACCTTTCTTTATTAGATTTAAATGAGAATTTGACTTTTAATAGGACACAATGGTGAAAAAAGATTCATGTATCCAACCCCACGTACTGGGATAAAGGCTTGATGTTGTTGTTGTTGTTGTAGTAAAAGAAAAGTGTGGAAAATAAAAGTGCAATAAAAAGTAAAAGAATAGAAGAACACAAAATTTTATAGTGGTTCGGTCCAACTATACCTACGTCAACTGCCTTGAGACTTCTCTAGATATTACACTAAACATAAATGACACTCTTTTTTCTTCCGCAACAAAGAAGAGAAGCCCTTACAAGACCTCTATTCCACCAACCTGGTGCGGTAGAGTACCGTCATTCTTTTTCACCCTCTTTGTGAAGGAAGAGTATCATTATTCTTGTTCATATTCCTAATGAAGACAGAATACCGTCATTCTTTTTTAAGCTCCTAGTGAAGGAAGAGTACCTGAATTTCTCCAAAGATCTTCTCTCAAGAGTCCTCAAAGAAATAAAGTTGGGTTTTAAAAAATAAATAAGAGATCCTTTCCTTTGGGTAACCTTGTGAGTCCCTCACAATTTCCTCTTGCAAGATCTCTCACTACCAATCCAAAACACTCTCCGAAATAACTCTATTTTTAACTCTCAAGAAAATTTTGTAGCAATTAGATCTATAAGACTTTTTTAAGACTCATTATATAGAGAAGACAAAAATAATCATCCATAAATTGAATTTTCAATGTGAAAATGAGTCCGATCATGCTGTACGATCATGGATCATCTGTACAGACAATTTAAAAATCATGGGACAATTTGGTACGAACACTATTTCATACACTATCAATCATCTCTATGATATTAAGATCATCTATACAAACAATTAAATTTCATCTGGATGATCTTGTATGAAGCTTATTTCGTACACTGTTACTCATCTGTACGATATTGAGACCGTGTGCATGAATAGTTAAAATTTATCTAGACAATCATGTATACTTATTTCGTATGCTATAAGTATCCTATATGATATTGAGATCATCTATATAAATAGTTAAAATTTATATGGATGATCTAGTATGAAGCTTATTTCATACACTATAGTCATATGTACGAATTGACTTCATATATTACGAATAGGGTTAAATCAATTTAAATTTTAATTTTAACTCTTTCCCCCTGTGTGTGTGTGTGTGTGTGTGTGTGTGTGAAAGATTATGCAATTACAATCAAACTCTCTCAAACTAAAGAAAATAAAAATTACTAACTTCAATACATGAAATTCTATTCTACTCTGTCTTGAAATCTTTAATAGTTTGATGTATGATTTCCCTAAAATGTTAGTACACATAAAATAAATAGAAATATATCCAATGTATGTTAGGTGAAATAATAATCATAACAATAATATTTTCTGATCATAAAAAATTCTCATTACATAAAACTCAATCTTGTATTCTAAGTTGCAACAATCTCCCTCTTTTTTATGATGAAAAAACAATAATTGTTTGAATTAACATTAAAGGTCCTTTTTGTCAAAAACTCCCCCATAATGAATGGTCAATTAACAATAAGGGATTTTTGAAAAACACAAGACCAAAATGAATTTAAAAACCAAAATGAATTAAAAGACAAACAAAACACACACACACACCACACACACAACAAACACAACACACATCAACAACATCATCAAGCCTTTATCCCACTATGTGGGGTCGGCTACATGAATCTTTTTTTTCCATTATGCCCTATTAGAAGTCAAATTATCATTTAAATCTAATAAAGAATGTTCATTCCTAATATTTTCTAACCAAGTCTTTTTAGGTCTACACCTACCTTTCTTAACACAAGTCAAATCTAATACCTCTACTCTTCTAACCGGGTCATCGGAAGGACGCCTTTTTATGTGACCAAACCATCTAAGGTGACTTTCTCTAATCTTATCTTCTACTGGAGCTACTCCAACCTTTTCACGTATATCCTCATTTTGTATCCTATCTCTAATGGTAAAGCTACTCATCCACCTAAGCATCCTCATCTCTGCCACACTTAACTTTGTGATATGCTTCTCTTTTAATGGCCAACATTCGGCACCATAAACACACATGATTAATTTAATCAAAGAAACAAATAATAAACCCTGACTCCCCCTTTTGATAATAACAAAAAGGGTATTACCTCTTAAAAAAGTACATTGCTATTGACAAATATAATAGATGATGAAGAAGAGGATTTTAAACTATTTACAAAAACCACATTAGCATCCTTATGAGAAAAGGAAAATCTCATATTTTAAATCAAAGAATAATTAAGATAAGAAAAATCAACCAGGTTCACTATTTATTCTAGATCTATCAAATAAAATAATTATTATAAAAATGATGAAATAAACATAAATTAATTTCAGATTAATAGTGGTGATAATTATTGATCGAATAGATTTGTGTAAGAAATAAAGAGATAAAGGAAAGAACATTATGATACTTTCAATTGGTGACATTACGCATCTTTTTAAGTTTTGGCATGCTTTGTGTATCTTTTCAATTTGGGCTAAATTTACGCCTCTTTCAATTTTTGGCGAACAATGCGCATCTTTTAAACTTGTGGCACATTTTGTGAAATTTTTCAAGCTTGGCACACTTTGTGCATGTTTTTACATTTTTGGCCTTTCAAATATCAATAAATCATAAATCAAAATAAAATAATTAACAAAAATAGACATATTGAATAAGAAATTAAAAATTTTAGACATCTCTTTTGTAATAAATATAGTTAAATAATATTTGTCTATAAGAAAATGAAGATGATCTTCTAATCTAATACTAACCATAATTTAGTTTAAAATTTTGAGAAATAAAATTTTGCAAGGAAATTAATTTGTAGAGAAAAATATTTTAAAATTTCTTCTCATTGATCAATCATTTTTAATTATTCTATAGAAACTTAAAATAATTCAAGATGATTAACCTCTGAACAAGACAAATATCATTCCATTTATTTTTGTAAAACAAACTCAAGATATAAATGCAAATACAACTAAAACAATAACACAAACATTCAAATTCCATCTTAAAAAAACTAAAAAGCAAGAACATACAATAATTACGATAGAAATTTTAAACTAATATGTTGGAGGATCTTGATCCGGAGGAGGCTTAGGAGGGATGAACATCATAAAGTAGCTATTGATGGTAGCTACTTGAGTGTTGATCAAGTCAAACTAACCAATGATAGAGCCCATATATTTTTTTTGGAAACCCATAAAGGGGACTACGCGTTAATTAAAGTAAAATTGTACACAGTCCTTGAGGGGATCGCAAGCTCGTTACTGCTCAAAGAGCTAAAAAAATAAAGAAAAGAAAAGCCTACGTGCTATAATTATGTAAAAAAATTCTTGAATATATGCTACGGTTCTTAAGTAAAAGCACCCAAAAATGAGGAGCTAACAAAAAAATAACCAAAATGCTCCCAGCAACCAAATCCTTTGGCAACCTTGCAATCATCCACCCAAAAAATAACATGTAAGAAAGATTGATAGGTCAAGAAAAATATAGCAGTAATATGTCCTACACAAAATATAATGATAGAAAAAAAAAGGAAATATCTAAAATAAGGGTTAACAATATAATTCCAGGAAAAAAAATAACAACCAGAGTCGATCTCGTTCAAAAAAGGATAAAACCAATAAAATACACGAATGCTCCCAAGATAAAGACCATACTAGGTAGGGAGAAACACTAAAATAAAATTAACCCAAGTCAGGACCAGTAGATCTAGGAAGCACAAACGAAACCAAACCTTACCGTCAAAGATCCCAGAACTGCACAACCATAACCTATACCCAAGCAAATGCCCAGGAAGGGAAATGGTGTGAAAACACCCCAGTAACAACTTAAACACAACCAACCAAACCACCAAGTAATCCAATAGATACAAGCAGAACAACCAGCATGAAAGAACCAAACAAGAAAAAGTCCATTAGATAAAACCCAATAATAGCTTAAAGCAGCTATACAACAAAAGGAATAGAAAATAATCCAACAAAGAGAAAGAGAATAAATACACCAGCCAAAAACCCAATTAGTAGCTATGATCCATCTCATATCATCATTTTATCTGGCATCATGTTGGTCTAGGTGAGTCTCAATATAATCAAATCTTTGATCAAAGTGATACTGAAGTCAATCAAATCTCAGAACCATTTATTGATAGAAATATAATACATATCTAAGAGCAAGCCCTGGTGCGGGTGCTGGAGCCTCTTCTTCTTCTCCCATTTCTTCTCCCTCATCCCCCGGTCTCTGTGAAAAAGAGAATGGAAAGAAGCATTGGTAAAGTAGATTAGAAAATTGTTTACAGTATCAAGATGAATCAGATTGTACTTCTTCTCAAGGATATAGGCAATTAGAAGTCCTAAAATCATATTCTTCATCCCTCTAGTGAAAAGAAGTCTAATGTCCATTAATTTATTCATGTAGTCCGTAATCAACTAGACTTAATTAATTAGATTATTCGACATTATAAGATAAGAGCTATAGAAATAAAAAAAGTAAGGTTTATATGATCACCAGCTTTAGGAATAATTGATGTTCTTAAAACATGCTAGATGATCCTGGCATTTTGATTTAAAGTGCACACACAAGGTAAGCGATTAACTTAAGGGTTTGATTTATGGTGGACCAGTTAAAATCCTCTCTTTATGTTTTAGTGTGAGCTCTAACACTCTTAGTTCTAAGGTGTAAATATGTTCCTAAATCTTCCATAGTTATCTCTACCCATTGGCTAAAAATAAAAGAGGCATAATTATGTTGTCATATTGCATTCTAAGATTAGCAAGAAAGTAATATAAGGTATCATAATGAAAGGCATGGATTAAAGTGAGAATGAAAGCAAATTGTGTAGATGCAAAAAGTGGAATTATGAAAATGTTGACATCTTCTTCAATAAGAAGATGATATGGAGTCATCTTTTCTTTGAAGTAATGTTGGCACGCTTCATCATTCTATCTAGAAAGAAAATTTTCATTTAGTTGATTAGACCGTGATGAAGAATCCCTAGAATATGTAGCACGCTTGCTACGCTAGCCATTTTCAAAAATATTGAGCACAAGAAAATTTGAAAGCTAAAGGATGAAGAAAAATTTAAAGAATAGCCCTCAATTTAATGAAATCAAGAAAATTTGTATAGTATTACATGAGGTTTGAATGTACATTTTTAAGTTGATACTGGATAAAAATATTTTTGTACATATGAATAGAATTTGTTAAAATAATTAATGTGATGAAATGAATTTTCATAATACACAATTTTTGAGAGGCTTATCGTATAATTTTTTCACCAAATTGATCGTATAAATGAACATGTGATTGTCTAAGATGGTCAGTAAAAATTTTCATACCAAACGGTTCAAATTATCCACATGCCAGCTAACAACTGGATTATATAAATGAAATGTGATTTTGTATATACGATCTTTGAAAATAATTATCATTAAAATTTTTTTCTCATTCATATAGACAAAAATTAATGGGTCGTACAGATGATGACATTATCATACAGTATGATATACTTACAAAAATCTCCATTTGATCAACTCAAGAAAAATGGCATGTACAGTTTAATGAATTTGTACAATATGAAAGTGGTTCATACATTACAAATGGAAAAGTAACATAAGATACGATAAACAAAAATCTTTTCCAAAAACAAATCACCAAAGATCCATGAGATACAAAGATGAAAAAAAAATACAAAAGAACAAACCAAACATCAACAAAATACAAAAGAACAAGCCATAAACTTCATCATATCTAAAATACAGTACAAATAAAATTTGTAGAATTAAATTTTTTTAGGCATGAATGTAAATAACACCTAATATGGTTCTTAAGGTGCTAAACATTTCAAGAGCTGGTGGTTCTGTGAAAATATCTTTAAGTTGATTATCAGTAGTTGCATGATGTAGCTCAATTTCTTCTTTAGTGACACTATCTTTAATGAAGTGATGCCTTATGTCTATATGCTTGGTTCTGAAGTGTTGAATATGATTATTTGAAATGCATATGACAGTTGTATTATCACAAAAAATTGGAATAGTGCCAATTAAAAATCCTAAATTAAAAAATCGTTGTTTTAACTAAAGAACATTTGCCACACAACTACCTAATGCTTTTTATTCCGCTTTAGCAATAGAAACAACTAAAAAAATTTATTTTTTTCTAGACAAGAAAACTAAAGAGATTCTAATGAATTTACATGTTCTAGAAGAACTTTTATAATCAACACTACATCCTACAAAATCTAAATCAAAATATGTAATGATTTCAAAAGATATTCCAAGGATACCATATCCCTATGTTTTGAGTTTCAAAATAATATATAAAAAATATTTTAGCAAAAGTCAAATGTAATTCCTTTAGAACAGCATGAAATCTTGTACATAAATAAATACTAAAAATGATATATGGTCTGATAGTAGTTAAGTAAAGTAATGATAAAATTATTTCTCTAAATTTATTTTGATCAACAAATTTTACTTTAAAGTCCTTATCAAACTGCACTGGGAAACTCATTGGTATACTCATTGTTTAGCTTTATCTATTTCATATTTCTTAAGGATATCCTTAATATACTTCAACTAGCTAAAAATGTTTCATCCTCTCTCTACTTTATGCTAAAACCAAGAAAGTAACTCTAATATCTCGTGAAACTTATTTCAAGTTCACTACTCATTATTTTTGAAAAATCATCACAAAGATTTTTAATACTAGATCCAAATAAGATATCATCATATATATTTGAATAATGAGTATGTCATCTTCTACAATTTTGAAGAAGAGAGT
This sequence comes from Dendrobium nobile, assembly GCA_022539455.1. Taxonomy (NCBI): domain Eukaryota; kingdom Viridiplantae; phylum Streptophyta; class Magnoliopsida; order Asparagales; family Orchidaceae; genus Dendrobium; species Dendrobium nobile. The sequence goes on along the minus strand of CM039718.1, from coordinate 32,511,526 downwards.
GATGTCCACACTCCTATAACAAATGATATTTCTACTAGGAATGTGCTTAGCCTCTCATATTAAGCCCTATGTGTCCATTTTAGTCAATATAATTCTTTTTCTCAATTTAAACACATGATTAGGGAATTTTAAATTTCCAAAACTTGGAGGTTGCTCAACATAAATATCATCTTATATCACTCCATTAAGAAAGGAATTTTTAACATCTATTTGAAATAATTTAAAACCCTTAAAATAAGCAAACACAAGTGCTTCAAATCTTTCTACATGGGTAAAAGTTTCTTCAAAATAAAATCCTTCTATTTGATTATACCCCATTGCCACAAATGTTGCCTTATTTCTAACCACCACGACTGAATCATTCATTTTATTTTTGAACACCCACTTAGTTCCAAAAACACATTGATTTTTAGGACTTTTAGTCAATTCCAAAATATCATTTATAACAAATAGATTTATTTATTCTTCTGTGACAAAAATCCAAAATAAATTAGAAAGTGTTTGATTTATTCTAATGGGTTCAATCATTTAAATAAAAGTTGAGTGGTTCACTTCATTGTAAATACATGCCTAGTTTTAATACATTCACTTGGTTTACGTAAAGTTAATTCTTTAGGATGATTTTTAGAATACTACTATTCTCTAGGCAATGTATTTTTTATTCTGACATTCTCTTCAGGATTTTTTTTTCAATTCCTTGGGAGATCTCATCAATATAGTCTTCCTCCAACCTTAGTTCTTTAGAAATACCAGATTCATCAAAAACTACATAGTTTGTCTCCTCAACTACCAATTTTTTCTATTAAAAACTCTATAGGATATACCAACACTATATTATAATAAAAATATTCATTCATAAGATTGAAGATCAAATTTTCCTAAAGGAATTTTTCCATTATTATGAATGAGCACCTTACATGTAAAGACATATAAATATGAAAGGTTAGGAGTTCTTTTCTTAAAAATTTTGTAAGATATATTGTTTAACATGGATGTACTGTTCACCCTATTCAGAACATAACAAGCCATACTAACAACTTCAGCAAAGAATTATTCTTTTTTTTTTTTAATTAGAATTGATTTAGAATAAGAAAATCTGAGATTCTAAAGTTTTGTTTTCAAATTTTTAATTCATAGGATTTTCAGTCTTTGATGGTGGTGGATAGTCGCCGGCCCCCCTTGGCCGGCGAGCCGTTTGAGGAGCAGTGTTCTTCAATATGTCCCCTTATTGGTGGAGCTCACAGCGTATCATCATCTCCTATCGGACATGACATGATAAATTTAAATCTTGGCCTTAAGTTTAATGCTAAGATGAGTAAGCCCTTAATCATAAATGATGGTGGTTTTCTTTTTAAGAAAAAAGAGGAAGATGTTATTGGTAAGGGGAAGAAATATTTGGTATAAGGCAATCTGGAGGCTTTTGTTTCATCTGGAATGGCACAATTTGCTATGGGTGATTTGGTAACTTCTCCTCATCAAACTCAAAAAGTGAAGTAAATAAAGATTTGATTGCAGTAGGAATGTATTTTGTAAGCTAGAGAAGGAAGGCTCCCCATTGAGGGGTATAAACAGATCCAATGAGTCTAATGTTATAGGAATGACTAAGGTTCCGACCACTATTGGTAATTCACATTCTGATCTAGAGGAGGAGTAAAAATGCATATCTAGTGATCTGGCCAGGTGCGATGAAGTTAATTATGATTTTCCTACTCGCTCTAACTTAGGAAATCAGCAAACTACTTGGACCAAAAAAGAAAATATCAAAGTTACTAATCTGGATTTTGGTAACTGTTTATCAGAAGATGGCAAATCTGTAAAGCTTTATGAACATGATGTTTTAGAGAATACTAAAAAGCTTAAAAACTCCTTAGTAATAAAAATATTTGGTGGTGAGGATTTGTTTTCTTCAATCAGCTTTGAATTGAGGAAACAGTTGTCTCAATATGAGAAATTTCATCTCACTATGCTTGGAATGGGATGGATTCTCTGTTTGTTCTATGATCTTGAGCATCTTGAAGCTGTTTTAACTAATGGTCCTTAGTTTGCCAATGGTAACATTGTGGGAATTGATAAATTGTCCCAAAGCTTTTCTCCTAACTTGTTTAAAGGCTTAACTGCTAAATTTTTTATTTGACTACCCAACTTACCACTGCATTATTGGGATGAGATAAATATATGGCATATAGCTTCCATGGTTGGTAAGGCTTATTTGATTGACGGTAATATGTTTAAATTTTCCATAAAAGAATTTGGGAGGGTGTGTGTCCAAATTGATTTGGATGCAAAGCTACCAAAAGGTGTATCGGTGGAGGAAGTTGGAGAAAAAATCTTACAAAAAATTGAGTACGAAATGATTCCTAACATTCTTTTTTAGTGTGAAAAGATTGGCCCTGTTAAAAAGGAGTGTGCTAAAGTTTTTATGGATAACAGGGTGTGGTCTTTAAGGCCTGAAAATACAAATTCTAATAATGTGCTGGAAACTAGTAATGATGGAGGTAATCCAGATTCGGTTGTAGAAGGGAGCATTGACAAAGAAGGTTATGGCCCATGGATGTTGGTTAAGTATGGGAAAAAGAACTTTAACAATATTTTTCTTCTTGGTTTGAATGGAGGAAACATTTTGTAGCTGGAAAGAATAGTTACAAAAGGGAAGGAGACAACAAAGTTAACAAGCCAATTAAAGTTCTTGAACTAGTGCAGCCATATCTATTTTTTAACAAAATAAGTAACTTGGTGGCTAATAGCAGCAATGCTCATCTAGTAACACATGTAATCAGTAGGCCTTTTATACTTAATAATGAAAATTTTTTTAAAGCTCTATTGGATCTTGAAGAAGAAGGCAAGATTATTAAACTAAATATTGATGAAATAGTTATTGACGAGGTAAACAAAGCTTCTGTTGCTAATATAATAGCAACTACTGGAGGAAATGAAGACATAGATGTTTCTAATTCAGTTCTTCATGAAACTGAGATTACTATAAGTGGGGGGAAGGTAGTAAGTTCTCTGTTAACTAAAAAAAAGAAATCCAAATAGTTAAAGGACTTTGGTCCAATCAACCCTTCATCCAGGAGCAGAAGATTGGAGCTGGATGGGAAAGGTACAATGGGGACTAATTCCCCTAATCTCAATTAATGTCTTCTATTATATTTTGAAATTATAGAGGAGCAAAAAAGAAATGTGCTTCTTTATATCTTAGGGAATTTGATAAACTTAATGGTGTGTTTTTTTTTGGGTTTGGTAGAAACCCAATTGACTTCTATTGAGAGAAGTGAAGTCAATCTTATGATTGGAAATGAATGGGGTTTTTCTATGTTCCTTCAAGTGGACTTTCTGATGGCATTTTGATTATGTGGAATTTGAAACTTGCTGATTTCTCTGTTATTGAGTTTTCTTCTCAAGTGGTTATTGGTGATCTTAGAAAGTTTAACAAAGGTATGTGCAGGATGGCCTTGGATTATGGAAGCAAAGAAGTGCAAAAAAGTAGAGATCTATGGGCTATGCTAGAAAAACAATCTACTATAGAAGTACCTATGGCAATAGGTGGATATTTCAATTGTATATTGGCCAAGGAGGATAAAATAGGGGGTAGAAGATTCTTATTTTCTCAAGGTCCAAAGGAGATGAAAGAATGCTTGCTTAAAAATGATCTACATGAAGTTGGCTTCATTGGGCCAAAATTTACATGGTGCAATAATAAATGTGGTGGAGTACGGATTCTTGAAAAATTGGATAGATGCTTCATCAATTCAACAGCTTTGAGCTCCCCCCATCATTTGGTTGTGAGACATTTGTCTAGAATAGCATCGTATTGTTATCCAATCCTTTTGAACATTCTTGATATAATTACAATCTCCAAAAGGAACATAAAGTTTTGGGCATCTTATCCAGCCTCTTTTGTTGTGGTAAGGAAGGAATGGAGAAAAGCTAAGTTAAAGGATCATAATAAACTTAAAAAAGATCTTATAAAAGATTTCCTGGTGCTTCAAAATAAAGAATCTATATATGGGTCATTCTTAGAATTTGAATGTTGGAGTCTCAAAGCAAAAGTAAATGAATCGAATTCAACAATGGCTCGATTGAACTCATGGTGGAAGCAAAGAGCAAAGGTGAAGTGGTTAGTAGAAGGATATTGCAACTCAAAAATTTACAATTCTTATGCTAGTGCTAGAACAAACTCCTATAACATTGTAAAAGTAAAGAATGAACATGGGGTATTGGTGGAAGAACAAAACCAGATTGAAGAAGTTTTCTTTCAAATTTTGGTGAGAAAATGGGTTTTAAAATAATGCAATCTAAATGGATGGGTGTTTGCTTAATTCATTGGCTATCAATTCTATCCAAGTTGCATTGGTTAGGCACATTATAAAAGTTGCTTCAGATCACTGACCTATTAAGCTAAAATTTTTTATTCGGCTATAAAGAAGAAAGGGGTCTTTAAGTTTGAAGATTTTTTAATATCATTCAAAGCTTCGCCTCATATAATTTCTAAGGTTTGGAATAAACCTTTTCAATGGGATGATATGCAAATATTTAACAAGAAAGGTAATAGAGATTTGAAAGATTTGTTCTATGGGAGTAAGGCTAAATTAAAGGAATTCTCTAAAGAGAAAGAGAGGTTGAAAGTGGAAAATTTTCAGCTTCAAGAGGACAAAGATAGAGATGGTTGGTTGAATGATGAGAAGTTATGGATGCTTAGATTGAATGTCAAAGAGCTAAATGTTAATCTTTATCATTTGAATACTTGGTGGAAGAAAATAGCCAAAGTGAAGTTGACTGAAGATGGGGATTGTAATACCAAATTTTTTCATGCTTTTGTAAATGCTAGGAAAAATGATAATTGGATTTCTCGAGTTAGGAATTCTGATGGTGTTCTTACCGATGAGCCGAAGAAGGTGGAGGAGGTTTTTTTTTCAGATTTTTTCAAAACAAATGGAAGGATAGGGTGTGCTATTTGGATAATCGGCCTAATCCGTCGAAGGTCTTAAAAGATGAAGATAGAAGTGAGCTTGATGCGGAGCTCTTTGAGTCAGAGATTATGAAAGTGGTTAGGAGGTTGGGTAACAATAAGGCTCCTGGTTGTGATGGGATTACTTATTCATTTTTCAAGTCTTATTGGAATATTATCGGAGATGATGTTTGTAGAGTAGTGAAGAGGTTTTTTCTAGTAAGGAGTGGAAGGAAAAATTTGTTGTGATGATTCCCAAATCAAGTAATTTGGTGACTCCTTTTGGGTTTCACCCAATAAGCCTTTATAATTCAATTTATAAAATTATGGCTAAAGTTTAATTGAACATATTGCTATTGGTCATCCCTAAGATTATTTCTGAAGAACATGTGACTTTTTTAAGAGGTAGATCTATCTCAGATCATTTGTTATTAGCTCAGGAGGTCTTCAACAAATAAGGCTATCCAAATAAAGCAACAGATTATTGGCAAACAAGTTAGACATGGAGCAAGCTTATGATAATATGTGTTGGAATACACTTAAGAAGATGATGGTTATCTTGGGCTTTCCTACAAAATTTGTAAACATGGTGGACGAGTGTGTATTGGAACCAAGGTTTTTAATCTTGATCAATGGAGGTATTTCTAGATGGATTGTGAGGAAGAGTGGTTCCCATCAAGGTTGTCCACTATCACCATTTTTATTTAATATTATGCTCTCAGTTGCTGTCTAATGCTTTTTCCAATAAAGGCATTGAATTTGGTATCAAAATTTCTCCAAAGGCACAAAAAATTTCTCACTTTCTCTATGCAGATGATGTTTTGTTTTTTTTTTATAAGCTAAATTGAGGAATATTAAGAAGATGAAAAGCATTGTCTATGAATATTGCAATTGCATAAGTCAAAGGATAAATCTCGAAAAATCTGCTGTGATTTGTGGTAAATCGGTTATGAGAAAAAGGAAGAAACAAATTACAAAATTATTGGGGTTTAAGCTTGTTGAAGAGATGGAATACTTTGGAATCAATATGGCTCTTAAGAGATTAAGAAAATATGATTTCCAAATTCTTTTAGATACGTCTTTAAAGAAGATAAATGCTTGGGTCAATAGGTACATTTCTTTGGCTAGAAGATTAGTTTTGGTGAAGACTATTTTTATTAATCTCCCTTTATTCCTTATGTCTCATTCTCTTATTCCATTGAGTATTTTGAAATCATGGGCTACATTACATGGCTTGGCATGTGCTGCATAAATCAAGAGTATTGGGAGGTTTGGGTATCCAACCGACAGTGTCTAGGATGGGGCTTTTGAGGGTGAAGTTTGCATGGAATCTTTTGGAAAATCCTTCTAACATGTTGAACAGGAACTTATTAGCCAAATATGGTGAAAGATGGTGGATTAATGATGGTATGAATGGTGGTTCTTCGACTTGGAAGATCATTGCATGTGGATGGAAGGCTCTTAGAAGTTTTGTAAGATGGAAAGTTGTTGTTGGTTCAAATATTAATGTCTTATAAGATGTATGGATTATGGACAAGAGTTTGCTTAGATGGCCTACTTTTGTTGCAATTTTTGAAGATGAAAAAATAACTCTTGACTTATTCATTCATGATGAATGATCGGATTATGACAAACTGATTTTATACTTTGGGGTAGATATAGTTAATATGATAAGCAATATTCAGATTTGCCAAGATTGTAATGAAGATTTTATGGAACTAAAGATAAAAATGAGTGGAAGATCTATTTCAGCTATGACAATTTAAGATGGCTTGAAAGAAGAAATTGAATGGTCGGGTTGATCTTTTTATGTGGCGAGTGTGTAAGGCAATTCCTACATCAGATTTTTTAATGAGTAGAAGGTTAGCTACCAGCAATTTGTGCCCCAGAGGATGTGGAGAGGTTGAAGACATCAATCATGTTACTACTACTTGTTCGAAGCTTTTAAAGGTAATTGACTTACTGAATAGTTGGGGATTTAGGCTACTGAAATTCAACTCATTCCAGGAGTGTTTGTATAAGCTCAAACTGATGGTTGGGACTAATTCATTGTATGTTAGAATCTGCTTTACTCTGTTATGGTTCTCATGGAGAAGAAGGAATAAGGTGAAACAAAACAAATTGGATGATAATGAAGTGTTGATTGCTGCTAGAGTTCTTAGCTTTGTATGCATGGCCACTAAGAATGAAATCCTCTCAGATCACTGGGATTTCACTTAGTCTATTGGACTATTTTTTTGAAATTTGGCATCCTCCTCCTCTCGAGTGGTATAAAATAAATATTGATGCTTCACTAAAAGGTAATAAAGAGGTAGGTATTGGTGGCATTATTCGAGATAGTAAAGGGAGGTTTATGATATCTTTTGGCTTTTGTGGTGTTCATTGGGACATAGCACAATTGGAGCATTTTTCTTTCAGATACTTGCAAGATGTGTTGCAAAGAACTTTTCATGATGTTAAAGGTATTATTATTGAGGGAGACAATAAAAATGTGAGCCAATTTCTTCATAAGTTGTATATCAAACCGAAGAAATTAGAGGGAAGCATTGAAGATGAAGATTTATTATTTTTAACTAGTTGGAATAATATTATTTTTCAATATGTTGGTCACAATTGTAATAAGTTATCTAATTATGCTTTTATTTGGGATATGCTTTGTGAGAGTGAACTTCCTCCTTCTTTTATTAATTTAGTGAAGGAAGGAAGTGAGTGGGTGATACACTCTTTATAGTTTGTATCTAGGCTATTTGGTTCTATTCTTTTATTAATGCAAGTTGCATTCTACAAAAAAAAAAAAAAACGAATTTTTTATTTGTGTTCTTATTTAATTGAATAGTAAAACTCATGGGAGTGTGTACTGGCATATATTTATCCATTTCATATTTCTTAAGGATATCCTTATTATATTTTTATTAACTAAGGAAAATTCCATCATCCTTCTACCTTATAATAAATCCAAGAAGGTAGGTCTGTTTTCCTATTATACTTATTTCAAACTTCTTACTCATTATTTTTGAAAATTCGTAACATAAATTTTTATTAGAAGTTGCAAATAGGATATCGTTAACATAAATTTAGACATTGAGTAGTTCTTCTGATACCTTTTGTAAAAATAGGTTGGTGTCCACACTCCCCTTAATGGAGGTTCTCCCTAGTAGGAATGTGCTTAGTCTTTCATATTATGCTCTAGGAGCTTTTTTTAGTCCATTTAATTCCTTTTTAAATTAAACACATGATTAGGAAATTATGTATTTTTAAAGATTAGGTGTTGTTCACATACTTTGTTTTATTACCCCATTTAGAAAAGCACTTTTGACATCTATTTGGTATAGTTCAAATCCCTTAAATCTGACAAAGTCTAGTAGCCCCTAATGGCTTCCAATCTAGGTGCAGGGGCAAAGGTCTCTTCAAAGTGAACCCCTTCTATATGATTATACTCCTTAGACACTAATTTTTTTTTGTTTCTCATCGCTTTACCAAATTCATTCATTTTATTTTTGAAAACTCATTTAGTTCCAATAATATTCTAGTCCATTGGTCTTTTAACTAATTCCTAAACAACATTTCTCACAAATTTATTTAAATCTTCTTGCATGGCTAAGATCTAGAATTCATCACATAGGGCATAATTTATATTGGTGGGTAAAGTCAATGCTATGAAGGCATAGTGGTTTACTTCTTTTCTAGGTTTATGCCATGTCTAAAAACCTTTAGATTGGTCTCATAAGATCAGTTGTTTAGGATGACTTGAAGAATTTCTTCATTGTCTATGTAGTGAATTTTCATGTTCTGCCCATTCCTCAATATTTACAAATTCTACTCCTTAGGTGACTTTCAAAGCTTCTTCTTCTTCTATTCTAGATGCTCCAGAATTATTAAATTAATTAAATACAACATGAGTGATTTTCTTTACCACCAGTATTCTTTTATTGCAAACTCTATAGGATTTTCCAGCATTTCAGTTCGCTAGGAAAACTCCTTTATAAAGTTTGGGGTAAAACATTCCTAGTAGAGATTTTATATTATTCATAATGAATAAATTACATCTAAAGTCATGATGGTGAGAGAGGTTGGCTGTCGTACCCTTTAAGGATTTCATAAGGTGTCTTATTTAGTTTGGATCAAATTTTAATTTTATTTAGAATGTAACAAGTTATGTTTACCACTTCAACCCAACATTTTTTAGGAAGGGAATTTTAAGCTAACATTAATCTAGCGACTTCTACTAGGGTCCTATTCTTTCTTTGAGTTATCTCATTTTGCTGAAAGGTTCTAGGAGAATGAGAAATTTTAAATTCTATTCTCAAATTCTCCCCCGTGATAACTATGAATTATCAGAATTTCATGACCTAGCATCCTCTTCATCCAAGTAAAGAATGGTTTAAATTACTCGAATGATTCATTCTTATGAGATAGGAATCTAATCTGGGTAAACCTTGAGTAATCATCAAAAATCACATACCCAAAGGCTTTCCCTTCTAGGTATGTAGTGCTAATGTCCAAAAATATCCGTGTCATGGACTTATAAAGGTTTGCTAGAATTAAATGTCCATGATAGAGTAGAAAGAGTATTTAAATTATTTCCCTAAGTAACAGTCATCACATAGGTGGTCCATAGTGAACTCTAGTTTGGGTGTGACTCTCACTAAGTCTTTTTGGCTAATTTTTCTAAGATTTTTCAAACTTGCACGATATAATCTCATATTCCATTACTATAATTCATGAACAATCATTTTTATGCAAAGATAAACAATAGGTTCAACACAGTTTAAATCCATCAAGTAAACATTACTAATTCTTTTCCTTGCATCACAGTTTTTTTATTTAAGCTCATAATGCAGCTGGTAGACAAAAATTTAATGTTGGAGACTTTATCGCATAACTATGTTATGCTAAGCAGGTTATATTTATATTCACCCACTAGTTAAACATTTTTAATGAGGAAAGTTTTTGGGTTTCCAATTATATATTATCCCCCACTCGGTTGGTAGTGTTATCTCCAAGTGTCACATTGCCTCTTACCTTAGCCTCCAATTAAATAAATTTATTTACATCTCCAGTCATGTGCCTTGCACATCTGCTGTCAAGGTATCACTTGGTCTTGTGAGCCTTTTGTGAGAGAAACCATACATAATCATTAATGATCAAATTTGGGGACTAAAATAAGTTTGGGTTCCACCTTATGGAATGTGGGATGAAATTCTTACATTTTATGCAGTGAATTATGTAATTTTTGGTCTCTATACAAAAATGTCTTCTATGGTGGATAGTGAAAATGTGTGAGATGTTTCCTAGCATACTACAAGTGAAACATCTAAGTATAGGGAAATGGTTTAATAATTTTTGTGGGTTATGGTGCATCTTCCTAGGATTGAATGCAAGTTGTGAGGGTGTGTTATGAAAGTGTGCAAGTATTGGAGGTGTTTTGTTTTATTTGAAAGCTTTTAATTGAACTTATAAAGATTTCTTTGAACTTTTAGGAATTGAATTTTCAATTTTCAATGCTTGCCTGCAACCATCTAATTTACATTCAAGAGTTTCTAATTCCTTGAAGGAATTTTCTAATTCAATGTGAAAAGTTTTCAAGGAATCATGTTTTGCAATAAAATCAAAATGCTTCTTATTTAAAGAGTGAAATTCATCTAATAAAGCCTTATGATTACTATCCTAAGTGGAATGATGTTTACTGAGGCATTCATTCTATTTCTATATAATTGAAAAGTTAGAATTATTACTTGTATACATTTTCTTGATCTTCCTATATACATTATGATATTTTTTTTTAAATTCAAATAGTTGATCATAGGAAAGCTCCAATACCTCTTCTTGATCAGAATGATCAAGTTTCTTTTTTTCCATTAAAAATATGTTGGTTACCTCCTCTTAAGCTTCTATCTCAGGTGAGTTTGAAGTGGAGTTTGCCTAGAAAGCCTTTTGAGTCCTTTGGTTAACTTCTTAAACTTAGGTTTTTCTTCACCCTTCTCCTTGCTCAGGTGAGCTTTAAGACTTGGGCAATCTAACCTAAAGTTCCCTAGCTTCCAACATTAAAAATAGATAATATTATTAGAAACCTTAGAATTTTATTAGTTTTACCTTTATTCTATTGCTGACAATGCGTTTGATTTTTCTTTATAAAGCTTTTAATTACCTTGTCATTAGTGCAATGTCATCATTATCCTCAGATATAGAATTATCACTATCAAAATCATTAACCTTTAATACTAAAATTTTATTTTTTTCTCTTTTCATTTTCATGAAGATATCTTTGGCTCACTCATTACTCATAGGCAATGAGTGATCCAAAATACTTACTAATGCAGTACATATTCATATCTATAGATTCAGTAGTAGTAGAAATATTTTTAACATGGGAATTTGGAAAGAAACCCAAGATTTGGATAACATTTTTTTTATAATTGGTATGTTCTTTTCCTAAAGTATTCACGGAAGTAATTATTTAAGTGAAGCTGGTTTTCATTTTAGAAATCGATGCTAAAGATTTCATGAGATAGGTTATAACCATGGAGTAGAATATTAAGCCTAGATTGATTGAATTCATTTATTCCTTCTTAGGTTATGAATAATTTAACCTAAATTTCTTTTCTAGTTGTGCAATTAGTTACACACATGTAATCATCAGATTTTAATACACAAAAAAGAAGTTTAAAAATTTAACATTTAGTTTGGCTAAATCTCTATTTTCTATGCTTCAATAGAAAAATGAAGTTCATTTTTTTGTTCCATTAACTAAATGTCATGGTGTGGAATATCATTCTTGAACTAACATCCACTTACAATAATCTATATATTACAAAAGAATTTGACAGGCAAATTTTCTAAAACTCAATAGAAATAATATCAAATAATGGTGGTCGTGTGATTGAGTTTTAGAAATAAGCTCGAGGCTAACCAAGATGCTAGTGAATTTATTATATTAAAATTTACTTAAAGATAAAAAAAAAAGTCTTTTTAACCTTTTAAATATTTTAAAAAATAAAAAACAAGATTATCACACAATACGGAAGTAGGTTCAATTCACAATAATAAAAATTTTCAACCACAAAAAATCCTGAACGAGTGCAAAAATTAAAATGCAAAAAAGGTAAAAGAGCGAACACACATATTTTATAGTGGATTAATCAAATCTGACCAATTTCCACTCCTTAGATGCCTCCAAGTATTATACTAAATCTTTTAGTGTCTCAACTTTAGCCCCCAAAGCTAGGTGGAGAAGCCCCTACACAAATCTCTTCCATCGACCCGATGAGGTAGAGTACCTTGAATCATTTTCACCCTCCTAGTTAAGGCAGAGAACTTGAATATTTTTACTCCCTCCTAGAGTAGATAGAGAACCTGAATCATTTTACTCCCTCTTGAAGTAAGAAGAAAACTTGAATTTGATGCTGAAGAATGTCTCTCAAGACCCACTAAGGAATCAAGAGAGTAGCTTGAAGAAAGCATTGGAAACCATTCTTAGAATAACCTTTGTGAATCCCTCACAACTTCCCTCATAAGAATCTCACCATTTCTTCTCTCCCTAAGCTCTCCTTCTTTTCCTCTAATATCCCTCTCAAAGTAAGACAATAATAAAAGATATTTATAAACAAAGATATGAGAGCTTAAACAGAGAGCATACAAAAAAATATTAATTCTCAATTCTAACTTCAAAGATCGTCTAGTAGGATCCTAAGATTATCCTGTATGGTTTGTATAAAATAACCCTTAAAGATAGTATGAAAGGCATTCTCCTATAAGATTAATTCACATATTTGAACTAATCATCTAGTAAAAATTTGTGATCATGAAGAATGATTTATTCAAGATACTTTATTGATGTTGTAGTATGACAGGAGATTATTTAAATATTGTCTCATACATTTTTTGGCTTGTCTTATAAGATCTACTTATAAGATCAGAAAAAAAATCATTGGTTTTCATCTTGGACAATGCGGCTCGATCTAGTATCATCCCATGTATCTCTCGGGTCATCCTGTATAATTATCATTGATCATCCTATATAATCTGATCGAGCAATTCTACCATAATTAGTCCCCTAATGACAAGATATTTTTTGGTATGATTATCATAAATTAACTAGTATGATTTATATCATATGGTATGATTAGAAATAAAAAATTAAATATTAAAATTTTGCCTAAATTTAGATAAGCTACTATTTTTCATAATCATAACTGATCATCCTGTTTGATATGAATCTTCTAGTATGATTAGCTAATCAATGTCACTTAATGGGGTGCCCTAAATTAAAAATTTTCTATTTAATTAATTATCCAGTATAATATAAATCATCCAATACCATTAGTTTAGAAAATTCATCTTTCTCCAAACTCACTAACTCACCCCCTTGACTGTGTGTGTGTAAGGTTACCTAGTTTAGTCTCCATCAAATACATGACTCAACTCAAGAAAGGTAAAAGTACATTGAAATATAAATTATAGATAGACTCAACTCTAGTATACCTGATCTTGAGCAAATTATATTTTCCAATGGACTTGGGGACTTGAAATGTTAGTGAGTAGGCATTAAAATAAATATATTATAATAATACTCATAAGGAAATAATATTGTTTGTTATCATCAAAATTAATGTAACTTGGCCTAGCTTTGAAATAAAATGACTATGGAGTACTAATTTTGTATATTTCTAGGTTAGTAGCTGAGGGGTACAAGATTAAAGGTACTAATTTTGAGAAAACATTTTCCCCTATAGCTAGGTTAGAAGCCATTAAAGTTTTAATAGATTTTTTTCTTCAAAGGCCTCAAATTATACCAATTGGATATTATGAGCGCCTTCTTGAATAAGCTTATAAAGGAAGATGCTTATATTGATTAACCCCCTAAATTTTAAGATTCAACTTTTCCTATTCATGTTTATAAATTTATACAGTATATGGATTTAAGCAAGCACTTATATTTTTGTATGAGAGGCTTGCAACATTTCTCCTTGATGGATTCTTTACTAAGGTTATTGTAGGTACCACTCTATTTCTAATGAAAATAGGATATTATTTACTATTTTTAAAAATTTATGTTGATGATATACATTTTAGATCAACATATAAAAAACTTTCTGATGAATTTTCAAAAAGAAAAAATTGTGTGAGAAATTTGAGATGAGCATCATGGAAGAGCTTACTTTTTTTTTGGTTATAGAGTGAAATAAAGGGATGATGGAACTTTTCTTAGTTAAAGTTAATATATCAAGGATATTCTAAGGAAATACGAGATGGAGAATGAAAGGAAATAAATACACCCCAAGGTTGTGCCATTCAATCAAATAAGGATTCAAATGGAAAATTAGTAAATTATAAAACGTACAGGGGAATAATAAGATCACTTATACATTGACTGCTTGCAGACCTGATATAATATTTAATATAATTCTTTGTGCTAGATTTTAAACTAATATTAAGGAATCCCATATGACTATAGTTAAGAGAATTCATAGAAACCTTCTAGACACAACACTTAGGTGTCTATTATCAAGAACATAGCTCTTTCTTTGAAATTATATGATATTTAAACTCAAATATTATAGGGTGTATAATATATAGAAAATCACCTTATGAAACTATAATTCCATAAGGCAATCATTAGTCTCTTTGTTCAATAGGAAGCAAAGCTCAGTAGCCCTATCACCATTGATGAAGAATATATAAATATTAGAAGCTGGGTTGCTCAAATCTTATAGATGAACCATTATACCCAATATCTTGAATTAACTGCAAGCACCGTTCCTATTATTTGTAACAATTCTTCTTCCATCTTCATCTCTAAAACCCAATTCAATTCTCATGAACAAAACTTGTAGAAATTCAATACCATTTCATTATAGATCATGAAGCCAAGGGAGATATAGAACTGCATCTTATAGCTACTAATGATTAACTTATAGACAATTTCACAAAACCCATAAATCATGACACCTTTGGCTCCCTAAGGACAAGACTAGGTGTATTGATATTCATTCTTAATCCAAGGATAAAGTGAAAGCATTAATTATTTATAATGATTTTCTTTTTTGTGTACCCAAATATATATTATAATTTTTTAATTATGTCCAAGTGTTATTTATTTTTTCTTTGTTCATTTTTAATTGTTTTTACTCTGTAGTTATCCCCTGATCATCAAGCATCACCAATTTTTTAAAAATTAAAATAATGGAAAATTAAAATATTAATTTGCATCATACTGTATGAACATCATTTGTACTATACTAACAACACAAGTCAATACAACATCCCTGCTTTCTATTTCATTTGTTCTAATTAGCCCAATAATTCATGATCATTTTATATAATTACCTAATTATACTTCATGGTCCCTTCATCAATAGTAATTAGAAGAATTCAAATAAGTCATATAATAAAAATTAAACTATTATACAATACAAACATTAGTTCGTATAGGATGATCAGTTAGACAAAAAGTAATCCAGATGACTACTCAAGATAATTACTTTTTAGATGATCATAATGTATAATCTGCATAATATTATATGATTTGACTACCTTTTTTTAAAAGCCATCCATATAATTCAAATTCACTTGATCATAGTGTATGATCTATATCGCACAGAGAAATTATTGCAATCCATGACCCCTATTCTGAGATTTTGATGATGAAAAGTAATGTTGATTGAATTATTATTCAATGAATATTTTTTATTTTTTCTCCTGTTTGTGAGTACTAACATTTTAGGGAGATCGCATGTTACTCAGGATAACAAGAAGACTCAAGACTGGGTAGAGTAGGAGTTAGAGTTTTTAACATTGTAATTTTTAATTTATTATTTTTCTTTTCTTGAGTCTAGCCACAAATTGTATGCAAGACTGAGCAACCATGCACACACATAGGGGAAAAGGGTTTTAAAAAAGAAGGAATTTTTTTTTCTCTGTTGATTGTACTGTACGACTTTAAATCATACTATACGATTTGATCTGGCTCAAATGGCCATATCAGGAATAGTATTTCTGATAGGCCTTTGGACTTGATAAACTAACATTTAAGTAAAGAAAAAATAGACATTTTAGCATTAAAATAATCCAATTTAAAAATGTTGTCAAAATAAATCCAAGTTATAATAACTAAGGTACTGGAAAGAGAAACATGATGCATAATCTTGACTTGAAAACAATATTTTCATTTACAAGGTAAGGTAAAACCTCGTTTAATTAAGTTGTCATCCACGGGGATGAATTTATGTAAGATTCTCCAAACAAAGACTACAACCGTGGAGGGAATGCTTTTATGCCAAAGCAATTGAAAAATTTTAGAAGTCCCATTCATAGATTTAAAGGCATTCCATGCATCCTTTAATCTAAAACACCCATCTTCAAACAAGCCACATAAGACGAAATCATCTAAGTGAGTATTAAAGGGGAGATTCAAAATTTGTTGAATAATAGAATCAGGAACAACATTAGCAAGCTTGTTATAATCCCAACAATTATCAAAAAAAGAAATAATTCACCTAAACGACCAAATTGGAAGAGGAGTTAGCAAGGGAGTTAATAGAATTTCCCCTAACCAATGATCTTACCAAAAGTAGATATCTCCATTACCAAGCCCCCAAAAAATAAAGGGTTCAACAATCCATTTGATTTTGCACGGCCTCTACCAAACCTTAGAGTCACCAAGCTTAAAGCAACAAGTACTAGGATTTGTTTCAACCTTACTTTTGTTATCATCAGCCTTAACAATATTAAGTTTTAAAATCATGTTGCCATGTCTTACCCTTACTTCCAGAACTTGAAAAAATTCTTGGGTTAGAAGGATATTATTAACAATACCCCTCCCTGTAATAAACCCTATTTGCTAAGGCGAGACAATTTTAAGCAAAAGAGCAGTTAAATGGTTCAAAAAAAAAAAATTTAGAGGGCAATTTATTAAAAATATTGCACAGACTAAATCATTCCAGGTACTCACATGGTTATTTTTGTGACTAAGCCTAATATAAGTAGAAGTGAAAAACTTAGTAATATATTTACCAACAAAAAAATCATTGACAGTAGAATAAAGATCATCACTAATAATAAACTAGAATTTTTGAAAAACATTTAGTGATAAAACCATCCGGCCCTACCACAAAGTCACCCTTCATTCTAAGAACAATCTCTTTCATTTCCTTGATAGGTGGAGGTTTGTAGAGAATCTCATTATCCTCTTGAGAAATAAGGTTAGGGATAATATCAGGGTTATCAATAAGAATAGAAGAAAATTCTTTATTAAGATGCATTTGAAAATGACTAACCGCAAGATTAGCAATCTCCTAAACATCCTCAAAAATAGAACCATAATCATGATTAATTTTAAAAATATATTTTTTGGCACGTTTCCTTACAACCAAAGCATGAAAATACTTGGTATTATTATGATCTTCAACAAGATGTTTGACCATCACTTTTTATTTCCAAAAGGTTTCCTCATGAGCTTGTAATTTAACAAGTTTATCTTTAGCATCTCTTAAAATATTGAAATTAACATTAGAAGAAGTGGGTTGACATTTATATGAAATAGTGTTAAAATTCTCCTCAGCATTCAAAATATTAGTGAAAAGATTTTTAAAAACATTATGATTCCACCAATTTAAGATTTGCTTAATCCTTTTCATTTTAAACCAAAGTCTCTTAATTCCAAAGATAGAATTAACTGGATGTAAAGGGGCCTGTCAAATTTTCTGAACCAAATCCTAAAATGAATCATGAACCAACCACATGTTTTGAAATCTAAATTGATAAGGAGGGTTCACATGCCTAAACTTAAGGGAAATGAGCAATGGACAATGATCAGATAAAGTCTTACTAAGATGCTCAATAGTAATAAAATTAAAAGAGTTAAGCTAGCATTCATTAAACAACACCCGGTCTAACCTTTACTATAAGTTGCCATGGTTCTGTTAAGAGAGTTGCTATTTTGCATGTTTACATTCTTGCAACTTGTATTATTTTGATGATATCAATTATTATTGTTTTACATATATCTCCTAACACTATTTGGAACATTTATTTCTTGGTCCAGTGCGTACTAACATTTCAGGAAAATCAACTCCAAGATATTGAAGACTTGTAATCAAATTCAATGGTATCAATGTTTTCATAATTTTTAATATGAGAGGGAGTGATTGTAATTGGGTGAAAAAATCACAATATACACACTTAGGAAATTTCTTTTTAATTGATCGTACAGGACGAACTTTGTTCGTACGGAACGATCATATCAATTACCCCTAAGGGGAGCAATGGATCGAACAGGCGAAGAGAAAATTTTTCTAAGTCCTAATCATCCAGGACGAATTTAATGTTCGTCCCAAGACGAACGTCTCTGTATTCTCACTATGGCCTATTCGTCCAGACGAAAAATAAGGTTCATCCCAGGATGATCTTCTCTGTCTTGAAGCTTGCTTTGTTTGTCCAGACGAAAAATAAAGTTCGTCCAGACGAAAAATAAGGTTCGTCCAGACGAAAAATAAGGTTCGTCCAAGGACGATCTTCTCTGTATTGAAGCTTGCTCTGTTCATCCAGACGAAACCTATTCATCACAGAACAAACTGAACCGACATACGTCAGGTTGTTACGTCCTAAAAAATTTCGTGAACCAACTTATGTAATAACCGTTTCGTACCGGACAAACTTGGTTTGTACGGGATGAATAGCTTGTACGAAAATATTTCATACCAATATACATAAGATTCGTTTCCGACCATTTAAGTAAAATCGTCCAGGACGATCCACGATCGTACGGAAAGATCCACTGCGTAGAGAATTGAAAACTTGCAGTTTTTTGGCGATTTTTCTTGTCTGTTGTATAAATAGTTCAAATTAGACTTTCACCCAATCTTTTTGCCATTTGATCTTCGTGCCTATTGAGAGAAAAGTCAAGGAGAGAGTGTGAGAGAGCATTCAAAGGAAGATTCCTACCACTGGAGCATGAAGGCTTCACTTGGTGTTTAAAGGTAAGAATCTCTACTTGTGAATTGGGATTACTTCACTCTTTTCTTTCTTTCTTCTAGATTTCTTGTGAGAAGATCTGTCAAGGAGATCCGCTTCGCTGCTGACACTTAGAGAGTGTAAACAGCCGAAGGGTTCTCTGCCCACACTAGGAGAATGTGAAAGGACGAAGGGTTCTTTGCCCATACTAGGAGAGTGTGAAAGGACAGACGGTTCTCTACTAACACTGTGGATTGTGTAAAAGAATGACGGTTCCCTACCGCAACGGGTAGTGGTGAAAAGAGTGTTTGTAAAGGCTTCTCCGCCTTGCTGTGGGTGCAAAAGGAGAGACACTATTAGTATTAGTGCAATACTCAGAGGGTGCCTCTGGAGAGTGGATGTAGGTCTGGTTTAGACCGAACCACTATAAATCTTGTGTCATTTACTTTACTGCCTTTTATTTTACGCATTTTTCTTTTGTTTAAAAACTCTGTGGTTGAAAAACTTTTTCTATAAAAATTTAATAAAAAATTTTTCATTTCGGTTCAACACAACTTCAAAGAGGGTTCATTTTTAAAAATTACCAATTTACCCCCCCTCTTGGTAGCCTTAGGACATTAACTTAGGCCTAACAACCTATTCACTAGACTCAACAAGTGGTATCAGAACTTCATTTGAAAATCATAAGTTTAAACTACTTTTTGATTTACATAGATGGCTACATTCGGAAACCGAAATACACTTGAGGGTTACTCTATTATTAGACCCCCACTGTTTGACAATATACCTTTTGATTTTTGGAAAACAAGCATGTCTACTTTCTTACAGTCACTTGATTATCGTATGTGGATCCTAGTCTAGGAAGGTTATACAAAACCAACTAGATTAGTTGATGGAGTTAGAGTAGAAACACCTTTTGCAGATTGGACTATAGAAGAACGTGACTTAGCTCAACTAAATGCCAAATGTCTAAATAGCTTCTTTTGTACTTTAAAATCTGAAGACTACATGCGGGTTTCCACTTGCAAAAGTGAAAAGGACATATGGGATAGACTTTGTATAACTTATGAAGGGACTAATGAGGTTAAGCAATCAAGACTCAATATCTTGTTAAAAGACTATGAGTTGTTTCGCATGAAACCAAATGAATCTATTTCTGACATGTACACAAGATTTACACAAATTATCACTTCTTTGCATGCACTTGGTAGGGAATTAACTAATGCTGAAATGGTTAATAAGATTCTTCATTATTTACCTACTACTTATGATGTTAAAATTACTGCAATTACGGAGTCTAAAGATCTAAACATTTATTCTGTTGACAATCTTCTTGGTTCACTCATTACTTATGAGCAAGGAGTAAGTCAAAGAAAGATTGATGCAGATGAACCACGAAAGGAGAAGAATATTGCACTAAAAGTGGAAGAGTCAGAGAGTGAACACTCACAACCTGAGGATGAAGATGATATTGCATTAATGACTAGACAATTCAGAAGCTTTCTAAAGAAGAAGCAGAAGAAACGTCAGCAATGGAATAGAGGTAAGTTTAACAAAAATGGAAAGGTTTCTAATGAAGTGATTTGTTATGAATGCAGGAAACCAGGTCATATCAAGACTGATTGCCCAAAATTCAAAGCCACTCCTAGCAAGGAGAAGGTAGAGGAGAAACCAATTATAAAGAAGGGCAAGAAGAAATTTCAAAGAGCTTTCTAGGCGGACTCAACTTCAGACTCATCTGAGACTGAAAAAGAAGAAGAAGTCACCAATCTTTGCTTGATGGTAGATAATGTTGATCAATCAGATCAAGAAGAGGTATGTGACTTAACCTATGATGAATTATTTGATGTTTTTAAACACATGCATGATGCATATAGGAAAATGAAAAAGATGCATGCTAGTGTAAATTTAGAATTGGAAGAGCTTAAGAAGGAACATGAAATCCTTAGGAAAGATCATGCATTAATAAATGACAACCACATGAAACTATTTGATGAATATGATGACTTGAATAAGAATTTTGAAAATTTAAAATCATCCTATGCTAATCTTGAAAGAGATTTTAAAATATTTAAGGATGAATCTGAGAGCAAAACATATCGAATCAATTATACAAATCGAATCTTGGAAGATATGAATTCATTTTTTAAATTGAAAATAAGAGCTCTTGAGGATAATAGGAAACCCCCCGAACTTCAAAATTTTACAAATCCTAAATATTATCCTAAATATATGGAATCCCTTAGAAGACAAACAAATGGAAGAAAACTTAGGAGTACTTTTCCTAATGTTAAATATAATAATTGTGGATTATTTGGACATATAGCTCACACCTGTACTTTGAAGATGAAATCTAATTTGGTGTGGAGACCTAAGATGCATAAACCAAGATATATCATACATGCATCTGATTAAAAATTTTTAAAAGGTGAACCCAAACTTGTTTGGGTTCCCAGGTCAAACATTTGATATTTTTGCAGGGTTGCTCTCAAAAAACACCTCGTGAGAGCATATGGTACCTGGACAGCAGATGTTCAAAACATATGACTGGAGATACTACTCAATTCATAACGCTGGAAGCCAGGAGTGGAGGCAAGGTTACACTTGGAGATAATACCACAAAGAAAGTGGTTAGATCAGGTATGATTGGAAATTTAAAAAACTTTTTCATAGACAATGTGTTATTGGTTGAAGGCTTAAAACATAATTTGTTAAGTATAAGTCAGCTATGTGATAAGGGCTATAGTGTAAAATTTTTACCTACTAGCTGCATATTAAGCCTAAATGGGAAATATGTTTTAAATGGAAAAAGGATAAACAATGTTTACATGCTAGATTTAAATTGTATTCAATCTCCTACTGCTTTTTGTTTGAAAGCTGTTTCTGATGAATCATGGCTTTGGCATAGGAGACTTTGTCATTCTAGTATGAAAAACCTTAGGAGAATTACCCAAAAAACTTAGTGAGAGGTATACCAAAACTAGACTTTACTAAGGACCACCTTTGTGATGCATGTCAATTAAGAAAACAAGTGAAGTCCTCTTTTAAGTCCAATAAGGATCTTAGAACCAGTAAACCATTAGAAATTCTACATATGGATCTTTTTGGACCAGTAGGAACTGTAAGTCTAGGAGGGAAAGTATATGGATTTGTTATAGTGGATGATTTCTCAAGATTCACTTGGGTTAGATTTCTATTTCATAAGAGTGAATCATTTGAAGAATTTAGAAATTTTTCTACTTGAATTCAAAGGAAATTAGGGTGTGAAATAATTTTTATACAAAGTGATCATGGAGGAGAATTTGAAAATGAAAGATTTGAAAATTTTTGTAATGAAAAAGAGATTGATCACAATTTTTTTGCACCTAGAACCCCTCAACAAAATGGGGTAGTCGAATAGAAAAACAAAACATTAATAGAAGCCGCCCGAGCAATGTTAGCAGAATACTCACTTCCTAGATATTTTTGGGCTGAGGCGGTTAGCACTGCATGTTATATTCTGAAAAGGGTAAATGTGAGATCGAATTTAAATAAAACACCCTATGAGTTGCTAAAAGGCAGAACACCTAATTTGTCTCATTTGCATATTTTTGGTTGCATGGTGTTCACTCATAATAATGGAAAATATTCCTTAAGAAAATTTGATCCAAAATCCGATGAAGGAATTTTTGTTGGATATTCAAGTGTTGGAAAATCTTATAGGGTATTCAACAAAAGA
Organism: Dendrobium nobile; assembly: GCA_022539455.1. Classification (NCBI taxonomy): domain Eukaryota; kingdom Viridiplantae; phylum Streptophyta; class Magnoliopsida; order Asparagales; family Orchidaceae; genus Dendrobium; species Dendrobium nobile. The sequence goes on along the minus strand of CM039718.1, from coordinate 32,488,910 downwards.
ACTTTGGTCATTGAAGAAACCACACATGTTGTATTTGATGAATCAGGAAATTTGGAAGAGTCAAACGTTGTTGAAGATGAGATTGAGGAAAACTTCCAAAAGATTGATAAAATAAATTTGGAAGAAAATGTGGAAGAAAATTTGGAAACAGAAAATCCTTTGCCTAGAGATTTGAGATTTTCTAAAAACCACCCAAGGGAATTGATTATAGGTGGACCTAGTGAGGGTGTTAGAACTAGGCGCGGATTAAACAAGGAAGTCAATCATTCAGCCTTTATTTCAACTATAGAACCCACTAATGTTGATCAAGCACTTTCTGATGAATTTTGGATATTGGCCATGCAAAAAGAGCTTAATCAATTTGTAAGAAATAAAGTTTGGGAATTAACTTCAAGGCCAAAAGATCAAAGTATTGTTGGAACCAAGTGGGTGTTTAAAAATAAAATAAATGACTCAGGAGTAGTCATTAGAAATAAGGCTAGATTAGTTGCTAAGGGGTATAATCAAATTGAAGGAATTGATTTTGAGGAGTCTTTTGCCCCTGTAGCTAGACTTGAAACAATTAGGGTTTTACTTGCCTTTGCCTATTTTAAAGGATCTAAATTATTTCAAATGGATGTCAAAAGTGCCTTTTTAAATGGGGTAATTGAAGAAGATGTTTTTGTAGAACAATCTCTTGGTTTTAAAAATTCTAAATACCCAAATCATGTTTTCAAGTTAGAAAAGGCATTATATGGATTGAAATAGACACCTAGAGCTTGGCATGAGAGGTTGAGCACTTTCCTACTTAAAAGATCTTTTAAAAAAGGTAGTGTGGATACAACTCTCTTTTTAAAGAAATTTGGAAATGATATACTCATTGTTCAAATTTATGTGGATGATATCATTTTTGGATCTTCAAATAAAAATCTTTGTGATGATTTTTCTAAAATAATGAGTAGTGAATTTGAAATGAGTCTAATGGGAGATTTAAATTACTTTCTAGGTTTTAGCATTAAACAACTTGAGGAAGGTACATTTCTTAGTCAAACTAAATATATTAAGGACATCCTAAAAAAATATGAAATGGATAATGCTAAACCTGTTATTACACCAATGAGTTCCTCAGTTCAGTTGGATAAGGACCTTAAGGAAAAATTTGTTGATCAAAAGAAGTTAAGAGGGATTATTAGATCTTTACTTTACTTGACTGCTAGCCGACCAGATATTATCTCCAGTGTTTGCTTATGTGCTAGATTTCAATCAGATCCAAAAGAATCATATTTGACAGCAGTGAAAAGGATATTAAGATACTTACTAAGAACTCAGAACTTAGGAATTTGGTATCCTAAGATTAGCTCTTCATTTGAAATTATTGGTTATTTAGATTTTGACTTTGCAGGCTATAGAGTGGATAGGAAAAGCACTTCTGGAACATGTCAATTCATTAAAAATTCATTAGTTTCATAGTCTAGTAGAAAATAAAATTCAGTGGCCCTATCTACTACAGAAGCAGAATACATTGCATTAGGAAGTTGTATGGCACAAGTACTTTGGTTAAAACAACAGTTGATTGATTTAGGATTAACTATAAGCACTATTCCAATTTATTGTGATAATACTAGTGCTATTTGCATTTCCAAAAATCCTATTCAACATTCAAGAACCAAACACATTAATATAAGGCATCATTTCATAAGGGATCATGTATCCAAGGGAGAAATTGAACTTATCCATGTTTATACTGAAAATCAACTTGCAAACATTTTTTCATAACCTTTAGCCTTTGATACTTTCAGTACATTAAGAATAAGGCTTGGTGTAATTGATTTGAATGCTTAAATAAAAATGTTTTTGCAATATTGATATTTCTATTTTCGTAGTTTACGTTTTTATGATTTTGTTTTTGAGATTTTTTTGTATTGTTTGCTTTTTGAGTGCTTTTTATTTTAGAGTCTATGAATTTATCATTGTCTATTGTGCTTTGCGTGTTTATTTTTGTTTTCTATGATAAAAATTCAAAAATCCAAAAATTTGTGGTAATCGTCCAGGATGAAAAGTTTTCGTACAGGATGATGTGTGTAAAATTCAATTTGCGTGATTTCAAATCGTCTTAAGAGTAGTTTTTAATGAAGTTCGTCTGTACGATCTACACGATCGTCCGGGATGAAATATTTTTTTTTCTCTCAAACGACGGGACGATTGAATACAGCAGTTGAACGGATAAGGCATTTTAATTATGAACTTCGTCTGTAAAAACCTTTGGTTCGTCCAGACGAACAGATGTCGGTTCATAGCGGGGGACGATTTTCAACTACCATTAAAACGAGTTAACTTTTGATTGTCTATACGAACACGTGTTCGTATGTACGATCCTTTTGGTCAAAAGTCTGTACGAAAGGATGCTTCGTAACTTGTGTGATTACGAAAAGCCGTTATTATTTTGACTTACTCGATCGTCCATATGAAATATTTTCATACTGTGACGAATCTAATTTGTACGGGACGAACAAAATTTTGTCTGGTACTAACAGTCGTAAATCTTTAAATTAATAGATATTTTTACTGAACAGTCACTCTCACACATCACTTTCAAAGACTTCATCATTTCAAATCCTCAAATGGCTAGTTCTAGCAAACGTCAAAAGACTTTGGCTGAGGGCCCTCCTAGGAACACATCCAAAAATTTTCTGCCTAGAGCCAATGAAGAGTCTTTTCCTAGATTTGCTTCTGCAAAAATTACTCCATTTAGAGTTCTTCATCAGGAGCACTTAACCTTTAAGGTAATGCCCCTTTTTTCTTCAACTCAATTTGGATTAATCCTCACCTTAGTCCATCTCTACAATAAGGAAACCTTCCAGTATTTTCTGGCAAACATGTCATTTAATTCTGACCACTCTGTTATCAGTTCCTTTGTCTTCAAAAAGAAAATAGAAATCACTAAAGCTGACTTTGGTATCTTCTTAAATTTAAGGACTGAAGGGATTAGAGCACACACTTTTACCACCACTAGCTTTGACTGGACTGAAGTTAACAATGTTCTTAGAGGAATAAAAGTTAAGGACTATTTGCCAAAAGTTGCCACTTTAAATCTTAATTCCCAAATCATCCAGCATATTCTTAGATCTTCTCTTATACCTAAAGCTGGTGATAGAGTCAACATCACTCCACTTCTCTCTACAGTTACATACCTCATAATAACCAGGCAACCCATAGATGAGGCCCAACTCCTAATCGACTATATTTATGGTCTCTCTGAAATTGGTCATAGAGATCATAAAAGGAAAAAGAACATAGCCCTAGGCCATCTGATTGCCTACATTTTAGAGAAGAAGTTTGATTTAATTCACCCAGTTTCAGACTTTGAAGAAACACTCTACTACAACGACGGTTCATTTAGGGCAATCTTCAACAAGGACGACCCAAGCAAACCTCATGTAGTATTGAGTGAAACAGAAGAAGAGGTTGAACCTTCACATGCTGCTGAACCAAATTATCAGGATTTGGTTCAAAGATTTAACAACTTAAAGGCTCACTTTGATCAAAGATTTGATCAAATTGAAACTCATCTACAGCAGTAAGACCTTCAGTACAATCAAGACATGGGATTCATGCGTGAACAGATTAATTCCATTAATTCCAATATGTTTGTGATGAGTAGTTATTTCAACTTTTTCAATGCTGCACCTCCTCCTCCTCCAGATCAGGATCCTTCAGAATAATTATAGTATTTTTTAAGTGTCTCTTTTTTAGTTGGTGTGTTTGTTATGTGTTTTAAATTATTATCTCTTTCCTAGTATCATGTATTTGTTATGTATTTGCTATGTGTTTTTAATGTTGTTGTTATTGATATCATGTATGGTATTGTAATATCTTCATTTGATATCAATAAATGTTGCAATGTTTTGTTGTCTAATGTTTTGGAAAATGTGTGTTAGACTTTATGACTTTCCATTTTTTTTAATCTAAATAGTGCCTTATTTAAATTGTAAATAAAAATTAATTTCATTAGAAAATATATTTATTCCATAATTAAGAAATGCTTATAACTTGATATTACTAGAATCTTCAATTCCATGTCTCTAATTTAGACTACTTTAGTACTAATATTATTATTGCATTTTAGATGTTTTCTTATTTTGTATTTCCTTTTTCAAATAGTATTTATGCACTTAGAAAAATTTTAAATCTTAGATTATTGATTTTGGAAAGAATTCAATTACTCTTGAAAAGTGTACAAATGTACAAAAATCAAAAGAATTGTGCAAAAAAAATTTGCAATGACAAAAAGAGGCATAAAATTAGCCCACAGTAAACAAATGCACAAAAATGTGCCAAAGAAAAATAGATATGAACAAGATGCGCAAAGCGCCACATGTGGTAATTCTTTCTTTCTAAAACTCTTTCAATTTCTTAATTCAAATTGATCTTATGTTCATTTATACTTGACATTGAAATGTGAAATATAAAATTTTTTATTCATCCCTTATGCAATGATTTTCTTTATCTTAATGTCTAAATTGACACATGCCTTTGATAAATTCTTTTTATTCTCTATGTTATAACACTTCTTCAATTATATGAATCTCTATGATTTCTCTAATGACTTAATTTTATTTGCACATCTTATTTCAATCACTTTCAAGATTAAATTATAAACTGAATTTCATACTTCTACTTACATTTCTATCCTTCTTCTCTTTTTCACTTTTTGCTGTTGTCAAAAAGGGGAGAAATTGTTTATTATTTTTTGTTTTGTTTTGTTTTTTATTTTTTTTTGTTTTCATTGTTCTTTTTATAGTTGAATGTGTGTTTTGTTTGTTTCTTCAAAATTAAAAACAAAAATTTTTTTATGCCTCCTTATGTATTCATCAATTCAGGGGGAGTTTAAGGGAGATATTTAGAATTGAAATTCCTATAAACAATAATTGTTTTGCCATCATCAAAAAGGAGGAGAGTGTTAAGAGAGTTGCTATTTTGCATGTTTACATTCTTGCAACTTGTATTATTTTGATGATTTCAATTATTATTATTTTACATATATCTCCTAACACTATTTGGAACATTTATTTCTTGCTCTAGTGTGTACTAACATTTCAGGAAAATCAACTCCAAGATATTGAAGACTTGTAAACAAATTCAATGGTATCAATGTTTTCATAATTTTTAATATGAGAGGGAGTGATTGTAATTGAGTGAAAAAATCACAATATACACACTTAGGGAATTTCTTTTTAATTGATCATACAGGATGAACTTAGTTCGTATGGGACGATCATATCAATTACCCCTAAGGAGAGCAATGTATCAAACAGGCGGAGAGAAAATTTTTCTAACTCCTAATCATCCAGGATGAATTTAATGTTTGTCCCTGGACGAAAGTCTCTGTATTCTCACTATGGCTTGTTCGTCCAGACAAAAAATAAGGTTCGTCCCAGGACGATCTTCTCTGTCTTGAAGCTTGCTTTATTCGTCCAGACAAAAAATAAGGTTCGTCCCAGGATGATCTTCTCTGTATTGAAGCTTGCTCTGTTCGTCCAGACGAAACCTATTCGTCCCAGGACGAACTAAACCGATATATGTCAGTTGGTTACGTCCGAAAAAATTTCATGAACCGACTTATGTAATAACCGTTTTGTACCGGACGAACTTGGTTCGTACGAGACGAATAGTGTGAACAAAAATATTTCATACCAATATACATAAGATTCGTTTCTGACCATTTAAGTAAAATTGTCCAGGATGATCCACGATCGTACGGGACGATCAACTGCATAGAGAATTAAAAACTTGCATTTTTTGGCGGTTTTTCTTGTCTTTTGTATAAATAGTTCAAATTAGACTGCCACCCAATCTTTTTCCCATTTGATCTTTGTGTCTATTAAGAGAAAAGTCAAGGAGAGAGTGTTGGAGAGCATTCAAAGGAGGATTCCTACCGCTGGAGCGTGAAGGCTTCACTTGGTGTTTAAAGATAAGAATCTCTACTTGTCAATTGGGATTACTTCACTCTTTTCTTTCTTCCTTCTAGATTTCTCGTGAGAAGATCTGTCAAGAAGATCCGGTTCGCTGCCGACACTTGGAGAGTGTGAAAGGATGAGTCTTTGCCGATACTAGGAGAGTGTGAAAGGACGGACGGTTCTCTGCCAATACTGTGGATTGTGTAAAAGGACGACGGTTCTCTGCCGCACCGGGTAGTGGTGAAAAGAGTGTTTGTAAAGGCTTCTCCGCCTTGCTGTGGGTGCAAAAAAAGAGACACTATTGGTATTAGTGCAATACTCAGAGGGTGCCTCTAGGGAGTGGATGTAGGTCTGGTTTAGACCGAACCACTATAAATCTTGTGTCATTTACTTTATTGCTTTTTATTTTACGCATTTTTCTTTTGCTTAAAAACTCAGTGATTGAAAAACTTTTTCTATAAAAATTTAAGAAAAAATTTTTTATTTCGGTTCAACACAACTTTAAAGAGGGTTCATTTTTAAAAATTACCAATTCACCCCCCCCCCCCTCTTGGTAGCCTTGGGACATTAACTTAGGCCTAACAACCTATTCACTAGACTCAAGAGGTTCTAACTGAATTTATTACTAGAGATGCCAATATCAATTATATTATACTCCATAATCATGTTATTAAAATCATTTATAGATTGATAAATAAGAGAGGAGCCCCATTATATGCTAGGAGGAATGAGAAATAGTAATAAAATTTGCTCCAACTAGCCAAGGACAATTATGATAACTATGAAAATGGGTAAGTTGCTCCCATAAAACTTTCCTAGTATAACACTAAGAAGCAGCATAAATAATAGAAGCATAATAATGTAAATTTATAACATCAATATTATAATGCAAAACTTTAGTGAAATATATAATAACATCAATATGAACTGGGTCCTTCCACAACACCCAAATCTTATTAACAATATTAGAAATGGCATATTTAAAACCCAAATATCTTGAGGAGCACATTAACCTAGAAGAGGAGTTAAAGGTTCTAATAAAACTAGAATAGAAATATTATAAATGTGACATAAATTCTTAACATGAAGCTTAAAGGAGGGGCAGGAAATACCCCAAACATTCAAATAATAGAGTTAAATATTAAAAAATTGGGGTTAATGACTAGTATGCAAATAGGTAGTCCTAGGAGATTATAAAATGAAAATTTTCTTTTTCCTCCCTCTCCTACACTAAAATTTAATGTAACTAATATCATTGTCATCTTTATCAAAACATTTTTCCATAATATCTATATCCTTAGTATCAGTAAAGGCATCACTATGATATTTAGTGTTTATGGGAAGCTTACTATTATTGTCAATACTAGCCTTCCTCTCTTCATAAGGAAGTTCACCCTCCTTGAAGGTAGCGCCCTTTTCCTCCTAAGTTTTATTACTTAATTCATTACCAATATTAACCTTAACTAAAAAGCTATGGCCATCCACCAAGTCATTAACAAAAGATTGACAAGGCATTTTAATAGTACCACTAGCATTTAATAAAACCACCTCCATATCAGGTAATATTTGGCTAATAGCACAAGGAGTAGTAGAAGTTGAAGGAAAAGTATGTCGATTAGTAGTGATAGCCATCATTTGATCATCCATGTTTTGAGAATCATGAGTTAGACAAGAGATAGGGTTGAGATTATCTTTTTGAGTAATAATAGGATCAAAAACATTTGTGGAAAGCAATTCATTTTAAGGTAAAGAAAGTTGTATATCTTCCTTAACATTATCCTGCACTTTAGGAACATTTCCTTCAGTAATAGCGGAAATTGGGATGTCAGTATCATGTTCAATAGAATGAACATCATTTCCATTGGTTTACTTGCAAGAACCCTTTTCCTTTTGAAGGTGGGGGTGAAGCCTATAACACTCATTAAGTCCATGACCATGCATCTTACAACGAGAGAAAAATATAGGTAAATTTTAAAATTTAAACTTTTAGAAATAGCCATTCAATTCTAAACCAATCCAAATCTCATTAGGATGCTTTTTAGAAACATCTAGCTTAATTAAAACATGGGCTACAGATGGATTATACAGAAACACCATAGCTTGATCCATCGATAAGGGCCTACTAAGAATTGAAACAAATCCAAATAAGACTTGTGAGTTAAGAAAATACAATCATATATTTGGGAAGGAGATGCTCACATATACAATAGGAGATTCCGCGCGGACATCAAAATTTGTTGTCCACTTGAGCAATCTCATTTGACAAGCTTGAATATAATAAGATCTCCTCAAAAAAATATGACTATAATTCAAGTCATTTCTCAATTAAATTGCAACATATCTCAGGTCAAATATGTCAATATTAAAGTTTTAGATTTATGAAAAACTCACAAATCACATCCAGATTTGGTCGCCTTCAAAGAAATTTGCCAATTAAGGTGAGAACAAAGGGAGCAGCTAGCTGCAACACCATCAAATCATCAAACATCAAAGCTGGGAAACCTTTAAATGCACAAAATGAAGCTTAAACATAGAGGAGGAAGACTGGCCAGATCATCCTTAAAGGATATAGACTTGACAAAAGGAACAGCTGCATTATGAGAGTTAGATGACGATGAGGTCATTATCTCCTTGGCCGAAAACCCAAAAAAAAAAAACACTCTAAATAAAATGTAAAATCAATAAAGACAACAACATAGGAAAAGAACTAAGTGAAAAAACCAAAGGAAACACCCAAGAGGACTGAGAGATAAGCATAGATGGAGTAATCCTAGATCGACGCCAAATTTCCATTGGGTATGAGAGAACAACAGTCAAAAGATGATTTTATGAATTTATCAAGGAGTTGAGATTTAGCACAACTTAAAACTAAATATTTGAAATTTTTTTTTTAGCTTTAAAATCAAAAGATTGCCTTAGTATTTCTTGTTCAACTAGTAAGAAGATTTGGGATAAACTCTGTGATGGATTAAAGGTGTTGTGAATCTTAATTCATGGATTATGATTTTGATGATACCAAACAGTCTTGCTTCTCTACGACTGCCTTTTCGACTAATATTTTAAGTCCACAAGATTAGACTGCAACTAGAACTAGCTTAATATTTAGTAGACTAGGTATGAGTCAGTTTGTACATTTTCCCTTTCTTGAGTCTATTATAATTGGTGTAGCTCCTGAAACTAAGTAACCTTGCACACACACACACTTTAGAAGAATTTCTAACTGGTTATTATAGTTTACTATATTTGGTAACATCATCCGGGATGATATTTATATCAGCCTAGACGATCGGTTCAAAAATTGAAACCCTAATCAGAGCATCCTTATTAAGGTAGCCATTATTAAGCACATCATCATGGTTGATTTTGTTTCAACCAAGTTGATAAGCTCAAATCAGAAAGAATCAGCCACCATATCTATCTAGGCATTACTTATTTTTGGACATTATCCCGGACATCGTCCTGGGAATTGGCCTAGCTCATCTAGCATAATTTTTCCTAAATTAATCTGGTATTTAAGAAAAGAAATTAAGATTTGATTACACTATCACATCGTCCTGGATGATCGTAGGATCGACCGGGCGATACACTAGACGATTGGATATCGGACAGCTCTTATTCAGGGTGATGTTCAGGACAATATTCCAAGATTTATACTATTCAGCCAGATTGATATTATCATCCTGGATGATATGAACAAATTTCTTCTGATCATCCCAAATCATCCTGGCTTATTGGGCTTAATTTATACTGATTGGCCAGGATGATATACATATTGGCATTGATGATAAAGTCAGCAAGTTGCTATTAATGAGCTCATTTTGAGCTCTTTTATTTAAGCTTTTCAAATAACTTAGTAAGTGTCTTTGTCAAATAGCTTCATTCTTTTGGATGGAACTTGAAGAGAGAGATGGAAAGGGAGAGAGAAAGGGTGGGGTTTGAGAGAGGGAGAAGATCCTTGGAGGGGTTTTTAAGGGAGTGTGTGGGGGGGGGGGGATTTCACATGGTTGCTACGGCAAGCTTGCACCTTAGTACCATCGGATTCAAGGCTTGTATTTAGGGAAGTTATGGGAAGAAGAAGATCTATTTGGTGTCAAAGGAACCGGCTACTCTGCCACATCGAGGAAGGTGAAAGTGATTTTGTAAGGGCTTCTCCGCCTAGATTTTGAGGCTAAAGGAGAAACAATGAGTTTAGAGCACTACTCGGAGGGTGCCTTCGAAGAGTCGACGTAGGTCAAGGTTTGACCAAACCAATATAAATCTAGTGTGTTCTTTCCTTTATTATTTTCGTATTTAATTATTGCACTTGGTTTTCTTTGTGGAGAATCTTGGTTTAGGTTTTCAAGATTATATTTTGATTGTGAGAGATTTTTTAAAATACCAATTCACCCCCTATTGGTTAGCCTTGGGACTAGTTCATAAAGGCTTAACATCCCTAACAAACTTTCAAAAGGTATCAGAGCGGGATTCATAAAAACAAAGTTTAAAAACCTTTTAATTTTTAATCTATGGCTAATTTTTATAATCGTAATATTGCGGTAGCTTATTCAATCACCATACCATCTTTGTTTGAAAATATTTCATTTGATTTTTTGGAAAATTTCCCTATCTAATTTTTTGAATCAATTGATTTTTGAATGTGGCAAATGATTTTAACTGGTTATTCTATATCATCTCGTATTTTAGATGGAATTAAAACTGATATTACTTTTAATCAATGGAGTAGAGAAGAACAAATAAATGCTCAATTAAATACAAAATTATTAAACTATTTTTTCTATGCTTTAAATTCTGAAGATTTTATGTTAGTATTCACGTGCACTACTGGTAAGGAAATTTGGGATAAATTACACACTATATATGAATGCACTAGTGAAATCAACCAATCCAAGTTAAATATTTTAATGCATGATTATGAAATATTTTGCATGAAACCTTATGAGATAATCTTGTATATATATATATATATATATACTAGGTTTATTCAAATTGTGACATCATTGCATACTTTAGGTAAAGAGTTTTCAAAGTTTGAAAAAGTTTATAAAATTTTACGTTGTCTACTTAATAAGTTTAATGCTAAAGTTGTTACTATTTGTGAAACAAAGAATTTGAATAAATATTCTATTGATAATTTGATTGGCTCACTCATTACCTACGAGCAAAGTTTGGGTCAAAAACTTTTGGATGCATGATAGATGATAGTGCTAAATGCTAAAAACATGGAGGAAAGTGGCTTAGTTGGTGACGAAAGCGATGTATTGTCAAGAAAATTTAAAAAGCTCACCAAACCATAAGCATCAACAAAAGTGGAGTAATGGTAAAAATAGTAAGAATGTTAAGATTTCTTCTGATGTTATTTGCTTTGGATGTAGGAAGCCTAGACATATGAAAAATTAATGCCCAAATTTGAGAACTCTTCCTACAGAAGAAAAAGGTAAAGCTAAGCAATTTTAAAAAATGGTAAATAATGAAAAGAAAAAAATCTCTCGAGCAAACCTAGCTTCTGAATCATCAAACCAGCAGCAAGATGATGTATAAACCATTATTTATGTGCTTTATTTTTCTATTTCATTCGTTTTTGTGTATTTATTCTTTTTTTTATTTATTCTTTTTCACTCTTCTTTTTTCTTTCTTTTCTTTTTCATTAAAATTTTTATTTTTAATTTTACTTTTTCTTTTTATGTAGTATTCTCTATATTTAAAGAAATTAAAAAATTTAAAAAAAATTTGAAAATGAAAAATCTACCTCCTATTTTTCTTGAATTCTTATGTAAGTTGTGGTTGACTTCTCTAAAAATAATCAAAGAAAGGAAACTCATTATTTTGACCCTCAATCTCTATATCCTAAAAGAGGTTATTCTACTTTTGATTTAAAATCTTCATCATATTATAAATTAGATTTTAAAACTAAACTTTTTCTTTACCCTTTATTTTATCTATCGCATAGGAATCTTTTGCAAGTTGCTGAATCTACCTCATTATTTTCTTAATCAAGTAGTTTGTTGTGTCAATAAAATGGGTTTACTTTGTTTTTAAAATTTCAGAAAGGTAGCATATTAAAAAAAAGGTTAATGAAACCAAATAAAAAAAAGTGGTCAAAGACGCCAAATCAAAAGATGCGCAATGAAGTCAAATTAAGAAAGATACACAAAGTGTATCAAAAAGTAAAAAATGCGCGAAGTGAACAAAAAATGACAAGAGAAATAAAATGAGCCCACAAATAGTATGCATACTTTTTCTATGTTTACTTAAAGTTTAAGAAAATCATTGATATTTTCGGTACTTGAGCTTAAAAATCATGATTCGTGTTTCACCAATTTTTACATTAATCTTATATTAGATATATTTTATGAAAGGAGGTTTGAAAAATTAATGTTTCTTTTTCTAATTTATTCCTTAATTTAGATATTGGATTAAAAAGTTTTTGAGCCTTTAAAAGAAATTGAGTTTGGATTAACAATTTCTGAATTTCTTACCTTTTCTGGATTATGCATTGTCAATCCATTCCATACTTAATTTTTGAATAAAATCAAGAGGTAGCTTTCTCTTTTTTTTAAAGCATTTTTCTTGCCCCTTCTCTTTTTGATAAAGTCAAAGGGGGAGAATCTACTATTTTCTTTGTATCTTTATCTTTTTTAAACAACAAAATTTTTTGATTTTCCCTATTTTTAAAGTTTTATTTTATCAAGAGGGAGATTAGGAGAAAATGTTTTCATTTTTATAAATTCAACCATTAATGTTTGCCATCATAAAAAAGGGAGAGATTGTTTTGAATATCAATTCATGGATTTTGATTTTAATTATACCAAACACTCTTATTTCTCTACGACTACCTTGCCTACTGATATTTCAAGTCCACAAGTTCAGACTATAAATGGAACCAGCTCAAGATTTGGTAGACTAGGTCTGAGTCAGTTTCTACCTTTTTCCTTTCTTTAGTCTATTGTAATTGGTGTGGCTCCTGATACTAAGTAACATTGCATACACACACTGTTGCAAATCTATTTTTTCATGGCTTATGTTTTGATGATTGACAAACACTGTTTCTCTTGGACTACTTGTTGCTTCTAACTTTTCAGGAATCGAAGATCGGACGATCAAGAGGAAGCCAAGTCCAGGATCGCGTAGGTTTAGGGTTGAGTCAGTCTGTAATTTTATATTTTCACCTTTTGAGTCTACTTGTAATAATCAAAAAGACTGATGCTAAATAACCCTTCACACACACACTTGAGAGGCTTAGAAATTCTATTTTTTCCCACATCGGCCCGGCCGATATTTATATCGTCTGGGACGATCAGCTTAAAACAGAAAGTCTAATTAAGGATTCTTAATTAAGGCAGCCGACATTAACATATCAGCCTGGACGATGTGTATAGGACGATAAGCTCAAAATAGAAAGAGATAGCCGCCTTAGACAGTTTAGGCATACTGAATTTTAAATTATCGTCCAGGACGATTCCAGGATCGGCCAGGACGAAATTACCAAATTATGCCTTAATTGATCAGGAAATCAAGGGAGTAATTAAGGATGATTGATACAATCATATCGTCCAGGACGATCATGAGATCGGCCTGGACGATCAAGCCTAATTTCAATTGGCCAGGACTGTTCCCAGGGCTGTGCTCCGGACGATTTACCTCTGATTTGAACTAATCGGCCAGGACGATCGTGAGATCGGCCTGGACGATCAAGCCAAATTTCAATCATCCAGGACTGTTCCCAGGGCTGTGCTATGGCCGATCTTCCTTAATTTGTACAAATCGGCCAGGCCGATGTCCATATCGGCCTGGACGATAAAGTCGGCTACTTGCAATTAATGAGCTCCTCTTGAGCTCTTCTATTTAAAGAGCTCTTCTTCAACGTTTTGAAGAGACCTTTGGCTGCTGCCTTGACCTGAGAAGACCTTGAGGAGAGAAAGAGAGAGAGGGAGAGAGAGAGGATCTTGTGAGGGGGAGCTTGTGAGGGGATTCACAAGGGTTGCTCAAGGATCGCTCTGCCTGTCTTTCGTCTGGAGTTTCTCATCCGTAGAAGGGTCGGTAGAGGTAAGGAGTCTTGCTTTTGGTTGTGGTTCTCTGCCATCTTCAGGAGGAAGCAAAAGGAGTTAGGTTCTCTGCCTTGCCGGGGTGGCAAAAAGGAGTTTCTTGTGAGGGCTTCTCCGCCTAGCTGTGGGGGCTAAAGGAGAGTCACGTTTTGTAGTGCAATACTTGGAGGGTGCCTCCAAGGAGTGGACGTAAATCGTGTCGACCGAACCACTATAAATCTTGTGTTCTTATTTTTGCTTCCGCACTTTTAAATTCTGCATTTGGTTTGGTGGTGTGATTTGGTTTGTGAATTTATTTCTTTGTCTTAAGAATTTTTAAAATACCAATTCACCCCCCCTCTTGGTTAGCTTGGGACTAAGTTCATAGAGCTTAACATCCCGAACGAACTTTCACACACTTTGGAAGAATGTTTAACTGGTTTTACTATTTTTGGTAATATTATCCGAGATGATATTTATATCGGCCTAGACGATCAGTTAAAAAATAAAAACTCTAATTAGGGCATCCTTGTTAAGGCAGCCGCCATTAAGCACATCATCTTGGATGAGTTTATATCAGCCAGGACGATAGGCTCAAATTAAAAAGAATTAGCCACCAGATCTATTTAGGTATTTCTTATTTTTGGATATCATCCCGAGCATCTTCCCGGGAATCAGCCTAGTCGATGAAGCATAATTTTTCGTAAATTAATCAGTACTTAAAGAAAGCAATCAAGATTTTATTACATAATCATATCATCCTGGATGATCACAGTATCGTTTGGGATGATCCACTAGATGATTGGACATCAGACAACTCTTATTTAGGGCGATGTTCAGGACGATATTCCATGATTTGTACTGATCAGCCAGGATGATATATTATCATCCTGAACAATATGAACAAATTTCTTCTGATCGTCCCAAATCATCCTGGTTGATTGGGCTTAATTTATACTGATCAGCAAGGATGATGTATATATCAGCCATGATGATAAAGTCAGTAAGTTGCTATTAATGAGCTCATTTTTGAAAGTTCGTTCGGGATGTTAAGCCCTATGAACTTAGTCCCAAGCTAACCAAGAGGGGGGGTGAATTGGTATTTCAAAAATTCTTAAGACAAAGAAATAAATTCACAAACCAAATCACACCACCAAACCAAATGCGGAATTTAAAAGTGCGGAAGCAAAAATAAGAACACAAGATTTATAGTGGTTCGGTCGACTCGACCTACGTCCACTCCTTGGAGGCTCCCTCCAAGTATTGCACTACAAAACGTGACTCTCCTTTAGCCCCCACAGCTAGGCGGAGAAGCCCTCACAAGAAACTCCTTTTTGCCACCCCGGCAAGGCAGAGAACCTACCTCCTTTTGCTTCCTCCTGAAGCTGGCAGAGAACCACAACCAAAGGCAAAACTCCTTACCTCTACCGACCCTTCCACGGACGAGAAACTCCAGACGAAAGACAAGCAGAGCGATCCTTGAGCAACCCTTGTGAATCCCCTCACAAGATCCTCTCTCTCTCTCCCTCTCTCTCTTTCTCTCCTCAAGGTCTTCTCAGGTCAAGGCAGCAACCAAAGGTCCCTTCAAAACGTTGAAGAAGAGCTCTTTAAATAGAAGAGCTCAAGAGGAGCTCATTAATTGCAAGTAGCCGACTTTATCATCCCGGCCGATATGGACATCGGCCTGGCCGATTAGTACAAATCAAGGAAGATCGGCCAGAGCACAGCCCTGGGAACAGTCCTGGACGATTGAAATTTGGCTTGATCGTCCAGGCCGATCTCACGATCGTCCTGGCCGATTAGTTCAAATCAGAGGTAAATCGTCCTGAGCACGGCCCTGGGAACAGTCCTGGCCGATTGAAATTAGGCTTGATCGTCCAGGCCGATCTCACGATCGTCCTGGACGATATGATCATATCAATCATCCTTAATTACTCCCTTGATTTCCTGATCAATTAAGGCATAATTTGGTAATTTCGTCCTGGCCGATCCTGGAATCGTGCTGGATGATAATTTAAAATTCAGTATGCCTAAACTGTCTAAGGCGGCTATCTCTTTCTATTTTGAGCTTATCGTCCTGGCCGATACACGTATCGTCCAGGCCGATATGTTAATGTCGGCTGCCTTAATTAAGAATCCTTAATTAGACTTTCTGTTTTAAGCTGATCGTCCCGGACGATATAAATATCGGCCGGGCCGATGTGGGAAAAAACAGAATTTCTAAGCCTCTCAAGTGTGTGTGTGAAGGATTACTTAGCATCAGTCTTTTTGATTATTACAAGTAGACTCAAAAGGTGAAAAAATAAAATTACAGACTGACTCAACCCTAAACCTACGCGATCCTGGACTTGGCTTCCTCTTGATCGTCCGATCTTCGATTCCTGAAAAGTTAGAAGCAACAAGTAGTCTAAGAGAAACAGTGTTTGTCAATCATCAAAACATAAGCCATGAAAAAATAGATTTGCAACAATTTTGAGCACTTCTATTAATCTTTGTCAAGGCACTTAGTAAGTGTCTTTGGCAGCCATTATAGCTTTGATCTTTTGGAGGGAACTTGAAGAGAGAGCTTGAAAGAGAGAGAGTAAAGGGTGGAGTTTGAGAGAGGGATAAAATTCTTGTAGGGGGTTTTAAGGGAGTGTAGAGGGGGATTCGACACGGTTGCTCCGGTGAGCTTGCACCTTAGTACCATCAGATTCAAAACTTGTCTTGAGAGAAGTTTTGGAAAGAAGAAAATCTCTTTGGTGTCAAAGGACTGGGCTACTCTACCGCACTGGGAAAGGTGGAAGTGATTTTATAAGGGCTTCTCCACCTAGCTTTGGGGGCTAAAATAGAATCACTGAGTTTATTGCAATACTCAGAAGGTGCCTCCGAGGAGTGGACGTAGGTCAAGATTTGACCGAACCACTATAAATCTTGTGTGTTATTTCCTTTATTATTTCCGCATTTAATTTCCACACTTGGTTTTCTTTGTGGTGAATCTTTGTTTTGGTTTTAAGATTGTGTTTTGATTATTAGAGATTTTTTAAAATAACAATTCACCTCCCTCATAGTTTACCTTGGGACTAGTTTATAAGGGCTTAACATTACTAACAAACTTTCAAAAGGAAGTGAAAAAATCTATGTCAAACATTCTTCTTCATGATTATAAACTTTTTTCAATGAAACCTAGTAAATGTATTTCTAAAATGTATACTAAGTTTACTCAGATTTTTACTTCCTTACATATGTTAGGAAGTAGCTTACAAATTATAAAAATGTTAAATAAAAATTCATTATTTACCTTATTCGTTTGATGCAAAAATCATTGGCATTACTAAATCAAAAGATATAAATGTTTATTCTATTAATAACTTACTTGGGTCACTCTTTTCCTATGAGTAAGTGGTGTGTCAAAGGCAGCTTTATGCAGGTGAAAAGAGAAAAGAGAAAATTGTAGCCTTAAAGGCTGATGATTCAAACATTGACTCTTCTGGATAAAATGATGATGACATTGCACTAATGACTAGGCAATTCAAGGTTTTTTTAAGGAAGAAGCAAAAATGTCATCAACAATGAAGTAATGGTGAGAATAGTTATAATTCTAAAATTTCTTCTGATGTTATATGCTTTGAATATAAAAAGTCAGGTCATCTGAAGTTTGATTGCCTAACTATTAAAGCACACCCAAATTAGGAGAAGGGTGAAGAAAAATCTAAATTCAAGAGAGCTAAGCAAAGGACTCAAAAATCTTTATGGGTAGACTCGACATTAAACTCTTTTAAAATTAAATTAGAAGAGGAGGTAACCAACCTATGCCATGGAAGATGATCACTTTGATCATTTGGATCAAGAGGTATGTGAGCTTACGTATGATCAATTATTCAATGTTTCTAAAAAATATCATATTATATATAGGAAGATTAAAAAATCACATGCCAACTATAAATCTAACTTTTCAATTCTTGAGAAAGAGCATGAATGTCTAGGGAAAGATTATTCTACTCTAGATAGTAATCACATGATTTTATTAGATGAATTTGTTTTTAAAATAAGAAACATTCTTAATTAATAACTGAGCAAGATTTCTTGAAAATATCATAAGTTTAATTAGAAAATGCATTCAAAAAATTAAGATCTCTTACACCTCAATTAGATAATAGTGAGCATGCGTTAAAAGTAGAAATTTTAATTCTTGAAAGTGAAAATAAGTTTTTACAAACTAAATTAACTATTTTTATGGAAAATAAAAAATGACATACACTTGATGAATTTAAAATACTATCAATAAAAAATTCATTATTTAAATCTAGGAAGAGGCACCATAACCCAAATATATTAATAAATCAATTTTCTAGTATTTGATATTTTTCTTATGGCGTGCTAGGACACATCTCCTAGACTCGCACCATTCACCATAGAACATGTTTAGTTTGGAGATCAAAATTTCAAAATTCATAGTATAGCATGCATGTATTTCATTCTTCTTTCCATAAGATGGGGCCCAAACTTATTTAGGTTCCCAAACCTAACATATAATGATTTTTAGGTGTACTCTCATAGAAGGCCTCGAGATAGTTTATGGTACCTGGATAATTGATGTCAAGGCATACGATTGGAGTTGCTAATCAATTCTTTTTACTAGAGACTATTATGAATCTAGATTTAGGAATTATGATTTTGATGATAGAAAACATTTTTATACTTTTTTTTCTACGGTGCCTTGCCTATTAAAATTTTCGGTCCATAAGGCTAATTGTAAATCAAGCCAGATCAAGATTGGGTAGATTTGGACTGAGTCGGTCTGTAAACTACCATAAAGTATTCTTTACCTTTTCTTAAGTCAATTATAACTTCATGAGTCCTGATGCTAAATAACCTTGCACACACCCAGAAAAAAATTTCTATCTTTTTTAGAGTTTGATGTTTTTAATGAGATCGTCCAGGACTATCCAAAATCATTCTAGATGATCAATATGAAATAAAAGCCATAATTAGGGCATCCTAATTAAGGCAGCCATAATTAAGAAAATCATCCTAGACGATATTAGCATCATTTTGGATGATTTGCTCAAATTAGAAAGAATCAGCTGCCATATCTAATTGGGTATGTTTTTTTTTTTACTTCATCTATATAATTATCCTGGATGAGGCAACACAGTTATGCTTAAATTAATTTGGGATCATCCGGGATAATCAATTAAATAAAACTTAATTTCTTCCTAGATGACCAGAGTGATGTTTGTGATGATGTGTATTATTTTGTACTAATCGACTAAGATGATCCCAAATCATCCTAGATGATCAGTTATATTTCCATCATTCAAACCCAAATCAGTGTGATATTTTGGATTATACTTGATGTTTTGAACTAATCATCCAAGATGATCGTAAAATGTCCTTGATGATCAGTTTTATTTTCCAAGATCCAAATATACATTTAGGGCGATGTTCTGGATGATACTTAATAATTTGAACTAATCATATAGGATGATCGGACGATCTCCCTAGCAATAATGTTAGTTTGTTGAAATTAATTAAGAGCAAGTGTGAAGCACTTCTTTATAAGACCTCTTATTTCATAAAGATCATATCTTTTGCTGCTATCTTAACCTTAGGAAGCCAAGAGGAGAGGGCGAATAAGGAAGAGAGAGAGAGAGAGAGGATTTTATGAGGAGGAGTTTTTGAGGAATTTCATAAAGGTTACTCCAAGTAATGATCCAAGTCGTCTTCATTAGTCATCATCTTTAGTTCCTTAGAAATTTGAGAGAGGTTTACTTTAGCTACTGATCAAGGTTCTCTGCCTGCTTTAGGAGGAAGTGAAAGGAGTCAGGTTCTCTGCTTGTTTTAGGATGAAGCAAAAGGAGTTGGGTTCTCTACCTCATTAGTGTCGATTGGAAGGAGGTTTGTATAGGCTTCTCTGCCTTGATATGGGGGAAAAAGGATAGTCAATAAGTTTCATGCAATACCGTAAGTAGAGGCTCCGGCGAGTGAATGTAGGTCAAATTGAACAAACCACTAAAAAATTTTGTGTGTTCTTTGCTACTATTGTTTTCTCATTTTATTTCTGCACTTCAATTTTCTTGTGGAGAATTTGGAATGATTTAAGATTATGTTTTTGGAAGGAGGTTTGTATAGGCTTCTCTGCCTTGATACGGGGGAGAAAGGATAGTTAATAAGTTTCATGCAATACCGTAAGTAGAGGCTCCGGCGAGTTAATGTAGGTCAAATTGAACAAACCACTAAAAAATTTTGTGTGTTCTTTGCTACTATTGTTTTCTCATTTTATTTCCGCACTTCAATTTTCTTGTGGAGAATTTGGAATGATTTAAGATTGTGTTTTTGTTTAAGAAGTTTTTCAAAATACTAATTCACCCCCCCCCCCCCCCCCCCCCCCCCTCCGAGCCCCATCTTTGGTTTGCCTTGGGCTAGATTATAAGGGCTTAACATCCCTAACAAATTTTCAAGTGGTATCAGAGCAAGATTCATAAAATTGAGTTTTTGAAAACTTTTGAGTTTCAATCCATTGCAAACTTTGGTAATTGTATTGCTATGGAAGGGTATTCTTTTACTCGACCACCTTTGTTTGACAATATTCCTTTGATTTTTGAAAAAACTGCTTGTCTATGTTTTTATAATCGTTTGACTATCATATTTGGATGCTTAATAAAGAAGGTTATTCACCTCCATCACGTGAAATTAATGGCATTAAAATTGAACTTCCTTTAGTGAATAGAGTTTTGATCATAGGGATTTAGGATAACTTTTTGAAAAATGCTTGAATAATTTATTCTATTCTCTGAAATTAGAAGATTACATGAATGTCTCAACTTATGATGGTGGTAAATAAATATGGGATAGATTGTATATTACTTATGAAGGAACAAATGAAGTTAAAAAATCTAGGTTGAATATTTTATTACATGACTACAAACTTTTCATATGAAACCTTTTGAATCAATTTTTGAAATATATACTAGGTTTACTCAAATTGTCACCTCATTGAATACCTTAAGAAGGGAACTCATGAATTATGAAAAGGTAAATAAATTTTTTTGATACTTGCCTTCTTCCTTTGAGGTTAAGATTAATGCAATAATTGAATCTAAAGATTTGAATAATTATTCAATTGATAACTTAGTTGAATCACACATTACTTATGAGTAAGGGGTGAACCAAAGAAAACTTGATGCAGGTGAGAAAAGGAGAAAACTATGATGCTGAAGGCCAACGACATGGAAACAGATTCTTCTGGGTATTAAAGCAATGATATTTCCTTTTTCATGAGAAAATTAAAAAGCTTTATAAGAAAGAAGCAAAAGCACCATCTAAAGTGGAATAAAGGTGAGGGTAGTAAAAATTATGAAAGTTCTACTTATACGATTTGCTTTGAATGTAGGAAGTTGGGACATATTAAAGCTGTGCTTGATGGTAGACGATCATCATGGTCAGAATAACCAAGAAGAGGTATGTGAACTAGACTCTAAACAATTACTTAAAGTTTCTGGACAAATTCATGCATCACAAACTTATAAAATTGCATGCTAGTTCGAAATTGGAGTTTTTAAATTTGACAAAAGAGCTTGAAATTTTACTTAAAGATCACTCTACAATTGATAGCAATCATATGTTATTACTTGAGGAGTTTGATATATTTAACAAAAAGCATATTGAATTATCTAATGCATATGATTTCTTGAACTCATCTCATGTTGAGTTAGAAAAAGAGTTTAAGAAATTAGAAAAACTTAAAGCATTTGAAAATGATAAACCAAAATTGCATGCATCACATAACTTTAAAAAGAAGCATCACCACCCAAGTAGATTAGTACCCTTTTCCTTGTGTTAGATGTTTTTCATATGGTATATTAGGACACATTTCACTCACTTTCACTATTCATCATAGTACACATTAGGTGTGGAGACCCAAATTACATGATTCATAGAATAACACACATGCATTGCATTCTTCATTCCATAAGAAGGCATCCAAACTTATTTGGGTTCCTAAATATGATGCTTGATAGTTTTATAGGCTCTCTCATAAAAGGCCACATGAGAGCATATGGTATATGGATAGTAGATGCTCATGAAACATAATTGAAGATGCTAACCAATTCATTTCACTGGTGGCAAGGGCTAGAGGCAAGGTTACTCTAGACACAACGCCATAAGAAAAGTGGTGGGTGTAGTATAATTGGAAACTCCAAGAACCTTTTAATTAAAAATATTTTGCTTGTAGATGGACTGAAACATAACTTGCTAAGCATCAGTTAGCTGTCAGATAAGGGCTTCATCATAAAATGTTTTGTAAATACTTGCATTATTAGCTTGATTAACAATAATATTTTGCAGCAAAAGCAGATCAATAATGTTTACATGCTTAATTTAAATAATATTAAATGTGTTGCTTAATTTTGCTTAAAAACTATCATTGATGAGTCATGGTTATTGCATTGGAGGTTTTGTCATGCCAGTATTGAAATCCTTATAAGAGTGACCCAAAAGAACCTAGTTAGAGGTGTCCCCAAGCTTAAGTTCACCAAAGACCACTTCTGTGATGTCTACTAATTAGGGAAGCAAATCCAATACTTTTTCCATTCCATTAAGGACATTAGCACCTCTAGACCTTTAAAAGTCCTTTACATGGATTTGTTTTGACCCATTAGCTCTACCATCTTAAGGGGGAAATTCTATGGATTTGTGATTATCGATGACTACTTGAGGTTTACTTGGATTAAATTTTTATCACATAAGAGTGAATATTTTGATAAATTTAGATCCTTATTCACTTGAATTTCAAAAAAGCTAGGTTATGAGATCTTGACCATCCATAGTGACCAGGAGGGAGAGTTTGAAAATGAGAGATTTGGAGACTTCTATGAGGATAAGGGAAATAGTTATAACTTCTTAGCTCCTGGGACCCCTCAGTTAAATGGGGTAGCTGAAAGGAAAAACTAGTCTTTAATTAAGCTGCTAGAGCCTACTTAGTGAGTATTCACTTCCAAAATACTTTTGGGATGAAGTGGTAAACACAACTTGTTAATTATTTAATAGTGTAAAATTTAGAGCCAAACTAGATAAGAAACCCTATGAGATTCTTAAGGATAGGACACCCAAACTTTCGCACCTCCTTGTCTTTTGTTGTAAAGTTTTTATTCTTAATAATGGGAAGTCACACTTAGGCAAATTTGACCCAAAATCTAATGATGGAGTATTCTTAGGATATTCAAGTATTGGAAAACACTATAGGGTGTTTAATTAGAGGACATTGGTGGTGGCGGAGACAAATTATGTAGTGTTTGATGAATCTAATCCTAAGAAGTCTAGAGTTAAGGATGAAGATGATGTTGGAAAGATTACCTAAGGAGTTGAAGATTTGGAGAAGAGGGTAGAGTCCCAAAATACTGAAGGAGTAGGTGAGATTACACAATGAGTAAAAAATAAAGAACTGATCTTAGGAGAACCTTATGAAAGTTTTAGAATTAGGCATGGACTTAGAAACAAAGTGAATCACCCTGCCTTTATCTCAATGAATGAACCCACAAATATTAATCAAGCCCTGTCTGATGAGTTTTGGATCTTAGCCATGTAAGAGGAATTAAATAAATTTTTTTGTAATGATGTTTGGGATCTTGTACAAAGACCAAAGTGACAAAGTGTAGTTGGAACCAAATGGGTCTTTAAGAATGAGATGAATGATTCTAGTGTGGTGGCTAGGAATAAGGTGAGATTAGTGGCTAAGCAGTACAACTAAATAGAAAGGATTGTTTTTGATGAGACCTTTCCCCCAGTAGTTAGATTAGAAGTCATTAGAGTGCTACTAGCCTTTGCCTATTATAAGGGTTTTAAGCATTTCCAAATCGGACCTTTGAAAACGAAATAAACCCTGAAGGAAGACAGAAGAATGATAATTTGGCGGCTCGCTCTAAGAATCAGTTGAATGATGTAAATCTTATTAATAAGAATGGTGATTACTCTGAACGTAATATCATCGGGGAAGTGTCTGATACCTGGATGAAAATCAAGCCTATTAAAATTTCGTTCAACAAAGAACAAATTGATTTCTCTGAAGATGGAGTTGCTGTCAGATTAAATGCTGATAAGGAGGCTGAGAATTCAAGAATCCTGAAGAATTCCATTGTGATCAAAGTGCTGGGGAATAATGTGACATTTCCAGTGAGTAGTGTTGAACTAAGGAGACAATGGAGCAAATATGGTAATTTCCACTTGACGTCATTAGGGATTAACTTGATTCTGTGTTCATTCAAGTCGAGCGAGGTGGTGGATGAAATTTTGAACGGAGGACAATGGTATGTGAATGGGTGCATTGTGGGGATGGAGAAGTGGACGCCTTAGTTCGATCCGAATTCTTTTAAGGGGATTTCGGCTCCAATTTGGATCAGATTACCGTCCTTACATCTGTATTGCTGGGACGAAGAAAATATTGCTAGAATTGCTTCGTGTCTTGGATCACCATTGTACCTTGGTGGTAACACGTTTCGCTGGAGTAAGCGGGAACTTGCTCGTGTTTGCGTCACGATTGACTTTGAGAAGAAACTGCCAAATGGAGTTTGGGTGGAAGGAAGTGCTGGAAGATTTTTTCTAAGGGTGGAGTATGAAAAAGTTGATTTACTTTGCTACCAATGTGGTAAAGTGGGGCATGAGTCCAAAATATGTCCTGATAATGTGAAGATTGGCATCCAGGATCAATCTAAGAAGATGGCGGACAAAGCTACGGGTGAAAACTTGAAGCCAGACGCTGTAGTCAAAAATTCAAATACAAATACTGAATATGGACCTTGGATTCAAGTCCAATTCAAAAATAGAAGATTCAGGAGGAATGTAATGGCAGGAAGAGGAGGAAAGGTGAATGGAATTATTGAGGAGAATAGAGATACCAGCAATCATCAGGTGGTTTCAGTTAAAACCATTACAAATGAGAATGAGAAAGGCAGTAATAAGCTTAAAGATCTTACGGAATTAGCTGAGAAGACTCCAGTGCAATCTCCTATCAATATGGTGGTTTCTACTGCGGTTGCTGAGAAATGTGAGACAACCACAAACAACAGATTTGCTGCATTGTCTGAGAAAGCTGTGGATGAAAATAAAGTGGTTATTTCTGAAGAAGATATAGCCGTAGATGAAAATGGTGTTGTTACAGCTGTTGAAAAAAAGTGTAATGCTTTGGGCTCTCAAACTAGTTTAGCCAAGGTCAACTTAGCTAAGGAATTGAGATCCTTAGGACCGGTTGAAATAGATCACAAGAAGAAGAAAAAAGTTGGAAGGTCGAATCCCAACAGTGGGGGGAGATCTTCTTTACTTTTTTGAAATGTCTTCCATTTTATTTTGGAATTGCAGGGGAGCTAAAAAAAGGGAGGCTTCCTTGTATTTAAAAGAAGTTTTTAAGGAACATGGTGTTTTCTTTGTTGGGCTTATGGAGACAAAGTTATCTAGCATTAATAGAAAGGAGATTGATTATCTTATTGGCAGTGAGTGGGAGTTCTTTCGTTATCCTGTTGTTGGTATATCTGGTGGCATTCTTGTTTTGTGGAATAGCAAGTTGGAGTCTTTTAATGTTTCGGAAGCCACTTTTCAGGTGGTTATTGGCAATCTTTTAGTTCCTTCTCTAGGAACTTGGAGAATTGCTAGTGTGTATGGTAGTAGATGTTACAAGGAGAGGACTGAACTTTGGAAACAATTGGAAAAGCATTTGATAAATGACATTCCTTCTATTATAGGAGGAGATTTCAATTGTATTATCAACAAAGAAGATAAGAGAGGCGGAAAGAGATTCTTATTCTCTAAGGGTCCTAGGGAGATGAAAGGTTTCATGATGAATGCTGATTTTCATGATATAGGATTTGTGGGACCTAGATTCACTTGGTGCAACAACAAGGAGGGGAACTCTCGTATCTAGGAGAGATTAGAAATATCTTTGGCTGATTCTATTACTATTCAGAAAATTCCGGTGGCAGTTACTAAAAATCTAATGAGACTGGCATCTGACCATTGTCCAATTGTTCTTAAAATGGATGAAAAGGTGCAGTTCAATTCAAAGAATATCAGATTTGAAGATACTTGGAGGTCTTATCCAGCATCCAAGAGTATTGTTTTTCACTCTTGGAACAAAAAAGACTCGGGTGATGAAGCTGTGATCCTGCAAAGAAAGCTCAATCGCACTCTTAAAGCTCTATTCTTTGAAATAAGAACAAATGCAGGGATTTAAATGCGCTGAAGGAAAAATTGAAACAGGAAATAATGGAACTTCAAAACAAAGAAGCACTGGGAGTAAATTGGTCGGGTGATGACCTGATGGCTTTAAGAAGTAAAGTTCATGAACTTAATGTCACTTTGAAGAGGCTATCCACTTGGTGGAATCAAAGGGCTAAGGTTAGATGGCATGAAGAAGGAGATACTAATTCCAATTTGTTTCATTGTTATGCCACGGCAAGAAAAAAATGGAATAGAATAAATCAAATCAGAGATAATTTAAACAATGTACACGATGAAGATGATCAAATTGAAAGAGTTTTTACCAGTTTTTTTGGGAAAAAATGGAAAAACAGGGAATGCATTACCTCGGATTGGTCTGCAATTTTTTATTCTCAAAAAATTTCTGAGGAAGACATCACGTTTCTCAGTGTAGAATTTTCAGTTTTGGAGCTTCAAAATTCTATTTTTCAGCAAGGAAACAACAAATCTCCTGGACTAGATGGGGTTACTTACTCATTCTACAAAAGCTATTGGAGCATAGTAGATGAGACTCTTTGGAAGGCTGTAAACAATTTTTTTAATTCCTATCAGATGCATAAGGAGTGGAAGAAGACGTTAATTGTTTTGATTCCTAAAATTAAGTGTCCTTTGACTCCATCAAATTATAGGCCGATTAGCCTTTGTCAAACCAACTACAAGTTTGTGGCTACAATGTTGGTTAATAGATTGAAGAAGATTATTTCTAAGTTGATTTCAGAAGAACAGGTGGCAATTGTTCATGGTAGATCAATTGCAGATCATTGTCTTTTGGCCCAAGAGGTGTTTCACAAATTCAAAATCTCAAAGAATAAGAAGGGATTGATGGCTATTAAAATTGACATGGAGCAAGCTTATGATAGCATGAGTTGGACTTCTCTTTGGTATGTTCTTTAATGGTATGGCTTTCCTATTATTTTTTCTAAACTTCTTATGGAATGTGTGGTAGATGTTAGCTTTTCCATTATCATTAATGGGAAGAATTCTAGTTGGATTGATGCTCATAGTGGGTTCCGTCAAGGATGCCCATTATCTCCATACCTTTTCATCTTATGTGCCCAACTCTTATCAAATTCTATTATGCAAAGAGGACAAAAGCTTGGTATTCAGATATCTCCCAGGGGTCCTGTTGTTACCCACCTTTTGTACACAGATGATGTTTTGATCTTCTCTAATGAAAATGTGGAATTAGCAAAGAAATTGAAGAATATTGTGGAAGACTTTTGCAGGTGGACTGGGCAAAAAGTAAATGTTAATAAATCTCAATTGATGTTTGGAAAGGCTGTTAAATATTCTATGAAAAATAAGATTGCTAGAGTTCTTGGTTTTAAAGTTGTTAAAGATATGAAGTATTTGGGGATCAAGATAACTCTTAATAGAGTTAAAATAGCTGATTTTCAAGATATTCTGTGCAATGTGACGGACAAGCTCAATGCTTGGAGCAAGAAGTCCCTCTCCTTGGGTGGGAAGTTGATTCTCATAGACAGCTCCTTGTTATCTATGCCTAATTTTTTAGTAACTCATTCTATGGTACCCAAGAGGGTTTTATTTGAGTTAGAGAAACTTTGTAGAAGTTTTCTTTGGCATAAAAAGGAGGAAAGTAAAGGTATGCACTATGTGGCGTGGAAAGATATTTGTAAACCAAGATGTTATGGAGGATTGGGAGTACATTCCCCACTGGACAGAATAGGCTCACTTCGTTCCAAATTGGCTTGGAACTTTATCCAGAAACCATAGTCCCTGTTGCATCGTGTTATGGCGGCAAGATATGGCAATGATGTGATGAATGGAGTTCAAAGAAAAATCAATTCAACTACTTGGTAAATTTTAGTTGATGGTGGTAAATGCTTGAAGATGGCCGTTCGATGGAGTATAGGGAAGGGAGATAAGGTTAATGTTCTAAATGACACATGGATTTTAGATAGATGTTTCCGCAGGTGGCCTACATTCATTTATTGCAATGCTTTGGAAGGAGTTTATGTATAGCATTTTATTCTTAGTAACGGATTATGGGACTACAAGAAGTTACAGAATTTTTTTCACCCTGATTTGATCCACTTAATTAGTCAAGTTCATATTGATTTCGAAGGTGAAGACCAGGTGGAATTGATGAAGAAATGTTCAGGCAAGACGGTATCAGCTTTGGTGTATGAGCAAACTCTCATTAACAGATTTAATATGGAAGATACGGATTTTTTTTCTTGGTTACATAAATTGAAGCTTAAGAAAAAAGTAGAAGTTTTTTGGTGGAGATTGTGGAAGGCAGCCATTCCAACTAATCTTTTCTTGAAGATCCGTAATATTGCATCTGATGATTCATGTCCGAGAGGTTGCAATGAATGTGAATCTTATGAACATATAATGGTGCATTGCAAGCATATGACTGATGTTATAGCAAGAATGGTTGAATGGGGCATTCCTATCCCGGTTTACAATTCACTTGACAGTTGTTTATAGGGTTTAAAAAGCATTGCACATGAAAAATCTGAAATTGCACAGATTTATTGTAATATAGTTTACCATTCATGGAAGAATAGAAATAATGTGAAGCATGGGAAGTGTGCTTTACCAAGCTCAGTGGTTGCTTCTAATGCTTTGTTCACAGCCACTTCAAATTCCGGTCCTCATCTTTCCTGCTGGGGTGCTAATCTCCCAAGGGAGTCTCAAAGCACTTGGTGCCCTCCACCGAAAGAATGGATCAAAATCAATGTTGATTCTTCTTTGCTTAGATCAAATTTGGCTGCAGTTGGAGGGATCTTAAGAGATCACAAAGGCAGGTTAATAAGTGCTTTTGGAAAGACGAGATCTCACTGGGATATTGCTCAATTGGAACTTCAAGCTGTGTTCTCGGTCAGGGAATTTCTAAAAAGCTGGATGCTGGAATGCAAAGGATTAATCATTGAAAGTGATAGTGCTAATGTGATCAAATTCATTCAAGATTCATTGAAGAAGGGCGAACGGTATGTTGATAGTTGGCCTAATAAAGATCTGTGTTTTCTTAATGATTTTAATAAAGTGGTTTTTATCCATGCTAATAGAAGATGTAATAAGGTAGCTAATTGTTGTGCTACTTTAGCATTGGAGAAGAATTTCTTTTTCGATAGTTTTAATTTTGATCACATTCCTTCCTTATTGTCTAGTTTAATCAAGGAAGAATGTGATCCTCTTGCTAAGTGTAATTACTTGTTTCCTCTTTAATGAAATTTTAGTGCATTTCTTTCAAAAAAAAAAATGGACATCAAGTGGCCTTTTTACATGTGGTAATAAAAGAGGATGTGTTTGTAGAGCAACCCTCAATTTTTGAGAGTTCCTAATTTCCAAATCTTGTTTACAAATTAAAAAAGGCCTTATATGGATTAAAACATGCACCTAGAGCTTGGAATGAAAGTCTTAGCACATTCTTACTAGAGAGGGAGTTTTTTAAGGGGAGCATAGACACCACCTTTTTTCTTAGGAAAGTAGGGGATGAGTTACTCAATTTTCAAATCTATGTTAATGATATACTTTTTGGATCTTCTGATAAAATGTTATGTGATGATTTTTCTAAAATAATAAGTAAGGAGTTTTAGATGAGTATGATGGGAGAGTTGTCCTAATTTTTGGGGTTTAATATAAGATACTTTGAAGATGGAATTTTTATAAATCAATCTAAGTACGTAAAGGACATCTTGATAAAATATGAAATGGATAAATCCAAGCCAATAAATACTCCCATGTCCTCTATTGTTTAGTTGGATAAGGACCCAAATAAAAACTATATTGATCAAAAAAAGTATAGAAGAATGATTGGATCACTACTTTACCTGACTGCTAGCCAACCTGATATAGTGTTTAGTATTTGTCTCTCTGCTAGATTTTAAGCTGATACTAGAAAATCCCACCTGTATGTAGTTAAGAGAATTATTAGATATCGCTTGGGGACCTAAAACATATGAATCTAGTATCCTAAGAACTACACTTCTTTTGAGATTATTGGATATTCTGATTCTGATTTTGCAAGATATAGGATAGATAGAAAGAACACTTCTAGAACTTGCCAATTCATAGGATAATCTTTAGTCTCCTAGTCCAGTAGAAAGCAAAACTTTGTTGCCCTTTTCACTACTGAAGCTAAGTACATTGCCTTAGGGAGTTGTGTGGCCCAAGTCCTTTAGTTGAAGCAACAAATTCTAGATTTTGGATTACCTGTAGGCACAATTTCAATTCTTTGTGACAACACTACTAACATTTGAATCTCTATGAATCCTATCTAACATTCAATGACCAAACATAAGACATCACTTTATTAGAGGCCATGTGACTAAAGGAGACATTGAGTTATAATTGAAAGTTTGTTAGGGATATTAAGCCCTATAGAACTGGCTCAAGCTAACCAAGAGGGGGGGTGAATTGGTATTTTAAAAATGTTCTTTTCACAAAGAAGTAAAATCTCATTAACCAAAATCACACCACAAAACATAAGTGCAGAAATTAAAGTGCGGAAGCAAGAAACAAGAACACAGAGACTTATAGTGGTTCGGTCAACTCGACCTATGTCCACTCCTCGAAGGCGCCCTCCGAGTATTGCACTACAATCGTGACTCTCCTTTAGCCCCCACAGCTAGGCAGAGAAGCCTTTACAAAGAACCACTTTTTGCCACCCCGGTAAGGCAGAGAACCTATCTCCTTTTGATTCCTCCTGAAGCTGGTAGAGAACCACAATCAGATGTTGAATTGTTACCTCTACGGACCCTTCCACGGATGAGAAACTCTAGATGAAGAATAAGCATAGCAATCCTTGAAGCAACCCTTATGAATCCCCTCACAAGCCCCCCCCCCCTCACAAGATCCTCTCTCTCTCTCTCTCTCTCTCTCTCTCTCTCTCTCTCTCTCTCTCTCTCTCTCTCTCTCTCTCTCCTCAAGGACTTCTTAGGTTAAGACAGCAACAAAAGATTGCTCAAAACATTGAACAAGAGCTCTTAAATAGAAGATCTTCAAAGGAGCTCAATAATTGTAAGTTGCCGACATTATTGTCCAGGCCGATATGTACATCGTCCTGGCCGATCAGTACAAATCTCAGAAGATCGGCCAGAGCATCGCCCAGAATGCAAATTAGATGATATAAAATTGGCTTGATCGTCTAGGCCTATCTCATGATGTCCAGGCCGATCAGTTCAAATCAGAGGAAAATTATCCAGAGCATCGCCCTGAATTTGTGATGGCCAATATTTTTTGTCCAGAAGTAACTCAGGTTTTTGAATAGATCGTCCTAACCGATCCTGCGATCGTCCAGGATGATATGATCGTATCAATCATCCTTAATTACTTCCTTAATTTGCCTGATTAATTAAGGCATAATTATGAATATCGTCTTGGCCGATTACCAAAAATTACAGAATACCTTAATTGTTTATGGCGGCAACTTCTTTCTATTTTGAGCTTTTCGTCCTGACCGATACATGTATCGTGCAGGAGGATCTGTTAATGATGGCTGCCTTAATTAAGAATCCTGAATAGAATCTCTATTTTTAACTAAATCATTCCGGCCGATACAAATATCATCCTGGCTGATGTGAGTAAAAATAGAAATTCTAAGTCTCTCAAATGTGTATGTGTAGGGTTACTTAGCATCAGTCTCTTTGAACATTACAAATAGACTCAAGAAGAGAAAAAGTAAATTACAGACTGACTCAACCCTAACCTACGCAATCTTGAACTGGCTTCATTTATTCGTCCGATCTTCGATTCCTGAAATGTTAGAAGTAACAGATAGTCCAAGAGAATCAATAGTGTTTTTCAATCATCAAAAAATAAGTCATGAAAAATAGATTTGCAACAATCTCCCCCTTTTTGATGATGGAAAACACTAGTAGGAAAATCTCAGTAAAAATAGCAGTTCATTAAAGTTTCAATGTTACAAGCACATCAACTTTTCCAACCACATCCTACTCCCCCTTTTGTCATCACAAAAAAGAGGGTCCTAGACACACAAAAAGAAAAAGGAAACAAGATAATAGAAACTAAAACAAACTACAAGGCAAACTATAGAAAACAAAAAACAGAAAACAAAGACTAGAAAAATAAGGGATCATGATCATCAGATGGAGATGGTGGAGGTGGCAGCTGAAAGTAGCTAGCAAGCGTAGCAAACTGAGCATTGAACTAGGCGATGTCCTAGTCATGCTGCTGCTGTTGGTGTGTAATATAGCTGTCAAACTGGGCTATGTCCTCTGTGCGGTGCTGCTCGTAGCGGGCCATATCCTAAGAATGTTGTTGCTCCTGTGTAGCAACGTAAGCACCGAAGTGGGTCTTCCATCGATCAAACCTCTCCACTAACTGGTCAAGCTGAGAGTGCTGGCAAAGAGGAGTAGGATCAGGAACAGGAGCGGGAGCGGGAGCCTCTTCCTCCTCAGCCCCCCGAGGTTTCTCATCTCCAGGGTGGAGACGAGTACTGTGAAGGGTACTGAAGGAACTGCTTGAGTAGAATAGAGTTGAGAGGTTGGGTGGAACAGGATATTGAAGTTGATATTTGGTTTCAAGGACATAGGCTATGAGGTGTCCTAAAGCTAGATTAGATTTCCTCTTATGACCTGGATCGCTGATTGTGGTTAAGTGATAAATGTATCAAGAAATTAAGTCTACAGTATTAAATTCTCTATGTGCCATGATGTAAAAAGTAGTCAGAGAAAGTAGAGGAGTGATATGGATTTGGTCCCCAGCTTTTGGAATTATGGAGGTGCGAAGGACATGTTGGATAGTCCTAGCATCTTTGACTAAAGAGCTAGTCTCTCCAACATAAAAAGGTGCATTGGTCTGGCGAAGGAAATGATTTGCCTTGGACCAGTCAAATTCAGGATCTGAAATGATTATGTTCAGCTTATCCCCGTTGGTGGATAGCTGTAAAAGTTCAACATAGTCCTCATATGTGATTTCGATCGGGCGTCGATTCACATAGGAGGTCAGGGCTGGGAAAGTAGAATTTATGCGAAGGTTTGCGAAGATTTCATGAAGGAGCTCAGTATTAAAGGGGAAAGCGAGAGACAAAATGAAACAAAGGGAAGTGTGAGCAAAAAGATCCATTACCGGATACGAAATGTGGGTAGGATTGATGATTCTGGAGACAGTTATCCCACATTCTTTATATCGATGGTAAGCAGCTTCATCTTTTGCCTCCCTAAAATGATGGTCAATCCTAGCCCTCGAAGAACTCCCAGAAGTTTATCGAACTCGTTTCCCACCAGCCATAGTAATGAGTTAGCAAGGAAACTCAAGAGGAGAAGGGATGGGAAGTGGAAAACATGGCTGGAACGGCCTGAATTTAAAGAAATGGCCATATCATCCAGGCCTATCGTAGAATCATCCAGGACGATATGGTACAATAATTGCGTACAGGCCGATTGGTCAAAATGGCGGTCCAATCGGCCGGGCTGATCAGATATCGGCCAGGACGATTAGACATAGGCGATCGTCCCGAGGAGTCAAGCCGAACGACCGTTGAAAAAGCAGATCGTCCAAGCTGATTAGGTGTATTGTCAAGGATGACGAATAATAATTGATCATACCGGCTGAAGTTAAAACATTTTAAATCTGTGTCACGTGTATCGTCTAGGACAAACATTGGATCGGGCAGGACTATTGTCCAATAATGGATAGTCTGGGGCCGATTTTAAGGATATAAACGAGCTGACATGTGGATCGTCCAGGATGATCTAGTGTATTGGGTAAGACGATGACCATAAAATGCATCGGACAGATCAAAAATTGTTATCGGCCAGGACTATCATCATGATTGGAACAGAGTTCGATCAGATCGTCTAGGACGATAAATTATTGTCTAAGACGAAGAGTTATTCAAGCACAGAAAAGTTCAGCAGATGAAATTTTACAAAAAAATTGTCCTATCATCCAGGACGATATTAGAATTGGCCAGGACGATGTGACTAGAAGTTTGATTTCTAGGAAAATATGTTGATAATCAAAACCCTCAAAAATAAAGTACTCATAATTCAAAGCTAACAATAATAAAAAAAGGCTAAAAACCAAAAAACAAAAGTTTTTTTTTGTGTTAACAAAGAATTCATACGTCAAATTTTTCAAAAAATTTTAGAGATTTAAAAGATCAAAGCATTTAACAAATAAAAAATCTAAAAAAGGTAGACTATCCGATCTTGTTATTCCCTAGATCGGATTTCTTTCAGAGCAATAATCGTCCTTTTTAAAAACAAAGATCTAACTCAAAAAAAAAACTTTACTTGGTAAAAATAAGATTCAATCAAAACTTGGTTACAAATAAAATATTTTATAAATAATATACCAAAGTAATTTGTCTCAATCATGGAATTTGAAATCAAGCCTTTGAAAGCATCAAATAACTAATGAGTTCTCTAAGTTTTAAGAGTTCAGAAAAGAGATAATAGCTTGTATTTAGTGGGCTCATTTTATGCCTCTTGTATCTTTGATTTGTCTCTTTGAGCATCTTGATTTTTGATACATATTTGTGTATGTATTTTTCATTTCAGTTTTGCATCCTTTTCACTTTCCCTCCTAATTCATTCAAGCTAAATTCTCTTTAACAAAAACCCTTAAAAAGAACCTTAGTTGTGAGTATATCCTCTAAATATTAGAGAATAGAAGCTCTCTCTCTCTAACATAGGGAAGAACAACCCACAAAATATAATCATAATCATGTGATAAATACAATGACAAGATTTCATTTAACTTGAAAGATATATAAGAACTTTGGATATTATGCACAAGATAGATTATTGTAATAATATAAAAAGAATCTTAGTTTCAAAAACCAGTTGTCAATATGAGATAGACTTTTGTCTAGAAAAGAAAATTATGTCACTAAAAGAGGTTAGAGGGAGGGAAACCATCAACGGTGTTTCTCCCTTTAACTGATTTAGATATGATAATCAATGACTCTAAATCTCCAAAATTTAAACACTTAAAAAACTAGTCATATAAAAAAACAAACATAAAAATAAATCGAAAACAAAACCATCTAAAATAACACAAATCTAGCACACAATAAAAATAACACAAAACTAATTAAAGAAAAAACATTTCAAGAAATTACGAAGCAGCAAGTTTAAGCAATTATGAGCTGCGAGCCGCTATATGTCCAATTATCCTATGCTCCCACGAGGTCTTTGGTGAGAGCACACCTGCAAAACTCAATAACAGTCAGATTTAGGAACCCAACCTAGTTTGGGTCCCTTCTTAGGAAAAGTAGAATACAATGCAGGCGTGGTATACTGTGAATCATGTACCTTAGGTCTCCACACCCAATGTGTACTATGGTGAATAGTGCAAGTGTGTGAGATGTGTCCTAGCATGCCACAAGAAAAGCATCTAACTCTAGGAAAAGGATTTCTTAAATGGTTTGAGTTGTAATGCCACTTTCTAGGTCTTGGCTTTTAATCAAGAGAAGGTGTCATCCAAGTTTTCTTAAGTGTGTCCAATTTATTTTTAATCCTCAAGTTTGTGTTTTTTAGAACATCATTCTCAACCATCAAGTTTTTTTCTTTCTCTTTAGATTTATTGAAATCAGATTCAAGTGATGTGTGTGAAACTTTTAATGCATCATGCTCATTAATTAATTCCGAATGCTTTTTGTTCAAATCATCAAATTCATCAAGAAGAGCCATGTGATTAGAATCAATCGTTGAATGATCTTTAAGAATAACTTCAAACTCTTTTTGTAAATTTACAAGTTCCAATTTTAGGTTAGCAAGAGTCTTCTTAAGTTTTTTGTATGATGCATGGATTTTCTCACAAATCTCAAACAATTCATCATAGGTTGGTTTACATACCTCTTCCTCATCACTTTGCTCAAGATGATCTTCCCCCATTAAGCACAGGTTTGTAATCTCTTCCTCTAGTTCAGTCTCAGAAAAATCAGTACTAGATTCTGCTCAGAACGCCTTTTGGATTCTCTTCTTGTCCTTCTTAAACTTAAGTTTCTCCTCACCTTTTTCTTTTTCTTTGCTCGAGTGATCTCGGAGTGTAGGACAATCGGCTTTCACATATTCAGGCTTCCTGCATTCATAACACACAACATCAGAAGATCCTTTAGAATGTTTATGATCCATACCTTTTCTCCAATTATGCTTTTGCTTCTTCCTTAGAAAGCTTTTGAATTGCCTTCTGATAAAGGCAACTTCATCGCTTTCAGACCTAGAAGATTCAGAATCTAATTTATGCACCTTTAGTGCGACAGTTTTCTCCTTCTTCTTCTCACCTGTATCAAGATTTCTTTGATTCACCTCTCGCTCGTAAGCAATGAGTGAGCAAAGTAAGTTATCAATAGAATAAGTGTTCAAATCCTTAGATTCAGTGATTGTAGTGATTTTAGCATCATATGACGAAGGCAAGCATCTCAGAATCTTGTTTACTTTTTCAAAATTTGAAAGTTCTCTTCCTAGGACATGCAATGAAGTAATAATTTGATTAAACCTTGTATACATATCAAAAATAGATTCATGAGGTTTCATACAAAAACGTTTGTAGTAATGCAAGAGAATGTTTAAATGAGATTGTTTATCTTCATTAGTCCCTTCATAAGTGATACACAATTTATCCCAAATTTCTTTACCAATTTTGCAAGTGGAGACACGCATGTAATCCTCAGATTTTAAAGAACAGAAAAAATAGTTCAAACATTTTGCATTTAATTGGGATAAATCTCTTTCATCGAAAGTCCATTCAGTAAAAGCAATTTCAGTCTTAACACTATTAATTTCACGAGAAGGTGAAGAATAACCCTCTTTGATAAGCATCCACATGTGATAATCAATAGATTATAAAAATGTCGACATGTGGGTTTTCTAGAAATCAAAAGGTAAGTTATCGAATAGGGAAGGTCGGGTAATAGAATACTCTTCAGTAGTGTTACGATTCCCAAGGTTAGCCATGGATCAAAATTCAAAAAGTTTTTAAACTAATTTTTTATGAATCCCGCTCTGATACCACTTGAAAGTTTGTTAGAGTTGTTAAGCCCTATAGAACTTCCCCAAGCTAACCAAGAGGGGGGGTGAATTGGTATTTTAAAAATTTTCTTTTCACAAAGAAGTAAAATCTCATAAACCAAAATCACACCACAAAAAATAAGTGCGGAAATTAATGTGCGGAAGCAAGAAACAAGAACACAGAGATTTATAGTGGTTTAGTCAACTTGACCTACGTCCACTCCCCGGAGGCACCCTCCGAGTATTGTACTACAATCGTGACTCTCCTTTAGCCCCAACGGCTAGGCGGAGAAGCCTTTACAAAGAACCTCTTTTTGTCACCCCGACAAGGAAGAGAACCTATCTCCTTTTGCTTTCTCCTGAAGCTGGCAGAGAAGCACAATCAGATGCTGAATCCTTACCTCTACCGACCCTTCTACGGATGAGAAACTCTAGACGAAGAAGAAGCAGAGCAATCCTTGAAGCAACCCTTGTGAATCCCCTCACAAGCTCCCCTTCACAAGATCCTCTCTCTCTCTCTCTCTCTCTCTCTCTCTCTCTCTCTCTCTCTCTCTCTCTCTCTCTTTCTCTCCTCAAGGTCTTCTCAGGTCAAGGCAGCAGCAAAAGATTGTTCAAAATGTTGAACAAGAGCTCTTAAATAGAAGAGCTTCAAAGGAGCTCATTAATTGCAAGTTGTTGACAATATCATCTAAGACGATATGGACATCGTCCTGGCCGATCAGTATAAATCTCAGAAGATCGGCTAGAGCATCGCCCTGAATGCAAACTGGATGATTTAAAATTGGCTTGATCATCCTGACCGATCAGTTTAAATAAGAGGAAAATTGTCCAGAGCATTACTCTGAATTTGTGCTGGCCGATATTTATCGTTCAAAAGTAACTCAGGTTTTTGAATAGATCGTCCTGGCCGATCCTGCGATCGTCCAGAATGATATGATCGTATCAATCATCCTTAATTACTTCCTTAATTTATTTGATTAATTAAGGCATAATTGTGAATATCATCCAGGCCGATCCATGATCGTCCAGACTGATTACCAAAAATTATAGAATAGCTTAAATTTTTATGGCGGTAACTTCTTTCTGTTTTGAGCTTATCGTCCTGGCCGATACACGTATCATCCAGGATGATCTGTTAATAACGGTTGCCTTAATTAAGAATCCTGAATAGAATATCTGTTTTAAACTAAATTGTCCTGGCCGATACAAATATCGTCCTGGCCGATGTGAGTAAAAATAGAAATTCTAAGTCTCTCAAGTGTGTGTGTGTGTAGAGTTACTTAGCATCAGTCTCTTTGAACATTACAAATAGACTCAATAAGAGAAAAAGCAGATTACAGAGACTCAATCCTAACCTACGCAATCTTGAACTTGCTTCGTTTGTTCGTCCGATCTTCGATTCCTGAAAAGTTAGAAGTAATAGACAATCCAAGAGAATCAATAGTGTTTGTCAATCATCATAACATAAGTCATGAAAAATAGATTTGCAAAATAATATGTGGCAACTAAGAATCAACTAGCTAACATCTTTACTAAACTACTGGCCTTTGAAACTTTTAGCATCTTAAGGACCAGATTGGGTCTGATTGACATAAATAAATAAATTTGTTAATTTCTGAATTCTGAATTTTATTTTTTGATCTGATTTTGTTATTTTCTTTTCTATCTATTGACTTTAGTTTTATTTATTTATTTAATCTTTCTTTTTGAGTTTTCACTTATTTAGTTTTAATTTACTTCTTATTCTTTGATCACTATTAAAATGATGTTTTGTGACTTATTTTTTATTTTTGAAATTTGTAGTCAATGTTTGATATCTCTAAATCAGTTAAAGTGAGAAACACTATTGATTGTTTCTCTTCCTCTAACTTTTTTTAGTGGTATTATTTTCTTTTCTAAATAAAAGTATATCTCAAATTAATAACTAGACTTTGCAATTGAGATCTTTTCCATCTTACTACAGTAATCTATCTGATATAAATAATATTCAAAGTCATTAAATCATTTCCAAGCTTTCATAATCATATCGTTGTATTTATCATATGAATTTGATTCTGCTTTGTGGTATAATCTTCCTTATATTAGAGAGTGAGTTTTTCTTCTCTAATATCTTGAAGATATTCTCATCATTGAGAGTATTTAAAATTTTTGAAAGGGATCTAGCTTACAAAGCAAAATAATTAAATGACAATAGCATAAAATGAGCTCAAAAAGAAGAAAAATTGAAAAGATGTGCAATGACCGCCAAAAAAAATTGAAAGACAAGTGTATCAAAAATCAAAAGATGCGCAAAGTGTGTGAATCAATTAATAAGAGGCATAAATTGAGCCCTTAAAAAGCAAGCTTCCATCTCTTTTAAACCTTTAAACCTTAGAAGAATTCATTTGTCATTGATATTTTCAAAGTCTCGTGCTCAAAATTCATGATTGTAACTAATTACTTTGATGTATTATTCTATAAGATATTTTTTTGGAACTAAGTTTCAAATGGATCTCTCTTTCTTATCCATAATGAGATAAAAAAGGAGCATAACATACCCAGGTATGATAAGGCAACCTTGAGATGGCAAAAGGATTAGGATGCTTCGTAATGTTTCTAGGGTCACAAAGACCCATCACTGATTGAGACACCAATTACTTAATCATGCACCTAGTGGCATATGACCTTACCCATGTTAATAATAGAAATCAAAATTTCCATATTTGTCTGATGAGAAAATCAAAACAAAAATAAAAGAAAAGAAATGAGGATTCCCTCTAGAGATTTGATTTCATTTCCTTGATTTTTCTGAGTTAGATCTTTATTTTCAAAAGATGATTTGCCCTATGAGAAGTCTGAGCTAGGGGTAATTATATTACTTATTCCATCATTATTTTAGATTTCGATGAGGTTAACTCATTGATTCTTACAAATTTTTAATTCAATCACATGGAAATTTTATTATATTCCTGTGTTGATAAAAAAAACTTGTTTTTATTCTCTCTGTCAATTTTATATTCTTTTTCATTATTTTATTTTTATCTTTTATTATTGGTTTTTATATTTTTGAGCCTTCTCTGATCATCTCCATCCATCCCTAGAATTTCAATCTTTGGTCACATCGTCCTAGAAGATAATCATATTGTCATGGATAATGCATTCAATCCACTCTTAAATTTCCATTTAATGGTTGATATGACTTCTTTATTTATGATCATCTTGGACTATTTATTACCATCCTAAATGATCTGATTGTCTTTTGCTTCAATTATTTTTTATTATCCTAGACGATCCTCTTCGTCCTAGATAATATTCTCAATTTCTGCTCAATTATTGGTGATCGTTCTAGACGATCTACCTATTCATCCTGGATGATTCAAGTGAAAATTATCATTAAATATATGATATATGGGCAGTTCGATCCATTATTATGGATCTTACTAGATGATCCACTTAATCATCCTAGATGATCTACTTTTTCTATAGTTACCCGGCATGACTCCTCAGGACGATTGCCTATGACTTATCATCCCGGATGATGACTGATTGTCTTGGATGATATAACTGCCTTTTTGACCAATCATCTTGGATGTAATAATTTCACCTGATCATCTTGGATGATTCTATGATCATCCTTGATGATCGGTCTATTTCTTTATAAACCAAGGCTTTTAAACATTTTTTCTTACCCAAACTCCTTCATCCACCTTTGTTCCCACTCTTTCTATATTTTTCATATTCATAGCGGGTGGTAAGCAATCCCGTATGCCTGCTGGAAACTTCTCGAGGGCAAACCTAATCCCTTGTTTCACTGAGGCAGCCGACCAAGCTGCCTACCTTCTTTACAAGATAGCCAGGATCACCTAATCCTAGACTGTCAATCCTCATACACTTTCGTACCCTATTTTTGACCTCATTGCACTTACTTCACTTACTTCCATCCTTACCCTTACTATCCCTTTCAATTTCAAACTGCTTTTTGAAATTTTTGTTAGCCTCCAAATCAATTCTTCCTACACTATACTTCAGTCTTCTATCAATAAGCATCCTATTGAGATCATGTATCAAGATTGTCACGACCTCCTACAATTTTTCACTACTATAGATAAGTTTCACCTCTTATCTAAAGACCTCGATTATGACTGGGCTCCAGCCAATCCCTTTGTTAGAAACACTCTTATCTCCTATCTTAATAGGGAGTCTAGTAGCTTACTCAAAGATGCTAGGATAATCCAATATGTCCTTCCACTATAAAAAAATTAACTTTTAATAACATATATATTAAAACACTTTTATTTAAGTGTATTAAAAAATATTTATTAACACATATTCTTATTTGGATAGCAAAGCGATTTAACACTAAACAAGCAACATCGTGCGATAAATTTTCATTCCCGCTTCTTTCTCTTTCATCTTGTGCATGTTCAAATATGTTTATCTCCTTCATCAAATGTCTATGCCTCACATGTGTTCTGTCCATAATCCACTTCTATCGTCTCTACCACCCTCTCTGTTGATGACCCATTCACCTCGTCCATCATTGATGCCTCTTTCTGTCCAAAGTGTGGTACCTTAACATTCTTGGGCTTCCTCTTCACATAATCACGACATCACCTTCCATTCCACTTGGTCTCTTCTTGATGACCTAAAAATCCTCGTCAAGAACCTTCGATCTAAGCAAATCTAAAAATCTAGTTGTTACAATAACTATTATAATAACAACTTCAATTCCTTCTCGGAGGCAGGATGGTCAAAGGAGATCTGTCATGTGGATAGGCTGTTCCATTGGAAAAAGTCCAAAGAAAATTATATTGTCTTCATGAAGGAACGAATTGCACTCCATGGCCACGTCGATGCCCCGGGACGCGATGAGGCTTTTGACGATCACATGGCCACTGATCGATCCCTCTATTAGCACCACATCTTCTGCGAGGTGTTCAACAACTTTCATTGAGCCTTCAGACTTATTCCCAATGACGTCCACCCCTATTTTCATGTAGGAACTATGCTCTATGCCCTTGGCTACCATAGTTAATCCAAGGATGAATATCTCCTCGCTCTGTAGGCTACAAGGCAAGAGGCAACCAGTGGGTTAATCTTTTACCCCAGATCCTTGTGAACCATGGTATCTCACTTAAGGGAAACGTCATGAATGCTTGTAAGAATTATCGTGAAGCTACTATTCTCTACCCCAGTCCTCCTTCAATACTTTATTTTTCCTTTCTATTACTTCTCCAATTCTACTCATAGTTCTTGCATGGTATCATAGCCTAATCTATTAGATTTTTAATGAATACACTTCCTTCATGCATGACTTTAATTATTTTTTATTTTTAAATAAAATTTTGGGGTTCAAAATCGATGAGAGTTAGGGTTAGATAGAGAATTGTATGGATTTTGTTTTTTTGGGTTTCTCTGTGAATGGATTTTTAGTACTGATAGGGATTTTTGGTCGGATGATTTGTGTTCTGCATTAAGCATTTACAAGTTTCTAGTATTGCTTCATTTAATTATTTATTAAATTCATTCTATATCACTACAAACATATTCTATTCTTTATGATGTAATCATGTTAATAAACTCTTCTATCCACAACCAATGAATCTTGCAAAAGTTTGGCTTATTATGGGATGAGTACTAATCTGGTGAACTACATGAAATCACATCTAAGTGAAGGGAATGTCGTGGCATCGAAGAATGTCAATAACTAGTCAGGAACATGCTACATTAAGCCTCTGTTGGGAACTTTTGTGGCTGATGCTTATCAGGGTAAATACACAACAATTGCAAGTTTCATGGTCATATACATATTTGTAAGAATATTTTTCAGAATTTCAATCAATCATTTTAGATACCTTGTTAGGAAATTTGTAACTATTCTTTTTCTTCTTTGTACATCGTCATCCATTTAACAATAATTGGACAGGCAATTGGAACTTATGTTGCATGGACTCAAGCTTTTAAGCATGAATAGTCATCTTTGTAATATATTCGAGTATTGAGTTGGTTTGTACTAAAAACATTTTAGTATCTTTTACTTTTGAGAGTCTATAAAAACTTTTTAATTATGTCATATAACATTATGTTTTTGGACTATAGGATCCTTATAACCTATTTTTAACAATTATATTATGCAATTTATCACTACTCTTGATATTTAATTTGCTCACTTGTATTTCTTTAACTTTAAGGATTATTTTACCAACAGAACTAGTTGGTTATGGAGATCCAATCATTTATGTTCTACCTTCCATCCATGGGATCAATTGAGTTGCGTATCTTAGCTGCAATGCTTTTTGTTTATAAAACTGTCAGCTTTAGATGGGTGC
Source organism: Dendrobium nobile (assembly GCA_022539455.1). NCBI lineage: Eukaryota > Viridiplantae > Streptophyta > Magnoliopsida > Asparagales > Orchidaceae > Dendrobium > Dendrobium nobile. The sequence goes on along the minus strand of CM039718.1, from coordinate 32,445,465 downwards.
TCGTTTGCTTATTTTTTGTTCATCTTGGTGATTTGAAAAATAAATTTTATGAATCTTCTATGACATAAAAAATTTCCATTTATTCTTGTGTTTTATCCTGAGTATTATAGCTTTTAGGTATTGATCAAGTCAGGATAATGTCATGATAAGATTCATTGGCTTATTTGGTTATTAATCTCATCTGGTTTCTGTGACAGTTACCTTTTTCCACTTTTTGCTTCTTCGCTTAGCAAAATAATTCAGATATAAATACCAGTTTCATTAATCGGCTGGATGTCTGAATCTATTTTGTTTGGATTATTATTAATTTTTCCATCTTTTTTTAAAGAAATGGCACTATGCCACTTTGTCCTAGTTTTCATGATATTACTAAACTATTATATTTTGAGTGATGGTGTTAGGAATGAATGTATGGAGCAGATTCAAGTATATATGGAGCAGATTCAAGTATAAATTACTAAACAAAATTAAACATTTTTTAATAATGTTGTATAATGCGATTAAGGTGTATTTTATTACTCAATGTTCTTTTAATGTACTTGATATTTGATGTTGATTGCTTGTTATTTTTATTCTATTGATGCACATAGGAGCATTATTGCTTAGTCTAGTGTCTAATTTCCCAATGGGTCAAAACCATTTGAAACATCTAAATTATGAGATAAATAAGATATTTAGGTGTTAAAATCCAGTAGAAAATATGTTCTCATCATTGGTAGGCTTATGGTTTTCATGGCAGCTAATTTCGAAGTCTTTGGAGGTTAAGAGTATGCACCTCTTGGTGACAGTGTTAATGGTTTTTATGAGGATCTTGACGTCCAACTTCAGTAGGAAGATAAGGTACCTTTTGTATTATGATCGCTACATACTGCATAATAAAATTGGATAAATTTATCACTATGTATACAGATTTTCTTACTGTATCTGTGCATGGCATGGGTTAGGTACTAATTTATAGGTTGTCAAAGGAATTAGAATTGGCCTTGATAGTGTAAAGCCAAGTTGCTTGTGCCACAACTAGAACATGTGGAGGACGAGATTACTTTAATTGATATACTACTGTCTTAGGGTTATTCATTGAAATACTCATCGAGGTTTCAAAGGTGAATTCTTCTAGAGTCAATTTACTTATATTTTATTATTTGCTTTACTTATATTTTATGTTTTGCTTTTGTATGTTTAAGAGCTTTTATTTCAATGAAATTGATAGAACATTGGCTTTGAATATTCATTATGGATTTGAAACATTAAGTTGTATGATTACACTTTATTGCTTTTGGGGGAACACTTTTCGAATGCTAGGGAAGACCATAGTATACTGTCTAATAGTACTTGACAAGTCAGTTTATTGTGATGCAGGACTCAACTTTGTTCTAGAACACTATGAGCATGACAGACCTGAGGTATAATTCATTTGGTCAAGAGGTTATCATGATGTAGCACAGTATAAATATAATAATATTAATTTTTATTTCATATTTTGAAGAAAGAAATTGGTGTGTTTGAGCTCCAATGGTATGGCTTCTATATGTTCAAAGCACTAGTATGCTTGCCTAAGAAAGTAAGCTTTATGAAGTAAAGCTCTGCACTTTTGGCATCAAAATTTAGATATGTTTTTATTTTCCTCATCTTGGCAGGGTGTTGTGCATCACGATGTCAAAGCGGGAAACTTCCTCTTTTCCCACAAAGTCAATAAAGGTTATCTCATTGACTTCAATTTAGCTAGTGTGAGTTCTATTCATTACTTTGTCTATTCTCATGTCTTCATTTTACCAGATTGAATAGGTTAGTGATAAATTAGCTTGGTTAAAAGGTTCAACATACAGTTTGTTGAGCATCTTTAAGTCTTTCTATAGTGAAGTAAAATTGGTCAAGATTATAGGTCTAATTATATAGCATACTCGTTGTCCTTCATTATTAAGAAAAGGGTAGATATAAAAGATTTGATTATATAATTAAGATGGCACAAAAGAAACTGGACGAAATAAACTAACATGAGCTAAAGAAAAATGAAACACATGAATAGAGTGGTCAATTCAATACTAGATGCAACCATCTCCCATACTAAATAAATTTTTGTCTTGTCACAAATATATTTATTTTGATGTGGTAGAACACCTCATGGAAATGGTGAAACAACATATAATATTCATCGAAACTTGAAAATGCAATTATATCCAAATTTGAAATTTTTAAGTGCATGCGGTGCTTAATTTACATTTCTCTTGCAAATGTCCAGTATGAATAATATATAATCTATAAACATATTTATGTTCAGATTCCAAGTTGTCTTCTCAAATGCACACTGGAGTGGATGACAATGAATTGTAGAAACAAAGATCCTATGACTTGGTTGCATTGTGTAAAGAAATCGACCTCATGATAAGGATCTTTTTTTGGATTTGCATGTAATATTTTGTGAACACATTTATTGTAATAAATTGATTATGTATATGTGTGTGTATATATATATATATATATATATATATATATATATATAGATTGAAGTAGAATTTTTGTTGTATTTAAGGTGTAAAATTCTTGTAATTTTATATTTATGAAATAAATTTTTTATTTGAAGAAAAATATCTTATGTAAGCTCTCATATGTACTTGAGATTTTTAGAAATTCGATTGGAGATTAATTATTGGTAATTAAAATATTTTGAGTCAACATAATTAATCTATAATTGAATGTAATTTATATTGAATATAGCATATATTGATGCACAAAATAATGACATTTTTTAAAAATTATTTCATTAAATTTAAGTGTTGGAAAATCATATATTTTAGGATAACTTAAATGTGCCTTATTATTAAACATGTTCCATCAAATAAATGTGTTAGGGAAGCTTACCTATTATGACACATAATATTTGTCATATTTATTCACAAATTCCATCATATGAAGGTATTACAAAAGCTTGTCTATTAGGACACTTTATATGTGTCATTAAAGAGGTTGTCCCATCAAAATTAGATGTCATGAAAGTTATGTTTTTAGGGCACATACAGATGCTTTTAACCCAATGCCTATGGCCACCTAAGTGACAACTTTGTTTGACGCCCCAATACATCATGCGCCCTTATAGATAAATATTATGAAACTTTAAGGTGCCTTAATAACCATTATTTTTTATAGTGTTTGTACCTCAATTATTCCAAAAGCTGGTGATCGTGTCCACATCAGTCCACTGCTTTCAATCACCACTTTCTACATCATAACCCACCGTGAATTCAATGCAACTGATTTTTTTTTTTTTTTTTTTGCTACATTAAGCACCTCACTAGCATTAGGGATCCAGGACATAGAAGGAAGTCAAACCTTGCCTTAGGACCTCTTGGAATCCAAATATAACCTTTAATATCCTACCCAACCAAACTTTCAGCCAACCTTCTATACCATTAGTTCTTTTCATGTTCTTCATAGTACTCGTCTCAACCCGGAGCACGAGGAAGCTAAGGGCGCTGAGGAGGAGGTGGCTACTGCACTTGTTCCTGCACCCGCTCTACTCCACCAACACTCATAGCTGGAATAATTGGTGGAGCAGTTAGACTCCTACATTGCTGCACAAGAGCAGCAACATGCAAATGATGATGCTCATTTTGACTCGTATGTTGCTCACTAGTAGCTGCAGTATGGCTAGGATATGGCCTTGTTTGGGTAGTAGTTTGCTACACTTTCTAGTTTCTTTCAGCTGCCACTACCACCTCCTTCTGATGATCAGGGTTCATCCTACTTGTAGTTCCTCTTCATGCGTTGTTTTTTCTGAGATGTAGTTTGTTTCTTTTTGTTAATTTCCATTCTATTTCTTCTTCTTTCCCTCCTTTTCATGATGTCAACAGGGGGACTAGTGATAGTGTTTTGTTATATTATTTTAAGTTTAGTATTTGTTTATACCTACATTTCATTTTTAGTGTAATTTGAACTTCTTGTTAAACTGCTTAATAGTATATGGATTTAGGATTTATGATTTTGATGATAGCAAACATTTCTGATACTTTTGTTTTTCTATGTCTGTCTTGCCTACAAATATTTTAGGTCCATACGGCTAATTAAAAATCAAGCTAAATCAAGAATGGGTATATTCAGACAAAGTCAATATAAAAATTGTTGTTAAGTATTCTTTATCTTTTCTTGAGTCAACTATAACTTCATGGGTCCTGATGCTAAGTAACCTTACACACACACTCAGGGAAATTTTTTTATCTTTTTTAGAGTTTTTTAATTTTAATGATAGTGTTCAGGATGATCCAAAATCATCCTAGACGATCAATTTGAAATAGAAACCCTAATTAGGGCATGCTAGTTAAGGTAATCGCATTTAAGCAAATCATCCTGAACGATATTAGCATCATCCTGGATGATAAGCTTAAATAAAAAAAGAAATTAGTCGTTAGATCTATTTGGGCATGTTTTATTTTTGGACATCATCCATGACATTGTCCTAGATGATGCAGCAAAATTATGCCTAAATTAGTTTGGTAATTAAGGAAAGTAATTAAGGATTGATAGCACATTCATATCATCCGGGACGATCACAGCATTGTCTAAGATGATCAGTTAAACAAACCTTAGTTTATTCATGGATGACCCAAACAATATTCTGGATGATGTGCATTGTTTTGCACTAATCATTCGGGATGATTCCAAATCATTCTGGATGATCAATTATATTTCCATCATCCAGGCACACAATCAGGGTGATGTTTTGTATGACACTTAAAGTTTTGAACTAATCATTCAGGATAATCATAAAATCATCCTGGATAATCAGTTTTATTTCTGATTGTCCAGACATGCATTCAGGGCAATATTCTGAATGATACTTAATAATTTGAACTAATAGTACAGGATGATCAATAGATCATCATTGATAAAAAAATTTTGATTGTTATAATTAAGTGAAAATCTGAAGCTCTTTTATAAAAGACCTCTTATTTATCCAAGATTATATCTTTTGTTGTTGTCTTAATCTGAGAGAGCGAAGAGCATAGAGAGAGTAAGGGGGAGAGAGAGAGAGGATCTTGTGAGGGGGAGTTTGTGAGGGGTTTCACAAATGTTTCTCCAAGTAAGGATCCGAGTCATCTTCTTTGGTTGGTATCCCTAGATCTTCAGATGTTTGAGAGATGTCTACATCAGTAACTGATCAAGGTTCTCTATCTGCTTCAAGAGGATTTGAAATGAGTCAGTTTTTTTTCCTTTTTTAGGAGGAAACAAACGGAGTTGGATTCTCTACCTCACTGGTGTCGGTGCAAAGGAGGTTCATACTGCTTCTTCACCTTGCTTTGGGGTAGAAAGAGGAAAAATTATTGCGTCCTCCCACCAGATGTAGAGATGCGTTCTCCCAGAGCTAAAATCGCACTAAAAAATAAGAAATACCAAGAAAATATTGAGCAATACCAAACAATAACAAGGAATATCATCATGTGAAGACCAATACCGAGTTATACCGAGCTATACCAAGCAATATCGAGCAATACAAAAAAATACCTAGTTTTTCCTAGAGAAAACTCGGATGTGCTCGGTATTGCTCGGTATAGCTCGGTATAACTCGGTATTGGTCTTCACATGATGATATTCCTCGTTATTACCAAATAATGCCTAGCAATACCGAGCAAAAACTGAGTTTTTTGGCGGTGGGAGGACGCATCTCTACGTCAGGTGGGAGGACACAATAATTTTTCCAGATAGAGAGTCACTGAGTTTAGTGCAATACCTAGAGGAGAGACTCTGGGAGTCGACATAGGTCATGTTGATCGAACCAATATAAATTTCTGTCTTCAATACTAATATTTTTTTCGTATTTAATTTTTTCACTTTAATTTTCTTGTGGTGAATTTTGGTTTAGTTTAAGATTGTGTTTTTGTTTGAGAAGTTTTTTAAATACTAATATACCCCCGCCCCCATCTTGGTTAGCCTTGGTTAAGTTTACAAGGGCTTAACATCCCTAAAAAACTTTCAGAGTCCAGGGTAGGAGGTAAGGTGACACTTAGAGATAACAATACTAGGAGAGTGGTGGGCTTAGGTATAATTGGCAAATCAAAAGATTTCTTTTTGAAAGTGTTTTACCAGTAGATGGCTTAAAACATAACCTGCTTAGCATATGTTAGCTTAGTGATAATGGATTTAACATTCAGTTTGTGTCTACCAGCTGCATGATTAGCTTAAATAGAAATATAGTGCTAAAAAGAATTATAGTTAATAAATTTTAAATGCTTGATTTAAATTATGTTGAACCTGCTCCTTCTTTTTACCAAAAAATTATTGTTGATAATTTGTTATTATGGCATAGGTGATTTTGTAAAGCAGGCTGAAATACCTTATAAACATGACCCAAAAATACTTAATGAGAGGCACACCCAAACAAGAGTTCATTACGGACCACCTATATGATGCTTATTAGTTAGAAAAGCAAGTCAAATTCTCCTTCCAATCAATTAAGGACATTAACACTAGCTAACCCTTTTAAGTCCTTCACATAGATGTTTTTGAATCTGCTAGGACAACATGCCTAAGGGGGAATGTCTTTGGGAATATGATTATTAATGATTACTTGAGGTTTACATTCGTTATATTCCTATGTCATAAAACCAAATCATTTGAGGAATTTAAATCATTCTCCACTTTGATTTAGAGTAAGCTAGGTTATGAAATTCTAATAATTAATAGTGATCATGGAAGAGAGTTTGCGGATGAGAAAATTTAATCTTAATATAAGGAGCAATGGATAGATCACAATTTTATAGCTCCTAGAACCGCTTAATAGAATGGGGTTATCAAAAGAAAGAATAGAACCTAGGTAGAAGCCTCTAGAGCCATATTAGCTGAATACTCACTTCTACATATTTTTTGGAAAAAGTGGTGAATACATCATATTATCTTCTTAATAGGGTTAATGTTAGATCCAATCGAAATAAAACACCCTATGAAATCCTCAAGGGTAGGACCCCCAACCTCTCTCACCTTATGTCTTTTTTTTTTTTTGAAAGATGCATAAATCAATAGAATTAAAATGAAAAGAACCTAATACAAGCTAATAGCTTCACATTCCTCCTTTAATAAAAGAAAAAATGGAGGAGGAATATGTTCCTTACTAATATCATCCCAAGAAAAATTTCCATTAATAGCATAGTTAGCACACATGTCCGCTAACTTATTTCTCTCCCTACTAACATAATTGAAAATAAAAATATTAAATTCTTTGATAAAAGAAGAGAACCTTACATCAATCTCCATTTTTTGCAACCCCTTCTTATTGATATTGTTCTGAAAGCTTTTAATCACACTTTCATTGTCTCCTTCAATGATAATACCTTTGTATTGAGTGATCCAATCCTTGATAATACTTTTTAAATAGAAAATAGCATCCAATTCAAGACAAGCAATATCCAAATGAATACCTTTATTTCCAAAAGCAAAGAGAAACCTTCCTTGACGATGTCGGCAAATAGCTCCCATTCCAGCTTTATAAGAAGATAATAATGAAGCATCAACATTTATTTTGATCCAATCAGGTGGTGGAGAATGCCAAGAGTTTTTAAACAACCAAGATGGTTGATTAACATCCCATAGGCCCGATTTATTTTTATTGGAAATAGAAATTGAAGTCATACCAAAAGCATTAAATGTAATATTTAAATTGCTATCCTCCTTTCCTTCATAAATAAGTCTATTTCTAGACATTCAACAAAGAAATACCAAAGTATAATACACAGTGGTGAGAAATGTTTTTTTGGCAGCATTATACTACAACCAACAAATTAACTCAGCATAGCTAAAAAAAATAGGAATTTGAAAGCCCCATTGATTTAAAATTTTTATAGTATGAATCAGTTTATCACAACTCACAGCGACATGCATGATATCTTCAATTTCCATACATCCTCTTCGACATAAGCTTCCCTCCTTTAGTCTTCTATATTCCAAGAAATGAAAAGTTGGAATAGCTTTATGGTAAAATATACACCAAAAAATTTCAGTTATAAAATTAAGATAGATCAATTTTCTTCAGCCAAGTCCAATATTTTCCCCCATTTGAATCATTTAACAGAGCTTCAAATGATAAAGCTGCCAAAGATTTTCTAGAATTTTGAAAAATCAACGCCATTTGATCTTTACCGGCCTCCTGTTCAATTTTAATTTTACAAATAATCTAAAGTAGTTCCTTCCCAAATACATGCTGTAGTTTTTCCATGTTCCAACCGCCTTTAGTAATAAAGTAATCTACAAATAAATCCTTGATTTGTAGATTATCAAGGAAAGTAGTCCATTTACATAATGCTTTGTATAGAATCCAAACATCCTTCATGACATTCACACTTTCTCCATTGAAAATTTTCCATCTCATAATCAGTTTAAGAGCCTTTGCACCACTCCTTATAAGTTTCCATACACTTTATCTATTCTACTTCAAATAAGGTGACCAATAGTTCCCATACTTCAACTTCAAGCATTTATAGAAAAAGGAGTCTTCCTCATTCACATATTTCCGTGCAATTTTAGCTCTTAAAGTATCCACCTTTCTTACACAAGAGTGAAGACCCCGTCTCCCTAAATAAAACGGTTTACATAAATTCCTTCAACTAACAAAATGTAATCCAATCCATTTTCTTTCTTCTCCTTGTGACAAATAAACTCTCTACAAGCTTTGTCTATTTCAGCCAAGACTCCAACAAGTACCAACGAGTGTGTGCAATAGCAAATTGGATAAGAAATGATCATCAATCTAACAAGAGTAAATCTTCTTGATAGAGAAATAAACTTGCTTCCCCAATTGTCTAGCTTTCCAATCACGTTTTCCAACAAAAAATTGAAGTCAGATGCCACCATTCTTCTTAAAGCAATTTTAACGCCTAAGTAATAGAATTCATTCACATTCTTGAATCCCATTACCCGAGCAATCTTCTTCTTCCTTCTCTTACTAATGGCTTTTCCACAGAAAATAGAAGACTTATTGTAATTAATTTTTTGACCAGACCAATTACAATAGTCAAATAAAATACTCCTAATCTTCTTGACCATCTTCACGTTAGCTTCAAAAAAAATCAAGGTATCATCTACATAAAGCAGAAGAGATATCCTAGGAGCATTATGATGAATTTTAATCCCTATCTCCTTCTCTTATTGAATTAAGGCATTAGAAAGAAGTTGAGAACAAAAACAAAGAGAAAAGGAAATAAAGGGACAACCTTGGCAAAATCCACTGTCAGCACCGATCCAATTAGAAGAATTTCCATTGATCAATATAGAGAACCTTGGATAACATACACATTCCAAAATTAGCTTTGAGAAGTGTGAAGGGAAGCAAAAATAACTCAAAATCTGCTCCAAAGTTTCCCAAGACATGCTATCATAAGCTTGCTCCATGTCTATTTTAAAAGAAACTAGTTCTTTTGAAGATTTTGAAATTCTGAATTTACGAAAAAAAAAATTTCTTGAGCAATTAATACATTGTTTGATAGTGACCAGCCTTTTATGAATGATGATTGATTTTTTTAAATATGTTTTAGAAGTAGAGCAATAAATCTATTAAGAAGGATCTTAGCCATTAGTTTATAAATTATTTTACGTAAACTTATAGGCCTAAAATTTGAAGGTGTGAAAAGCAACACCACCTTTGGAATGAGTATAATCAATGTATCTTTCCTGCTAGATTCAATAGTAACCATAGAGAAAAACCTTTTTAAAGCAATCCAAATATCCAATTTAATGATGTGCCAATAAAATTTAAGAAATGAATGAGTAATCCTATCAACACCCGGGATACCCCTCCCTCCAGTTGGCTAACAGCAGCTTGAACTTACTTCAGCGTGAGCTCAAAATTGAGTGCTTCTCTATTAGAATTTGTCAATGTTTCTCTCAGGCTTGGCCAGTTTGTCAAATAACCAGATCTAAATTTCCACTTGGTTTGGAAGAAATTAAAAAAAATGTTTTCAATTTGATCTTGATCCTCCACCAATGCTCCATTCTCATCTTTAATTTTAAAAATATAATTTGTATTCCTTCTAGCATTTACAAAAGAATGAAAAAACTTTGTGTTCAAGTCTCTATCTTTTATCCATCTTACCTTTCCTCTTTGTCTCCACCAAGAGTTTAGCCAAGTTAAAGTGCAATTCAGTTCATTAATTTTGGATCTGAGAATCAAGATCTTTTCTTCAGAAGGGCTTCCAACCCAAGACTCCTCCATTTGTAGATCAAGAATATCTCTAGTAAGATTATCCTTCACGAGATTGAGGTCTTTCAATTTTGCTTTTCCCCAAAAGAAAAGGGCTTTCAAAGCTCTTTTGAACTTGATATCAAGACTATCTAAGTACTGATTACCAATTTTCCTATTCCAAGCCTTTTGAACAATAGCAGCCGAAGCATAGTGAGAAGCCCAAGTATCCTCAAACTTGATGTTGCCATTTGATTTCGGCTGATCTTCCCATAATTTCAACAAAATGGGGTAATGATTTGAAGCCACATGAGGGAGATGATAAATAGCTAATAAAGGATTGGACACAAGAGCAGAACAATTAACAAAGCACTGTTGACCTCATTTTTGTATGAGGTCACTAAGGCCCTTCCAAAATCAAGATTAATCTTAGATCCTAGGATCCACTCTAGACCTTAAGATCCTTTCCTAGAGCCAGACCTTAGGATCCACTCTAGACTTAAGATCCTTTCCTAGAGCTAGACCTTAGGGCCTATTCTACATCTTAGGATTCTCTTCTATCTCAAATTCTAGAGCCCCTCTAGATCCTAGATCCTAGAACCCCTCTAGATCTTAGGACCAATCTAGACTTAAATCAATCCCTGCCTTTGATCAATTCCAACCTCAAATCAATCCCTATCTTTGATCAACTCCAACTTCAAGTTAATCCCTACCCTTGATCAATTCAAATCTAAAGCTTCATTCAATTCAAATCCAAATTAATTCAAGTTTCAAACATATCCAAACTTTGATTCAACCCACTTGAGAATCCAAATTTCAATCTAGACTTTGATTCCACCATTGATCTAGCTTTGACCCTATCCATTCCTTAACAATCACCACATGATTGTAAATGATTTGGATACTCCAATCATTCAAACTTAAAATCCATTCCAAATCCAGAAATCCAGACTCAAATCCAAAGTCTTAAGGCCCTGTCCTAAAGACCTTTTTCAAAGACTTTTCAAACATTTCAGAACCCAATCAAATGGCCTCTGATTCAGGGTCTATCACTTACAAAGTGATAAGACATGTCTCTAGAGGTTACCCTCCAATTTTGAGCCCATTCTGAGGTCTCTAACCCAAGAATCTGAATTAAAATCCAAAGGTTATAAAACCTTCAAATATTTATAGCCTATGCCATTGGACTTAACACCTTGAAGATTTTGATCTTGGAGCCCTTATCAAAGCCTCCAATCACTTCCAAACCCTTGATTGTAACCCATTGAGCAGCAAACTGCATTTTTAGACCCATTTTTGATCCTAGTTGACCAATGGGTCAAAATTGACCAAAATACCCCTATGGGATTTCAAATGCCCATTTTGACTCAAATCAATTCCAAATTCCTTGAAACCAATTTCAATAAGTTTCAAATATCAAACCCAACTTATTGAGCCCAAACCTGGACCTTGGGTCAACCTGGTTGACCAAGTCAACCAAGTTTGACCCATTAACCCATACACCCTTTCTCTTTCAAAATTTTGAACCAAGTCCATTCCAAGTCCTTTGAATGAAAGGTATGACCCCTTGGGTACCCAAGAGACCTCTCTTGGAGACCCAAGCCTTGGGCTCACTTGGGTTAGCCATATGGCTTGACCCAAAGTGACCAAAGAGAGGCCTCCCTTGAGGCACCTCTTAACCTTGATCAAATTAAATCCAAATCAAGGTGTCATTGGATTCCCATTGACCCAATACACCTTCCATGACCAGCCCAACCCTTGGGCTCACTTGGGTCAAGAGTTAGGCTAACCCAAAGTGCCCAAGAACACTTGGGATTGAACCAATTATCAACCTAAGCCCAATTGAACTTGACCAACACCTCCCATAGGTGGCCCTAGGTCCAACACACCTCCTCCAGCCAGCCCATGCCTTGAGTTACCTGGGTCAAGAGTTAGGCTAACCCAAAGTAGCCAAAAACACATGGAACTGAGCCATCTTCCAACTCAGATCAAATTGGATCCAATTGCCACTTGCATTGGGTCCACCAGGCCCAGACCCACTTCCCACCTCAAGCCCAGGGTCTGGCCTCACCTGGGTTGAGCCCAAATTGACTCGAACCGAGTAGATTTGCATCAACCCGAGCCATCTTTTAACCCAGATCAAATTGGATCCAATTGCCACTTGTATTGGGTGCACCAGACCCAGACCTACCTCCCATACCAAACCCAGGTTCTGACTTGACCTGGATCGAGCTCAATTCGACTTGAACTGAGCAGGTTTGGGTATAACCAAGCCACCAGTTCAATCCAGACCTTCCTAGACCAAATTGACTCCACCCTTGGCTCCAGCACGTCCCGATCGGCCTCCCCCAGTCAACCCGACCCAGACCATGGCCGGCGACGGTCGGAACCAATGGAAAATGAGTTCCAGTGTTCCCCCCAGACAATTCCTGGTTCAAGGCTGCTGCCCATCGGTTTGATCCCCACGATCTCCCCAGGATGTCGCCATCGTCCACCTGGCAGCGATCCGAGCCCTCTCCAGCTCAATCTTGGTCGTCCAAGCTCCCGAAAGGTGGCCGAATACCCTCGAGCTCGTCAGACCGCCAAAAAAGGATCGACATTCATTCTCAATCGATTCCCAGAGCTCCTTCGAACTCCCAGATGCTCCCTTCGAGCTCCCAGATTGATCCCTCCCTCCGTTCGAGCAAGCGCCCGTGAAAGCTTTCGGCGTCCCGCTCGAATTTGCACCTCCGGCCGTCCTCCGGTCCCGACGCCTGAAGGAGAACAGTTTGCCATCGTCCCCTAAAGTTTCCTGAAAGAGAAGCTCATTCGTTGAGGCCTTCTCTGCGGTAATCCCACCATCCCGAGCTCCCTAGCTAGGTAGTCCGGTCAAGTGTGAAGGAAACCTTCACCCCAACCGATCTCCACCGTTTTATTGAAGGTTTCCACCGTCCTGATCCTCCCTGTGAAATTTCATCATAGTTCGCTGGCAGGATCGCCCGAATCAAGCTGGAGAAGCTCTGCGATCTCGGATACGCTTGGGAGGTTGAAGACGAAATCTCAGCCGTTGATCTCGATCAACGGCTCGGATTAGATCCCGCGGTATCGGAGCGCCTTTGATCCCAGCCGTTCGATCCGCCATCCGACGGCTGTGGCTAATCCAGCCATTAACGATTAGCGCCAATGTTTGCTTGGCCAATCAGTGCGCGGCGCGTGTAAAGAGCCGCTGACTGTTTAATTGCCAAATTAATAAATCAAGAAATTCAAGGGAACTTAAAAAAATCATAACTCCCTCCACATATATCCAAATTAGGTGTTCTTAGGCTCATTGGAAAGGTCTCAGGGAGATCTACAAGAGCCTTATAGTTCTAGACCCTGGTTAGATCAGTGTTAGGCATAATTTCAATTTGAGCATTTTATGAATTTCTTTAATTACTTTTTAAATACAAGTCCACCATGTCTGGAATTTTGGGAGATTGAAATTGAACATGTTTCTGACATGTCCAAATTTTATCTCCCCATTTTAAGGTGCTCAAGGGCATTTTCCCCAACTTTTAAGTTTAAGGGTCATGGTTTGACGCTTAAATTCAAAAGGGGATATAGACCAATCCAATGGGATTTAGGGTGTGATTTTGGGTGTGCTGATGATGAGTAGGGTAAGGAGTGTAGAGCCACTAATTTTTCCCCAATCCAAGCCTAGGGTAGACCCCTATAGTGATTTGAAGGTGACTTAGAGCTCACCTTGGGTGGTTTGGTTAACCACCTTAGAGTACTCCATTTGAGCTCAAATTTGGTGGGTTTAGTCCTTAGGTTCAGGTGATCCTATGGTCCAAATTTCATCAAATTTGGGAGTTCATTTGGTTCCCCAAGTAGGAGCCTCAAAATCCTTCTTAGAAATGGCCTGTTAACCCTAATCAAATGATAATGAACTATTTTTAACTTGTAAAATCCATTAAAATGTCCTTAATTGTCCCTAATTAATCCCCTAATCAATAATAATTGAAACTCTCTTAAATTGATCTCTAGATTTGTCTTAATTTAGTCCTTAGCTAAAATTAGGGTTTAACCAATTTTAATTAATCTTAAAAATCTAAAAAATCCCAAAAGGGCTTTAAACACTTGTTGATCTGTCCTTAGGTCATTTATGGCCTTTGGAATTGATCCCAAGGAGTTTAGGGCTCATTTGGGTTCAAATCCTTAAGCAGCCCCCTTAGTCGTAATAACTTGGTAATTCCTATGAATATGTATAACTTCTAAAATTCACTATTAATTATAGAAAAATTTTGACCAATCAAACTTAATGGCTAATAACTTCAATTAGAATCTATTACTCCCTAAAAATATTAAACCTCCATGATTTGGTCAAAGTCAAGGACTCAGCATCTTAGGTGACCTTAGGTCAAAACGGGTCAGAACTTCAAAAAATCATAACTTTTGATAGAAAACTCCAAAATGAGTGTGCCACCTGTCTAATAACTCATAATTAAGTCTAGTAGTTATTAAAAATCTAAAACCCTCAATATTAATTCTAGTTTTGAAAGTCAAATTTTGACCCCTTAGTTAACGTATCCGGATAACTCTTTAAAATCTATTAACTCCTCCAACTCCTAAAATTTTCTTAATAGGTTAATAAAATTCTCAACCAACCCATTAAAATAAGTAATCAACTCCCCTTAATATTAATTCACTCCTTTAATTACAACAAATTTAAAATAGCTTAATTAACCCCGATTGCTACTAGGTAACCCAGGCCTACAAGGCTATTAGCTTAGCCCCAAGGAAGGCGAAATAAACTTCACGGCCTCGGTGTGAAACAAAGGTAGTGATCAATTAACTTTTAAAATTTATTTAATTAAAATTCCTAATTTATTAATATTTAAAGTTTAACTTAAATCCCCCTTTAAGCCTTAACAAACCCAGAACTTTAGATAACTTTGACTAATCACCCAACTTAGGATTTATCCCAGCCACATAACCTTTACACACACTTTAGATGATGTACTAGGACAACCGACTCTAGATCTAGGTTAGGCCGGTGTTTACTTTACTGCAGTGTGTCAAATTTTTCGTAGTTTTCACTGCATGTTGTGGATGAAATTGCTTTGATGTATCTACTTACTTTTCTGCACTCTGTGGCTGAATTGATGTGTTTGGCGACTAGATTACCCTTAGGTTAGGTACGATTTGGATGTTCACTTAGTTTTCTGTAGGTGGCCACGCTCATGCAGGGCAGAAAAAGGGGGTTAAATCAATAATAAAATTATTAATTGTTATAAATGCTTGCACAGGTGCTTCAGCTGCTAAAGCCCCCAAATAAAAAGAGCGTGACCAGTGTATTTTACTTTCTTTTCTTCACTTATATAACTGCTTGGGAATAACTGGTTCTTATTTATCAACTACTTAGGATAACCTTACAGGAGAGTCTAGATTTTTGATTTGATATAAATGTAACTTGTACAATTATTAAGTGTTGTGAAAGTTAATTTTGAGTTGGGATACATAGGTCCAAAGCTTGGATTCCAAAGAGGAAAGGATGCCCTTTTGGGAAGTATTCCTTTTTCCATTTGAAAATCAAAATTTGGATCACACTTCTCTTATACCCAAAGAGGAAAGAGTGGCCTTCCCCTTAAAAGGGAAGTGCCCTCTTATCCATTCGGGTAGATTACCATGAAGAATCCAAGGAGTTCGAGAAAAAGGAGTCCAAAGAAGAACAAGATTGAAAGCTTGAAGATTGAGAGTATCCCACTCAAAACTACTTGCGTCATTACTAGGTTTAGAATCCCGGTTGTTGTCAGTGGTGCCCGGCCACTTTACTTTCTGCAAAACTCTGGTTTGTATTAAGAAAGACAACTTTGACTATGGACATTTACTAATTAGTTAATATTTGATGAGATGAATTGATTGCCTTTAAGATTGCCCGCTTTTCTTAGTTTTGTGCGATTGTGTGCTGCTTTTGTTTTCGCCTGGATACGTGAGACTCGTGAGGGTGTGAAAGTTTTCTACTCATAACTTTAAAAGTCTAAAATTTTAGTGAGTCTAAATAACATAAAAAGATAACGAATCTAGGGAATTAGCTGGGGATCGACCCCGGGATCACATGCATATTTCTGCATTTCTTCTTTCCTTGTTTTAGACCCTTCCCCGCCTGCAGATAGAGCCCAGATAGTCTGACCTATGAGGACGAGGTGCCAGACCTGGGGAAGTCCAGTCTTCTAAAAAATTATTTTATAAGCCTGTTTTTAAAATTTCAAGCTTATTTGATTTGGAAGTTGTCGACCAGCATGCATTGCATTAGATACAAATTAAAGGAGTCAAAAATTTTAAATGCATCAATTTTAGCCTTTTAGCACCCAACATAGGTCAAAGGGGCCAATTAGAAAAATTTCTAGACGTTGGCCCCAATTCTCCAAAACCTTAAGCACAACGTCCCTACCAATCTTTCATAAAAGACCGAAATCATATCTTTTAAATCGATTAGGTGGTTAGCTGGCTCCCCAATCCAGACCAGGGTAAGTCCAGGCATTGCACTGCATTAGTTAGGATCGGACGACTGTGGTCTTGTGTCCAAATTAGATTTAGGATCCGGGGCAGATCTTTGATTATAAGACCACAAATTTCAGGAATATAGTCCCAAATTTCTAATAAAATGGTCAACTTCAATTAAAATCTCCTTTAAGTCCTAAAATATAAAGCCCAACACTTAGATTAAGTTGGGACACTTCCGGATGGTTCTGGAAACTCAAGGTGTCCCCTACCTCTCTTCCTTTGATTCCGTTAATAAATGTTCAATCTTGATCCATTCCCTTTTGATTTTCCAAGAGATTCTATTAGCTTTTTTTGATATCACTCCTAGAAAATCTAACAAAATATCATTCTTATTTTAATCGAGAGTTTCCATAGCGGACTCTGTCTCCCTATGATGTAATTAACTACGAGAGCTTGCGCTCGTAGGAGATTTGGAACCACACACACCTGATTTCAAAATTAATCTTTTTCAAATCTTCTTAGATTTCTTTGGGAAAAGTTAAAGAATGATTTCCGTTATCATATTAGAAGAATTATCATTGAAAGGTGTTATCTTCCTTTGGGGAGATACATCCTTCTTTGATAAGGCTTTGGATATGAATTCGGCAATCATACTCCTTGAATACCATAACTGGATTATTTAGTTGAACTCTACCTCGTCCCCTCGGGGCCGTGTGGAGTTTTCTTTAGAATCTAGCTATGGTATTTAAGATGAATTACATAATTCTAAGTCTGAACGCCGTTATGGAATTTTATTTTCGTCCTTCGGGGTGATATACTTTTCCGAACGAGTTGATTCAACTTCTAGAATTAGAATATAATCTCAATTTTAAAATTCCCAAAGAAAACTAATAATTTTCAAAACCTGTTTTCAAAATTCCACCAACAAGAAAATGGCACGCCCGGTGGGACAAATCTCTCTCTCCATCTTTAATAAGAATGAAATTTTATTTCATTGGTAGTCTTAACTACCTTCCTTTCGTTGGTCCCTCAACCCATTTCTTCCTTGGGGGAGTGTGGCCAACATCTAAAAAAAAATATTAAAACATTAAAAGAGAGGTTCTACCTCCCAAAATTTGTTATTTGCTAACTTAATCATCCTGATTTTGACCTTCTGCCCTGGGATTTCCTATGAGGCGGCAGTGTCAAATCAGGTCCCTAAGCATTCTTTTTAAAATTGTGATTAACAAATGTCACGTTAAATATGCCAACCTTTTAAGTTTGAAAGGAGTTTGAAAAATCTTTGACTTTAAGAAGGATTTGAAGTATTTTAGCCTTGACCCCTTTACTCCCCTTAAACTTTTAGGAATGAGGAGGGTTAGACTATTTACTTTACTTGGGTTTTTCTTACAATTCCATAAGCCTTCGAGCAAGGGGAAACTCTGTCCGTTGTGTTTTGGATTCCGTAGAAAAAACCCCATCTTAAGTCATTTGAAATTTCAATTACCTTCAAAATGTGGAAAGCAAGATAATTTTCTCCAAGTTCCAAATCTTCATATGTTATCCCATACAACCATCTTATGGGCTAACATATATTGACCTTTTGAGAAAACCTTCCTTTCGGCATGTATTTAGTCCCTTTATCTTCCTAACGTGTGTTGGGTGTGTTTTTTTACCACTCAACATGTGTTGGAAGGTTGAGACTATTGTACAAGCCTTAGGTTTCAAATAACAAACTCTTTTCCACTTCTCTTAAGAAGAAATCTAATTTTAATCCTCTCTTTAACTTTCAGAAAATTCAAATGACTGGCCAATTGATCTTCTCTTTCGACCGAGAGTTGTCCTCAACTGTTAATGACTAAGGGAGCACTATCATCTTTGGAATGGGATTCAGTACCCTTGAGCTCTCTGTGGATGGACACCAGATTGTTAGTTTGGATGCCAGTAAGGAAGTTCCTCCAGTGGTTGAGTTGATTTTGGGATCTGCACCCGCCTTGCCAGTAATTAGTGATGACCAGAAATAGCCTGAGCCAGTTGTTGAGCCTCCCACTGAAATGAAATCTGTTTTTGAGGAAGGATCTAGTTCTAGACTTAACTTTTCTACTAAGAATCAAAAGAAGAACTACTTGAGGATACATAGAAAGAAGAACTACTTGAGGAGACTTAGAAAGAAGATCTCTAAGGTAAAGAGATTTGTGCCTTTTAAGACTTTAGCTCAAGTAGAGCCTGAGGCTGATGAGGAGCTACCTATTCCTGCCTCCTCTCCCCTTCTGAAAGGGAGCCACTTTTACCCCTTAGCTTCTGCTCAAAGGGAGAAGAGGATAGCTAGGATAGCCCATTCCCCACCATGACCGGTCGACTACTTGACTAAAAAGACTCCAAAAGAAAAGTATCTGCAGAAAACAAGGGCTTTAAGAAATATAATCCATACCTGTGCTGCACAATCTGAGTAAACAAAGGAGTAGTACATGAAACAGTTGAAGGGAGTGATCTCTCATTGCTTACAAAAAGAAGTGTTAAAAAAAGAGGCGTCTGAGGCGAAGAATCTGACTCCACAACCTGTTAAGAGAAATAAGAAGTATATCAGACAGCCCGCCACTTCAGTACTAGTTGATGGATACCACTGGGCGCCACGCCCTCTTTCCAAGACGGAGGGTATTGTGTTGACTGGGTCCGAGAGAGGCCGCCATTCTGTTGGTAGACCCCCGATACCACCTTCCAAAGCTGTAAGGTTGGCCTCAGTAGTTGTCAAACCAAAGGGGAATGAAACTCTGAAACATCTGGATGTCAAGGGCAAGAGGCCCAAATCCCCTGAGAAGAAGTTTGTCCCAAACAGGACTAAGTTGGAGAATTTACCACCGCCTCTAAGAACCTCAAAGTTCATTCTCCCACTCCAACGAGTCCCAGTTAAACCTCCTCCAGTTTTGATTGAGTCGATGGATGTTCAACCTAGTTCTCCAGTTGTTGCAGTGGATAGTTCTCTTGTAGCTAGTCCAGTTCCTGATTCAGTTTTGATTCCAGTTGATGATCCAGTTGTAGATAGCACAGATTTATTTGTCATTCCTAGGCTTCCTACACCAGAGTCTGAGGACCTTACCCTACCTGATGTAGGAGCTATTTCTCTACAAGCTCCTGCTCCACCTCCTGAGGTATATGTCCCTCTCCCTGTAAAGAATGCCACTTCTCCGACTACCGATCTTGGGATAGCCGAGAAGGAAGGAATTGACCTAGATCTTGAGATAGAAGAAGAGCCAGTTACAGAGTCTCAATAAGATCCTAACCCAAAACTTACAGAAATCATTGCTCTCCTGGATTCTAAAGAATTATTTGATATGGCTAAGTACAAGGGATACTTACCCCTCGATCCTAAGTCAATTGGGGATAGACCGGTCGAGGAGGTAGTTCAAGAAAAAAGAAATATTCTGTTAAACAAAGAGGGAATGGCTTCTTTTGATCCAGACCTGGATGACCTCCTTGGAGAGGAAAATGATTATGTTGGTAGCGTCTCCATGGTCGAAACTAGAGGTTCCAACAAGGAGGCCGAACCTGGTAGACGCCAGCTTGCTAGAGATGATGATCCACAGGGTTCCGGGTCCGATTCAGATGAGTCCGTAAGGGCTAGGGGTGAAGAGCATATTAAAGATTTGGAGAATCAGTTGACGACTATGATGTCACAAGTCAAAGAAATGCAAGAAAGATTTGACAATTCAGAGTAGGATTCACTTAAGATTCAACAAACGGCTCGAGAGATTGTGGAAAGGGTTAAAAAGACAGAGTCTAGTCCCAAGCCTCCCGAGTCAACACCAATGACTCCTCCTTGCCTATCAGAGGCATCTCTAGCAGCACCTACAGTTCCCCCTGTTCCTTCAACTCTGCCTCAGAAAGACATTAAGCAATTGATTGAGGACCAGGAAGAGGCTCATAAGATGCCATTCCTACGAGAGCAGTCTGAAGACAAGAAAGATCCTAGATTGGTTAAGACTTTTGAGAAAAAGGCAATAGTGTCGGTAATCGACAAGGGAAAGAGGCCAATGGCTAGTCAGCCCAGTGTCCCTCAACCACCGCCACCACAGCCAGCTCAGAGACAGCCCTTTCAGGTCACTCCTCAGTACACCAGATATCCTAACTTTGTCCCTTTTAGAGAGAGATTTGCAAAACTATATCCATTTAAGAGGGAATCAGTTAAGAGGATTTTCAAGAGTCTGTTGAAGAAACCAGATTTTCAGCTGCCAGAGGCCAGAAGGCCTAAAGATGAAAGTAAGAAAGATGATCCCAAGTATTGTCCATACCACCGGATGCTTAGTCACCCTCTCGAAGATTGTGTTGTGTTCAAAGATTGGCTTGAAAGGAACTACACCCAAGGTAACATTATAATTCCTAAAGAATACTTGGTTGATCCAGAGAAAGCTTTAATTAAAACCATTTCAGGTAACCCTCTTAACTCTCCTTATTTTGTTGAAGATGGTTGGGACATTGCTTTGTCCCGGGCACTTAAAAAGTCGATTAACAAGTCTTTTTATCTTTCTCAACAGCTGACTACGATAGCCTAGGCCCCGATGTGGAAGGTTGACCTGGACGCTTAGCAGGAGGATGTTGAGCCACTTTCCTCTCCAGTAGTCCCAGGAACTATTGTCAAATTCTTAAAAGAAAAGGAAGTTGATTTTGTAAAGAGGAAGTGTGTAGATGAGATATGTATTAGGATGGCGGATGGGGGTGTTAAAACCCTCTCCCCTCTTTTGTTATCTGACTTTTACTTTGCCCCATCAAAGGCGAAGGGTCAGAAGATGAATAAAAAACATTCTTCTGCTTCTGTCTTGATGATTAATCATGGAAACGAAATGCAAGTTGATGACTCTCATGTTTTAAATCAAAGTTCCGCTGAAGAAAGTCTTAATACCAAAGAAATTGACCTTCCCGAATCAGCTATTGAAGAAGAGGTCGAATGTGAAGCTTTATCAGAAAGTGATTTCCCTCAAATCAATTTTCAAGGGAATCCTATCTTGATAAAACTTTCAGATTCTGACTCGCTTCCGGGAAATGATGATCCAACGCCTATGGTGTGCGTAGACACTGCCCTAGTCTGCCCTCCCGAAGATATCGAGCAGGTGCAACTCCGTGGCGGTAAAGACTTACCCCCTAGGCTTTCCCCTCAGGAGAAAGGCAAGCAAATTCCCTTCAAAGATTTAAGTCCAAATTCCCCTCAGCAACCAGACTTTCCTTTAATTCCTCCGGGTTTTGAGTTCGTCGTTCCTAAGGTTGATTACAACATTTTAGCCCACCTTAGGAAGTTTCCAGCAAAATTAAGTATTTATGATGCCCTCCTTCTCTCCAAAGAAATAAGGGAGTCTTTAATTAAAGCACTTCTCGACCCCGAGATTTTTTTAACCCAGTTGGCTGCAACTTCGAGAGGTGAGGCATTCTAATTCAAAGAGGTTCCTGGAGTTACCTTTTCAGATGAAGATTTACTCTTGAGAACTGCTGACCATAATCGTCCCCTTTACATTACTGTAGATGTGGGAAATTTTAAGTTATCAAGAGTCCTCGTTGATCCGGGTGCATCGGTCAATATAATGAACATAAAGACCCTCGCATACCTTAGAGTTGATACTAGCAAGCTCTCAACCAATAGGTTGGTGCTTCGTGGGTTCAATGAAAAGGGCGAGAGGGCTTTAGGTTCAATCACCTTGCTCTTGCAAATAGGAGACTTGAAAACTGAAGCAAAGTTTCATATAATTGATTCGGCGATGTTCTTTAATGCCCTTTTAGGTAGACCTTGGATTCATGAATATAGAATGGTTCCATCTACCCTTCACTAATGCATCAAGTACCAACGAGATGGCATTGAACATGTGATTAAGGGTGATCTGCAACCATTTTCTATTCAAGAAATTGGGATCTTCGAAGATGCTACATATTTTATTCCAAAGGGTCCTCGTCCCGCTCTAAGTTAGAGATCAAAATTGAGGAGAAGTTGGTTTGACAAAAGTCCATTCAAAAGAAAGAAAAAGAAAAATTTGTTGATCAAGAAATGATAAAATTAAGCAGTGAAGACAACTCTGACATCATTGTCCTTAGGCCTCCAAACGCATTACCTAAAAGAGGTGGGAGGATGGCCTTAAGGGCACGAGGTCGAGGATGTGCTTCATCAGAGAGGAGAACAACACCTGTTTATATTGATTTGGAATCATATTCTGACATTGAGTCCAAGGACCAAGGTGCTGCCTTCTCCCTCAATTATAAAAATGCAAATACCTCTCCAAAATTTGATCTCACCTTAGAGGAGGATAGTGACATTGAGGAAGAAATTGTAAAGGTGAAAAGTGACAAACCTGAATTAACAATGTACGAAAAGCTCAGTAGAAGGATTGAGGCCCTTTCCCTGACCCCACTGTCAACTGACAGGATTGCAGGGTTAGAAGTTAAATTGGCCCCCAACTTGAACGGCGAAGTAAAGAAAGTCAAGAAATTATTTCCTGGCTCCTCCTCCGCAAGGGATGAAAGTGATGTAACCCTTGAGGAGGCAGATTTTAATGAATTAATGGAATTACCTTTCGACTACTTCCCTGTTTGTGTGAAAAATACTTTCTCTAAAGGTTCAGTACCATACTGATGGACTAAGGGTCAGGCCAGATACCACGAAAATATTTGGCAAACAAAAATTAGGGATAATCCTACAAGTGGTATTGGCTTTGGAACTGTTAGTTCATTCGATGACGATGAATATTGCCTAATGATAACTTACCATCTTGAATCGCCAAATGTCCCAACAGATCCTTTCTGTGCTCTTGATGGGCTCTGTTTGGAGACTTTAGAAGATCCCGATGACCTTCAAGTTCAGGATGCACCCCCTGAATTAGAAGAAGAAATTAAATCGACAGTCGATGAATTAAAAGAAATTAACCTGGGAACCGATGATGACCCCCGTCCAATCTTCATAAGTGTTCTACTGAGCAAGGGTGAAACCAAATATTTGATTCAACTTTTGTCTGAGTTTAGGGATTGCTTTTCCTGGACATATGATGAAATGCCAGGTTTACCTGCTGAGGTAGCGGTTCATAAACTTGGAGTTTGGCACGATGCCAATCCTGTCAAACAAGCTCCTCGATGCATGCGCTTCAAAATCGAGCAACAAGTCATTTCTGAAGTTAAGAAATTGACCGAAGCTGGGTTTATTCGGGAGGAACAATACCCCTCTTGGGTGGCCAGCATCATAACGGTCCGAAAGAAAAACAGTCAAATTTGGATTTGAGTAGATTATAGGGATCTGAATAAGGCATGTCCTAAGAACGAGTTCCCTCTAACAATACCAGAACTCATGGTGGACATTGCCTTTTCACATGTCATTTTCTCATTCATGGATAGCTCATCGGATTATAACCAAATCAAGATGGCTCTAGAAGATGAGAGAAATACTGCGTTCAGAACCCCTATTGGAATCGTTTGTTATAAGGTGATGCCATTTGGCTTAAAGAATGCCGGAGCAACCTACAAACGGGCCATAACCCGTATCTTTAATGACTTAATTCACAATCAAGTTGAGTGCTATATTGACGATTTAGTTGTCAAGAGCAAGGTCAAAGAGGCTCACCTGTATGACTTAAGAGTTGTATTTGAGCGGTTGCGCCGCTACGATTTGAAAATGAATCCCTTGATGTATGCCTTCGGCGTCACTTCAGGGAAATTCTTAGGATTCATAGTGAGGCACTGAGGAATCGAGATCGACCCTGCTAAAATTGAAGCCATCTTAAATATGCCATCTCCTAAGAGCCTTACCCAGTTAAGATCTCTACAAGGTAGATTGGCGTATATAAGGAGGTTTATTTCTAACCTTTTCGGGAGATGCCAACCCTTTTCTGTCCTTGCAAAATAAGACACTAAATTCGTATGGGACGAGAAGTGTCAAAATGCTTTCAATGACATTAAGCAATACCTTTCTAATCCGCCAATTTTGGCAGCTCCAATTCCGGGAAGGCCGTTAATTCTCTACGCAACAGCCTTAGATGAGTCTTTAGGCGCCCTGTTGGCTCAAGTCAACGATGAAGGGAAGGAGAATGCTCTCTATTACCATAGTCGAAGACTTCTTCCTACTGAAATTCGAAACCCTTTAATTGAGAAGCATAGTCTTGCTTTGGTTTTTGCAGCTCAGAAACTGAGCCATTACATGCTCTCCCACTCAATCTGTTTGATTTCAAGAGTTAATCCTTTGCAATATCTTATGACCCGACCTACGTTGTCAGGACGTTTAGCTCGTTGGTCTATGATATTACTTCAATTTGAGATTACTTTCACTCCTCTTCGTGCTGTGAAAGGACAAGCCGTTGCCGATTTTCTGGCAGCACACCCGCTGCCGGCACATTCTCCTCTGAACGATAATCTACCCGACGAACAAATCATGAGTTTGAGGATATCTGGAGAGGCCGTCTGGGAATTGTATTTTGATGGAGCAGCATCCTCTCGTAGGAATGCAACCCAACATTCTGTAATTCCTGGAAAGGCTGGAGTCGGTTTAATTTTCATAACGCCGGAAAAAGGAATGATGCACTTTTCCTACCATTTATCGGAGTCCTGCACAAATAACGAAGCTGAATACAAAGCTCTGATAACCAGTTTGGAACTTGCAATTCTAATGGAAATTAAAGAGATTAAGATCTTTGGAGATTCCTAGTTGGTGATTAACCAAATGGCGGGAACTTATAAAGTCTTCAAACCTAATCTCCTAAGATACCACCAGTACACACTTCACTTGTTGGAACAAATTCCTACCACCACTTTGTATAGGGTTCCCCGTGGAAGCAATTCTGTGGTGGATGCCTTAGCAAAGCTTGCAAAAGAATTTGCATGTCCTGAGGAGGATTCCATCCCTATAGAGATTTAGGGTCATAAAGCCCTCTCTCTTATAGATTTGGAACACATTAGTAAGACTCCCATTTAGATCCTTTCTGCATCTTCGACAACTGACGAAGAAGGCGATTGGAGATGACCCTTAATCGACTACCTTAAAGAAGGGAAGCTTCCCCAGGATAAATCACTCTCCAACCAGATTAAGAAACGTGCCCTATCTTATGCACTGGTCAACAATTTATTATACTGTCAGTCCTTCGATCACATGTGGCTGTGCTATTTGGACCAGCGAGAAGCCCTGAAGATTGTTAATGAGGTTCATTCAGAACTATGCGGTGCACATCAATCGGGTCCAAAAATGAAATTGAAGATTAAAAGACTTGGATACTACTGGCCTACAATGATTGACGATTGCATGAATACTACAAAGCACTGTCATCAATGTCAGGTCCATGGTGTGGTTTTACATTAGCCGCCTAATGTGTTACACCCTAAAATAGCCTCATGGCCCTTTGAGAGTTGGGGCACAGATATCATTGGGCCGATTGACCCTCCCTCCGTGAGAGGTCATCGTTTCATATTAGCAGCGACTGATTACTTTTCAATGTGGGCGGAAGCAATTCCCCTACACAACGTGACATCACATCATATCTTAAAATTCTTTCGTGACCATATCGTATATTGGTTCGGCGTACCCCGCAGAATCATATCTGATAATGGGTCCGCATTCAAGACTACAAAAATCAACAGTTTTGTGAGATGCCATAATATTGATTGGAGATACTCGACGATCTATTACCCTCGGGCAAATGGATTGGCCGAGGCCTTCAACAAAATCTTGGTGCAAATTGTTAAAAAGACCCTTAATGATAACAAACGACAGTGGGATGAGCGGTTGGTGGAAGCTTTGTGGGCTTATCGTACCACTTATAGAACCACGACCCAATCCACCCCGTTTACACTAGTGTATGGATCTGAGGCCGTTCTACCCTTGGAAATATAAATCACTTCGCTCAGGATTGCATTTCAGAATCAAATCATAAATGAACAAAATGCAAAACTGCGGTTGGAAGAACTCGAAGGCCTTGAAGAGCGACGTCTCCAAGCTCAACAAAGTTTAGAGTTATATAAGTCCCGTATGGTTCAAGCCCACGATAAGCTAGTGCGACCTAGGACCTTCCAAGCGGGAAACTTGGTGTTGGTCCTTCGGAGGCCTATCTTAGCCCATCGAAAGTTGGGAGGCAAATTTGAACCCACTTAGGAAGGACCCTTCGTCATAGAGACTGTCTACGAAGGAGGCTCGTATCAGTTAGTAGATTGTAAAGGAAATCACCCAATGCTACCTGTCAATGGGCGTTTCCTTAAGAAATACTATGCTTGAGGTAGCTCATTTTATTAATTAATAAAATTTCCTTTCTTGATTCGCAACCCGGTTCTTTCCTTTTAAATTCTTTTACTTTTAACGCTCTTCGCTTTCTCCTTAGGCTCAGATTGTTCCCTCCCTTAGGACCGCACCTTGCTAGTGGTGGAGTACGCCCTCCGTGGCACCACCCTGGCATTTGACTTGGGGATTACTTGTGGAGTATGCCCTTCGTGGCACCACCCTAATTCACATTCGCTAGCGGTGGAGTACGCCCCTCGTGGAACCATCCTAGTTTTCCAGTTTCGGCCCTCTGTGTGGAGCAAGTTTCCTCCCCACATGACCATTTGCTAGTGGTGGAGTACGCCCTTCGTGGCACCATCCTAGTTTGCCAATTTTGATCCTCTGTGTGGAGCAAGTTTCCTCCCCACTAGTGGTGGAGTACGCCCTTCGTGGCTCCATTCTAGTTTGCTAGTTTCGGTCCTCTGTGTGGAGCAAGTTTCCTCCCCACATGACCATTCGCTAATGGTGGAGTACACCCTTCCTGGCACCATCCTTGTTTGCCAGTTTCGGTCCTCTGTGTGGAGCAAGTTTCCTCCCCACATGATCATTCGCTAGTGGTGGAGTACGCCCTTCATGGCACCATCCTAGTTTGCCAGTTTCGGTCCTCTGTGTGGAGCAAGTTTCCTCCCCACATGACCATTCGCTAGTGGTGGAGTACGCCCCTCGTGGAACCATCCTAGTTTGCCAGTTAATCTGCCTATTTGGAGTAAGTCTTCTATCAGCATCCTATAGGCCTAAGGTTGGGTGATGCCCTTCCTTAGACACAAGGTTAGGTATTCCCTACCTTGGTTTCCAGTTGATCCGTCTACTAGGAGTAAGTCTTCTATCAGCATCCTGTAGACCTAAGGTTGGGTGATGCCCTTCCTTAGACCCAAAGTTAGGTATTCCTTACTTTGGTTTCCAGTTAATCTGCCTATTTAGAGTAAGTCTTCTATCAGTATCCTATAGGCCTAAGGTTGGGTGATGCCCTTCCGTAGACCCAAGGTTAGGTATTCCCTACCTTGGTTTCTCCAGTTCTCTTGTCCATTAGGTGTAAGCCTTCTATTAGCATCCTATAGGCCTAAGGTTGGGTGATTCCCTCTCTTACACTCTTAAGATTCCACTTCTATTCGGTCAACGCCAATGTGTGCAGCATAAGTTCCTTCTACTAAACACATTGGGGGTCCATTTGTTGACCTCATTTTTGTATGAGGTCACTAAGGCCCTTCCAAAATCCAGATTAATCTTAGATCCTAGGATCCACTCTAGACCTTAAGATCCTTTCCTAGAGCCAGACCTTAGGATCCACTCTAGACCTTAAGATCCTTTCCTAGAGCAAGACCTTAGGGCCTATTCTAGAGCTTAGGATTCTTTTCTATCTCAAATTCTAGAGCCCCTCTAGATCCTAGATCCTAGAACCCCTCTAGATCTTAAGACCAATCTAGACTCAAATCAATCCCTGCCTTTGATCAATTCCAATCTCAAATCAATCCCTATCTTTGATCAACTCCAACTTCAAGTTAATCCCTACCCTTGATCAATTCAAATCTAAAGCTTCATTCAAATCAAATCCAAATTAATTCAAGTTTCAAACATATCCAAACTTAGATTCAACCCACTTGAGAATCCAAATTTATATCTAGACTTTGATTCCACCTTTGATCTAGTTTTGACCCTATCCATTCATTAACAATCACCACATGATTGTAAATGATTTGGATACTCCAATCATTCAAACTTAAAATCCATTCCAAATCAAGAAATCCAGACTCAAATCCAAAGTGCTAAGGCCCTGTCCTAAAGACCTTTTTCAAAGACTTTTCAAACATTTCAAAACGCAGTCAAATGGCCTCTAATTCAGGGTCTATCACTTACAAAGTGATAAGACCTGTCTCTAGAGGTTACTCTCCAATTTTGAGCCCATTCTAAGGTCTCTAACCCCAGAATCTGAACTAAAATCCAAAGGCTGTAAAACCTTCAAATATTTACAGCCTATGCCATTGGACTTAACACCTTGAAGATTTTGATCTTGGAGCCCTTATCAAAGCCTCCAATCACTTCCAAACCCTTGATTGTAACCCATTGAGTAGCAAACTGCATTTTTCAGACCCATTTTTGACCCTAGTTGACCAATGGGTCAAAATTGACCAAAATACCCCTATGGGATTTCAAATGCCCATTTGACTCAAATCAATTCCAAATTCCTTGAAACCACTTTCAATAAGTTTCAAATATCAAACCCAACTTGTTGAGCCCAAACCTGGACCTTGGGTTAACCTGGTTAACCAAGTCAACCAAGTTTGACCCATTAACCCATACTCCCTTTCTCTTTCAAATTTTTGAACAAAGTCCATTCCAAGTCCTTTGAATGCAAGGGATGACCCCTTGGGTACCCAAGAGACATCTATTGGAGAACCAAGCCTTGGGCTCACTTGGGTTTGCCATATGGCTTGACCCAAAGTGACCAAAGAGAGGCCTCCCTTGAGCCACCTCTTAACCATGATCAAATTAAATCCAAATCAAGGTGTCATTGGATTCCCATTGACCCAATACACCTTCCTTGACTAGCCCAACCCTTGGGTTCACTTGGGTCAAGAGTTAGGCTAACCCAAAGTGCCCAAGAGCACTTGGGATTGAGCCAATTCTAAACCTAAGCCTAATTGAACTTGACCAACACCTCCCATAGGTGGCCCTAGGTCCAACACACCACCTCCAGCCAGCCCATGCCTTGAGTTAACCTGGGTCAAGACTTAGGATAACCCAAAGTAGCCAAAAACACATGGACCCGAGCCATCTTCCAACTCAGATCAAATTGGATCCAATTGCCACTTGCATTGGGTCCACCAGACCCAGACCCACTTCCCACCTCAAGCCCAGGGTCTGGCCTGACCTATGTTGAGCCCAAATCGACCCGAAACGAGCAGATTTGGATCAACCCGAGCCATCTTTTAACCTAGATCAAATTGGATCCAATTGCCACTTGCATTGGGTGCACCAGACCCAGACCTACCTCCCATACCAAACCCAGGGTCTGACCTGACCTGGATCGAGCTCAATTTGACTCGAACTGAGTAGGTTTGGGTCCAACCCTTCCACCAGTTCAATCCAAACCTTCCCAGACCAAATTGACTCCACCCTTGGCTCCAGCACGTCCCCATCGACCTCCCCAAGTCAACCCAACCAAGACCATGGCCGGCGGTGGTTGGAACCAATAAGAAATGAGTTCCGGTGGTCCCCCCCAAACAATTGTTGGTTCAAGGCTGCTGTCCACCGGTTTGATCCCCACGATCTCCCTAGGATGTCGCCATCATCCACATGGCAGCGATCCGAGCCCTCTCCAGCTCAATCTCAGCAGTCCAAGCTCCCGAAAGGTGGCCGAATACCCTCAAGCTTTCCACACCACCAAAAAAGGATCGACATTTATTCTCAATCAATTCCTAGAGCTCCTTCGAACTCCCAGACGCTCCATTTGCGCTCCCAGATCAATCCCTCCTTCCGTTCAAGCAAGCGCCCGTGAAAGCTTTCGGCGTCCCGCTCAAAGTCGCACCTCCAGCCGTCCTTCGGTCCCGACGCCTGAAGGAGAATAGTTTGCCATCATCCCCTGAAGCTTTCAGATAGAGAAGCTCATTCGTTGAGGCCTTCTCTGCGATAATCCCTCCATCCTGAGCTCCCTAGCTAGGTAGTCCAGTCAAGTGTAAAGGAAACCTTCACCTCAATAGATCTCCACCGTTGGATTGAAGGTTTCCACCGTCCTGATCCTCCCTGTGAAATTTCATTAGAGTTCGCCGGCGAGATCGCCCGGATCAAGCCGGAGAAGCTCTGCGGTCTCGGATACGCGTGGGAGGTTGAAGATGAAATCTCAGCCGTTGATCTCGATCAACGGCTTGGATTAGATCCCGCGGTATCGGAGCGCGTTTGATCCCAGCCGTTCGATCTGCCATCCGATGGCTGTGGCTAATCCGGCCGTTAACGGTTAGCGCCAATGATTGATTGGCCAATCAGTGCGCGGCGCGTGTAAAGAGCTGCTGACTGTTTAATTGCCAAATTAATAAATCAAGAAATTCAAGGGAACTTCAAAAAATCATAACTCCCTCCAAACTTGTCCAAATTAGGTGTTCTTAGGCTCATTGGAAAGGTCTCAGGGAGATCTACAAGAGTCCTATGGTTCCAGACCCTAGTTAGGCCAGTGTTAGGCTTAATTTCAATTTGAGCATTTTATGAATTTCTTTAATTACTTTTTAAATACAAGTCCACCAGGTATGGAATATTGGGAGATTGAAATTGAACATGTTTCTGACATGTCCAAATTTTATCTCCCCATTTTAAGGTGTTCAAAAGCATTTTCCCCAATTTTTAAGTTTAAGGGTCATGGTTTGACCCTTAAATTCAAAAGGGGATATAGACCTATCAAATGGGATTTAGGGTGTGATTTTTGGTGTGCTGATGATGAGTATGGTAAGGAGTGTAGAGCCACTAATTTTGCCCCAATCCAAGCCTAGGATAGACCCCTATAGTGATTTGAAGGTGACTTAGAGCTCACCTTGGGTGGTTTGGTTAACCACCTTAGAGTACTCCATTTGAGATCAAATTTGGTGGGTTTAGTCCTTAGGGTCAGGTGATCCTATGGTCCAAATTTCATCAAATTTGGGAGTTTATTTGGTTCCTCAAGTAGGAGCCTCAAAATCCTTCTTAGAAATGGCCTGTTAACCCTAATCAATTTATAATGAACTATTCTTAACTTTTAAAATCCATTAAAATGTCCTTAATTGTCCCTAATTAATCCCCTAATCAATAAGAATTGAAACTCTCTTAAATTGCTCTCTAGATTTGTCTTAATTTAGTCCTTAGCTAAAATTAGGGTTTAACCAATTTTAATAAATCTTAAAAATCTTAAAAATCTCAAAAGGGCTTTAAACACTTGTTGATCTGTCCTTAGGTCATTTATGGCCTTTGGAATTGATCCCATGAAGTTTAGGGCTCATTTGGGTTCAAATCCTTAAGCAGCCCCCTTAGTCGTAATAACTTGGTAATTCCTACGAAGATGTATAACTTCTAAAATTCACTACTAATTATAGAAAAAATTTGACCAATCAAACTTAATGGCTAATAACTTGAATTAGAATCTATTACTCCCTAAAAATATTAAACCTCCATGATTTGGTCAAAGTCAAGGACTCAGCATCTTAGGTGACCTTAGGTCAAAACGGGCCAGAAATTCCAAAAATCATAACTTTTGATAGAAAACTCCAAATTGAGTGTGCCACCTGTATAACAACTCATAATTAAGTCTAGTATTTATTAAAAATCTGAAACTCTCAAGATTAATTCTAGTTTTGAAAGTCAAATTTTGACCCCTTAGTTAACGTATCCGGATAACTCTTTAAAATCTATTAACACCTCCAACTCCTAAAAATTTCTTAATAGGTTAATAAAATTCTCAACCAACCCATTAAAATCAGTAA
Source organism: Dendrobium nobile (assembly GCA_022539455.1). Classification (NCBI taxonomy): domain Eukaryota; kingdom Viridiplantae; phylum Streptophyta; class Magnoliopsida; order Asparagales; family Orchidaceae; genus Dendrobium; species Dendrobium nobile. Next base: position 32,413,157 of record CM039718.1, on the reverse strand, counting down.
TCAACTCCCCTTAATATTAATTCACTCCTTTAATTCCAACCAATTTAAAATAGCTTAATTAACCCCGATTGCTACTAGGTAACCCAGGCCTACGAGGCTATTAGCTTAGCCCCAAGGAAGGTGAAATAAACTTCACGACCTCGGTGTGAAACAAAGGTAGTGATCAATTAACTTTTAAAATACATTTAATTAAAATTCCTAATTTATTAATATTTAAAGTTTAACTAAAATCCCCCTTTTAAGCCTTAACAATCCCAGAACTTTAGATAACTTTGACTAATCACCCAACTTAAGATTTATCCCAGCCACATGACCTTTTACACACACTTTAGATGATGTGCTAGGACAACTGACTCTAGATCTAGGTTAGGCCGGTGTTTACTTTACTGTTGTGTGCCGGATTTTTCGTAGTTTTCACTGCATGTTGTGGATGAAATTGCTTTGCTGTATCTGCTTACTTTTCTACACTCTGTGGATGAATTAATGTGTTTGGTGACTAGATTACCCTTAGGTTAGGTATGATCTCGATGTTCACATAGTTTTCTGCTGGTGGCCACGCTCATGCAGGGCAGTAAAAGGGGGCTAAATCAATAATAAAATTATTAATTATTATAAATGCTTGCACAGGTGCTTCAGCTGCTAAAGCCCCCAAATAAAAAGAGCGTGGCCAGTGTGTTTTACTTTCTTTTCTGCACTTATATAACTACTTGGGAATAACTGCTTCTTATTTATGAACTGCTTAGGATAACCTTGCAGGAGAGTCTAAAATTTTGATTTGATATAAATGTAATTTGTACAATTATTAAGTGTTGTGAAAGTTAATTTTGAGTTGGGATACATAGGTTCAAAGCTTGGATTCCAAAGAGGAAAGGATGCTCTTTTAGGAAGTATTCCTTTCTCTATTTGGAAATCCAAATTTGGATCACACTTCTCTTATACCCAAAGAGGAAAGAGTGGCCTTCCCCTTAAAAGGGAAGTGCCCTCTTATCCATTTGGATAGATTACCATGAAGAATCCAAGGAGTTTGAGAAAAAGGAGTCCAAAGAAGAACAAGATTGAAGGCTTGAAGATTGAGAGTATCCCACTCAAAACTACTTGCATCATTACTAGGTTTAGAATCCGGGTTGTTGTCAGTGGTGCCCGGCCACTTTACTTTCTGCAAAACTCTGATTTGTAATAAGCAAAGCAACTTTGCCTATGGACATTTATTAATTAGTTAATATTTGATGTGATGAATTGATTGCCTTTAGGATTGCCTGCTTTTCTTAGTTTTTTGGCGATTGTGTGCCACTTTTGTTTTCACCTGGATACGTGAGACTCGTGAGGGTGTGAAAGTTTTCTACTCATAACTTTAAAAGTCTAAAATTTTAGTGAGTCTAAAGAACATAGAAAGATAACGAATCTAGGGAATTAGCCGGAGATCGACCCCGGGGTCGCATGCATATTTTTGCATTTCTTCTTTCCTTATTTTAGACCCTTCCCCGCCTACGGGTAGAGTCCGGATAGTCTGACCTATGAGGATGAGGTGCCAGACCTGGGGAAGTTCAGTCAACTAAAAAATTATTTTATAAGCCTATTTTTAAAATTTCAAGCATATTTGATTTGGAAGTTGTCGACCAGCATGCATTGCATTAGATACAAATTAAAAGAGTCAAAAATTTTAAATGCATCAGTTTTAGCATTTTAGCACCCAACATAAGTCAAAGGGGTCAATTAGGAAAATTTCTAGACGTCGGCCCCAATTCTCCAAAACCTTAAGCACAACGTCCCTACCAATCTTTCATAAAAGACCAGACTCATCTCTTTTAAATCGATTAGGTGGTTAGCTGGCTCCCCAATCCAGGCCGGGGTAAGTCCAGGCATTACACTGCATTAGTTAGGATCGGACGACTGTGGTCCAGTGTCCAAATTAGATTTAGGATCCGGGGCAGATCTTTTATTATAAGACCTCAAATTTCGGGAATATAGTCCCAAATTTCTAATAAAATGGTCAACTTCAATTAAAATCTCCTTTCAATCCTAAAATATAAAGCCCAACACTTAGATTAAGTTGGGACACTTCCAGATGGTTCTGGAATCTCAAGGTGTCCCCTACCTCTCTTCCTTTGATTCCGTTAATAAATGTTCAATCTTGATCCATTCTCTTATGATTTTCCAAGAGATTCTATTCACTTTTTTTGATATCACTCCTAGAAAATCTAACAAAATTTCATTCTTATTTTAATCGAGAGTTTCCATAGGGGACTCTGTCTCCTTATGATGTAATTAACTACGAGGGCTTGCGCTCGTAGGAGATTTGGAACCACACACATCTGATTTCAAAATTAATCTTTTTAAAATCTTCTTAGATTTCTTTGGGAAAAGTTAAAGAATGATTGCCATTATCATATTAGAAGAATTATCATTGAAAGGTATTATCTCCCTTTGGGGAGATACATCCTTCTTTGATAAGGCTTTGGATATGAATTCGGAAATCATACTTCTTGAATACCATAACTGGATTATTTAGTTGAACTCTACCTCGTCCCCTCAGGGCCGTGTGGAGTTTTCTTTAGAATCTAGCTATGGGATTCAAGATAAATTACATAATTCTAAGTCTGAACACCGTTATGGAATTTTATTTTCATCCTTCGGGGTGATATACTTTTTCGAATGAGTTGATTCGACTTCTAGAATTAGAATTTAATCTCAATTTTAAAATTCCCAAAGAAAACTAATAATTTTCAAAACCTGTTTTCAAAATTCTACCAACAAGCACCTATCTAGTCTTTCTAAGATCCGAGCTCCACCTGATTTTTTATTGCACCAAGTAAACCTTGAGACCAATAAAATTTTGTTCATGATAATCAGGGTTAGAAAAAAATGATTTCAACTCCTTTGATCCTTATGAAAAGGCAAATCCTCTTCCTCCCCTTTTATCACCTTTGGATAATAGGTAATTAAAATCACCACCTGCCATAGAATAATTATCAACTAGCATAAAATTCTCCAATTGATTCCAAAGATCCCGCCTTATGTCTTTAGATGTAAAATGTTCATTCTAAAAAATGTGAAATCTCACCTTTTGTCTTTGGATGTAAAGTGTTCATTCTGAAAAAATGGGAAATCTTAACTAGGAAATTTTGACAAAATATCTTATAAAGGAGTGTTACTAGGTTACTGAAATGTTATGATATCCTATAGAATTTTCACTAAAATAACACTAGTAGTAGAGGTGCCACTCATGTTGTATTTAATTAATATGATAATTTTGGAGAGTCATCCTAAAGAACACTGGTAGTAAAAGTGGAAGATGGTGTAGAAATTATCCAAGGAGTAGATTCTATAAATATGGTGCAAAGGGTAGAACTTGAAAACACAATGCCTAGAGAATGGTGATATTTTTCAAGTCATCCTAAAGAACTGATCTTAGGATACCCATTTGAGTGTGTTAGAATAGGTTTTGGACTTAGAAAAAAAATAAACCACTCTGGCTTAATTTCAATGATTAAACCCATCAACATAAATCAAGCCTTATCTAATGAATTCTAGATCCTAATCATACAAGAAGAGTTAAATCAAATTATGTGGAATGATATTTAGGAACTTATTGAAATACCTAAGAATTATAGTGTGGTTTTAACTAAATTAGTTTTCAAAAACAAAATGAAAAATTCTACTATTGTGGCTAGAAATAAAGTAAGATTAGTGGCTAAGGGTATAACCAGATAAAAGGGATTAACTTTGGATAGTCCTTTAACCCTAGAGCTAGTTTAGAAGCCATTAAGGTGCTATTATCCTTTACATACTTTATTGGATTTTGAAAGTGCTCTGATAGCACTAGAAAGTTTGTTAGGGATGCTAGGCTCTATGAACTGGCCCAAAGCTAATTAAGAGAGAGAGGTGAATTGGTAAAAAATAACTTTCAATCAAAACCAATATCACCACAAAGAAATCAACGATGCAAAAATTAAATGCGGAAGTAATAAAAGAAAGAACACACCAGATTTATAATGGTTCGGTCAAACCTTGACCTACGTCCACTCCTTGGAGGCACCTTCTAAGTATTGCACTAAAAATGTGACTCTCCTTTAGCCCCCACAGCTAGGCAGAGAAGACCTTACAAAATCACTTCCACCTTCCCTGAAGACAAGCTTTGAATTCGACAGTATTAAGGTGCAAGCCTGCTGGAGCAACCGTGTGGAATCCCCCTTCATAAGCCCTTAAGTCGCCGCTCATAGGATCTTCTCCCTCTCTCATACTTCACCCATTCCTCACTCCCTTTCAGGCTCTCTGTTCAAGTTTCCCCCAAAAGAATGAAGCTACAATGGCTGCCAAAGACAGTTACAAATGTCATGTCATAGCTTGAATATAATATCTCAAAATGAGATCATTAATGCAAGTTGTCGACATTATCATCCAAGAAGATACTAATATCATCCTGTATGATCAGTGCAATTTAAGCCCAGTTAATCGAGACAATTTGAGATGATCAAAATAAATTTTTTCTTATCGTCCAAAATAATAATATATCGTTCTAGATGATCCGTATAAATTATGGAATATCATCCTGAACATCGCCCTGAAAAAGAGCTGTCTGATCTCCAATCGTCCAGGGCAATCTGGCGATCGTCTAGGATGATTTGATCGTGCAATCAAGTCATAATTTCTTTCCTTAAATTCTAGAGAAATTTTGGAAAAATTATCCTGGATCATCCTGGACGATATTTTATAGTCCTATACGATCCACCTGGATGATGTCCAAAAATAAGTAATTCCTAAATAGATCTGGCGTCAGATTCTTTCTATTTTGAGCATATCTTCCTGGCTGATAGAAAATCATCCAGGATGATGTGTTTTGCATAATGATGGCTGCTTTAATGAGGATGCCCTAATTAGGGTTTTTGCTTTTGAACAGATCATCCAGGCCAATATAAATATCGTCCCTGACGATGTTACCAAAAACAGTTTACTCTAGGGAACAGTCAGAAAATCTTCCAAGTTACAAAGTATCAGGAGCCACACCAAATACAATAGACTCAAGAAAGGAAAAAAGGGTTACAAATTGACTCAGATCTAGTCTACCCAATCTTGAGCTGGTTCCAAATTACAGTCTGATCTTATGGACCTACAATGTTAGTAAAAAGGACAGTCATAGAGAAATAAGAGTATTTGCAAAAAAGAGTGTTTGCTATTATTAAAATCATAATCCATAAAAACAGATCCGCAACAATCTCCCTCTTTTTGATGATGGCAAACCTTTCAATTCGAATTTTCAAAAAGGAAATATTTTCTCATAATCTCCCCCTCATTAGAATAAAACTTTAAAAAGTAGGGGAGATAAAAAATTTTGTTTTTGATTTTTTGAAAGAGAAAAAAGATACAAATACAAAAACAACAATACGTTCTCCTCGTTTGACATTATCAAAAAGAGAAGGGACACAAACAATAAGAACAAAATGATTAAAAGACAAAAATAATCCCTGATCTAATTAACAGAACAAATATTCTTAAAATTAGAAAATTACCTCTTGATTTTATTCAAAAAATTTCCATTACAATTTTGAAATTTATTTTGGATGCAAATGCTAGATAAAAGTTACATAAACATTTAAATGTGCATGCAAATCCTAAACTATGAATGGGCAACACCCCTATAAGACATCAGATTGATATGGTATTCTTGTTCGCCAAGTTTGCTTTGATTTTATTATGAAACCAAGTAACCATAGGATATACTTAATCTCATAAGTTAAATCCCATAATTTTTTCCCCTATTTAAGAGAAGAAAAAAGGATGAGTTTATTTTAAATTTGTGTTCTAAATATGCTATAAGTGAAATCACCTATAATTAATTACAACTCCCATGAGAATACTCTCAATTAAAGTGAAAACTATAATTTTCAAATCTTATTAAGTTAAAGAAATATTTGGGCTATTAAGATTTTAATGGACAAGCTTTTAGATTATAAATTCTATAGTTGTATTTGAAATATAGATTTAGATTTTTTATTTTTGATTTGAAAGATTAGAATGGGAATGGAATTTTTTGAGACTGAGGGGTGTACATAATCTGGGCTTACACTTTCCTAGAGTGAGCTACAAGCTAATAATCCAAAGCATAATAAATCACCACTTAATGCAAGATTATATATAATTTATTTTAAGAGTAAAAGAATTATAATTTAGGAAACTTTATAATCAGAACTATGCACTATGTATATGATCACGTTATGAAATAATGCATGAATCATAATGTTTAAATAAAATAACTTTTATTCATTTATAATTTTAGAATATAACCAGGGGTCTGTAATTAAAAAAGGTGGCCAATCTGCACCAACAACAAGCTTCGATTTCTATTTGTATATAACTATAAATATGAATATGATTATTTATTATAGCCTTCATTCATTTGGAAGCTTAATCCTTTACTGTATTCCAAATTAACTATTCAAAGATTTAGATAATTAAAATATTATTTTAAAGATAAGTTTAACTATTGAAATAGTTAATTTTAGATTTTATAGAATATAGCTTTCTACAACTTCAAAGTGCTCTGAGTTTTGGATATTAAGGCTTTTTATATGAATTACATTTGATCATATAATTCACTTATTAATTTTTAGAGGTCACATGAGTTTTTGTAATTTTCATAAATATTAGATCTAATTATAAATTTAATATATTTGAGTTTGCTTAATTTAAATTTTTCTACTATTAGTTATGGATTTTAAAATTGTAATGTATTTTTGTGTATTAAGTTTGACCAAATAGTTAACCTTTTCATTCATAGTGATTTATTGAGTTTTAATATTTTCATAAATACTAAACCTTACTATTAGTTTAATACCTTTGAGTTTATTCAATTTGGATTTTTCTGATTTTACTTATGAATTTTGCAAGTAATGTAATTTATGTGAATTAAATTTAACCAAATTATTAATTTTTTTATTTACAATGATTTCAAGCATTTTTATATTTTTGATTAATATTAGATCATATTATGAATTAAAATGTCTCAGAGTTTGCCTAGTTTGGATTTTTTTATAATTATTTATTAATTTTAAAAATTTTGTAATATTATGGAATAATTTAATTTTTTAACTTTGGGAGACAATCTTATGTTCTAACAAATCAACTCCAAACCTCTTCAAAACATTCCCAAATGTTAAAAAAAAATTATAGGGATGATTTCAGGTGCTTAAAATTAATTTGTTATTTTTTATAATTTTTTAAAATTTTACCTAGTTAATTCTTAAATTATCTTGATTATTAAAATATTCTCTATTTTGTGTAAATTTTAAGGGGCTTTAATTTTTCATATAATAAGCATAAAATTCTATAAAATTTGACAATTAGAATATATTTTTTAGATTTAATTTGTATTTATTATGAACTTTAAAGTTCTTAGATTAATTATGTATATTAATTTTGGGTTCACTAAATGACAGACCCATCTCTAAAAGTACTAAAATTTGAAACACAGGCACATGTGTAAATGCACTTTAAACCCTTGAATTTGGCCAAGTCAAAGTCTCCGAAAGTTTAACAATCAATCATGAAATGTAAATGCATCTATTGCTTTGATAATATGTTTTGAACAATATTTTTATTAGAATTAAATAAAGTTAGTGGCTAGCTATCCCTTGCATGGTAAGCACACCATTGAGAAATGTTAATAAAGTTCAATGTATTCAAAGAGTTATGAACTTTTAAATTTATGGGTTAAAAATGGACTATTAACTTTAAAAAATCAAATCACAAAAATCTAGAGAAAATTTGGACTAAATAAAATTATGGAATGTAAATAACATACTAAGGAATCCTCCACCAAAAATCAAGCCCATTTTGACCTTTGGATTTTGATAAAACTAAGAAAATAGGAATTCAATCAAGTTTACTTTTCTTAAATTCTAAAGAACAAAATTGGTCAAAATCATCTATAAAAAATAATATAGTTGAATACCTTTCGAGTAAACTTACAAAACTCAATTTGGTGGAGAATAAGATTTTTTAGGATTTCTTGATGTTATAGCCATTTAGTTAGATTAAATATTGTATTTAAATAGATTTTAAGCACCAAGCCCATCATTAACCAGTCGTTGGCAATGTTTGAAATGGTGACACCATACCGTTATGATCCAAAGACATATGGCAGTGTTATATACATAACTTTTTCCTATCACAATTGGATTCAGTCATCGAATTGATCATGGGAAGCCAAATGATCCTCACATGGCCACATAATCCACAGATATTCAAAACTGGCAAATGTTCTAAACTAAGAGCCATTGCATCTAGTTCAATTTATCTTGGCAATTTTATCAACTGATTAAGCAATTAGATAAACCATATCTATTTGGTTCCATTCGAATTAAAATTTTTAAAGGCTTATATCTTTCGATCCAAACACTCAAATTTAATAAAATTTAAAATAGAGGATCATGGAACCCTAATCTTTCAATGTCTAGATTTTGGAAGGTAAATGAATTAAGCTCTGTGAGCATATTTAGTATGAAATTTAAGCCTCAAATAAAGATATCACACTAATTAGTAGATGTATTTGCAAGATCTTAGACTCTAAAGATTTCCTGAAGGACCTTCTTTAACATCTATAGATCTTGGACTCTATAGATTGCTCTAGGAACTAATTCATCCTTTCTTTCTCCTTCTTGCTCTCTCTCCCTTAATGGTTTAGAGTTTTCTACAATTTTGGAAGGTAGGGGGAATCTCTGTGGGAGTTGGGGAAACTTTTGATGAGGCCGGAGAACCAATTTGACCAATCTTTTCATTAGGGAAATGGGTGGAATTTATAGGAGAGAGAATAATAATGTAGGGTAAGGATCTTGTTACTTAAGCCATATAAAGCAACCCTTTCAATTAGGGACTTACTAAAATTAGTTAAGAGAAGGTTCAAATGATTTTCATTATATTAGTACATGTATCTATTATGCTATTAGTGGTCCAAAGATTGAAGAAAAGTAGTTTTATAGTAACCTGCCACATTAGCAACGAATGTGGCTTGACATCCCTATGAGATATAAGTAGTAGTTTCTAAAGTCTATACAAGACATTAGTTTGGTCTAATTTGGAATGGATCATGAATGGGCCCAAAAAAATAGGTTTTAGATATTTTGTTTCAATACATTTAGTTGACCCAAGATAGATCATAGATTAGGAATCTTGGGTCACGTGCATTTTTTTAGTGTACACATGCTACAACAATTTAGGGAAATTAATTTGATATGGGTTGTATCTTCTTTAATAAAAATCCCTATTGGTTAACTTGGTTCAACATATTTTACTATATGATATGTTAAGTGGTATAGGTGAGAAAAATTTCATTCTTTTATAGCCTTTGAAAATGCTTCGAGATTTAAAGGTTAGGAATTTTAAAATACCTTCAAATTGATGCAGTTATCCATAGGTATTTGGCATATCATTATGCCAGTGATAAATTATGAATCCAAGGATAAAGGAAGCTAATGAAGGATAACTATCAAAAGAGGAATGCTAGCTGCTCAAAGTGAATGTGGGTGAACTCAACTCAAAACTAGCTCGGTTGGACACTTGGTGGAGGCAAAGGGCTAAGGTGAAGTGGACGTTGGAGGTAGACTAGAATTCAAAGTTCTTTCCATCTTTTGCCTCGGCTAGAAATAGTTCAAACTACATTGCAAAAATTAAGAATGTTAATGGTGAAATTGTGGAGGATCAACATCAAATTCAGGATGTTATGAATAGTTATTTCAAAGTGAAATGGAGGAACAAAAATTGCAAGCTTTAAGATTGGCCTAGACCATGGAGATGTCTTGATGATGGTGATAGAGAAATGTTGAATAAAGCTTGTACTATAGAGGAGATGGAAGAAGTTATCAAGCATAGTGGAAATAATATCTCTCCAGGTAATGATGGTATCACCTTTTCTTTCCTTAAAGCGTACCGGGAGATAATCAAATTTGATTTGTGGTATGCCATCAATGATTTTTTTGAATCATCGAATATGGATTCTAAATGGATTGAGAAAATTATTTTGCTTATTCCAAAAGTAAGCAATCCATTAGCTCCTTCAAATTATCGACCTATAAGTTTATGTAATACTTTTTATAAATTGGCAGCAAAAATTCATATGAATAGAATGTATCCAATCATCCCTAAATTTATTTCAGAAGAATAATCGGCTTTCTTAGAAGGAAGATCCTTATCGATCACATGTTGATAGCTCAAGAGGTTTAGCATAAACTAAGGCATTCTCATTCTTCAAAAGGTTTTGTATCCTTCAATCAACATGGAGCAAGCTTATGATTCGATGGGATGGCCCACAGTGGCAAAAGCTTTGAATTATTTTGGGTTAACAATTAATTTTTCTAATCTGATTTTGGATTGTGTTCAGAATACAAAATACTCTATTCTAATAAATGACAATTTGTCAAATTGGATAGATGGTCATAGTGGCTTTTGACAAGGATGTCCCTGGTAGCTATTATCAAGTTCTTTTAAATAAAGAGGAGGCTCAATTGGAGTTCGGTTGAGTTCAAGTGGGCCTAGAAGTTCCCATTTGTTGTGTGCTGATGATGTGATTATTTTTTTGGAAGCAAAATTGAAGGAACTCAGCGAGATTAAAAAAATTCAGGGAAAATTCTGTGGGTGGTCAGGATTATCAGTAAACATCAATAAATCTTCTATGGTGTTTGGAAAAACAGTTAGCAGAAGTAGAAAGAAGTCTATTGCTCAAATTTTTGGATTCAAAACAGCCAAGGAATTTTCATATCCTAGAGTAATGCTAGCAACGAGGAGACTAGTTAAAGAAAACTTTAGTTTATTCTTAACAAGGTGTTGAGGATGACAAATATTTGGGGAGAAAGATTGATATCATTGGTTGGCAAGATTTTGTTAACTAAAACAATCTTGTTATCTTTCACCATCTTCCATTGTACCAACTCTCTTGTGCCTAAAAATGTTCTTGATAAGGTAGATAAGATTGGTAGAAGCTTTATTTGGAATAAATCCAACGAGAGACATGGGATCCATTATGTCAATTGGAACATCATATGTTTGCTGCTGAATTGGGGAGGTAGAGCTCTTCATTTTTGTTCTACTAAGGTAGGTCCGTTGAGAGCCAAAATTTTTTGGAGGTATATGAATGATAAAGAATCCTTGCTGCACAAAGTATTACATCAAAAGTATGAAAATCTATTGGAGAACGTAGATTTAAAAAGACGGGGTTACCTGCTTGGAAGATCATCATGGATGGAGGTAAATCTTTAATGCCTTTAATAAGATGGAATGTTGCTAATGGGGTAGATGTTGACGTATTAATTGATTCATGGATTTTGGATGAAAGCATTAGCAGATGGCCTACCTTTGTTTCTTCTCACGATAGCAATATATTTTCAGTTTCTAACTTCATCTCTAATGGAAGTTGGAATGTGGACGTTTTAAGCAAATTTATGGGGGAAGACCTTGTTAACTTAATCTTACAAATTAATATTAAAACTAGATTGGAACAAGACAGAATGGAGTTGCTCTTTCAAAAAAATGGGAAGTCCATCCCTTACATGGTGTTCGAGAACTCGGTTAACCATACTGCTCCAAAGAAGATGTGGAGCTAGATCAAAAAAGGAAAGCATAACTAAAAGGTGGAGAGTTTTTGGTGGAGAATTTTTAATAATGGTCTTCCTACATATAATTTCCTTGAGTATAGAAGATTGCTAAGGGAAAACAATTTCCCAAGGAGATGTAATGATATTGAAGATGTCAATCATGTTGCTGCTAGATGTGAAAAGCTGAAGGAAGTTCTTCATCAGATCGCTAAATGGGGTTTTGCTGTCGAGGTTTTTGATTCATTGTTAGATTGTTGTAATTGGCTTTCTAGACAAGGCTCCATTATGATTAATCTATATTGTAACGTGGTTTACTTTACATGGAAGTCAAGGAATAAGTTGATCCACAAAGGGAAGGATGATAGCTCATTGATTATTTTAGTTCTAATGCAGTGAGTTATGCTTCAATTATTGTTCAAGGAGTTCGTAGAATCTCAGGTATATGGGATGCTAATCAGCCTTCTAGGCTGTCTAATCTACATTGGTACCCCCCTCCTCCCAATTGGTTAAAAGTAAATGTGGATGTTGCCTTACTTCTTACAAACCAGGAATTGGACGGGTGTTTCGTGATCATAGAGATAGATTCCTCTTGGTTTTTGGTAAATTGTATGTTAATTGGGATATATCTTCTTTGGAATTTTTGGCTACACAATAGATAAAGGAGATGATAAAAGATTGGATGTTTAAGTTCAAGGGAATTATAATTGATGGAGACAATGTCATCATTATGAAGTTTTTGAGAAAAGCCAAACAAAGTGGAGATACAAAATATGAAGGTATTCATTTATTTAAAGAATTTAACCATGTCATTTTTAATTGTGTTGATAAAAGGTGCAATAAGTTAGCAGATTTATGTTCTAACTATGACATTTTGAGTTCTTTTATTTAGGATGATGTTAGTGTGAATAAGGTTCCTCATTTATTTATGTCTTTGTTAAAGGAGGAATCCATTCTTTAGAGTCCTTTTTTTTATTCCTTTTTCTTTAATGCAATTTCTTGCATTTCATTAAAAAAAAAAGATATTTGTTCTGGTTTCAATGTGATGGAAATTTCTCCAAAAATAGTTACGAACCAAGGCATATTGGATTTGGTTTTAACAATGGATTTTGGATTATTGAATTATCATTGAGTTTAACAAACGAATTATATTTAGACTAGGTTTAACAATGATTTAGAGAAATTTTATGTTTTGAATGCTCAAATCATTGACAAGCATCAATGGTAGCTAGTGATTAAATAGTTGATTAGATGATAGTTAGGGGAGTAGCAACAAAAGGATTTGGTGTTTTATTTTTTACTTTAATTTTGAATTGGTGAATGAATGAGGATGATTAAACATTTTTTTTAGTTTTGAAATGAGTACATAACTGATAATCATTTAATGCTTTTTAAAAGTTTGATATGAGCATAAAAGACAATCAAGGGTAATTGTCAAGTGATGGTTTTTTTATGTCAATTATCAAGTCACCATATCTAACATAGTGATCATTTTTACTTAAAGCTAAAAGAGTAGTTCATTTATTTATATATAAAGATTGATGTTTGATATAGAAAAATTGACCTCGCTTAAAAAATGTGGTCAACAAGGAACTTGAACTAGTAAATGTGGAATGCATAAATTATTTTTTATATTCTTTTAAATTAGAGAATTACATGCATTTTTCTATTTGAACTATTGGTAAGGATGTCAAAGATAAACTATACATTCCTTATGAACGTACAAATGAGGTAAAAAAATCCAAATTATATTTATTGTTGCATGAATATGAACTCTTTAGTATAAAACCTAGTAAAATTATACCTCACATAATAGCAATCGTTCTTACATCTTTGCATGCTTTAGAAAGGGAGCCATATAATTCTAAAAATGTTAAAAAAATATTACATTACTTAAATGTTAGTTTTGATGTTAAACTCAGTACGATCTATGAAACTAAAAAGTTTATTACACACTCTATTGATAATTTAATGGGCTCTCTCATTACATAAGAGTAAAAAGTGAGGGAAAGACTTCAGGATGTAGGTGACAAGAAAAGGAGAACAATATGGCATTGATAGTCGATGCATTAGTAGCAATAGTTTTGGACCTGATGACAATAAAGATATAGCCTTGATGTGAAAGAAAATTCTAAAACTTTCTAAAGTAAAAAATAAAAGCATCACAAGAGAAGAATAGAAGTAAATATAGTAAACTTATTAAAGTAAATAAATTTATTTTTTTTAGTCCAAGAAGTTGGGAATTCTATGGTTATAAAAGTTTGTGAAGGGAGTTCAACCCTAAAGAACTAACTCGAGGCTAACCAAGAGGGGGGTGAATTGATAGTTTTAAAAAACTCTTTAAAAAAAAATAAATCTTTTTGATCTTTTAAAATTTTTAAAAATAAAACAATAACCCTTGATGTAGAAGAAAAATAATTTTCACCATAACAATACCATAAGATTTCTCAATCACAAAATAAATCATAAAAGAGTGTGAAAATAAAATGTGATAAAAGAAATTAGAAAGAACATATCAAATTTTATAGTGGATTGGTCAAATCTAGCCTACATCCACTCCTTGGAGACTCCCTCTCCAAGTGTCGCACTAAATTGAAGTGACTCTTCTTTTTCTCCCAAAGTAAGGTGAAGAAGCCCTTACCAAATATTTCCATCGATATAGTGAGGCAGAGAATCTTAAATTCTTTTACTCCTCCTAGAGTAGGCAGACAACCAGGATATCTTTTTTTCTCTCCTCGTGAAGGCAAAGAAACATGGAATCCTTTTATTCCCTCCTAGAGTAGGCATACAACCTGGTTCTAATGATAAAGGTAATCTCCCTAGAGTCACTAAATAATCAGTGGAGCAACTCAAAGAAGATGAGGAACACCTTGCTAGGAGCAACCTTTGTGATTCCCTCACAAGATCTCCCTCATAAGGATCTCTCTCTTTCTCTAGCTCTCCCATTTTATTCTTAAGCTCCCTCTTGGATCAACTTCACAAAAAAATATTAACACAAGTATTAATATAATACCACAAACAAAAAAGTCTCCAAAAGAAGCTCTAATTTTAAATTATGCCCAATTGATCACCTAGGATGAGCGACAAATCATCCTATACGATTCTTAAAAAAGAGCCCTTTGATTTAGGACAATCACCTTTTCTCTGTACAATCAGAACAAAAATTTGTACAGATCATCCAGTACAATCTTGAGATTATCCTAGATATTTAGTTCAAGATACTATATTCATAGTCCAATATGATATGGGACAATGGCTGGAAGTCTTCATATCATCCCATAAATATCTTAGGAAGGTCAAGTATGATACTCTTAGATAATTAGAAGAAAATTATAGTTTTTCATCTTAGATGATAGGGATCATCTTACAAAAAATACTATGCCATCCAGTATAGTCAAAATGCACCTTATATGATATGATTGAATAATTTAATTTTTTCCTTAATCACTAGATTAATTTAGGCATTATTATCATAAATCACCCAGCACGATATGTATCATCCTATAAAATTAGAAAAAAAAATAAAGTAAAAAATTACCTAAATTATGATGAGAGACTATTTTTAATCCTCTAAATTAATCATCATGGATGATATGGATCCTCCAACTCAATTAGTTCAATCACACAAAATTACATCAATGCTCTAATCAGCATTTCTATTCTTAGTTGATAGTCTAGTATGATTTCAAATCATCCTAGATGAAATAATACTAGATGATTAGGTCAGAAATAATAAAATGCTCTAACTCAAAAAATTTCTCCCCCTGAGTGTGTGTGTGTGTAAGGTTACTTAGCTTTAGGTCCACCATATTATAGCTTTGACTCAAAAAAGGTAAAAAAAAATACAATGAATTGAAACTACAAGTAGACTCAATCCTAATCTACTTGATCTTGAGCTAATTTGCATTGCAAGTGATTTTATGTACCAGAAAGGTTAGTAAGCAAGGTAAATAAAATTGATATGCAGTAATAGTAGTGGTAAAGAAACAATAAATGTTTGTTATCATTAAAATTATAGTATTTGGATCCAAATTTGCAACAATCTCAACCTTTTTATTGATGGCAAATATTTTTATTAAAACATTCATATCAAACAAGAAATAGTTTTTTATCTTTTTTTTTTAATTAAAGAAAACAAATTAAAATACAAAAATAATAGCTATAGAATAAAGTAAATTCCACTGAAAATAAAATCAAACAACACAACAACTACTTCCCCTTTTTACATCACAAAAAAGGAGGAAATAAGGAGAGCACTAAATGGACCATATTACAAAAAAGTGAACAAGTACACATATAGAAATAAACACTTTTAGTCTAGTAAAATGATGAATCCTGATCAGTGGAGGTGGTGGTGGTGGTTGTTAAAAGTATCAGTAAAGAGAAACAAATTGCTCCCCAAACTAGTCCAATTCCTAGTCATACTGGTACTACTACTAGGCTTTATATTCCTCAAACTGAGCTCCTTCCTAATCATGTTGTTGCTATTTATTAATGATATATGGCTCAAATCTGGCATCTCATTTGTTAAACCTCTAAACCAGTTGATTGAACTGAGAGTGTTGATGGATATGGTTAGGAGTAAGAATATGTACTTGCTCTTTTATTACAACCACACCATGCACAGGGTGAGGATGAGTACTATAAAGGATCTAGAAGGAGCTATTTGAGTAAAAAAAAGTGAGGTGTTCATGTGGGCTTGGACAGTCAAAGTTATACTTGGAATCAAGGACATAGGTATTGATATGTCGTAAGACTAGATTTGGCTTTCTTTTATGTTTGGGATCCCTAATGGTGGTTAGATTTTAAATATACCAAATTTGAAGATCAGTGGTAGTAAAATCTTGACGAACCATTAAATAGTAGGTGGTGAGTGACAAAATGGGATAATATGGATCTGATCCCTAGCTTTAGGAATAATGGAGGTGTGAGAATGTGCTAGATGGTTTGGGTAGTTTTAAGTAAGGAATAATTTGCAGAGTCAAGAAGTGGGCATTAGTTTCCAAAAGAAGGATATTTATAGGGCCTAAATGAAAATTATGATCTAAAGCCAAAAGATGATGTTTGTTGCCAGTGGTGGAAAGGTGGATAAATTTTTAGAAATCTTGATATTTTATTTTGACATGGTGATGATTAACAGAAGATTGTAGTGCAGTATAATCAGAATTAAGATAGATGGCAAAAAATTCAAAATGGAGTTCTAAATTTTATGGGGTATCATCCATGTTGATGTGCAATTTTGGATCGACCTAACAATATTCAAATCTTCTAATTATTTTTGCCACATTGATTTTATAGTATGATGTTTGAGTTATATGGGATGATCATTAATAATTAGTGTAGATCAATAGTTGGACATGGTATAATCAGAGAGGTGTACCTTTGTTCATATAATATAGGATGATATGGATCATCTTGGATGATGTGAGAAAAATTAGAAAACATTATGGAATGAAATGTGATGATCATGAGTTCTTTAAGTCCAAATTAAGATAACAAAAAAAACCATAAAATAACACAAAACATAGAAAAAAAATCAATTATAAATCAAAATCAAAATCAAAAGAATATTTTTTTTTTGGATCGATCAACTCTACTATATGAAAAATTTTTCATATGTATGGATTAAAAATTAGTAATAATTGAATTAACATTGTTTAAATCAAAAAAGGTTTAAAACTAAACTTATTAACCCTTTCTGGGACTCCTTAAAGATTTAAAATGTTTAAAAATATATATATAATTCAGAAAAGAAATCAGATAAGAGATGTGATTTGTTCAAGCTTCATTTCAAAAAATACTTGAAAGAATAATATTGCAGGGTAACAAATCAAAATCATGATTTTCAAAAATTAAGTGTTTGATGTTGTCAAGGGGGACATGAATTTTTTAAAGATTTAAAGATTTAAAAGAGAAACAAACTTATATTTTTGTGCTCATTTTGTGCCTTTTTTTTAATTATCTAGTGCATTTTGCACATTATTTTATTTTTGATAAACATTGATTTATCTTGCAGTTACTTGGTGGTCTTTACACATATTTTAATTTTTTCCTTTTTGGCTCATTTTGTGCCTCTAGTTAATTTTTTGAGCTGGCTCAATTTTGAAACCTGTAAAGACACTTAGTTGTGATAATATTTTCTAGAGATAAGAAGAGAAAAACTCAGTCTCTAATATAAGAAAGAAGAAACCACAAATCAGAATCATATTAATTTGATAAATACAACAACTTGAAGAAGAAAACTTGAAAGTGATGTAATGACTTTGAATATTATTCATATGAGATAGATTACTGTAAGAAGATAAAATAAATCTCCATTTCAAAGTCTAACTTTTAATTTGAAATAGATTTTAATTCAAAAAGAAAAATGCATCGCTAATGGAGATAAAGGAAGGGAAACAAGCAACGATGTTTCTTCCTATTACTAATTCTAGGAGGTCAAGCCATCAGTGACCATTGATCTGATTCCAAAAAAAAAATTGAAAGGAAAAAATGATAGAAAAAAGAAAGATAATGAACAAAAGTACATAAAAAAAACATACATGCAAATAAAACAAACATAAAAATGATAAAAAAAAAGAAAATAGTGATTTCAAGAATTTATATCTATGAAACCTAATTTGGTTCTTAAGATGCTGAAAGTTTCAAAGGCCACATCCATAATGTTATTCCTTCCCTCATTATTTGGTTTTTTTTTGTTGGAAAGGAATCAATCTCTTTTTAATGATGTGTAGATGAATCATCTTAATGTTATTTAGAAGGTGAAGGATAAGGTTTTATCTCTTGTGGCTGTTAAACTTATTTTTCTAAAGAATTTCAAAAACTATTATTTCATTGGTTCTATTTTAGGGCTTCACTTGGAGGGTGATCCTTCTGCTTTTAAAGCTAATGTTTTTTACTGGATAAAACCCCCCATTAATTTCTTTAAACTGAATGTGGATTATGCTAGTAGTGACAGTTCTATGGGATGAGGTGGTGCTATGAGGGATAGTAATGGTTGCCTTATTATAGCTTTTATTGGACCTATTCATAATGTTAACTACTTTATTGCTGTCACTATAGACATTCTTTATGGTATTCAATTATGCATATCTCTTAACTTAACTAACTTTTTTATTGAAGTGGACTATGATTATGATTTTTAACTATTTCATGCTGATGAGGATATGTGTTGTATCGTAAACATTTTCTATCATGTAAGGGAGATTAAAAAGCTACTGCTATTTTTGAATTTCTCATTTCATCATATTTACGAGGAAGGTAATGCCTGTGTTTCTTGGCTTGGTAACGAGGGTTGTAGTCTTGACTATTTCTTTGATGTTATTTGGTCCTCCATTCCGGTGGTTCTTTGTGGTATACTTAAACTTGATGAGCTTGGTATCCCCTATGTTAGATCATAAGTGTTTTTTTCTTTTTATGTGATGTGTTAGGTAGTTTGCTTGCTCTAGCTTTTAGGTTGCTGGGTTCTGTTGCAGTTTCTTTATTCTATTTTGGCTCCTTGGTTTCACCTATTGGCATACTATGGAATACTTATTTTTTCTTTTATTACCTGGTTTCTTCTTTATGGTGGCTGGGTAATCTATGGGGTTACGGATCTGTATCATCTCGGGTTGGCTTGCTGGTTGCTTTTATTTTTTTCTGGAGGTGGGTGGTGCCTCTATTTCTTTGGATGGCTATTTGGACTGTTTGTTTTTTTAATTTGCCTACATTCTTATTCCTTCTTTGGGGTAACCTGTGATGTATTGATCTTTTTTTTTTTTGGTATTACTATGTTTAGTTGTTAGTTAACTACTATTATCATCTATATGTGTCTTCCATTTTAGCTGATGTATTGGTGGATTTAGACTTGGGTTGTGATTTCACAATTTATATTGCTAATGGTCTTTACCATTGTTGCTCTCCTACCTTCATATTTTGGTTTATGGGGGTACCCGTGGGGTTTTTGGCTGGGCTTTGGGGTTGTGCTGGAGTTGTTTTTGGTTTGGTTGTTGCCTGCAGGTGGTTAGCTATCCCTTGGATTTTGGCATGGCTTATGTTTAACTAGTTTTGGTTGATTGGAGTGGGTAGGATTGCTAACATTCTGGAGATATCGTGCTATTTTTCTGGGGGCTTTATACTTTGTTATATGGGTTCTTTAAAGGTGTTTTTGGGTGATCCTGAAGGTAGGATTAAGTGGCTTATGGATTTTCCTAATGAAGTTTCTTGTATTAGTTTTACTCTGAGCTCTTAAAGTCTTCATCCCCTTTTTAGTTTAAAGTGGTGCAGATTTTGCTACTTATCCTTTTTTGCTATCTTAAGTTTATATTATTTTTCTTAGTTAACATATAATTTTTGGTGGTATAGCTTGTCTTTTTTTAGCAGCTTTACTTTACAGGAGGAGTTGCTTTTGGATGACTTTAAGCTTTTTTGTAGAAATATTGAGCTTTATTTCATTATTTCTATCTTTCTTTTTTGGATGCTTGTCAATAGCATCATTATAATGTAACTAGGGTTCCCTATATTTTTGTTTAGTGGAGACAATTGGTTCATAGGATTTCTTTGCTATTTTGTAGAACATAAGAGCATTAGTGAGATGATGGTCTCCTGTAAGGACTTTTAATGATTTTTAATTATTAATGAGTAGGCCCCAATATAGGTTTTAATAAAAAAAATTAGAAAGGCCGGTGGTTTTGTAAAGATATCAGCAAGTAAGTTTTGAGTAGCTACATGGATTAGCTCTTTGTCTCCTTTAATAACATGAGCCCTAATAAATTGATGCTTATATCAATGTGTTTTGTCTTGTATTACTATATTGGGTTCTTTGAAATTAAGATGGCACTAGTGTTATCACAGATGATTTAAATAATGCCTACAGGTAAACCTAAATCTTGAATTTGTTACTTTAACTAGAGGACTTGGGCCACAAAAATTCGTAAGGCAATGTACTCAGCTTCAGTAGTGGACATGGTAACTAAGTTCTATTTTCTACTAGACAAGGACACTAAGGCTTTCCTATTATTTGATAAGATCTAGAAGTACTTTTTTTATCAACTCGGCTTCCCACAAAATATGAAGTAGAATATCCTATGATTTCAAAGGAGGTGTTATGCCTAGGATCCTAGATTCCAAAGCTAGGGGTACCTAAGAATTCTCTTAATAGCAGTCAAGCGGGACACTTTTAGATTAACCTCAAATTTAGCACAGAGACAACCACTAATCATAATACTATGTCTTCTAGCATTCAAGTAAAGAAGCGATCCAATTATTCCTTTATATTTCTTTTGATCAACAAAATTTTTATTTGAATCATTGTCTAACTAAACAATGAAACTCATGGGAGTGTTGATTGGCTTTGCTGATTTCATATTTTTTAAGGATGTCCTTATGCTAAACCCTAACAAGTTAGTTAGTTCTCCAATCGTACTAATTTCAAATTACTCACTCATTATTTTTTGTGAATTTAACACATTAATTTTTATCAGAATATACAAACAGAATATCAATTCATCTCCTACCTTCTTTAGAAATAAGGTGGTGTATATGCTCTGTTGGAACTCGTTCAATATGAATTAGGATGTTAAGCCTAATTAAATGTCCCAAGGCTAACCAAGAAGGGAGGTGAATTGGTAATTTAAAAATTATACTTCTACTCTTAGATTTTTAGAAAACCTTTTTAATTATTAATGCAAGTTGAATTTGAAGTTTAAAAAATAAACTTTTCAACCAGAGTAAACAACTTGCAATGAAATTAAATGCGTAAGAAAAATAAGAAAGAAAACACCAGATTTATAGTTGTTCGGTCAAATCTTGACCTACGTCCACTCCCCGGAGGCACTCTCCGAGTATTGCACTAATACCACAAAATGACTCTCCTTTTGCCCCGACAGCAAGGCGGAGAAGCCTGTACAAAATCACTTTCCCCTTCCCCGGTGCGGCGGAGTAGGCGGGTTCTTTGACACCAAGGAGATCTTCTTCTCGCCAAAACTTCCCTCAAGATGACCCTTGAATCCGATGGTACTGAAGTGCAAGTTCGCCAGAGCAACCGTGTGAATATCCCCTCCACACTTCCTTGAAATCCCCTTCAAGGATCTTCTTCCTCTCAAACTCCACCCTTTCCTCTCTCCCTTTCAAGTTCTCTCTTCTAGTTTTCTCCCAAAGAACGAAGACACAATGGCTGTCAAAGATACACTTTGTCGTCCTTTTACACTCTCCAAGTGTCAGCAGAGAACCGGACCAATGTTGTTGAACTTCACCTGAGAGCCTTCAAAGGAGATGGGAAGAAACAAAGAGATCTTCTTCTTTAAATAACCTTGTGAATCCCTCACAAACCCCTCACTTGATCTCTCACTCTTCACTCTTACAATCTCTCCCAAACTCTCACTCTCAATGATCCCTCTCAAGAGAAAACAACTCCAAAGGCATTTGTAATAGTTTCTAGGACTCCTTATATAGAAAGGACATGAAAAATCATCCAAAAAACTGCTAAAAACATGTTTTTCTGCGCACTGGTTTGTCCCGTACGAAATTGAGTTAGTACGGATGAACTGTGTAAAAAACTATCCCGTACGAACCATTTGTGCATCTGTACGAACCAATTTCATCCTGGACGAAATAGGTTCGTCCCGTACGAAATAATTTCGTCCGGTACGAACAGTTATATCAAAAGTTGGTTCCGAAAATTGGAGAACGTTGCCAGAAACTGCCATAGTCGGTTCCCATCGTCCTTGACGAACAGGACTTCGTCTGGATGAAATTTTTACAGAGAGCAACTAGTCCTAGGACAAAAATGATTTCGTCTAGAAGATCATGACTTAGAAAAAATTTTCCAGTTCAGTTCCTGTCCGTTCCAATGCTCTTACAAGGAGATAACTGATCTGATCGTCCTGTACGAACAATGTTCATCCCGTACGATCAGTACAAAAACTTTTTCAAGATCTCCTTTAGTGTGTGTGTGAACTTATTGACTCAATTACAATCACTTCCTCTCAAATTTAATTCAAATAAAAAGTACAAGCTTCAAAAATCTCAAAGTACCTCATGGTGAATTTGATTTGAAGTCTTCGTAGTCTGGAGTTTGATTTTCCTGAAATATTAGTACACATAAGAGCAAAAACAAATCTTCCAAAAAATGTTAGGAGATAACAACACATAAAACAATAATATTTGGAATCATCAAAATTATACAAGTTGCAAGAATGTAAAACATGCAAATAGTAACTTTCCTATCATGCTCCCCTTATCAAAATATCTTTTTAGTAGGAATGTGCATAACATTTCATACCATGCCTTAGGTGCTTATTATAGTCCATATAATACCTTTTTTTAATTTAAACATATGATTGGGAAATTGTGAGTTTTCAAAACCTTGAGGTTGTTCAATATACACATATTCTTTTATCGCCTCATTCGAAAGGAAACTCTTGACATCCATTTGGTATAGTTTGAATCCTTTAAAATAAGCAAAGGCTAGCAGCATTCTAATAACTTTCAATCTTGCTATAAGGGATAAAGTCTCTTCAAAATAAATCCTTTCTATTTGATTGAACCCTCTAGCCACCAATCTTACTTTATTCCACACTAATACTCTAGAATAATTAATTTTATTTTTGAAACCTATTTAGTTTCAACAAAAATCTAGTCCTTAAAGTCTTTTAACTAGCTCCCAAATATCATTCCATACAACTTCATTTAGTTCTTCTTTCATGAATAAGATCCAAAATTCATCAAATAAAGATTGATTTAGGTTGGTGGGTTCAGTCGTTGAAATGAAGATGGAGTAGTTTACTAATTTTCTAAGCCCATGCCTAGTTAAAACACCATCAGATGAGTGTCTTAATATCAGTACTTTAAGATGAGTAGAAGAATATCTCTATTCTCTAGGAAAAGTATTTTCAGGTTCTACTCATTTGTCCATATTTGTATATTCTAATCCTAGGGATACTTCAACAACCTTCCCTTATTATTCCCAAGATCCTTAAGAATTATAGGATTCATCAAGCACAACATGAGTGCTTTCCTCAACTACCAATGTTCTTTTATTGAAGACTCTATAGGATTTCTGAACACATAAGTAACCTAGGAACACTCCTTCATCAAATTTTGGGTCAAACTTACCAAGATGATACTTCCCATTATACAAAATGAACACTTTACAACCAAAGACATGGAGGTGATAGTGGATGGTTGTCCTGCTTTTCAGACTTTCATAGGATGTCTTATTCAGTTTGGATCTAATATTCACCCAATTTAAAATATAACATGATGCATTCAGTGCTTCTGCCCAAAAGTATTTGGAAGTGAGTATTCGATTAATATGGCTCTAGTAGGTTATACTAGGGTCTAGTTATTTCTTTCAACTACCTTGTACTGCTAAGGCGTCCCAAGAGATAAAAAGTTGTGGTATATCCCTTACTTCATACAAAAAGTATCAAATGTATCAATCTCAAATTCTCCACCATAATCATTATGAATGGTTTGAATTTTACAACCTAGCTTCCACTAAATCCAAGTGGCAAAGTATTAAACTCCTTGAATGATTCACTTTTATAAGATAGGAATCTACGCCAGGTAAACCTCTAATAAGTATCAACAATTACATACCCAAAGAGTTTGCTTACTAAACCTGCAGTGGTGATAGGTCCAAAGAGATCAATATGTCGAACTTCTAAGGGTTTGCTAGTGTTAATGTTTCTGACTGAGTGGAAAGAGCATTTGACTTGTTTCCTTAATTAACAGGCATCAAACAAGAGGTCTTCTATGAACTCTAGTTTGGGAATTCCTCTCATTAATTCTTTTTGGGTGATTTGCCTAAGGTTTTCTATGCTTGTATGATACAATCTCCTACGCCACAACTAAGATTCATCAGGACCAGTATTTAAGCAAAGAGTTATCTCAGATTTAAAGTAATATAAATCAAGTATGTAAAAATTGTTTATCCTTTTTCCCTTCAAAATAATGTTGTTATTCAAGCTTATTATATAGCTGGCTGACATAAATTTTATGCTAAAGCTTTTATCATAAAGATTACTATTGCTGAGAAACTTATGTTTCAAGCTATCCACTAGTAAAATATTTTCAATTATCAAATTCTTAGTGTTGCCAATCATACCTGAACCAACCACTCTCTTGGTGGTGTTATCTCCAGGTGTTATCTTGCCTCCTACCCTGGCCTCCAGCAAAATGAACTGATTTTCATCTTTAGTCATATGTCTTGAATATCCACTATCTAGGTACTTCATGCTTTCATGAAGATTTCTATGAGAGCAATCCTACAAAATCATCAGATGTTAGATTTGAGAACCCAAATACGTTTGAGTCCCATCTTATTGAAAGAATAGTGAAATACAAGTATGTTATGCTATAAGTTTTGAACTTTAGGTCTCCACACTAAATGAGTTCTATGGTGGACAATGCAAGTGCAGTAGATATGTCTTAGAAAGCCATAAGAAAAATATCTAGCATAAGAAAAAGGATTTACTAATCTATTTCGGTTATGGTGCCTCTTCCTAGGCTTGAATAAAGCATGTTGTTGTGATGGATTGAAAAACTCTTCAACTGAAGGTGCTTTTTTATTTTTTTTCAAATCACATATTTTTATTTGCAAAAATTAGTTTGCACTTTTAAGATTTAAATTTTCAACTTTTTATTCATTCACCGCTTTATCTATTTTAGATGCAAGAGTTTTTAATCTTTTGTATACATTTCCTTGTTCAACATGTAAACTTTTCTAGGAATCATTCTCATTAGTCAAATGAAGATGCTTTTCATTCAATTCATCAAATTCATCAAGTATAGTCAAATGATTATTATCTAAAGATGAATGAACATTTCTCAAGTATTCATGCTCTTTTCGTAAAGTTAAAAAATTAGTTTTACAGCTAGCATGCAATTTCTTGATCTTCCTATATAAAGAATAATTTTTTTTAGAAACTTCAAGAAATTGGTCATATGTAATTTCACATACCTTTTCTAAATCAGAGTCATCAAAATGTTAACTATCCAATAAACACAGGTTTATTACATCCTCTTATGCTTTAATTTCAGATATGTCGAATGCTGTGTCTGCCCAGAAAACCTTTTAGATCCTTTTCTTGTCCTTCTTAAACTTAGATTTTTCATCACCTTCTCCTTGCTTGAGTGAACTTTCAAAGTTGGTCAATCAGACTTCAGATGCCCTTGGTTCATGTATTCAAAATAAATAATACCAAAAGAAACTTTAAAATTTTTATTATTCTTACCTTTATTCCATTTATGATGATTCTTTTTGTTGTTCCTTAAGAAGCTCTTGAATTACTTAGTTATCAAAGTAATGTCAACATTTTCAAAACCAGGAGAACTAGTGCTGGGTGAATTGGTAATTTAAAAAAATCTCAAACAGAAATAAATTCTTTTGGATCATTTTAAATATTTAAAAACAAAACAATAACCCTTTATGTGGATGGAAAATAATTTTCATGATAACAAGCCATCAGATGTTTTAATCACAAAACAAATCACATAATAGTGCGAAAATAAAAAACGGTAAAAGTAATTAGAAAGAACACACTGAATTTTATTGTGTTTTTTCAAATCTAACTTAAATCTACTCCTTGGAGACTACCTCTCCAAGTATTGTACTAAACTAAAGTTACTCTTCTTTTGCTCCCACAATAAGGTGAAAAAGCCCTTACAAAATATTTTCACAGACACGATGAGACAAAGAACATTAGACCCTTTTACTCCTTCCTAAAGTCGGTTAAGAACCTAGAAATCCTTTTTCAACATCCTAGTGAAGGCAGAGAACCTGGGAATCCTTTTACTCCCTCTTATCATAAGCATAGAAATTGGATCTAATGCTAAAGAAGATCTTCTAAGAGCCAACAAGAAATCAGTGGAGAAACTTAAAGAACATAATGAACACCTTGCTTGGAGTAACCTTTGGGATTCCCTTAAAACTCCCCCTTATATCAATGTGTTTTGTCTTGTATTACTGTATTGGGTTCTTTGAAATTAAGATGGCACTAGTGTTATCACAGATGATTTAAATAATGCCTACAGGTAAACCTAAATCTTGAATTTGTTACTTTAACTAGAGGACTTGGGCCACAAAAATTCGTAAGGCAATGTACTCAGCTTCAGTAGTGGACATGGTAACTAAGTTCTATTTTCTACAAGACGAGGACACTAAGGCTTTCCTATTATTTGATAAGATCTAGAAGTACTTTTTTTATCAACTCGGCTTCTCACAAAATAGGAAGTAGAATATCCTATGATTTCAAAGGAGGTGTTATGCCTAGGATCCTAGATTCCAAAGCTAGGGGTACCTAAGAATTCTCTTAATAGCAGTCAAGCGGGACACTTTTAGATTAACCTCAAATTTAGCACAGAGACAACCACTAATCATAATACTATGTCTTCTAGCATTCAAGTAAAGAAGCGATCCAATTATTCCTTTATATTTCTTTTGATCAACAAATTTTTTATTTAAATCATTGTCTAACTAAACAATGAAACTCATGGGAGTGTTGATTGGCTTTGCTGATTTCATATTTTTTAAGGATGTCCTTATGCTAAACCCTAACAAGTTAGTTAGTTCTCCAATCGTACTAATTTCAAATTACTCACTCATTATTTTTTGTGAATTTAACACATTAATTTTTATCAGAATATACAAATAGAATATCAATTCATCTCCTACCTTCTTTAGAAATAAGGTGGTGTATATGCTCTGTTGGAACTCGTTCAATATGAATTAGGATGTTAAGCCTAATTACATGTCCCAAGGCTAACCAAGAAGGGGGGTGAATTGGTAATTTAAAAATTATACTTCTTAGATTTTTAGAAAACCTTTTTAATTATTAATGCAAGTTGAATTTGAAGTTTAAAAAATAAACTTTTCAACCAGAGTAAACAACTTGCAATGAAATTAAATGCGTAAGAAAAATAAGAAAGAAAACACCAGATTTATAGTTGTTCGGTCAAATCTTGACCTACGTCCACTCCCCGGAGGCACTCTCCGAGTATTGCACTAATACCACAAAATGACTCTCCTTTTGCCCCGACAGCAAGGCGGAGAAGCCTGTACAAAATCACTTTCCCCTTCCCCGGTGCGGCGGAGTAGGCGGGTTCTTTGACACCAAGGAGATCTTCTTCTCGCCAAAACTTCCCTCAAGATGACCCTTGAATCCGATGGTACTGAAGTGCAAGTTCGCCAGAGCAACCGTGTGAATATCCCCTCCACACTTCCTTAAAATCCCCTTCAAGGATCTTCTTCCTCTCAAACTCCACCCTTTCCTCTCTCCCTTTCAAGTTCTCTCTTCTAGTTTTCTCCCAAAGAACGAAGACACAATGGCTGTCAAAGATACACTTTGTCGTCCTTTTACACTCTCCAAGTGTCAGCAGAGAACCGGACCGATGTTGTTGAACTTCACCTGAGAGCCTTCAAAGGAGATGGGAAGAAACAAAGAGATCTTCTTCTTTAAATAACCTTGTGAATCCCTCACAAACCCCTCACTTGATCTCTCACTCTTCACTCTTACAATCTCTCCCAAACTCTCACTCTCAATGATCCCTCTCAAGAGAAAACAACTCCAAAGGCACTTGTAATAGTTTCTAGGACTCCTTATATAGAAAGGACATGAAAAACCGTCCAAAAAACTATTAAAAACATGTTTATCTACGCACTAGTTCGTCACGTACGAAATTAAGTTAGTACGAACGAACTGTGTAAAAAACTGTCCCGTACGAACCATTTGTGCATCTGTACAAACCAATTTCGTCCTGGATGAAATAGGTTTGTCTCATACGAAATAATTTCGTTTGGTACGAACAGTTATATCAAAAGTTGGTTCCGAAAACTGCAGAACGTTGCCAGAAACTGCCATAGTCGGATCCCAACGTCCTTGACGAACAGGACTTCGTCTGGATGAAATTTTTACAGAGAGCAACTAGTCCTAGGACAAAAATGATTTCGTCTAGACGATCATGACTTAGAAAAAAATTTCCAGTTCAGTTCCTGTCCATTCCAATGCTCTTACAAGGAGATAACTGATCTGATCGTCCTGTACGAACAATGTTCATCCCGTACGATCAGTACAAAAACTTTTTCAAGATCTCCTTTAGTGTGTGTGTGAACTTATTCACTCAATTACAATCACTCCCTCTCAAATTTAATTCAAATAAAAAGTACAAGCTTCAAAAATCTCAAAGTACCTCATGGTGAATTTGATTTGAAGTCTTCGTAGTCTGGAGTTTGATTTCTCCTGAAATATTAGTACACACAAGAGAAAAAACAAATCTTCCAAAAAATGTTAGGAGATAACAACACATAAAACAATAATATTTGGAATCATCAAAATTATACAAGTTGCAAGAATGTAAAACATGCAAATAGTAACTTTCCTATCATGCTCCCCTTATCAAAATATCTTTTTAGTAGGAATGTGCATAACATTTCATACCATGCCTTAGGTGCTTATTATAGTCCATATAATACCTTTTTTTAATTTAAACATATGATTGGGAAATTGTGAGTTTTCAAAACCTTGAGGTTGTTCAATATACACATATTCTTTTATCGCCTCATTCGAAAGGAAACTCTTGACATCCATTTGATATAGTTTGAATCCTTTAAAATAAGCAAAGGCTAGCAGCATTCTAATAACTTTCAATCTTGCTATAGGGGATAAAGTCTCTTCAAAATAAATCCTTTCTATTTGATTGAACCCTCTAGCCACCAATCTTACTTTATTCCACACTAATACTCTAGAATAATTAATTTTATTTTTGAAACCTATTTAGTTTCAACAAAAATCTAGTCCTTAAAGTCTTTTAACTAGCTCCCAAATATCATTCCATACAACTTCATTTAGTTCTTCTTTCATGAATAAGATCCAAAATTCATCAAATAAAGATTGATTTAGGTTGGTGGGTTCAGTCGTTGAAATGAAGATAGAGTAGTTTACTAATTTTCTAAGCCCATGCCTAGTTAAAACACCATCAGATGAGTGTCTTAATATCAGTACTTTAAGATGAGTAGAAGAATATCTCTATTCTCTAGGAAAAGTATTTTCAGGTTCTACTCATTTGTCCATATTTGTATATTCTAATCCTAGGGATACTTCAACAACCTTCCCTTATTATTCCCAAGATCCTCAAGAATTGTAGGATTCATCAAGCACAACATGAGTGCTTTCCTCAACTACCAGTGTTCTTTTATTGAAGACTCTATAGGATTTCTGAACACATAAGTAACCTAGGAACACTCCTTCATCAAATTTTGGGTCAAACTTACCAAGATGATACTTCCCATTATACAAAATGAACACTTTACAACCAAAGACATGGAGGTGATAGTGGATGGTTGTCCTGCTTTTCAGACTTTCATAGGATGCCTTATTCAGTTTGGATCTAATATTCACCCAATTTAAAATATAACATGATGCATTCATTGCTTCTGCCCAAAAGTATTTGGAAGTGAGTATTCGATTAATATGGCTCTAGTAGGTTTTACTAGGGTCTAGTTATTTCTTTCAACTACCTTTGTACTGCTAAGGCGTCCCAAGAGATAAAAAGTTGTGGTATATCCCTTACTTCATACAAAAAGTATCAAATGTATCAATCTCAAATTCTCCACCATAATTATTATGAATGGTTTGAATTTTACAACCTAGCTTCCACTAAATCCAAGTGGCAAAGTATTAAACTCCTTGAATGATTCACTTTTACAAGATAGGAATCTACGCCAGGTAAACCTCTAATAAGTATCAACAATTACATACCCAAAGAGTTTGCTTACTAAACCTACAGTGGTGATAGGTCCAAAGAGATCAATATGTCGGACTTCTAAGGGTTTGCTAGTGTTAATGTTTCTGACTGAGTGGAAAGAGCATTTGACTTGTTTCCTTAATTAACAGGCATCAAACAAGAGGTCTTCTGTGAACTCTAGTTTGGGAATTCCTCTCATTAATTCTTTTTGGGTGATTTGTCTAAGGTTTTCTATGCTTGTATGATACAATCTCCTACGCCACAACTAAGATTCATCAGGACCAGTATTTAAGCAAAGAGTTATCTCAGATTTAAAGTAATATAAATCAAGTATGTAAAAATTGTTTATCCTTTTTCCCTTCAAAATAATGTTGTTATTCAAGCTTATTATATAGCTGGCTGACATAAATTTTATGCTAAAGCTTTTATCATAAAGATTACTATTGCTGAGAAACTTATGTTTCAAGCTATCCACTAGTAAAATATTTTCAATTATCAAATTCTTAGTGTTGCCAATCATACCTGAACCAACCACTCTCTTGGTGGTGTTATCTCCAGGTGTTATCTTGCCTCCTACCCTGGCCTCCAGCAAAATGAACTGATTTTCATCTTTAGTCATATGTCTTGAATATCCACTATCTAGGTACTTCATGCTTTCATGAAGATTTCTATGAGAGCAATCCTACAAAATCATCAGATGTTAGATTTGAGAACCCAAATACGTTTGAGTCCCATCTTATTGAAAGAATAGTGAAATACAAGTATGTTATGCTATGAGTTTTGAACTTTAGGTCTCCACACTAAATGAGTTCTATGGTGGACAGTGCAAGTGCAGTAGATATGTCTTAGAAAGCCATAAGAAAAATATCTAGCATAAGAAAAAGGATTTACTAATCTATTTCGGTTATGGTGCCTCTTCCTAGGCTTGAATAATGCATGTTGTTGTGATGGATTGAAAAACTCTTCAACTGAAGGTGCTTTTTTATTTTTTTTCAAATCACAGTTTTTAATCTTTTGTATACATTTCCTTGTTCAACATGTAAACTTTTCTAGGAATCATTCTCATTAGTCAAATGAAGATGCTTTTCATTCAATTCATGAAATTCATCAACTATAGTCAAATGATTATTATCTAAAGATGAATGAACATTTCTCAAGTATTCATGCTCTTTTCGTAAAGTTAAAAAATTAGTTTTACAGCTAGCATGCAATTTCTTGATCTTCCTATATAAAGAATAATTTTTTTTAGAAACTTCAAGAAATTGGTCATATGTAATTTCACATACCTTTTCTAAATCAGAGTCATCAAAATGTTAACTATCCAATAAACACAGGTTTATTACATCCTCTTATGCTTTAATTTCAGATATGTCGAATGCTGTGTCTGCCCAGAAAACCTTTTAGATCCTTTTCTTGTCCTTCTTAAACTTAGATTTTTCATCACCTTCTCCTTGCTTGAGTGAACTTTCAAAGTTGGTCAATCAGACTTCAGATTCCCTTGGTTCATGTATTCAAAATAAATAATACCAAAAGAAACTTTAAAATTTTTATTATTCTTACCTTTATTCCATTTATGATGATTCTTTTAGTTGTTCCTTAAGAAGCTCTTGAATTACTTAGTTATCAAAGTAATGTCAACATTTTCAAAACCAGGAGAACTAGTGCTGGGTGAATTGGTAATTTAAAAAAATCTCAAACAGAAATAAATTCTTTTGGATCATTTTAAATATTTAAAAACAAAACAATAACCCTTTATGTGGATGGAAAATAATTTTCATGATAACAAGCCATCAGATGTTTTAATCACAAAACAAATCACATAATAGTGCGAAAATAAAAAACGGTAAAAGTAATTAGAAAGAACACACTGAATTTTATTGTGTTTTTTCAAATCTAACTTAAATCTACTCCTTGGAGACTACCTCTCCAAGTATTGTACTAAACTAAAGTTACTCTTCTTTTGCTCCCACAATAAGGTGAAAAAGCCCTTACAAAATATTTTCACAGACACGATGAGACAAAGAACATTAGACCCTTTTACTCCTTCCTAAAGTCGGTTAAGAACCTAGAAATCCTTTTTCAACATCCTAGTGAAGGCAGAGAACCTGGGAATCCTTTTACTCCCTCTTATCATAAGCATAGAAATTGGATCTAATGCTAAAGAAGATCTTCTAAGAGCCACCAAGAAATCAGTGGAGAAACTTAAAGAACATAATGAACACCTTGCTTGGAGTAACCTTTGGGATTCCCTTAAAACTCCCCCTTATAAGGATCTCTCTTTCAAGCCCTTCCTCTTCCTTCTCTAGGCTCCCTTTTGGATTCAGACCATAGTAAAAGATTAAATCAAGGGTTAATACAATTTCTTAAATAGAGAGCCTCCAATAGAAGTCTTAATTTTAAATTATGCACAACTAATCATACAGGAAGATTGACAGATCATTTTGTATGACTAGTACAAAATAACCCTTTCAGCTAGGATGATCAACTTTACTATGTACGATCAGAATAAGTATTTATATTGATTAGCCTGGATGATTAGTTTAAGACACTATATTGATTGTGAAATACAACATGGGATAATTGGTGGCGATCTTCATCTCATCCCACAAATGTCTCAGGACGTCTAGTACAATACTCCTTAATGATTAGAAAAAAAATTTTGTTTCTCAACTTGGACGTTAGGGGATTGTCCTACAAAATATATTATATCAAGAAGTATGATCGAAATGGATCTTCCTATACAATTTGATTGAATAATTTAACCATAATTGTTCCCTTAATCACCAGATTAATTTAGGCATGATTTTCATAAATCATCTAGTATGATGTGTATCATCATGTAAGATTGGAACAAAAATTGAAAATAAAAATTTACATAAATTGTGATTGGCGGCTATTATTCATCATCTAAATTGCTCAACCCATATTATATGGAACATCCAATACTATTAGTTTAGGCACATAAAATTAGAATGGATTCCCTAATTAGGGTTTCTATTTTTAGTTTATCATTTAGGACAATTTAAAATAGTCCTGGATTATTAGGTAAAATATTTAAAAAATGTTCTAACTCGCTAAATTTCTACCCTTGAATGTCTGTGTGCAAGGTTACTTTGGTTTGGGTCCACCATATTCAAGTTTTGACTCATGAATGGCAAAAAATACATTAAAATAAAATTACAAGTAGACTAAACCCTAATCTACATGATCTTGAGCTGATTTTCATTGCAAGTCATAATTTTATACCTGAAAGTTTGGTAAGCAGGGCAAACAAAATGGATATGCAATAATAGCAGTGGTGAAGAAATAATAATGTTTTTTATAATGAAAATTACAGTATTTGTATCAAGATTTGAAACATGTTTGATTGGCCCAATGATAAGAATCACACTATTATGGAAATGGAAGAAAATTTTAACTCCAAAAATGGAAAATAAATGATGCAAAAGACTTTTTGGGTGGACTCAGTATCAAATTCATGTAAATAAGAGGCTAAAGAGCAGGTAACAAATTTATGATTAATCACAAAATATTCAATTATTTACTCTGATCAACAAAAGGTATGTAAACTATCATATGATGAATTGCTTACTATTTATGAGCAAATTCATGACTAATGAAGGAAAAAAAAGAATGGATGTTTAAAAAAGTAAATTTCTAATTTAAAATATGAGCATGACATTTTTGTTAGAGAGCAAGTTAATCTTAAATCTAAACGTTCTTCATTAGATAAGGAGTATGCATCTTTTTAGATGAATTTATGATTTATATTAACCAACTCACATAATTCCTAAAAGGATAAGCATATTTAGTTAAAAAGAGAAATCAGAGAGTTAGAGACACTTGTGTTAGAATTATATATCCAAGAAAAGGAAATATTAGTTAAATTAGGAGTTGTGAAAAGTGCAATTATGTTCTTGTTTTAAAAATTTTAGTGTAGTCATAATAGGACACAAAGGTGCCTATGCATGGAAAGTCGTAACCTAAGATAAAATATCTTCTATACATTCCAAAGTAGAAGCACTATCTACTTGATGATTCATGGATATTGCATAGATAACTATTCCATGCTAGTATGAAAACAATTAGAAAATTTACTTAGTAGGATCTAGTTTGAGGCATTCCTAAAATAAAATTCACTAAGAATCATCTATATGATACATATAAATTAGGAAAGAAAACTAGTTCATCAGCTCAATTTTTTAAACATATCACTGCCATTAGATAACTAAAGACCTTATAAATGTATTTATTTGGCCTCTTTAGTATAACAAGTTTAGGTGGTAAGAGCATTAGATTTATGATCATAGATGACTTCTAAACAATAGCATAGATTAGATTCTTAGAATATAAGATTGATTCATTCATTGAGTTTATGATATTTTGTTTTAGCCACAAAAAACCCACAATAAGGCTTACACGTTAATAAATTCAAAAGATTACAAGGTCCATAAAGAGGACCTTTAACTCTCCACTACTTAAAAGAGGTACAAAAAGTTCAATAAAATCCTACAAGCCGAAGGTCCAGAATACTATAAGTAAAAAAAGCACCAAATAACATTATAGGGCTATAAGTAGATAAGACCCAAAAAAGGAAGATAAAAAAATAGGAATTGAACACATTCTTCTTGACAAAAATTATCCAGTCCTCCACAAAAATATCCCTTCCAATAATTTGCAATAGATCACAAAAATAAGACGAAAACAAACACAACAAACCAAAGACATAACACAAAGGATATAATTAGTTTAAAAAAATCCCATTAGATTTTTCTAAAAATGATGTGAAGTTAATCCTTTCAGGAGAAATGAATAATAACCTATTAAAAGAAATCATGATACTAGCCGAAAATGAGTGATAATAGCAAGAATCTAGGAAAACTAACACATGGAAACCCATAATAACCAGCTGATACAAATCATGGGCATCCAATAGCAATAAGAAGAAATAATCCAATTAAGAAAGGGAAACACATGCAACATTAAAGGAGAAAAAAATCCAGAAAACAACCCAGTAGTCCAAAATACCATTCATCAACACAACAGAGATTAGATGATTAACCAAAAAAATGCAGCCAACCCAAACTCATTCAGCCATAAAAAAATGCAACAAAATTGAGTAAAAGATAGAAACTTTAGGCAATATGCCATCACAACAAAAGTGGAAACAAAATTACTTTTCCAAATACCATTAAATAGCCATCACATAAAGGAAGAAAGATAAGTACAACAAAGGACAACAGACAATAAATTCAACTAATGGAGCCAACCTAATCCCTAACCAAGAATAATCCCCAAGAATGCAGCCAACTATAACAACAAAGCCATCTCCATTTTAATATAAAATAATGTAGCCAACCCATATAGAGACTCCAAGAAATATAAGTGAAATAAGAGGGGTTTAAATCGGGGTACCAAATATTCCAATCACAACTTAAGCCCCTGGATATAAAACACTTGGTAGAGTTGAACAAAAAACACTCAAAAAATAATAATCACACATTTGTGAACCGCTATAAAATAGAGCCATGCTCATCAAGATAAAACTTTGGAAGCACATATCAATGAAATTATAGAGCCAAAAAATAACTAAATTTTAATATAATGTAAACCCATGTTATCCAAACTGATCATACCTTTCAGTAAATTAAGTAAATTAGTATCAGTGAGGTTAGTAAAATAATTCAAATTGCAACCCTAATTAGTAAGAAAATTAGCATAATAATTATCTTCCCTATAAACATAAGTAATCATAAATTTAAAAAAAGTTAAGAGCTGATCAAGTTCACTAATAAGGTTAAAAAGATCTAGGTTATAAATACTATATGTTTGCTTCATAAGACAAGGAATACTGGATGTAGCATCCACATAAATCAAAATATTAGTAAAACCAAGTGAAATAGATATTTTAAGACCCTTAAAAATAGCAGAGAGCTTAGACATCACCACCAAACACTTCATCAATGGGGTTGCAAAAGTTATAACCATGTTCCCTTGCTCATCTCTAATACTACTACTACACCCAAAAGAACTTTTCACAACCCCATCAATATTTAATTTATAAATGATACATGAAGGGCGGGGGGTAGAGAGGGGGGGGGGAGAGAGAGAGAGAGAGAGAGAGAGGGGGGGGGGGGTGTGGTGATCCATTGAACAACCTTAGGTTCATCAAAAGTATTCTATAGTACAAAGATATACAAAATTTATGAGAAAAAATTAAGTAATTTTTAAATATTTTGGAAGTCAAAAGGTTGACAGAGAAAAGATTGCACACTTTATCATTATTGTTTCTAATAATGTGGTGAGAACCCATATTACAATTATTGAAAATAGAATTATTTCTAGAAAGCCACAAAACTCAAAAAATTAAGGATGGAATGACATTTCTAATATGCCATTTAGAGAAAATAAACTAGGAATCATGCAAAGTGTTAATAAAAATATGAGCACTAATCTAATTTAACTTAAAAATATCATCAATATAAGACAAAATTTTTATAGTAATTAAACCAAAAATAAATACATGGTGCATATTTTCATCATGAAAGTACCACTGACACTTACAATTTAAAATAAAACCTCTTATTCTCAAATTGTTACTAGTAGGAAGAAATTTTTGAATGATTCTCTAAAAACAAACATAAATAGTCCTAAGAATATTCTTATGACAAATTATGGAGTAAATTTTCTTAAAATAATTCTTCTCCCCGAACTAATGATAGGAAAGGATGAAAATGGCTGATGTCTTCTTCAAAAGAAAGAGAAACTAGAGAAAGAGACTCTGAGAAAATAAAAGTTCTATTCAAAATTTAATTTTGCGGGTTTTTGGTGGAAGCCAATGGCGATGGATAGTTGCCGGCCACCTACGATCGGTGGTCCTGTGGATACTCGGCGGATTCCTTTTGGGAGTTCCCATGTTCCTTCTAGGTCATTTTAAAAATCTCCACCTGCTTTTAGAGTTGGTATTCATAGCTATGCTCAGGGAACAAAAGCTAAATTCAAATCAGGAATGCCATTAGTTATCAATGAAGGAGGATTGATATCATCTTCTAAAAAGGTTCCTGATGTTATTGGCCAAGGAAAGAACATGATGGTTGAAGACACGGTGGCTGTGCAGTTCAAAACAAGGAAATCGACTAAAGTTGTGGATTCAAGGGAAGCTTCTCCTTCTTTTAAAACAAGTTCTAGAGGTATATAAAAAGATAATTTTATTGTGGAAAGAGGGACTACAATTTCTGTTGTAAAAAAATCTGTTCGGACTGAGAAGGTGAACAACCAACTACTAAAATGTTGAGAGATCCATTGAAGAAAGGTGCAGAAGGATATAATGAAAAACATTAATTGAATTATTCTGATTTGGTCAGAGTTTATGACTGTGATTCTGGTGTACTTGGAATGTGTAAGGAAGTTCCAAATGATGTTACAACTAGACCATTGTCCAGCAACCAGCAAAATACTTGGAGCAAGAAGTAGAATATAAAAGTTATAGACCTGGAGTTGGGAGAATTCCTATATGACGATGGATAAGTTGTCAAACTACGTGTGGACAAAGAGATTGAGAATACAAGGAGACTGTAGAACTCTATTGTAGTAAAGGTACTTGGAAGAAAGGTACCTTTTCTTGCTGTCAGCTCTAAGCATAGAAGATAGTGGGCATCATTTTGGAAGTTTCAATTAACTATGCTAGGATTGGATTAGGTCCTATGCTCTTTTATGATAAAAATACACTGGATGTAGCTTTCAGAAATGGACCTTGGTTCATTAATGGGAAGATCATTGGAATGGATAAATGGTCTCCAAACTTCTCTCCTGCATCCTTAAAAGGGTTATCTGCTCCAATTTGGATTAGGATGCCAAATCTCCCACTTCAATGTTGGGATGAAATGAATGTCTGTAGAATTGCCTCAAAGGTCTGAAAGCCTTACATGATTGATGGGAATATGTTCCAATGGGGAAGGATGGAGTTTGGGAGGGTGTGTGTTCGAATTAATTTGGACATTCAATTACCTCTTGGAGTATGGGTGGAAGGAAGAAATGCAAAGTTCTTTCAGAAGATTGAGTATGAACAAGTTCCTGAGTTTTGCTTTGATTGTGGTAAAATTTGGCATGTGAAGAATGCATGCTTAAAGAAGAGCATGGAGGAAGACTTTGGTTCAAATGGTGTGGACAAATCTTCCAAGCAAGTGGAGGAAGGTAATTCAATGATTGACAATCTCAAAAATGCTGAAACTCCCAATGCTCCAAATGACGTTATGGTCCTTAGCTTGTAGTCAATCACAGAAAAAAGAGATTTTACAACAATGCTAACAGGAATTTTAATACTGGAAATAAGGCTCTAGTAATTGGAATTTTTTTTGAAAAAACTACTAATGATCTGATTTGGAAACTAGTGGAAGGAATGAAGATCCCAACAGTAGAGGAGGCTGCTATCCCAGGTGAAGATGAACATGCTGAGAAGACTCAAAGCTAGAATTCTAAGGGAAATCATTCCAGGGAGATCAACATAGAAAATGGTATGAATACTAAACCTTCTATTATTGTATATGAGAATAAGTTTAATATCCTTGATGGGTTGGTAGAGGAGAGAGAAATTTTAGTATCTGAGGAGGCTAAAATAATTATAGCTGAAGATTTCAGTAAGGTAAACAAATGGACTATCGAAGAGACTAGTTGTAATAATTTGAACTCAAAGGAGGTTCTTGACATGAAAATAGACTTCCTCCAACATTAAGAGGAAAGAAAAGAAGCAATTGAAAGGTTTAGGCCCTATTAATATAGCTCCTAGAAGTAGAAGATTTGAAGGAAATATTAAAGATAAGTTAGGGTCCTCATCCCCTCTTATCTAATTAATTTAGCTATTGCATTTTGGAACTTTGGAGGAGTTCAAAAGAGGAGAGCTTCTGTTTACTTGAAGGAGGTTGTTAAGGAGTATGGGGTTTTTTTTCTTTGGCTTAATGGAAACAAAAATATCTTCTTTTGAAAGGAAGGATTTGTATCAATTAGTTGGCTATGAGTGTGATTTTTTTCATGTTCCTTCAGAAGGTTTGTTAGGAGGCTTACTTGTGGCATGGAAATCCAGTCTTGCGAAGTTCCAAGTATTAGAAGCCTCTAATCAATTCATCATTGGAGACTTGGAAATTTTTAATAAGGGCAAGGTGAGGATTTCTACTATATAAGGAAATAAGGATTTCTATAGAAGGAGACTTCTTGGGAAAGGTTGGAATTCTATTCCTCTAAGGATATGCCTATGGTGATAGGAGGAGATCTCAATTGTCTTCTCTCAAGTAAAGATAAGAGGGGAGGGAAAAGATTTAAACCTTCCCTAGGACCAAAGGAAATAAAGATTTTTCTAGCTTGTAATGACTTTCATGAAGTTCTATATGTCGGGACAAGGTTCACTTGGTGTAACAACAGGAAAGGTGTGGATCGAATCCAAAAGACTTGATAGGTGCTTTTTAAACTCAACTGCTCTTAACTCTACCAATTAGTTTTTTATGAGACATTTAGCTCGTGTGGCCTCAGATCATTGCCCAATAGTTTTAAATCTTTTGGTTCAACATTTCATTAAGAAGGATATAAGATATGAAGATGTTTGGGCTTCCAATATGGCTTCTATTACTGTGGCAAAAAAAAGTTTGGTTAAGGAATTGTGATGGCAATTTTGCTCAAATTTTTAATAACAAAATGAAGAAATTTCTTAAAGCTTTATTTTATTGGAGCAAGGCAAAGATGCATACTCTTTTTTCACTAAAGAGTGACTTGATAAAACAAATTGAGAAGCTTAAATTAAAAGAAGATAATGAAGGAGAGCTAACTGTAGAAGAATGCTGGATGCTGAAAGTGAAGGTTGATGAACTCAACTCAACAATAGCTCGGTTGGATACTTAGTGGAGTCAAAGGGCCAAGGTGAAGTGGATGTTGGAGGGAGACCAAAACTTAAAATTCTTTCAAGCTTTTGCTTCGGCTAGAAGGAATTCAAACTATATTACAAAAATTAAGAATGCTAATGGAGAAACATTGGAAGAACAACATCTAATTGAGGATGTCATCTATGGTAACTTCAAAGAGAAATGGAGATTCAAAAATTACAATCTCAGTGGCTGGCCTAATTCGTGGAGCTATCTTAATGATGCTGACAGAGAAACATTAAGCAAAGCTTTTATATTGGAGGAGGTGGAAGAAGTGATCAAGAGTAGTGGTAAAAATATTTCTCCAAGTAAAGATGGCATAACCTTTTCTTTCTTTAAAGCATATTGGGAAAAAATCTAGGTTGATTTGTGGAATGCAATCAATGATTTTTTTAATCCTCAAATATGGAGTCTAGTTGGAAGGAGACACTTATAGTGCTTATTCCAAAAATTAGCATCTCTTTATCTCCTACAAATTATAGGCCTATTAGTCTACGTAATACGGTTTATAAAGTGGTGGCAAAAATGCTTATGAATAGAATGTCTCCTATCATTCCAAAATTGTTCTCAGTAGAGCAAGCAGCCTTTTCAAAGAAAAGATCAATGTCTGACCATGTGTTCGTGGCACAAGAGATTATGCATAAAATAAGGTATTCTAACTCATCTAAAGGATTAGTTTCATTTAAATTGACATGGAGCAAGCTTATGATTGAATAGGGTGGCCTTCTTCTGCAAAAGCCTTGAACTACTTTCAGTTTCCAGATTTTTTTTCTAAATTGATTTTGGAGTGTGTCCAAAATTCTAAGTTTGCTATTCTTAAAAAAGGTAATTTTACTAATTGTATAGATGGTCATAGTGGCTTTTAATAAGGTTTCCCCTTGTCTCCATTTCTATTTATTCTTTGTGCATCGTTATTATTGAATGCCTTCATGCTCAAGGGAGACTCAATTGGAGTTCGGCTGAATTCTAATGGGCCTAGAATTTCACATTTGTTGTATGCTGATGATGTGATAATTTTTCGGAGGAAAACCTGAAAGTTGTTAAGGGTATTAAGCATATCCTGGAAGAATTCTGTGGATGGACAGGATTAGCAACTAACATCAACAAATTAGCTATGGTATTCAGTAAAGCAGATAGCACAAGGAGGAAAAAGTTATTTGCTCGTGTTATGGGTTTCAAAACAGCAAAGGATTTGGCTTATCTTGGAGTTAAACTTTTAACAGGAAGGCTTCCTAAGGAAGACTATCAATTTATCGTTGATAAAGTGTTAAATATGTCAAAAACTTGGGGAGCAAGAATGATATTACTGGTGGGTAAGATCTTGTTAACTAAAACAAATTTGTTATCCTTCTCCATATTCCATTGTACCAACTTTCTTGTGCCTAAGAGTGTTCTTGATGAGATAAAAAACTTTTGTAGAAGCTTTATTTGGAATAAATCAAATGGGAGGCAAGGGATTCATTATGTTAACTGGAATATCATGTGTTTATCACTTAAATGGGGAGGTAGAGGCCTTCATTCTTGTTCTTATAAGGCAGGTCCTTTGAGAGCAAAGATTTCTTGGAGATATATGAATGATAGAGAATCATTATTGTACAAAGTTTTCCAACCGAAATATGGAAATCTATTAGAATATATGTGTACCAGAAGGATGGGGTCTCCATCCTGAAAAATTATAATGGAAAGAGGTAAAGCTTTAATGCCTTTAATAAGATGCAATGTAGCTAAAGGTGACGAAATTGATGTATTCAATGATACATGGATTTTAGATAAAAGAATTAGCAAATGGCAAACCTTTGTCTCTCCACATGAAAATAGAGAATGTTTACTTTCTAACTTCATGTATAACGGAAGTTGGATTGTGGATGCATTAAGGGAAGTTGTGGGAGAAGAACTTGTGAACTTAATCCTTCAAATTGAGATTAAATCTGAAATGGAAAAAGACTCAATGGAGCTATTATTTTAGAAAAATGGGAAATCCATTTCTTCCATGTTGTGTGTAAATTCTATTATTCTGAATGATCCAAAACAATTTTGGAGCTGGAATAAAAAAGGCAAGCTAAATCCTAAGGTGGAAACTTTTTGGTGGAGAATTTTTCTCAATGCTCTTCCTACTTACAGTTTCCTTGAGTATATAAGGTTGAAAATTGAAAATAATTGCCCAAGGAGATGTATTGACATTAAAAATATAGAGCATTTTATGGCCAAATGTGAAAAGCTCAAGGAAGTTATCCAGTAGATTGATAAATGGGAATTTGTTGTATAGACATTTGATTCTCTGTTAGAATGTTGTAATTAGCTTTCTAATGAAGATTCCTTTATGATTAATCTTTATTGTAATGTGGTATACTTTACATGGAAGGCAAGGAATAATTTGATACGTAATGGGAAGGATGATAGCACATTGATGATTGCTTCTAATGCAATGAGTTATGCATCATATTCTACTCATGGTATTAGTAGAAGCTCAGGTACATGAGATGTTAACCAGCCTCCTGGGCTGTCAAATCTCCATTGGTATCCCCCTCCACCCGATTGGTTAAAAGTAAATGTGGATGCTTCTCTTCTCTCTTCTTATAAATTTGGAATTGGAGGAGTGTTTCGAGATCATAAAGGAAGATTCTTACAAGCTTTTGGTAAACCATATATACATTGGGACATATCTTCTTTGGAGTATCTAGCTACACAATCTATAAAAGAGATGGTTAAAGAATGGATGTTCAAGTACAAGGGAATCATAAATGAAGGAGACAATGTCAACGTAATGAAGTTTGTGAGAAATGCTAAAAGAAGTTGAGGCACAAAATGTGAAGGTATGCATTTATTTAATGAATTTAATCATGTTATTTTTAATTGGGTTGATAGAAAGTGCAATAAGTTAGCGAATTTATGTGCTAACTATGGTGTTATGAGTATTTTTATTTGGGATGATGTTATTGAGAACAAGGTTCCTCCTTTATATATGTCTTTACTAAAAAAGGAATCCTCGATTTATAAGCTTTAGGTTGTATTCCGTTGTTCAGTTAATATAATTTGCTGCATTTCTTTCGAAAAAAAAAAAGAACTCATGATAAGCATCTTTAAAGGTATACATAGCTTTGTATAATAAATCACATATTAATAAATCTCCAGAATAAATATTAATAATAAGATTCCAAACTCTAAAAATTATAATTTCAGGAATGATGTCAACTAGTTTATTATAATCCCAACTTTATCAATGATAAAAGTATCTACTTCAGTCATGGTTGTGGAGGAAGAATAAATAAAGGAATAAATGGAATGACCTTCAATCTGCTAATCTTACCGAAAAAAGAGGTATGTATTACTAAGACCTTGTTTAACATGAGGTTCAGCACTCCACTTGATATTAAAAAGCCTTTTCCAAATCTTAGGATCCCCATTATTATAAAGTCATGTGATAGGATGCTTTCCAGCATAATACTTATCTTTCATGAACTTGGCCCAAAGAGAAAGTTTGGAACAAAAATTAAACCTCACTTTAAAAGAGAAATAATAAGAAAAATTCGATATATTCTTACAGTCTAAGGCCCCTTCTTCAAGAACACCAGAACACTTATTCCTAGAGGACCAAATAATTTTTAATTTGTATTTGAACTGAAGTATTTTTGGATAAAAGTAGTGAATATTACTTTCTATCTGCTGAATAGGATAAAAATTAGGTTA
The DNA here is from genome assembly GCA_022539455.1 of Dendrobium nobile. Taxonomy (NCBI): domain Eukaryota; kingdom Viridiplantae; phylum Streptophyta; class Magnoliopsida; order Asparagales; family Orchidaceae; genus Dendrobium; species Dendrobium nobile. The sequence goes on along the minus strand of CM039718.1, from coordinate 32,369,260 downwards.
AAGCAAAGTAAAATTTTTTAGATGCAAATGTATTTTGATTGTTAATAGAAAATCTCATTAATATAAGTTTCATTCAAATGAAGATGAAGGGGACTTCTTCAGCTATTCCTTAATATATAAAGATAATAGTCTTTTTATCATAGCACCCTTATTATAAACAAATTTTCCCTCAATGTATCACTACAGGAAAACCTAGTATTACCGGCGGACAAAATCTGCCAGTAAGACATAAAATACAATGGAAAGTCTTGGTTTCCAGCGCATTTGCATTAGAATTTCACACGCTAGTTTGGAGCACATCGAAAAATGACTTCCGACGTATATATGATGTAAGAAACCTTTCTAGTGCACTCTCCAATGTATTACCGTTGCAAAATGTGTTAGCAAAATGTCATTTTTTATCATATTATTCCAGTGTTATATACGCCGAAGTTTATGACGTACATATCTGACAGAAAGATCAGCGGATACGATGCCATAAGGTGCATTGTAAATAAACTGGTGACTAGTTATCGGTGCCTTATCCGCCGGTAATACCGGCTGAAAAAACATCATAATCAGTGTCGTAACTAATGATATGGCTTATTACTAGCTCGTTTTCCACCGGTATTTTTGGTGAAAATAAAATGCCAGCAATGAATCATGGATTCGTTGTATCATCATTTCTGGCATCTTTTCGACGACAAATCTGCCAGAAACATGTAGCATTAACAAAAAAAAATTTCTTCCCAGCCAACAATCAGATTTTCACACCTGTAAACATATACAAATACATACAGTAATAGTTCCACAACACAAATCTAGACATCACAGATCTCATGAACTTCAACATATACTTAAAAACATAAATGTCCATTAACTCAGATTGTTCAATAACATCAACTAACTAATATTAAAAATATCACAGATTGAAAAAAGTAAACAAGTTCATATGACTAAACTAAACTACTTCGAATCCGTAGACTCATCCTCAGCTGGAGCTATCACTTTTCCACTCAACTGCTCCCTTATTTTGCACATTGCATCCAAAAAACTGATTGTGTTGCTCTTACATCTGCATTTGAACTTGTGCTTGAAACTGAACTTACCAATCAGCTTATGATTTACTTACTTACTCTGGCTCCGTTTGAAGGGTATTTATTTCTTGACTATGTAAGGACTCATATGAATTTATTGTAAAGCTGGATGCAGTAGAGGTCATCCCCTTGTATGCCTGATCTTGCGAACCTATGTTTACTCTAGTAAATAGGTTGTTAGACCTAAGTTAATGTTCCAAAGGCTACTAAGAGTGGGGGGGGGATGTGAATTATTATTTAAAAAAAATTTTACCCTCTTTGAAATTTAAGTTGAACGGAAATGAAATTTTTTATTAAGTTTTTGTAGAAAACATTTTTCAACTAGAGAATTTTTTAAAGCAGAAATAAAATGCGGAAAAATAAAAATAGTAAAGAAAATGACACCAAATTTATAGTGGTTCGGTCTAAACCAGACCTACATCGACTCCTTAGAGGCACCCTCTGAGTATTGCACTAATACCAATAGTGACTCTCCTTTTGCACCCACAGCAAGGCGGAGAAGCCTTTAGAAAACACTCTTTTCACCATTACCCGGTGCGGCAGAGAACCGTCATCCTTTTACACAATCTCCAGTGTTGGCAGAGAACCGTCCATCCTTTCACACTCTCCTAGTATGGGAAGATAACCCTTCGGTTATTCACACCCTCCAAGTGTAGGCAGAGAACCCTTCGGCTATTCACACTCTCCAAGTGTAGTAAGCAAACCCTTCGGCTATTCACACTCTCCAAGTGTAGGCAGCGAACCCTTCGTCTGTTCACACTCTCCAAGTGTCGGCAGAGAACCGGGTCTCCTTGACAGATCTTCTCACAAGAATCTAGAAGGAAGAAGGAAAAGAGTGAAGTAATCCTAATTCACAAGTAGAGATTCTTACCTTTGAACTCCAAATAAAGCCTTCACGCTTCAGTGGTAGAAATCCTCCCTTGAATGCACTCTCACTCTCTCTCCTTTGCTATTCTCTCAAGATGCACGAGGATAAAATGACAAAAAGATTGGGTGGCAGTCTAATTTGGACTATTTATACAACAGACAAGAAAAACTGCCCAAAAACTGCAAGTATTCAATTCTGTACGTAGTGGATCGTCCCGTACGATCATGGATCATCCTAGACGATATTATTTAGAAGCCTTGAAACGACCCTATTTGTATATGTGTACGAAATGTCTTCGTACAAGCTGATCGTCCCGTACAAACTAAGTTCGTCCAGTACGAACAGTTTTACAAGGTCTATTCTAGAAACTGCAGAGAAATCGTCCTAAGTCGATTGTATTTGTCCGGACGAAAATTGGTTCGTCTGGAAAAAATTTTTACAGAGACCAGATCGTCCTAGACGATAATTAATTTCGTCTGGACGAAAATTTTACAGAGAGCAAACCGTTTTCTGATGATAATTAATTTCGTCTGGAAGAAAATTTTTCAGAGATCAGATCTTCCAAGACAATAATTAATTTCGTCTGGACAAAAAATTTACAGAGAGCAAATCATTTTCTTACGATAACTATTTTTGTCTGGATGACATTCTTACAGAGAGAAAATCGTCCCGGAAGATATTTAATTTCGTCTCGGACGAATAGGACTTAGAAAATTCTTCAAGCCAGTTCCTATTCGTTCCATGTGCTCAATAGGAGATAACTATCTGATCATCCCGTTTGATTAGTATAATTTTTATATGATCTCCTTATGTGTGTGTGTTTGTTTTTATTCACTCAATTACAATCACTCCCTTTCAAATTTAATTCAAAGAAAAGTACAAGCTTCAAATTCACAAAGTATCTCATGTTGAATTTGATTTGAAGTCTTCGTAGTCTGGAGTTTGATTTTCCTGAAATGTTAGTACACACAAGAGCAAATACAAATCTTCTAAAATTGTTAGGAGATAACTATACATTTGAACAATAATGTTTGGAATCATCAAAACTATACAAGTTGCAAAAATGTAAAGCATGCAAATAACAACTATCTTAACAATCTCCCCCTTTTTGATGATGGCAAAACAATTATTATTTGTATGATTTCAATTTAAACAAATCTCCTAAACTCCCCCTGAATTGATGAATACCTAAAAATAAGGAGGTATTTTGAACCAAAGAATATAATTTTTTGTTTGTCAAAAATTAAAAAAATACCAAAACAAGACTTGACAAGACCACAAGTCAAAAGACATAAAATCAAAATACAAGCATACAAACACAATAATTTCTCCCCCTTTTTGACAACAACAAAAAGTGAAGAAGAAATAGACAAGAAATGTAAGTAATTATATGAAATTCATTTGAAAATTTAATCTAAAGAGTGATTGACATAAGGTATGCAATCTAAAACTAATAACATTAGTGAAATCATAGAAATTCATAGAATTTAAGAAGTGATATAACATTATAAGTAAGAAGAATTTATCAAAGACATGATTCAATTAGACATTTTTGATAAAGAAAATCATTACAAGAGAGATGAATAAAAATTCTATATTTGAAAGTTCAATAGAAATATAAATGAACATAAAATCAATTTGAATTAAGAGATTGAAAGAATCTTGAAAGAAGAGAATTACCACATGTGGCGCTTTGCGCATCTTTTTCAAATTTTTGGCACATTTTTGTGCATCTTTTTACATTGGGCTTATTTTGTGCCTCTTTTTAGCATTTGCGAACCTTTGCACATTTCTTTTGATTTTTGTACTCTTTGTACAATTTTTCAAGAGTAATTGAAACCAATTATTTCCAAGATCAATAATCTAAAATTTTAAAATTTTCTAAGTGCATAAATATCACTTGAGCAAAGAAATACAAAATAAGAACACATCTAAATTGCAATAATAATATTAATTTTTATGTAGTCTAAATGAATAGACATGAAATTAAAAGTTCTAATTATAACAAGTTATAAACAAATTTTAAATTTAGAAAGACTAGATTTTCTAATGAAATTAATCTTAAATTACAATTTAATTTAAGCACAATTAAGATTAAAAAGACTAATGAAATTCATAAAAACTAAACACATTCCAAAAACAATCGATAGGTTGAAGTAGGAGGTCATCAACATAACATTGGTATTGATTTCATGAACTTCATTTCTGATACTACCAATGTCCTGTTGCTACTGCAGAAGTTGAGCATCAATTTGATCAAATCTTTGATCAACATGAGTCTCAAGTCTACCAAATTTCTCAATCAAATTCTGATAATCTGATTGAGGTGCAGAAGTTTGCTCTCCTTCTTCTTCTTCTTCAGAAGCACTGGCATGTGCTTTTCCATTTTCCTCCTTAAAAATTGCTCTGAAAGAAGCAACATTATAGTAGACGGGCTCTTCATATTCATCATCAGGATGCACTAGGTTATATTTCTTTTCCAAAACATAAGTAACTAAGTGTCCTAATGAAATATTCCTTTTCCTTTTCTGTTCAGCATGCCCTATTTCTGAAAGCCCATAAAGATGGTTTAAGAGAAGTTGGGCTTCATCGATAGGCTTACGATCCATAATAAAAAAAGTCACAATAGAAAGGAGTGGAATAATATTGATCCTATCACCAGCTTTAGGAATAATTGAAGATCGAAGAATGTGCTGGATGATTCGAGCATTTTTTGTCATTCCTGAAACTCTAGCAATATGATATGTTAGGCCATTTTCTCTAATCACCCTATTGACTTCATAACATTTGAAAGTATTTTCATTCATAAGGGTGTGGGCTCTATAACCTTCAGTTCTTAAGTTTAGAAAGGCACCTAAGTTGTGCTTAGTGATTTCAACTTTTGTTTGAAAACAAAAGAACTTATACAGAAGTGGTCGGAATTGAAACTCATATTGGCTAGGAAATAGAGAAATGTTTGTTTGTTGTTGAGGTACACGAGAAAAAGAATGAATCTAAACTGGGTGGAAGCAAAAAGGTGCATTACCTTGAAGTTTATCTCGCTTTGAATCAGAATGCGAGAAGGTGTGATTTTAGCAGATGCAAAACAAGGAAAGGATTCCTAATTTGCTTTTGAAAGGAAGTTTTCAGAGGAATTCCTGTGGGGTTTCTTCGCCAACACCTTTTGTCTCTTGCTTGAGGAGGCCATGGTCGATTTGAAGTTGAAAGGGATTGAAAGTGAAGTTTGGAGATGTGATTGTTGAGTTAGAAAGCCTTCTTATTTAAAGAAAATGATACGTTCGTCCTGGATGAAAATAGTTCATCCTGGATGAAAATTATCGTTTGTCTGGACGAAAAAATTTTGTACAGACAATCCAATTCATCCAAAATGTAACGGCTTTTCATAATCAACACAATTTATGATACGTCCTTTCGTACAGACTTTTTAACTTTACCGATCATACAGACAAAAAAATTTTGTACAGACGATCAAAAGTTAATTCGTTTTAATGTCAGTTGAAAACCGTCCTCGCCTATGAATCGACGTCTGTTCATCTGGACGAACAAAAAGTTCGTACGGACGAACATCACAATTAAAACAGCCTTATCCATTCAACTGCCGCATTCAATCGTCCCGACGTTTGAGAAAAAAAAAATATTTTGACCTAGACGATCATCAGATCGTACAGACGAACTACATTAAAAACTGTTCTCAAGACGTTTCATATCACGTAAACTGAATTTTACACATATCTTCCAGTACAAAAAATTTCATCCCGGACGATTTCCACATTTTTGGATTTTTTTTTTTGAATTTTATCAAACAAAAACAAACTAAACATACAAATCACAGAAAACAATGACAAATCCACCGACTCTAAAATGAAATCACTCAAAAATAGTCAAAAATCACAAAAACAAAACAAAATAAAACAAAATAAACTACGAAAACATAAATATCAATGTTGCAAAAATATTTTTATTTAAGCATTCAAATCAATTACACCAAGCCTTGTTCTTAATGTACTGAAGGTATCAAAGGCTAAAGGTTTTGTAAAAATGTCTGCAAGTTGATTTTTTTCAGTTGAAACATGAGTAAGTTCAATTTCTCCTTTGGATACATGATCCCTTATGAAATGATGCCTTATGTCAATGTGTTTGGTTCTAGAATGTTGAATAAGATTTTTGAAAATGCAAATAGCACTAGTATTGTCACAATAAATTTGAATAGTGCCTATAGTTAATCCTAAATAAATCAACTCTTGTTTTAACCAAAGTACTTGTGCCACACAACTTCCTAATGCAATGTACTCTGCTTCTGCAGTAGATAGGGTCACTGAATTTTATTTTCTACTGGACCAAGAAACTAATGAATTTCCAATGAATTGACATGTTCCAGAAGTGCTTTTCCTATCCACTCTACAGCCTACAAAGTCAGAATCTGAATAACTAACAATTTCAAATGAAGAGCTAAATTTAGGATACCAAATTCCTAAGTTTTAAATTCCTAGTAAATATCTTAAAATCCTTTTCACTGCTGTCAAATGTGATTCTTTTGGATCTGATTGAAATCTAGCACATAAGCAAACACTGAACATAATATCTAGTCGGCTAGCAATCAAGTAAAGTAAAGATCCAATAATCCTTCTATATTTCTTTTGATCAACAGATTTTCCCTTAAGGTCCTTATCTAAGTAAATTGAGGAACTCATTGGTGTACTAACAGGTTTAGCATTATCCTTTTCAAATTTTTTGAGAATGTCCTTAATATGTTTAGTTTGACTAAGAAATGTACCTCCTCAAGTTGCTTAATGCTAAATCCTATAAAGTAATTTAAATCTCCCATTAGACTCATTTCAAATTCACTACTCATTGTTTTAGAAAAATCATCACAAAGATTTTTATTTGAAGATTCAAAAATGATATCATCTACATAAATCTGAACAATGAGTATATTCTTTCCAATTTTCTTTAAAAAGAGAGTTGTATCCACACTTCCTTTTTCAAAAGATCTTTCAAGTAGGAAGGTGCTTAACCTCTCATTCCAAGCCTAGGTGCCTGTTTCAATCCATATAATGCCTTTTTTAACGTGAAAACATGATTTGGGTATTTAGAATTTTCAAAACCTGGAAATTGTTCTACAAAAATATCTTCTTCAATTACCCCATTTAAAAAGGCACTCTTGACATCCATTTGAAATAATTTAAAACCTTTAAAACAGGCAAAGGTAAGTAAAACCCTAATTGCTTCAAGTCTAGCTACAGGGGCAAAAGTCTCCTCAAAATCAATTCCTTCAATTTGATTATACCCCTTAGCAACTAATCTAGCCTTATTTCTAATGACTACTCCTGAGTCATTCATTTTATTTTTGAACACCCGCTTGGTTCCAACAATACTTTGATCTTTTGGCCTTGTAGTTTATTCCCAAACTTTATTTCTTACAAATTGATTCAACTCTTCTTGCATGGCCAATATCCAAAATTCATCAGAAAGTGCTTGATCAATATTAGTGGGTTCTATTTTTGAAATAAAGGCTGAATGATTGACTTTCTTGTTTAATCCACGCCTAGTTCTAGCACCCTCACTAGGTTCACCTATAATCAATTATCTTGGGTGGTTTTTAAAAAATCTCAAATCTCTAGGCAAAGGGTTTTCTCTTTCCAAATTCTCTTCCACATTTTCTTCCAAATTTTATCTATCAATCTTTTGGGAGTTTTCTTCAATCTCATCTTCAACAATATTTGGCTCTTCCAAATTTCCAGATTCATCAAATACAACAGGTATGGTTTCTTCAATTACTAAAGTTCTTTTGTTGAATATCCTATAAGATTTTCCAACACTTGAATATCCAACAAAAATTTCTTCATCTGATTTTGGATCAAATTTTCTTAAGGCAGATTTTCCATTGTTATGAATGAACACCTTGCAACCAAAAATATGCAAATGAGACAAGTTAGGTGTTATACCTTTTAGCAACTCATAGGGTGTTTTATTTAAATTTGATCTTACATTCACCCTATTCAGAACATAACATGCTGTGCTAACCGCCTCAGCCCAAAAATATCTAGGAAGTGAGTATTCTGCCAACATTGCTCGGTCGGCTTCTATTAATGTTCTATTTTTCCTTTCAACTACCCCATTTTTTTGAGGGGTTCTAGGTGCCGAAAAATTGTGATCAATCCCTTTTTCTTTACAAATATTTTAAAATCTTTCATTTTCAAATTCTCCTCCATGATCACTTTGTAAAGAAATTATTTCACATCCTAGTTTTCTTTGAATCCAAGTTGAAAAATTTTTGAATTCCTCAAATGATTCATTCTTATGAAAAAGAAATCTAACCCAAGTGAATCTTGATAAATCATACACTATAACAAATCCGTATACCTTCCCTCCTAGACTTACAGTTCCTACTGGTCCAAAAAGATCCATGTATAGAATTTCCAAAGGTTTACTGGTCCTAAGATCCTTATTGGACTTAAAAGAGGACTTCACTTGTTTTCCTAATTGACATACATCATAAAGGTGGTCCTTAGTAAAGTCTAGTTTTGGTATACCTCTCACTAAGTTCTTTTGAATAATTCTCCTATGGATTTTCATACTAGAATGACAAAGTCTCCTATGCCAAAGCCATGATTCATCAGAAATAGTTTTCAAACAAAAAGCAGTAAGAGTTTGAATAGAATTCAAATCTAGCATGTAAACATTGTTTACCCTTTTTCCATTTAAAACTTCTTTCCCATTTAGGCTTAATATGCAGCTAGTAGGATAAAATTTTACATTATAGCCCTTATCACATAGCTGACTTATACTTAATAGATTATGTTTTAAGCCTTCAATCAATAACACATTATCTATGAAAATGTTTTTCAAATTTCTAATCATACCTGATCCAACCACTTTCTTTGTGGTATTATCTCCAAGTGTTACCTTGCCTCCATTCCTGGCTTCTAGCGTTATGAATTGAGCAGTATCTCCAGTCATATGCTTTGAACATCTGCTGTCCAGGTACCATATACTCCCACGAGATCTTGTGTGAGAGCAATCATGCAAAACTCTAAAATGTTAGACCTGGGCACCCAAACAAGTTTGAGTTCACCTTTTAGCAATTTATAATTTGATGTATGTATGATATGTCTAGGTTTATGCATCTTAGGTCTCCACACCAATTTAGATTTTATCTTCAAAGTACAGGTGTGAGCTATATGTCCCAAAAATCCACAATTATTACATTTAACATTAGGAAAAATATTCCAAAGTTTTCTTCCATTTGATTGTCTTCTAAGGGATTTCATGAATTAGGATAATATTTAGGATTTGTAAAATCTTCAAGTTTAGGGGGTTTCCTATTATTCTCGAGAGCTCTTATTGTCAGTTTATAGAATGAATTCATATCTTCCAAGATTTGATTTGTATAATTGATTCTATATGTTTTGCTCGCAGATTCATCCTTAAAATTCTTAAATTCTTTTTTAAGATCAGCATAGGATGATTTTAAATTTTCAAAATTCTTATTCAAGTCATCTTATTTGTCAAGTAGTTTCATGTGGTTGTTATCTATTAATGCATGATCTTTCCTAAGGACTTCATGTTCCCTTTTAAGCTCTTCTAGTTCTAAACTTAATCTAGCATGCATCTTTTTCATTTTCCTATATGCATCATGCATGTGTTCAGAAAATTCAAATAATTCATCATAGGTTAAGTCACATACCTCTTCTTGATCTGATTGTTCAACATTATCTGCCATCAAGCAAAGGTTGGTGACTTCTTCTTCTTTTTCAGTCTCAGATGAGTCTGAAGCTGAGTTCGCCTAGAAGGCTCTTTGAAACTTCTTCTTGCCCTTCTTTACCATTGGTTTCTCCTCCACCTTCTCCTTACTAGGAGTGGCTTTGAGTTTTGGGAAATCAGTCTTGATATGACCTAGTTTCCTGCATTCATAAAAAATCACTTCATTAGAAACTTTTCCATTTCTGTTAAACTTACCTCTATTCCATTGCTGGCGTCTCTTCTGCTTCCTCTTTAAAAAGCTTCTGAATTGTCTAGTCATTAATGTAATATCATCTTCATCCTTAGGTTGTGAGTGTTCACTCCCTGACTCTTCCACCTTTAGTGCAATATTCTTCTCCTTTCGTGGTTCACCTACATCAATCTTTCTTTGACTTACTCCTTGCTCATAAGCAATGAGTGAACCAAGAAGATTGTCAATAGAGTAAATGTTAAGATCTTTAAACTCTATAATTGCAGTAATTTTAGCATCATAAGCAGTAGGTAAACATCGAAGAATCTTATTAACCATTTCAGCATTAGCTAATTCCCTACCAAGTGCATGCAAAGAAGTGACAATTTGTGTGAATCTTGTGTACATGTCAGAAATAGATTCATTAGGTTTCATGTGAAATAATTCATAGTCATGTAACAAGATATTGAGTTTTGATTGCTTAACTTCATTTGTCCCTTCATAAGTTATACAAAGTCTATCCCATATGTCCTTTCCACTTTTACAAGGGAAAACCCGCATGTAGTCTTCAAATTTTAAAGCACAAAAGAAAGTGTTTAGATATTTGGCTTTTAATTATGCTAAGTCACATTCTTCTATAGTCCAATCTGCAAAAGGTGTTTCTACCCTAACTCCATCAACTAATTTAGTTAGTTTTGTGTAACCTTCATGGACTAGAATCCACATACGATAATCAAGTGACTGTAAGAAAGTAAACATGTGTGTTTTTCAAAAATCAAAAGGAATATTGTCAAAGAGTGGAGGTCTAGTAATAGAGTAACCCTCAGGTGTGTTTTGGTTTTCGAATGTAGCCATCTATGTTAATCAAAAAGTAGTTAAAACTTATGATTTTGAAATGATGCTCTGATACCACTTGTTGAGTCTAGTAAATAGGTTGTTAGACCTAAGTTAATGTCCCAAAGGCTACCAAGAGGGGGGTGAATTGGTATTTTAAAAAAAATTTACCATCTTTGAAATTTAAGTTGAACCAAAATGAAAATTTTTATTAAGTGTTTGTAGAAAACGTTTTTCAACCACAGAGTTTTTTAAACCAGAAATAAAATGCGAAAAAATAAAAACAGTAAAGAAAATGACACCAGATTTATAGTGGTTCGGTCTAAACCAGACCTACATCCACTCCCCAGAGGCACCCTCTGAGTATTGCACTAATACCAATAGTGACTCTCCTTTTTCACTCACAGCAAGGCAGAGAAGCTTTTACAAAACACTCTTTTCACCACTACCCAGTGCGGTAGAGAACCGTCATCCTTTTACACAATCCCTAGTGTTGGTAGAGAACCGTCTGCCCTTTCACACTCTCCTAGTGTGGGCAGAGAACCCTTTAGCTGTTCACACTCTCCAAGTGTAGACAGAGAACGCTTCGGCTATTCACACTCTCCAAGTGTAGGCAGCAAATCCTTCGGCTATTCACACTCTCCAAGTGTAGGTAGCAAACCCTTCGTCTGTTCACACTCTCCAAGTCTCGACAGAGAACCAGATCTCCTTGACAGATCTTCTCATAAGAATCTAGAAGGAAGAAGGAAAAGAGTGAAGTAATCCTAATTCACAAGTAGAGATTCTTACCTTTGAACTCCAAATAATGCCTTCACGCTTCAGTGGTAGAAATCCTCTCTTGAATGCACTCTCACTCTCTCTCCTTTGCTATTCTCTCAAGAGGCACGAAGATCAAATGACAAAAAGATTGGGTGGCAGTCTAATTTGGACTATTTATACAACAGACAAGAAAAACTGCCCAAAAACTGCAAGTATTCAATTCTGTACGTAGTGGATCGTCCCGTACGATCATGGATCATCCTGGACGATATTATTTAAAAGCATTGAAATGACTCTATTTGTATATGTGTACGAAATGTCTTCGTATAAGCTGATCATCCCGTACGAACTAAGTTCGTCCGGTACGAACGATTTTTACATGGTCGGTTCTAGAAACTGTAGAAAAATTGTCCTAAGCCGATTGTATCATCCGGACGAAAATTGGTTCGTCTGGACGAAATTTTTACAGAGACCAGATCGTCCTAGACGATAATTAATTTTGTCTGGACGAAAATTTTACAGAGAGCAAATTATTTTCTGAAGATAATTAATTTTATCTGGACAAAAATTTTACAGATACCAGATCATCCCGGACGATAATTAATTCGTCTGGACGAAAATTTTACAGAGAGCAAATCATTTTCTGACGATAATTATTTTCGTCTGGATGACATTCTTACAGAGAGAAAATATCCCCAGATAATATTTAATTTCACCACGGGCGAATAGGACTTAGAAAATTTTTCAAGCCAGTTCCTATTCGTTCCATGTGCTCAGTAGGAGATAATTGTCTGATCGTCCCGTACGATCTGATATCATTCCGTACGATCAGTATAAATTTTATATGATCTCCTTATGTGTGTGGGTAAGTTTTTATTCACTCAATTACAATCAATCCCTTTTAAATTTAATTCAAAGAAAAGTACAAGCTTCAAATTCACAAAGTATCTCATGTTGAATTTGATTTGAAGTCTTCGTAGTCTGGAGTTCAATTTTCCTGAAATATTAGTACACACTAGAGAAATTATAAATCTTATAAAATATTTAGGAGATAACTACACATTTGAACAATAATGTTTGGAATCATCAAAACTATACAAGTTGCAAAAATGTAAAGCATGCAAATAGCAACTATCTTAACAATCTCCCCCTTTTTGATGATGGCAAAACAGTTATTGTTTGTATGATTTCAATAATTCTATTTAGGAAAAATTTTAAAAATCTTTTAAAATTTATTGCCAAATATCTCCTATGCTCAGTATGTATAATGGAGCCGCCTGTATGAAGGAACTATCCAAGCCCCCAACATCAGAAGCTCTATTCTACCAATTTTGTTTCCTCCTCCTGTTATACTCTGCGCTGCCTCAAGAAGTGTTCAACTGAGCCAATATAGTCTCTCCAATCCACAATGATCACTCGTCAGACTTTTTAATGTCCATGAACATGTCGCACATCCGAGTCGACCCATGCTTCTCAAAATTCTTTCTAATTTTTTCATTGGGCTGAGGTAGCCAACAAAAATCTTTTTATATTCAAATATATATATATATATATATATATATATATATATATATATATATATATATATATATATATATATATATATATATATATGTTTAGCTTAAGTAAAAAAGAATAAACCATTTAATTATACATAACATAAAAAATAATACCTAAAAATACCTCAAACTCTCTAAACCACTTTTCCCGGACTTCTTTCGGGACTTTCTTCCAAGAAACATAAGGAGCGTCAATCCTGCTCCATATGATGTTTCGTATTTTATGTGTCATTTGTTTTGATGGGTATAACCTATAAAAATAAGGTTATGTGAGAAAAATGTATAATATAAAATAAATATATTTGTTAGCTTAAATAAAAGAGAACGTACGTACGTGTACCCTCAGGTGCTATCAATATTCGACCATCTGTTGCCTGTTGTAGTGCAACTGGTGTTGAAGGTCCACCTGTAGAAAGATGAGGGGGTGGTGGAGGATAGTATGGTGGATATGGATAAGTAGGAGGGGCACCAGCATAAGGTGGGGGTGGCTAGTATGGGTAGAAAGGAGTATTCTGAGTAGGATATAGTTAAGGAAATTAGGGGTTTGCTGAGTAGAATGGTGGGCTACAGGCTCCAGGAATGGGTAAAGGATGAATGGTAGGGGGAGTATGTGTAGTAGGCTGAGATTGTGTAGCTGGCTAAGACTATGTAGCAGGCTGAGACGAAGTAGTCCCCTCAGTACGTACTGAGAGTTTGTTAGGGATGTTAGGCCCTTATGAACTAGCCCAAAGCTAATTAAGAGAGAGGTGAATTGATATTTTTTTAAAAAAAAATTTCAAAAAAAAAGCCAAACAAAAATCCACCATAAAGAAAACACAATGCAGAAATTAAATGCGGAAATAATGCAGGAAAAAACACACCAGACTAGTAGTTGTTTCAGACAAACCTTGACCTATGTCCACTCCTCGGAGGCACTGTCTAAGTATTGCACTAAATTCAGTGTCTCTCCTTTAGTCCCCACAGCTAGGCGGAGTAGCCCTTCAAAATCACTTCTACCTTCCCCGGTGCGATAGAGTAGCCGAGACCTTTGACACCAAAGAGATCTTTTTTCCAGAACTTCCCTCAAGATAAGCCTTGAATCCGATGGTACTAAGGTGTAAGCTTGCTGGAGCAACTGTGTGGAATCCCCTCCACACTCCCTTGAAGCCCCCTCAAAGAATCTTCTCCCTCTCTCATACTCCACCCTTTCCTCTCTTCATTTCAAGCTCTCTCCTCAAGTTCCCTCCAAAAGAATGAAGCTATAATGGCTGCCAAAGACACGCTTCATGAGAAAGAAAGAGGTCTTTAAATATATTTTCAAAACTAACATTATCATCCAAGCCAATATTAATATCGGCCTGGCCACTCAGAGTAAATTTTGCTCAGTCATCCAGGACAATTTAGGATGATTAGACAATTTTTATGTCATATCATCCCAGTCGATCCTTCGATCGGCCTGGCCGATGTGATTTTGCAATCATCCTTAAATGCTTTCCTTAAATACTAGATTAATTTAGAAAAAATTATGCTGGATTGGCCAGGCTGATGCCCGGGATGATGTCCCGGATGATGTCCAAAAATAAGTAATTCCTAAATAGTTTTGGCAGCTGATTCTTTCTGATTTGAGCCTATCATCCTGGCCGACACAAAATCATCCAGGATGATGTGCTTAATAACAGCTGTCTTAATGAGGATGCCCTATTTAGGGTTTCATTTTTTGAACCGATAGTGTAGGACGATATAAATATCAACCCGGATGATGTTACCAAAAATAGTAAACTCTAGGAAATAGTTAGAAATAATACCAAGAAGTGTGTGTGCAAGGTTACTTAGTATCAGGAACCACATTGTTTATAATAAACTCAAGAAAGGGAAAAAATACAAACTAACTAAGACTTAATCTACCCAATCTTGAGCTAGCTCGAGTTGCACTCGATCTTGTGGACCTGAAATATTAGTAGGCTAGGTAGTCATAGAAAATCATGAATGTTTGCTATCATCAAAATTCTAATCCATAAAAATAGATCTGCAACAATCTCCCCCTTACTGATGATGGAAAACACTACTGGTTGAATTGGTAAAAATGAAAAGTTTTTCTCCTAATCTCCCCCTTACTAAAATAAAATATTAAAAAATAGGAGAAATCAAATTATTTGTTCTTTTTAATTTTTATAAAAAAAAGATACAAATATAACAATATGTTCTCCCCTTTGACCATATCAAAAAGAGAAGGGGCACAAAAAAGTCTTAAAAAAGAAAAAGTTACCTCATATTTTATTCAAAAACTTAGTAAGGAATGGATTGACACCGCATAATCCAGTAAAGGTAATAAATTCAAAAATTGTTAATCCATGCTCACGTTCTTTTAATGGCTCAAAAACTTTTTAATCCAATTTCTAAATCAAAGAATAAATTAGAAAAAGAACACTAATTTTTCAAAACTCCTTTCATAAAATATATCTAATAGAAGATTAATACAAAAATTGGTGAATCAAGAATCATGATTTTCAAGATCAAGTATAAAAAATATCTAGGATTTTCTTAAGTTTTAAGAAATACAGAAAAAGTAAGCATTCTTTTTATGGGATCATTTTATGCCTCTTGTCATTTATTTGGCGCACTTTGTGCATCTTTTATTTTTTGATATAGTTTGCCTATCATTATCAATTTGGCGTAATTGCGAATCTTTTCATTTGGCGTCATTAGCTACTTTTTTGATTTGCCATCATTGACCTTTTTTTTTAAATTTCAATATACTATCTTTCTAAAATTTTAAAACCAAAAGTAAACCCATTCTATTGATAAAACAAACTTCTTGATTATGAAAATTATGAGGTAGATTCAACAACTTGCAAAAGATTCCTATGCGATAGATAAAATGTTGGGAGTTGAAAAAAGTTAAGTTTCAAAATTCAATTTAAAATATGATGAAAATTTTAATTTAGAAGTAGAATAACCTCTTTTAGAAAGTTTAGATTGAGAGTCAAAATCATAAGTTTCCTTCCTTTTATTGTTTTTAGAGAGGTCACCCAAAACTTATATAAGAATTCAAAAAAAATAGGAGGTAGATTTTTCATTTTCATCATTTTTTTTAAATGATGGTGATGTGTGTATTGATTAGAGAAAACACTACAAAAAGAACGAATAAAGACAATAAAAAATTTAACAAAAAGAAAAGAAAGAAAAAATAAAATGAAAAAAGAATAAATATAAAGAAAAACATAAAAAAATGATAAAAATAAAAAAAACATGCAAACATAGAAAAATAAAGCACACAAATAATGGTTTAAACATCATCTTGCTCCTGGTCTTATATTCAAAAGCTAGGTCTGACCAGGAGATTTTTTACCTTTCATTATTTGTTATTTTTATAATTTGCTTAGCTTTATCCTTTTATTTTGCAGGAAGAGTTCTCGAATTATGGCACTGATTTTTCATGTGTTTAGGCCTCCTACATCCAAAGCAAAAAACTTTAAAAGAAATCTTAACATTCTTACCTTTTTTACCTATCTTCAACTTTTGTTGATGCTTATATTTTAGTGAGCTTTCCAATTTGCTTGATAAGTCATCGCTATCGTCACCAACTAAGCCACTTTTTTCTAAGTATTCAATATTTAGTACTATCATTTCACCTGCATCCAAAAGTCTGTGGCCAAAACTTTGCTCTTAGGCAATGAGTGAGCTAATTAAATTATCAATAGAATATTCATTCAAATTTTTTGATTCACAAATAGCAGCAACTTTAGCATCAAACTTATCAAGTAGACAATATAGAATTTTATTAACTTTCTCAAAGTTTTAAAACTCTTTACCTAACGCATGCAATGATGTCATAATTTTAATAAACCTACTATACATGTCTAAGATCGTCTCATAAGATTTCATGCAAAATAGTTCAAAATCATATATTAAAATATTAAATCTGGATTGTTTGATTACACTAGTGCCTTCGTATATAGTGTGTAATTTATCCCAAATTTCCTTACCATTAGTGCACATGGAAATAAATATAAAGTCTTCAGAATTTAAAGCACAGATTAAATAATTTAATAATTTTTGTATTCAAATGAGCATTGATTTATTCTTCCTTACTCTATTGATTAAAAGATATTTCAGTTTTAATTCCATCTATAGTATGTGACGGTCAGAATAACCAGTTAAAATCATTTGTCATATATATAAATCAGTTGATTGCAAGAAAGTAGACATGCAAATTTTCTAAAAATCAAAAGTAATATTTTCAAACAAAGGTGGTCTGGTGATTGAAAAACCTTCAGTAATATTATGATTATAAAAATTAGCCATGGATCAAAATTCAAAAATTTTCAAAAACAAGATTTTATGAATCCCGCTCTGATACTACTTGAGAGTTCGTTAGGTATGTTAAGCCCTTATGAACTAACCAAAAGCTAATTAAGAGGGAGGTGAATTGGTATTTTAAAAAAATCTTTTGTAATAAAAATGCCAAACTAAAAACCACCACAAACAAAACACAATACAGAAATTAAATACATAAATAATAAAAGAAAGAACACACCAAATTTATAGTGGTTCGGTCAAACTTTGACCTACGTCTACTCCTCGGAGGCACCCTCCGAGTATTGCACTAAAATCATGTCTCTCTTTTAGCCCCAATAGCAAGGCGGAGAAGCCCTTAAAAAATCACTTATACCTTCCCTGTTGTAGTAGAGTAGCCGGGTCCTTTGACACCAAAGAGATCTTCTTCTTTCCAGAACTTCCCTTAAGATAAGCCTTGAATTCAATGGTACTAAGGTGTAAGCTCGCCCTCCACACTACCTTGAAACCCCCTCCAAGTATTTTTTCCCTCTCTTGAACTCCACCCTTTCCTCTCTCCCTTTCAAGCTCTCTCTTCAAGTTCACTCCAAAAGAATGAAGCTACAATGACTGCCAAAGATACTCTTCGTGAAAAAGAAAGAGGATAATAAATAGATTTACAAAATCAACATTATCGTCTAGGCCTATATGAATATCAGCCTGGTCGATCAGCGTAAGGTTTGCTCAATCAGTCAGGTCGATTTGGGGCGATTACATAATTTTTAAGTTATGTCATCCAGGTCGATCCTTCAATCGGTCTGGTTGATGTGATCATGCAATCAGCCTTAATTACTATCCTTAAATACTAGATTAATTTAGGAAAATTTATGCTGGATCGGCCAAGCTGATGCCCGGGACGATGCCCAAAAATAAGTAATTCCTAAATAGATTTGGCGGCTAATTCTTTCTGATTTGAGCCTATCATTCTAGCTGATATAAAATCATCCAGGACGATGTGCTTAATGATGGCTTCCTTAATAAGGTTTCCCTAATTAGGGTTTCTATTTTTTAATCGATCGTCTAGAATGATATAAATATCATCCCGGATGATGTTATCAAAAATAGTAAACTTTAGGAAATAGTTATAAATTCTCCCAAGGTGTGTGTGTGCAAGATTACTTAGCATCAGAAACCACATTATTTATAATTGACTCGAGAAAGGGATAAAAATACAAACTAACTCAGACTTAATCTACCCAATCTTGATCTAGTTCGTGTTGCACTCAATCTTATGGACCTGAAAAGTTAGTAGGTAGGACAGTCGTAGAAAATCATAAATGTTTGCTATTATAACAATTCTAATCCTTGAAAATAGATCCGTAACACATACTAGCATAGGTGGTCCAGCTGTAGTGATCTGTGCCTATTAAAAATATTTTTGATCAATCCTTTGTTAGGCTCTTAACCTAAAGCCATCTATACAGAAAAAAAAAAGAAATATTAGAAATATGAGTTATAACAAAAATATAATATAAAATAACACAACAGTAATAATAAAATAAAATACAGCGCAATAAAAATAAAATAAATGTAGTGAAGTAACAAAAAAATTAATTTACCTTATATTAACTCATCATTTGTTGATTCACTTTCATATGATGATATATTTCCAGCACTATCATATTCATCATTACTTTCCTATATGGTTAAATCTACCTCCTCTAACAGCAACTCGCTCTCATTCATTCGAATTTGGTCATCCACATTGATTGGAAGATTTTTTAAATTTGACATAAACTCTTCTTGATGTGCTGATAGTATTGAAGTGATTTTCTCAATTACTCTCCTTTGTTTTGTCTTTATAACTACTAGCCAATCCTAATTGTCTCATAATCTGCTTGGATAGTTAGCATAATAGACCTGACTTACCTGACTAGTAATGATGAATGGGTCAAACTTTGCATATCTCCTACTCTGCTTTACTTCTATTATACCGTAAACTGGATGTACTCTTGTGCATCTATTTTATACTAGATCAAACCATTCACAATTGAAGGAATATATAATATTCTTGTAATTGGGATATTCCACCTATAATACTTCTTTTAATACCCCGTAGTATTCAGAATCATCCCCTACATGGGTGTTCCCTCTTACACATACGCCAGAATTTTCTGTCTTCCTACCTTCACACCAATTTTTTATTCAAATCTTATAACCATTAACCATTTACCAAAAATATTTGATAACATTTAACTAATCTATTTGGTCCCCATGCTAACTCAAATAGCCCTTGATACTGCGAATCACTATCTTTAGTATGTACCTTTAAATGAACAAGATGTTATTATTATTATATTTATTGCATGCAATACTAGCTAATTAAGACTAATTATTCAAAATATACCGTATTTTTAAGCCAAGCAGTGAATTCTTTCTCCACTATCTTTTGAACTTCTCCTTCTTCTGATGTACTTAAACCATCAATGAACCTCCAACAAACTTTTGAGTTTAGAACAAAGTTAAGAATAATGAAAAAATGAATAAATTAACTCAAACTTACTCGAGATACAACTCAACTTCATCATAGTTAAGCAAGATATATAATGTGATAACTGTCATCTCCTTATCGGTCAAATAACACACAGTGCTAGCACCTACAGGTTCACCACATCCATTGAATACAGATATATTAGGGAATTTACCAACATTTTGATGTGCTATACTTTCACCTGATTGAGACATTATTTCAAAGTAATACGAGCAAAACTGAGTTATCTCGTATGTTAAATATGCTTCACAGATGGATCCTTCAAGACGTACTTTATTCTTAGCAGTCTTCTTAAGTTTATTTAAATATATCTCAAAAGGATACATTTACCGATACTGAATAGGTTCACCGACCATAGCCTCATATGATAAATGTACAGGTAGATGCTCCATAGAGTCAAAAAATCCTAGAGAAAATATCTTCTCAAGTTGACACTGAAAGAGAGGAATTTTCTTCTCCATAAGAATCAAGTTTTCTACATTTAGTTTAGAATAGCATAAATATTTGAAGAATACACTTAGCTCGATCAAGCGCTTTAAAATTTGATCTTATAGATAACTAAAAGTAGTTGGTAGTAGACATTACATGAAGATTTGATAATCATGACTTTTCAATCCGAATAATCTCCCTGATCTTATATCAACCCACACCTACTTAGATTGGAAAAATATCCACCAGGTACTCATAAGGCCTTCACCTATTCACAATTTACTTGTTTTAGCTCTAAAATTAATGTGAATGGAGCTTTTAGTTTGAGAAATTTTTTACCTCCACCATCCTTCAATTCCAATACTTTTCTCCTACAAATCTCCTTTAAGTCCATCCTTTCTTTTATATTATCTTTTGATTTATATTTGATGTCCATAACTATATTGAAAATGTTATCAAAAATAATTTAACCTATAAGCATAACATCCAAATTATGTCTAGTCAGGTTTGTTCTCCAATATGGCAACGACCAAAAAATAATTTTTTTGGTACAATTATGGTTGACACCATATCCTGGCAACCTAAACTCAGCTAATATTGGATAATCCATTATTGTGGGCAAGAACCTCACTCTTTCAAAAATTTCTTCACTACTTAATCTTGGAGGTTGTTGAAATATCACTATTTTATTTTTAGTAAAGGCTTCTTTATTTTGCCAGAAAGGATAACTTAGAGGTAAAAACATGGGATGATAATCAAACCAAGTGTTCTTCCTATCATACTTTAAAGTGAATGATTTTGTATGTTCCCTATAATATGGATAAGCTAACTTAACTGAAGTTTTCCAACCTGAGAGCATACTATTTATAGGAAAGTCACCAATTGTCCAAAATAATACTGTTCTCAGTGTGAAGTTTTGTTTGATGGAAATATTATATATACTTACCCCCTCTTCCCATAATAAACTTAAATCATTAATTAACAATTGTAACAATACATCAATCTTAACTTTTGGATTATGTGGCCCTGGAATAATAAGTGTTAGAAGCTTATAAGGAGTAGTTGTACACAACTCTGGATGAAGATTGTAAGGAGTGAGTATCATGGGCCAACATGAGTAAGGTGTAGCAGATTGACTGAATGGAGTCAAATCATCTGCGCATAAACCTAATCTTACATTTGTTGGTTCTGCCGTGAATATGTGATCTGTACGATCAAAGTGTCTCCAGATCTCTGCTTCCGATGGATGTGTAACAACACCTTCTTGCTGAATGTGATCATTATGTCATCTCATATGTGCAGCAGATCTCATGGATGCATAGAGCCATTGTAGTTTAGGAATTATTGTAAGTAGAACATCCTACTGACAGGCACATCTTTCTGCTTCCTTCTATTTCCAGATTTTGGTTTAAACCTTGGTGCATTGAAATGACAGCATGCAATCTCTGAGAAATCTTCTTTAAAGTATAACATGCATCCATTGACACAACAATATATCTTTGTATATATCAAACCAAGTTTGGAAACAAACTTCTTTTTTCGATATAGATTTGTAGGAATTATACTATTTATCGGATTGATTTTCTTAAGGAGCCCAATGAATTGATTAAAACATTCACAAGCAACATTATATTCTTCCTTGATGTTTAACTTCTTCACAGTAATAGATAACTCTTGAGTAAGTGGTGCACCGTTTCAAGATTAGTTGTTGGGCAGCATGCAACAAATCATAAAAACTTTGTGCCTCCTTATTCAGTAACTTATGTATTTTGTTAAAATTTTATTTTAGTTACATCATGAACTATTTCCTCAAGAATTGGTTAGATATTTTAAGCCTCAGCTACATTAGTACTTATAGAAGGACCGTATTGAGAATCAAAATATGGCTCGTACTCACAATGAGAAGTCAAATACCAATACCGTGGCATGAATCCTCTGTGATATAGATCAATAGTTACATCATCTGGTCTTAGGGGCACTAGACTTTTATGTTTAGAACATGGACATCGAAATATTCCATCTGATATGAAGCTTGGTAGTTATTTTTCTTGCTGAATGAAAATATTCACCCCACTAATGAATTCATCTTTTAAATTTTTTTCATCCTTGTGCCAATCGGTTATACATGTAACTTCATTGATTTATAATATCCATAACCTACATATAAGAGCAGATAAGTAATGGATTATAATAATTTATGTGACATTCATATATTAACTATCTCTTCTCTCTACCTCTCTCTCTCTCCCCGCCATCTTCTATCTCATTTTCTCTCTCACTTTCTTAAACTTATATTCTCGTCGTATTGACCTAGTGAGATGGACTTGTAGGTAAACTTGAATTATGAAGGTCAATTTTAGAGTATAAAATTGAATATATGAAGATATTAACAGTAGGGAAATTATGGAGGAATGCATCGGGATTATTTTGCGGTTGAAAGTCTCCCTCGAACTTAAGGGAAAATTCTATAAGGTGGTGGTGAGACCTGAAATTCTTTATATATGGTGTTGAATGTTGGATATTAAAAGGAAAGCATAATACTAAGTTAACTGTTGCAGAGATGAGGATGCTTAGGTGGATGAGTGGTGAGACCAACGTAAGAATACCTTTAACAAAAAGCATACACCAACGTAATTCAAGTTTACCTTCAACTCCATCTCATGTCTTATATTCAAATTCAAGGATCGCATTGAGATGAGGATGCTTAGGTAGATGTTGGTGAGACCTCCATAATTCATGTTTACCTTCAACTCCATCTCTAGTCTTATCAACAAGAAGAATATCATCAGCAAAAAGCATACACCAACGTATATCCTTTTGTAAATGTTTCGCGAGAACATCTACGACTAAAGTAAAAAGATATGGACTTAAGGCTTATCCTTGTTGTAATCCAACCAAAATAGGAAATTACTTTGTCAAACCACCTTGTGTTTTAACTCATGCATACATATTTTTAATGATTTGAATATAAGCGCTATTAACTCTTTTTTTTTGCAAGAACTCTCAATAGAACTCCTCTTGGAACTTTATCATATGCTTTCTCTAAATCAACAAATATCATATCTATATCCTCCTTATTCTCTCTATATTTCACCATCAAAGCTCTCAATAAATGTATGGCTTCCATAATAGACCTACCCGGCAAGAATCCAAATTGATTTTGAAAAATATTAGCTCTTTCTTTATCAACAAAAAAACATCCAATATGTGCATTCTCTAGCAAATGTCTAATAAGAAATAACATGAGCAAAAATCTTACAATTGATGAAATCGGGAGGAGGCAAAAAATCAAGAGGCGATCGAAACTAGCAGTCAATTTTTGCAAAAAAAGTCTCCTTTCACCAGCGATGAAGGTGGTGATCGTCAAAGACATCCCGCAAATGTCCAGAAGGCTTGATGATGGCGATCTAGGGAGTGGCGATACTGGGGTGATGAGAGAGAGAGCGGAGATGTTCTTTCTTGGCGGAATGAAATGAGCCCCAAGACGGGCTCGGGTTCAGAAATAAGGCTTTTGCCGGTAAATTTTCTGGCGTTCAGTATGCCGGAATGGTTTTCGACATCTTTTAAGCCGCTTACTAGTCGTTGAGTTTAAAATAGCCATCGTCTTATCTGTCGGTACATGCACAAGTCTATTTTTGTTGTAAAGTCTACCGGTAAGAATGAAATGCTGGTATATTCCAACATTATCACCGGTGTATTGGACATAAAAAAATTTCTGTCATAGGATGTGCTGGAAAGATAGCTGTTATTCTCCCTCTGCATGATGCGTCGGTACGAACGTTGTAGTTACCGACGCAAAAAAATCCTTCAGAACGTCCGGCGGAATTCGCGTGTTTTCTTGTAGTGTATTTAATGAACTAGATAGACCTATTAAACATAGGATAAAAGATTATTATGCTGTAAGGATTATTTATTGAGCATATATTGCTGACCTTTGAGATAACGATTAACCTAAGGATTCATTTCTTTGAAAGTGGAAATATTTCTTTGTTCACCCTAAAGAGCCTATCCTAGAAGATTCAACTATAAATGTTACAACCATGCAAGGCCTTAGGAAAGATATTAGTCATATTACATTCATTTCAATGATATAACAAATCAATGTCGTTCATGCCCTTAGTGATGAATTCTAGATCTTAGACTTGAAGGATGAGTTAAATCAATATGTTAAAAATAATATGGGAGCTAGTTAGAAGACCCACCAATAAGAGTGTTGTTAGAACTTAATAGGAATTTAAAAATAAGTTGAATGACTCTGGGTTGTAGATAAAAAAATAATGATAGATTAAAAGATATGAGGTAAAATTAGATTAATGGGATTTATTCTAAGTCCTTTTCCTCATATCAAGATTAAAATCTATTTGAGCTCTTCTAGCATTTTTATCTTTATTGGCTTTAAACTATTCCAAATCGATGTCAATAGTGCAATTTTAATGGGGTTATTAGGGAAGATATTTATGTAAAACGAAACGTAAAGGTTTTTAAAACTCCTTATTTCCCAACCATGTCAATAAACTTAAGAAAGCTTTATATAGGTTGAAGGAAGCAACTAGCACTTGGTATGGGAGACTCAGCACCATTTTCTTAGATAAAATATTTGCTAATGGTAGTGTAGGGATTACCTTATTCTTTAAACAAAAAGGAGTACATATACTCATAATTCAAATATATGTTTATAACATAAATTTTAGATCTACCACTAAGAACCTTAGTAATGAATTTTTCGCTACTATGAGTAACAAATTTGAGATGAATATGATAAGATGTGAGCTATTTTCTTAAATTTAGTGTAAATTAGATAGATGATTGTACCTTCCTTTCCTAGAATAAATACATTAAACATGTCTTTAAAAAATTTAAAATCTAAGACAAAAGCATAAAAACACCACTAAGCACAACCATCTTATTAGATAAGGATGTATATGGAAATTCAATTGATCAAATAATGTATAGAGGAATCACATGATCACTAATTTATTTGACTACTAATAAACCAAATGTTATGTTTAGTATATGTTTGTGTACTAGATTTCAAGCATATCTTATATAATGCCACATGGCTGCTATGAGGAAAATTTTGGATATCTAATATGCTCCCAAAACTCAAGTATCTTGAATCTTAGATATAGCACTACCTTTCAAATTAAATGATACTTAGATTGAAACTTTGGTTAGTGTAGAGCATATAGGAAAAGTACTTTATAAAACTTGTCAATTCATAAGGCAATCCATAGTTTCCTAGTCTAGTAGAGAAAAACATTATAGCCCTATCCACCACTAAAGCAAAATTTATAGTTTTAGGAAGTTATGTTGCTGAAGTTTTATACATAAAGCAACAAATTCTTTACCATAGACTTTTTTCTAAGCACTATCCGTATGATGTGTGATAACATTGATACAATTAATACTTTCTAATATCTAATTCAACATTCTCGTACAAAGCATACTAACATTAGACATCATTTCAATAGGGATCATGTTGTATAAGATGAATTAAATCATGTGGCTACTAAAAATAAATTGGTTGATATATTTGCTAAACCTCGAAATTATGATACTTTCAACAAACTTAGGACTAGACTAGGTGTCATTAATATTCATGCCTAAAAATTGGTGTTGAGGTAAGTTATTGTGAGTCATTTGGTTTTTTAAATTTTGTTACATGTTTGTATGTCTATTTATTTTTTGTTTATGTTATATGATCTATTTTTATCAAAATTATCTATCTCTATTCTGAATGGTGATTATTTGTCTGTTTGTTTTATCTTGTAGAATTTTTTCGTTGATTATTGCACACCAAACCCTAAGTTTTTTTTCACTTAAAACTGTATAATACACTCGTTGAACCATACAATCCACGTGATTCGACCATTATCACCATTTATTATCATATTATTTGTTATGGATGACTCATTATTGTTGATTGTATAATATGAATTATTTATCACATTGGACGATTGATTTAATATTGTTTATATTGTAAGATGTCAAATTATATTATATTATATGACCTTTGACTGTACATTCCTGATGAGGCATTTTAGGTTGATATTATTTTACTATGCATACAACTTATCATAATGTATGATTGGTATGAGCTATAAAAGTGAGCAGAAATAAGATATTTCATACACTCGTCAAAACTCTAAATTCCTTCTCCTCTCTAAGATGAAATTTTTATTGCTACAAAAAAGCACATCCATGTCAAACACCATCAAAGCGTGGACCATAGGTTTTAATGTAAGGATGATGAAGATGCATATGCTCAATATATTGGAGCCTCCATCATTAATTCAAAATTTTATAATCAAGAAATTCTCTCCTACTATCTACCTACACACTTTAAATAATCATTTACCTTACTTTTCAATTCCACGGCAATCTATTGTGTGCATTTTTTTGCAAATCTTCATGGCACCTCAAACCCCAATATTCTCCATTCACATGTTTATTAATGATTGGTTGCTATCTTCTACGACCTTCATGAGTAACTTCGTCTTTCAAATAAAAATCATTCTTAACATTTAGTTTCTAGATCTTTAGATTACACTTAGTTCCTATAGGATCTAATTTTGAGTTGTTTTAATTGTAATGTATAGCTATTCATTCATATAGTATGATCAGTGAACAAATTTATATAATACTTTTAGACTATTCATCATAAAATACTACAACAGAATATTCAATCATATTGTACTGCATGATCCATTGCTCGTAATATATGAATTGTGAAAGCTAAATTAAAAATTAGTGTATTCTTGAAACTAACTATTTAATCATCTCTTATTTTCTAAGAGAGAGACTTTGGAAATAAAGGGGAGTGTGTCTTCTATAAGCAAGGCTTGAATAGATTATTTTTAGTAAGTGAGAGAAAGAAGCAAAGATGTGAGAGGAAAAATAGCCTTGTGGGATCAAGGGAGTGTGAGAGAGAGTCTACATATGATTTCTTTGGCAAATATCCATCTAGCTCTATGAGTTAGATCTTTCCTTTAGTGAATTTTTGAAAGAACCCCTTCCTATCAAAGGGCAACTAAAAACTGCATCGTGCCAAGGAAGGTGAAATAAATTCTACTACTCAACCATTTTGGGAAAGTTGAATTGGATTTAGCTACTTCTCTCCACCGAAGAGGGTCAAAGGAATTTGGCTACACCACAGCGTTGGGAAAGTTGGAAGTGATTATTGTGAAGGCTTCTCCACCATGTAATTTGGGAAAAAGGAGAGGCATTAAGGAGTTTTAGTATAATACCTAGAGAGGAGGACTCATGGTAGTTGACATAGGTAATATTGATCGAATAATTATAAAAATTATGGTGTGTTCAATTCTTTACTTTTTTGCACTTTAGTTATCATACTTTACTTGCTTGTAAATTTTTTTTCATACAAATCATAGTTGAGAATTTGCATCTTAATGATATTATAATCTTGAGAGTTCTTTCAAATTAGTTTTTATTTTAAAAGAAAAAAGAAAAAAAATTGAAACTCAAAAGCGTAGAAACTAAATTTATTATTATTAATATTATTATTATTATTATATAGATATACATATATATATATATATATATATATATATATATATATATATATATATATATATATATATAATTTCATTATTTGCTTCTACTTTAAAAAATATATCCTTTAAATTTAACTTATCAATTTGGTTTAAAGTTTTTCAAAATAAAATTTTTGAAAAGAACATTTTTAAATAAATAATTTGCCCCACTCTTGTGTACATTTATAATTCAAGTGCCCTAAAAACCATAAATCGAATTTTTAGGTCCATTACTCCAATTTTTTTTTTAAGTTCTTTAGATTAAAACTAGGCCAAATAAAAAACTATCAATAGGAACTCCCCTGCACCTCAACACCAACACTTAGTTAATTAGTCTATAAGACAAAGTTAAAATTAGTCTCCTGCTATCCTTTTTCATATACATCACCATGACTAGTAGATAATTTAGTGTTGCAACATGATCTTTAGTTACATAAAAAATCTCATATCTATTAGGATCTATATTAGGATCTATGAGTTCAACTAAAGAGAAACTTAGCTCTACTACACAACAATGGCTATATCCTGGAAAATAAGAATAACCTAACATATTATGCTCAAAATGACCACCTTCTGTCATTCTTTAGTCATCATTTATTCTATGCCATATGTAGTGGGCATTGTACGGAATAAAGAAATCCATCCCATTAAGAAGAAGAAAAATAAGATGATGATGAAGAAGAAGAAATAGGGAGAGCACCTACATAACTTGCTCATTTCCATGAGGATAATTACCCATAGAATGCCTTGATGGAGCACTTTACTTGGCTTGAGTTGAAGGTTGACTATTGTATAGAGCAGTCCACTCAATTCTAAGAGTAGCTCCAATAGCAACATGAGGCCAATCATATATGGTTTTTGGAGTACTTTGCTTCTACCATAGTTACTTTTAGTAACCACCACAACCACCACATCAACGACCCTCTAAAGAGTAGTTGTATTACGTGATTTCTAGTTTATCTTTTGCACTTTACTTTGTAGCTTTATTTTTAATTAATTTTGTTTGGCTGATTTCATTTCTTTGTGATGTCAATAGGGGGATTAAAATGTTGTTGGATGTATTTCTATTCCCATTAGTACATTTTTTTTTAATTTTTAGCGTTTGTGTGCTTATTAAATTTATATAGTTTATGTGATTAAAAAAGTTTTAAAATTACAAGTAAAAGTTTCTCCCTATTTTTAAAGAGAAAAAAACATAGTAACTGGGGAGAGATTAGGATGAAATTAAAATTAATTTCCAATATCAACATCCAATGTATGCCATCATAAAACAATGGGAGATCCTTATAATAAAGGAGCAAAGTCTTCTGTTTTTATGATTACAAATATTACTGGATGATTAACTATTTATTCATGCATATTATTCTTGATATTTGTTTTGAGCACAAGTAACATTTTAGGTACCAACATATGCAATGAAAGATTAAAGATTTTGGCTCAAGATTATTCATTATGACTGTATGAGTTTGATTATTTATTAAAGAGTCTATACTTTTTCTTTTTTCATGAGTTAAAATGTATATTAGTATATGGTAGCTTTGTGACCATGCACACTTAAATAAGGGGAACAAATAATTTTATTTAAATCATAATATATAATATATATGGTACTTCACAATTAGTTCAAATAGAATTTAATTAAAATATTTAAATTAAATAAAAAAGTAAATTTGATATAACTAATAATATAGTATGACCACCACATCTTATTCATCCCTAATGTCATATCTAACTTACCTAAAGTAGGAAAATTTGAATTTTAAAATTATTGTATAAATACATTCATACTATGTGATATTTTAAATCATTGCCTACTTTGGTCGGTTAATTATGAAATCAGATCAAATCTTAATTTATTATATATAATAGTATATGATCATAGATCATAGTATATGACTCTTATTTGGAGTCTTCAGATGAAGTTTAGATCATTAAGTACAATAATAAAACCATAATGCACATCTCACCTGGTTACTCTCTTGATGACATTTGGTTAATCCTATAAGATCTGATCATTAATATGAACTAATCATATTATATAACTATTAATAAAATAGATTAAGAAATTGAAATTATCATCATGTGATTCAATTCATCATATAAGACTATAGTTGGATAATTAACTAATCATTGTATATGATACATGGATCATACTGTATGAGCACTGCCAAATGAATTAAAGACTAGAATTTTATTGGAAGCTTACTTTTTAAACTTCTATTAATTCATTTGGTAGAGTCTTTGGATGTATGAGGGTGTGTCTCCTCTATAAGAAAGGGTTTTAGCAGAGAGATTTGAGTAATAAAGGGAGACGTGATGTTGCAAGAGAATTAAATTAGCCTTATGTGTGCAATGGAGTGATAGAAGGTGTTTCCACATGATTACTCCAGTCAACATTAACCTTGTTCCTCAATGTGACTTAGTCTTTTTTGAGGGAAACACCATGAAGCAGCTCTTTGAGTCAAATAAACCATAGGACACTCTACAGCACAAGGGAAGGCGAAATGGGTTTTAAAAACTTTGTCACATTGGAGATGGTGAAAGGGATTAGACTACTCCACCACACCAAGGAATGAAAATGGAATTAAGCTACTCTTCCATAATCGGGAAGGTGAAAGGGATTCAATTACTATGTTGAAAAAGGGAAAGTTAAATGAATTTTTATTATTAGCAACACTAAGGATGAATGTGATTTGGGGAGGGCTTCTCCTCCTCACTATAGGGAAAAAAGGAGTTAACAAAAGTATCTAGTAGTACTTAAAAAGAAAAACTCTAGGGAGAGGACTTAAGTTAACCTGATGAAACCATATTAAAAGTTTTGTGTTTTTGTTCCTTTTACTTTATGCACTTTATTTTCTACACATTACTTGTTGCATATTTATGTTTTTTT
Organism: Dendrobium nobile; assembly: GCA_022539455.1. Taxonomy (NCBI): domain Eukaryota; kingdom Viridiplantae; phylum Streptophyta; class Magnoliopsida; order Asparagales; family Orchidaceae; genus Dendrobium; species Dendrobium nobile. The sequence goes on along the minus strand of CM039718.1, from coordinate 32,338,554 downwards.
TTTTTGTGTTTGTGATTATTATAATAAAAGATTTTTTATTGATTGAATTTATTTCTTAGTAAAAAAATAAAAAATAAAAACAAAAACATGGAAAAAAATATTTGATTTTTTTTTTCAAAAGTCTAAGTACAAAAATAAATTTTTTTTTGCTAATTAACTTCTATATTAAAAAAAATCATTTTGATTTTATGTTTGAGAAATGATTATATTTTCAAAAAGGATATTTGTAAAATATTTTAAAACTCAAATCCACTCCCTTCTTGGTATGTCGGTCTGTAGTCCATGTTGTTTCACAACCATCCTTTGAACTTTAAGACCATGCAACACAATACCTCTATTAGAATTGGGTCTTCTTCGAGACAAGATTACTCTTTAGTGAACTTCACTAAATTATCCTCCATGTCATTTATTCCATATGATATTCCATAAAAAATTTTCTCAAATAATTTTATTGTATACTAGTCTTTTTTTTTTTGAAGTAATGCATCAATTGCATTAAAATAACAGCAAAAGAACTACATACAAGTATTCAAAATATCACATTCCTTCTTGATTAAAGTCATCAAGACGGAAGGGATACTATCAAAGGAAACACTATCAAAGGAAAAACTATTTTCAAATGCCAAAGTAGCACAACAATTAGCTACTTTATTACAGGATCTATAGGCATGATAGAAAACAACTTTATTAAAATCATTTAAAAACAATACCTCCTTTGTAGCAACTATTTAAAGGCCATTTATTCTTCTTCAAAGAATCTTGAATGAAATGGATAATGTTGACATTATCACTCTCAATGATCACCCCCTTGCATTCAATCATCCAGCTTTTAAGAAAATCCTTCACCGTAATGATTGCTTCTATTTCCAGTTGTGCCACATCCCAATGAATCTTCTTCTTGCCAAATGCAGTAATCAGACGTCCTTTATGATCTCGAAAGACCCCACCAATACCCCCAAGATTAGAGCTAAGTAAAGAAGCATCTAAGTTGATCTTAATCCCCTCTTTCGGTGGAGGGCACCAAGTATTTGAAGACTCCCTAAGGAGGTTAGTACCCCAGCTAGAAAGATAAGGACTAGACTTGGAAACAGCTAAGAACAATGCATTGGAAGCAACCAAAGACGCAGGCAATGCATCTTTACCATGCTTCACATAGTTTCTGTTCTTCCAAGAAAGATAAATCACCGAGCAAAATAGCTTTGCAATTCAAGAATTTGACGTTGAAAGCCTTTTAAGTTCACGTAGACATTCCTCCAAAGAGTTAAAAAAAGGGATCATAATACCCCATTCGCGTACCTTCATGATGATCTCCACCATATACTTACAATGAACCATAATATGTTCATAAGATTCAACCACTTGGCATCCTCTCTCACAACTATCCAGCAATGAGATTCTGTGATTCTTAAGAAAAAGATTAGTTGGAAATGCAGCTTGACCTAGCCTCTACCAAAAAATTTCAACCTTCTTGCTGAGTTAGAGTTCTTGCAGCCATTTGAAGTACTCTACATCATCAAAATTGTATCTGTTAATCAGCATTTGTTCATAAACTAGTGCAGAAACTATTTTCCCTGAACACCATTTCTGCAACTCTATATTATCCTCCTCCACATCCTCGATTTGGATTTGAACAATCAACAAAATAAGCTCTAAATGAAAGGCCCTTTGAAGCAATTAAGAATTCCAACCACCATTAAAAGTCAATAGCTGCTGAACAAACATCCCCTCCAGCACATTACGGTCCACTTAAGTTGGCCATCGATTGATGCTTTTACCTAAAAACCAAGCATCATTCAAAACACTGATTTTCTTTCCCTTACCCACCTTCCATCTAATTGCATTCTTCAAATTTTTGCCCCCATCCAGCATTATCTTCCAAGCACTAGATGTGACTTTCTTCTGATCATCCTTCATAATCTCATCTCCATATTTTGCCTTCAAAGATCGGTGTAACAAAGAATCCTATTTTTGAATGAAGCTCCAAGCCAATCTAGATGTCAAAGAGCCAATTCTCAATAAAGGAGGTTGTAATCCCAGCCCACCCATACTTTTCGGCTTACAAATTTCACTCCAAGCAACATAATGCATACCTTTAGAGCCATCACTCTTATGCCATAAAAAACTTCTACACAGTTTTTCTAGCTCATGCAAAACACTTTTAGAAACCAAAGAGTGAGTGATTAAGAAATTTGGCATAGAAAGTAAAGAAGTTTCAATGAGAGTGAGCTTACCTCCCATTGATAAGGACTTCTTACCCCAAGAATTGAGTTTGTCCATGACCATACTCAAAAGTTCTTGAAAATCCGCCACTTTGCTTCTTCCAATTTTGATCTTGACACCTAAATACTTCATCTCCTTGACCTCCTTAAAACCAAGGATTCTGGTAATCTTCTTCTTCAAAGGGTAGCTCACCACCTTGCCAAATAAAATCTGTGATTTGTTGATGTTGACTCTTTGTCCTGTCCACTTGCAAAACTCCTTCACAATTTTCTTCAATTCTTTAGCTAAAGTAATAGAAACATGAGACAAAATCAACACATCATCTGCATAAAGGAGATATGTGATCCTTGGTCCTCTAGGTGAAATCCGAATACCAAGATCCTACCCCCTTTGCTCCAAAGAATTGGATAAGAGTTGAGAGCACAGAATGAATAGATATGGAGAAAGTGGGCATCCTTGAAGGAAGCCACTTTTAGCACAAATCCAATTGGAATTTCTTCCATTGATAATGATAGAAAACCTCACATCTACAACACATTCCAAAAGGAGGTTAGAAAACAAAGTAGGAAAACAATACCACTTAAGAACCTGATGAAGTGTTGACCAGCCCATGCTATCATGTGCCTGTTCCATATCCAATTTAAGAGCCATCAATCCCTCATTATTCTTGGATACCTTAAACTTATGGAGAATATCCTGAGCCAACAGACATTGCTTAGAAATGGATCTACCGGGAATAAATGCTGCTTTCTCTTCATACACCATATTGTCAATGACATTCTTTAATCTATTGACTACCATGCTAGCCACAATTTTATAGTTGGTCTGACATAGGCTAATAGGCCTATAGTTTGATGGAAGCAAATGATATTTTACGTTAAAGATCAAAGTAATTAAATTATCCTTCCATTCTCTATTTAGAATACACATTTTGAAAAAACAATTGATTGCATTCCATAAGACTTCCCAAACTATGCTCCAATAGCTTTTATAAAAAGATGAAGTAACTCCATCAATACCTGGTGCCTTGTTATTCCCTTGCTGAAAAACCGAGATCTGCAGTTCCTGAATTGAGAATTCCTCATTAAGCATAACCAAATCAGCATTATTTATTTTCTTGATTTCTTCAATGAATGGCCATCCCGTCAACTCGCATTCTGTATGCTTCCATTTTTTCTCAAAAAAATTTGTAAAAACCTTCTCTATTTGATTCTCCTCCACATGTAGCGTATTGAACTCATCTTTAATTTGGTTAATACAATTTCCATTGTGTCTTGCTGATGCAAAATTCTGAAAAAACCTTGAATTAGTATCTCCTTCCTCATGCCATCTCACTTTAGCCCTTTGATTCCACCAGGTAGACAACCGTCTCAATGTAACATTCAATTCATGCACTTTGTTCCTTAGCAAAATAAGATCATCAGCAGTCCAGTTAACATCACAAGCTTCTCTATTTTGAAGATCAAGAATTTCCCTCTTCAAAGTTTCCTTCAAAACATTCAAGTCCTTGCATTTATTTTTATTCCAGAAAAACAAAGCTTTCATCGTACGTTTGAGTTTCCTTTGAAGTATACTATACTCATCACCATAATCATTCTTCATCCAAGAGTTATAAACAATACTCTTTGCAGCAGGGTATGATCTCCATGTGTCCTCAAACTTAAATATTTTAGCTTTACAATGCATTTTATCCTTCATACTTAGAACAATAAGACTGTGATCCGATGCTACTCTAGCAAGATGGTTAATAGTAGCCATTGGAAACATTTGAATAGCAACTGAATTCAAAATACATCTATCCAACCTTTCCCAAATCCGAGAGGTCTCCTCTTTGTTATTACACCAAGTAAATCTTGGTCCCATACTTCCAATGTCATGAAAATCAGAATTCACCATAAAACTTTTCATCTCCCTAGGTCCTTTTGGGAACAAGAACCTTTTGCATCCTCTCTTCTCCTCCTTGTTAACAATACAATTAAAATCCCATCCAATTATAGAGCGAATTGCATCCTCCATACAATCATGAAGTTGCTTCCACAAGCTTTCCCTTTCCTTACAAATTCTGCTCCCATAAACCGTGGCAATTCTCCAAATTCCCAAGTTAGGAACTGAGAGACTACCAACAATTACTTGCGATGATGTCTCACCTATAATGAAAGAAACCATATTCCTATTCCCCAAAACCAGGATGCCTCCTGAAGTACCCTTAGCAGGGTAATGAAAGTAATCCCACTCCTTCCCAATCAAATAATCAACATCTTTTCTATCAATGCTAGTCAACTTGGTCTCCATAAGCCCAATAAAATAGATACTATGATCTCTAACAATTCCCTTCAAATATAAGGAGGCTTCTTTTTTCCTTGCCCCCCCTACAATTCCAAAAAAGAATTGAAGACATTAAATAGGTGTAATTGATCTCCCCCCACTCTTGGGGTTCAACCTATCATACCTCTTTTTCTTCTTATGATCCACTTCCACAGGTCCTAGTGATTTCAATTCCTTAGCCAACTTCACCTTGACAGCAGCACTGAAGACAACCATACCACTGTTATTGATTTCAGCATCAATACATTCCCGGTCTATTTCTGTAGTTTTTATATCTTTTGCCTGCTCCACCAAACAATTTTCTTCAATATTTTCACTCAGTACAGCAAACCTGTTGGTTACTGCAGTCTCCGAGTTCTCCTTTCCAACATGTTTTTCATGTTCATCCCTACGTTCTGGAGCCAGGACATTTTTTCCATCAACATTATCCTTCTTATTCAACATTTTTCTATCAAACTGTACATTGTTCTTCTGATTGTTGTCTTCCCTGACAGAATTGCCAATTCTATTAGCATTCACACCATTCCTAGCAACGTTCCCTCTATTGTTTCTCCAGTCTTTGAAGTGAACATGGATCCATGGACCATATTCAGAACTAATCACTAAGGATTTATTCTCCTGCTTCTTCTCACCGGTTTCCTTACCTACCTCCTTCTCCTTCAAAGATTGATTTTGTATTCCAATAGACACATTTTCTGGGCATATCACTCTGTTGTGGCCAGCCCTACCACACTGATAATAGAGAAGATCGATTTTCTCATATTCAACCCGTTGAAAGAACCTCCCAGTTGAGCCATCCACCCACACACCATTCAGCAGCTTTTTCTCTAGATCAATCCTTACACACACTTGAGCAAACCCCCGTTTACTCCATCGGAATGTGTTTCCATCAATCTACATTGGCGTTCCCAAGCAAGATGCAATTCTTGCAATGTTGTCCTCATCCTAGAAATACAACTGTAGACATGGAAATCTAACCCATACTGGTGCCGAAACTCCTTTAAACATGTTCGGATTGAATGCAGCCGACCACCTATCCATTCCAACAATGAATCCGTTTACGTGCCAGGGTCCTCCATTCAGAAGTTCTTCAACCACTTCACTCGCATGGAATGAGCATAAGATCCAATCCATACCAATTGACATTAAGTGGAATCCCCCAAACCTGCTCCATTGCTTTCTCAATTCGGTGCTACAAACCAAAAAAGGCACATTGTTACCCAGCACTTTAATCACCACAGAATTCTTCAAAATCTGCGAATTCCTTGCCTCCATATCAGCATTTAACTTAACAGCAATTGCATCTTCTAAAAATTTAACATGGTCCTTATTGAACGATAGTTTGATTGGCTTTGGTTTCGACCAGGCTTTAACTACCTCACTACTCTTGTTCTTTCGCAATTCCGTGTCCACTGGTCCTTCCTCCATAACTACATCCTCCTTCAGAAATCCCACCGATGATAAATCATCACCAATATTATGCCCCTTAAGCATATCAAGAACCCCTAAAAAATTGTTCACACGAAGAATCAAATCATCCGATGCCGATGATTCATGAATTGCTACTCCTGGATTCACTTTTCCACCAAGAATTTCCTTCCCATCCATATTCTCAATCAACACACTCTTTCCCTTACGTTCAACAGGGTCTATTCGGCAACGATTTACCTCACCTTCTCTGATCGCAATTCCATTAGAACCTCTACCACTTGGACATACAGGTCCCATAGGTCGCAGAGCGTTCATGAAGATGAACACCGGCGATCGTCCACTGCCGCCACCATCGATCGCGGGAAACCCGCGAAAAGACCAAATTCAAAAACAAGAAGATAGCTTTCTCTCTCTAGAATTCGGGAGTTTCTCTCTCTCATACAATATTCAGGTGCCTTTTGTTCCTTATTGTATACTAGTCGTCATAATAAATTTTGCTTTTTTTGCCTCTCTAGATACATGATGAAATACTATATTATTAAAATCATTAAGAAAGAATAACTCATTATTCCAAAATTTATCTTGCTACCAAATTTTATTTAGGTAGTTCTTTTCCTTGGGAAACTTTTATTTGTAAGTTCATTCCTTGTTCTTTGTTAAGGTTGTTAGGAAGGAATGTGATAGTTGTGTTTCTTTTGGTAGGTTGTAATAAGTTTTATCAATGCTAAGTTGCAATCTTTAAAAAAAAGTGATTGCTTTCTAATCCTATTATTTAGCACAAAAGGATTGAACTTTTATCCCTGCATAATGAAGAATTTAAATATGATTGCTAATTTTACTCTTTATCTTAAGGCTTTAAGATTCTTCAAAATTTTAAAAGATAAAGATCTTGAAAGAAAAGATAATGATTTTATTTCAAAACTCGACACGTATAAGTAATCTTATTTAATATTCTTATAAATCTTGACAGTGTATAACTCATTATAGCTATATAAGAGTCTAAAACTTTACCTTTATAAATTTATATATAGATTATTTCCTAGATACATTCTACTTTTGACATGCAAGTAAAAGTGTAATATATATGAAGAATGTAAAAGTGTAATATAGGTGTGTAGAATCTGATGCATCTATTGTAACCTAGAAGAGTCTAAGGTGCTCCCACAATATATTTAATCAAGTATGACATCCAGAGTCTAGGAAAGTATGTTGATAAATTAAATGATGATGTACAATTAATTTAAGATTAAATTTTAGTTTAAAAAAACCAAATAATTAATGTTAATTATATTGAAGAATAAATATGGAGTGTAATTTTAGTTACAATAGACCTAGTGAGGGGATTGTGACTTTGGGAGATCAAGTCATTAACAAGAGTACACATTTTAGATATCTTGGATCTATTGTTCAGAGTGATGGTGAAATAGATGGGGATATTATCAGTAGAATTCAAGTTGGATGGTTAAAGTGGACGAATGCATCAGGCTTGTTGTGAGATGGAAAATCCCACGTCAAACTTAAGGTAAAATTCTATAAGATGGTGGTGAGACCTGTAATTCTTTAGGGTGTCAAATGTTCACCATTAAAAGAGAAGCATAATACTAAGTTAAGTGTTGCAGAGGTGAGGATGCTTTTGTCAATTAGAGAGAGTCGCCTTAGATGGTTTGGTCACATTAAACTAAGGTCTTCCAATGACCCAATTAGGAAAGTTGATGTATTCAATTTGACTTATGTTATGAAAGATAGAGGTAGACCAAAGAAGACTTGGTTAGAAAATATTAGAAATGATCTTTCATTATTTGATTTAAATGAGGATTTGACTTTTAACAGGACATAATCGCAAAAAAGAATTCATGTACCTGACCCCACGTAGTGGGACAAAGGCTTGATGTTGTTGTATCATGAAGAATAAACAAAATCTACATTATTAGTTTATGCAAGGAAATAATTTATTTTCTAATTTAAAATTGTCATAGGAATTGAAAGTGTTATCTTGAAGGGTAAAAAATTTACATTGACTTATCATGTTAAATAAAAAATTAACTCATATATACTTTAATCGATGTCCAAAGATTTTTCCAATCTTTTAATAAACTGTCACAGGGATATTGGGTTCCTATAGAGCCAAGGTCCTTTAGTCAATTACATCTCCAAAGAGAAAACCTTTGATTAAAGTGGAGATAAAACTCTTTTTGATTTTAACACAAAAACTTACCTTACTTTTTTGAAAATGTAAATCATTCCATCAATTTTTTTTTAAGATTTACCTTTTTGTCAAAAATATATTTAAATATATAATAGTATTCCTATTATAGAGTTAAGGTATGCAAATACCTCTGAGCTTAAATCAGTTTGTAATGATGTGGAAGCTAACAACCTAATACATACACGATCATCCTATATATAATTAATGATGAAGGTTAGCCCTTTCCTAAGAGATCGAAGGAACATATTGGACTTTAAATCAATTACTCGAGATGGGTAATTTGACATTGCATATAAGTGATGCTAATGAGAAGTCTTAGTAAAAATCTAAATTTTATATTAGTTAGATTACCTAGCTAAATTTTTTAAACACCTATTTTTTTTAAAAATTTTAGTAGCATAACAACCTTATACCAATACGAAAAGTGTAGCATCACCTATGTGTAAAGGGAAACTCTCCATCTTGCCAAGAGTAGGCATACACCTATGATCTAACATACATAGTAGAAGAAAAATAAGCATGTCTATTTTCATGAATAGGTTGAAGGTAAGTGTCCATAGTATCCAAGGCTATATCATCATAAAACTAGTATATATGTTCCTATAAAGTCTGAAATATGCACACCTAGGAATATTTAAGAAAACTTGCTGTCTGATGGGGGCTGTGGAGTATCCTAAATAATTATGATAATGATATAGCATTTTATCAATCTCCTTATAATTCTTGGGCTTTCTTAATATAAAAATTATTAAAACTCTAGTTGATATACACAAGTATACGTGCGAAATAAAATAATATGGTGATAAAGTAGAGTGTCAATCCTATAAGGAAGAGTTTTTACATGTAAATACTAATACAATCTACTTTAACTATAAAAATAATCCTACTAATTTAAGATAAGTTTTAGTGGAGACTCATTCACTTAATTTAAAATTAAAAATAATTTAATGAATTAATATTTGGATAAATTATTTTAGATTGATGGAATATAAATACAATATATTTCCTAATGATTCTCTTTTATAATGATGTTATTCAAGGCATATGCATCACCAACCCCTTAGTTCAGGTTGAAGAGACAAAGGATTGATTAAACTCTTCCAACATAAATGCCACTCTAAACTCTCGTTCTATTACCTTATGAAAATACTTGAAAAGTAAGTAAATCTTGTACCGTTAAAACCCATTCATGATGATTCACATCTATAAATTTTTTACATGATAAGCACTATTTCTATGCTTGCATCATAATAATCCAGCATACCTGGTTGTGTTTGCTTTTCTAATCTTAATATCCACATTACACCTTATTAACAACTTATATGTAAACAGTCTGCCTTAAATGAAGACATGGTATATTGAAAATATCATAAAATTATTGATGACGAGAACTTATTTGTACTCTATGTTTCTTCTACAAAATTAGTTAAAAACTACATGATTTAGCAAGATAAAAATAATAGGTGAAGCATATTTATTTTCATTAATTGCAAAAAAGGGATAAAGAATAATTTAAAAGATGTCACAGAATGGGTTCAATGATCCCCTCTACACTCCTCCTAGAACATATATAATTGTTTCCACAAACACAAGCCAAACACTCTTATGGTATATAACAAATACTTCTCTTAATTATCTTGTTGTCACTCTTCAAAAAATATCAGAGAGGTACTATAAACACTAAATTTTAACAAGTGACTAAACTACCCTACTAAGATTACAAATATACTATTTATAAAAAAATATGAAAAATAGATTCTGTCACCATGGGCTCAAGACACTTGGGTTACGACACCCATAAAATGAGCTAATAATGTAGCTCTAAAGGGTTTCCTCCGTTGTTGCTCTTGCTTATGTTTACCCATAAATGGAATAAATCAATGAATCACTTTGATGGTAGATACTGGCCTGAATTATTATAACTGCAGTAGCATGACACTACTAATGATTGAGGCTTGTTATGTTCAAGTGGCACTCACATGATCTAGTGGAACTGACATAAAATAACAAGCTAGGTCAAGTTATAAATATTATGGAAATTGGTGAGTTGCTCCCATAAAACCTTTCTATAAATATGATAAGAAGCAACATAGACAAAGGAGGCACAATAATTCAAATTAAAAAATTCAATATTTCAATGCAGAACTTGCGTAAAATCTCCAATAGCACCTATCCAAATAGGAACCTTCCACAACACCCAAATCTTATTGGCAAAATTTGAAATAGAATGCTTAAAACCTAAAAATCTAGTAGGATTAAGTAATTTAACAAAAGTAATGAGAGGTTCAAGAAAATTAAGAATAAAAACATTATAAATATGGCATAAGTTATTAACCCTCAACCTAGAGGAGGGGCACCAATGCCCCTAACATTCCAAATAATTGATTTAAAACTAAGAAAGATGCTAATGACTTATTTGTAAACGAGTTGTCCAAGGAGAATATAATATGATGTTCTTCATTTTCCTACCCTTCCTATTTGGAAACTTGATATAACTATTGTTATTATCAACTTTGTAAAAACATTTAGTCACAATATTCATATCCTTCATATCAGTAAAAGAATCACTATGATAATGAGAGTTTGAGGAAAGCTTACTTTTATTTTGCAGACCTACCTGCCTTACTTCCAGATGTAATTCACCCTCCTCAAAGCTATAAACATCCTCCTTACTTTCATTACTACCCATGTCAATACCAGCACTTCCTTCCTCCAGAATGAGTTCCCCATCCTTCTAATCATTCATACCAAATTGAGAAGGAATATTATTAGTACAAATATTATTGATCATCATAAAAAACATATAAGGTAACTTTTTATTAAGAACACGATGTGTAAGAAAAGATGACGTAACAATATTTTGAGTAGTCGTGATAGCCAACATTTGCTCTTCAACATATTCATAAGTTGTAGGTAACAAAGAGATAGAGTTAATAATGTATCCTTGTAAAGGAATAGGGTCATCGATATTGGTAGAAGGCAGCTCACTTTGAACAATGAAATATTATATTGGGTCCTCGATATTGTCTTGCAGTTTCTTGATATCTTGAGAAGCTGAATGAATCTCATTATCATGAGAAATTGATGGAATAATATTTCCCTGAGATAGTTTTGAAGAATTCTTCTCCTTACAAAGAGGAGTATTTAACCTGTTACACTCTTTTAAACCATGGCCATGCATTTTACAGTGAGAATAAAAATGGGTAGATTTTCAATTTCAACTTTTTGGAAATAGCAATTTAACTTCTATTTAATCTAGATCTCATTAGGATATTTCTTAAGGATATCAAACTTGACTAAAAATGAGCCATAAACGACCAGGAGATAGAAGAAGTAGCTTGGTCCATCTGTAGATGTCTACCCAAAATTAACGCAAGACCAAACAAAATTTGAAAATTAAGGAAATGAAGTCTCAAATTAGGGAAGAAAATCCGCACAGGAGCTATAGGGGATTCCTCACAAACATAAAAAGTTGGGGTCCATTTAAGTAGCCGCATCTGCCAAAGCTTGAATATAGTAGGACCTCCTAGAAAAAATGTGTCTTAATTCAAGATCATCTAAGAGTTGAATACTAATATATCTATGATCTAGCTAACTAATATGAAATGAAACTAAAAGTTTCATATTCATAAAAAATTTGTGTATGGCATCTAGATTTGGTCGATAAAGTATAATCTTGCCAACCAAAGTTATAAAAAAGGTTTGGCCAAATGAGAAACCACAGAATCATCAAACATCAAAGTATGGAAACTTTAGAATGATCTTTGAACGAATTGTAGTTTAGAGGTCAAACAAGAAGAACTAGCCAAAATGTTTTTAAAAAAGTAAGACTTGCCATCAATAAATAAAGAAGTCAAGGGGTCTGATGATAATGGCATAATCATCGCCCAAAGACAAAAAAAAAAACAAATAAGAAAATCAAAACAAAAATTAAAACAAACAAAAAATTTTGAAAGGAACTAAATCAAAGAGAAACAAGTAGCAAATCCATTCTGGAAGAAGAATAAATGTTGCACATGAGATGAAACTCTAGATCGCCCGAGAATTGCTAAAGAGCACAAGTACGAAGGTGTATAGATCATCTTAACAAACTTTCCAACTACATCTCCTACCTCAGAAATAAGGTGGTGTCTATGCTTCCCTTAATAAAAGATCTTTATAGTAAGAACGTGCTTAGCCTTTCATACCATGCTCTAGGAGCTTGTTTAAGTCCATACAATGTCTTTTTTTAATTTAAACACATGATTAGGAAATTATGAATTTCCAAAACTTGGGGATTATTCAAAATGCACATCTTCCTTTATCATCTCATTCAGAAAGGTACTCTTAACATCCATTTGGTATAATTTCAATCCCTTAATATAAGCAAAGGTTAGTAACACTTTAAGAACTTCCAATCTTATTACAGTGGTAAAGTCTCTTCAAAATCAATCCATTTTATTTGGTTATACCCTTTATCCACCAATCATGCCTTATTCCTCACCACTACTCAAGAATCTTTCATTTTATTTTTGAAAATGCTTTTAGTTTCAACCATACTCTATTCCTTATATCTTTAAACTATTGAGTCAATTCTTCTTACATGGCTAGGATCCATAATTCATTAGGTAGGACTTGATTTAGGTTGGTGGGTTTAATCATTGAAATGAGGGCAAAGTGGTTACCTATTTTCTAAGCTCATGCCTTGTTCTAACACCTTCAAATAAGTCTCCAAAGATCCAATCTTTATGATGACTTACAGAATATATCCAATCTCTAGGTAATGTGTTTAAAGGTTCTACCCTTTGCTCCAAATTTATAGATTCTAATCCTTGGGTTGTTTTGAATCTAGATTCAGGCATTATAATTTTAATGATAACAAATTCTTCAGACATTTTTATCTTTTTTCTATTGCCTTACCTACAAACATTTCAAGTCCACAAGGTTAACTACAAATCAATCTAACTCAAGATTCTATAGATTAGAATTGAGTTAGTCTGTAAGTGTACTTCAAGTGTTTTTACCTTTTTTGGAGTTAAAAGTAATTTCGCGGATGTTGATGCTACGTAATCTTGGTTACACATACTCAGGCGGGAAAATTTTGTCTATTTTAGAGTTTTGTATTTTATAACATATCATTCGAGATGATCATAAATTATCCTAGATGATCAGTTAAAAGTGGAAATCCTAATTAGGGCATCCTTATTAAGATAGCTAAATTAGGCAAATTGTCTTGAATATTCACATCATCTTGAATGATATGCTCAAATAAGAAAGAATTAGTCACCAACACTTTTTAGGCATATTATTAATTTTAGACATCATATATGACATTGTCCTAGACGATGCATTACAATTATGCCTAAGGTGGAAAGAATTTATGGTTTGATTGAACGATCATATCATTCTCGATGATTATAGGATCATCCTAGATAATAGCAAGATTGTCTAGGATAATTAGTTAAATAATCCTTAATTTATTCCTGAATCGTACTAGACTAACTGAACATGAGGTAGAATGATATTTGTTGATTTGAACTAATCATACAAAACGATCCAATAATTGGCCTCCATGATTAGTTATTTTTTCATCATCTAGTCTGTAAAGTATGGCCAAACAGAGCGATGGTATAGATGATATTCAACATTTTAAACTTTTTATACAGTATGACGTATCCATCATTTTGGAAAATCAGAACAAATAAATCTACAAATTGTCCATCCTAATTAGATTATCCTAGCTGATCAGCCAAATAAATCATTTTGGATGATCCATCGTCTTCTCCAGTTGATCATTTTGGATGATCTGTGTCAATTAGTTGCAATTTAGGGAAAATTTGAAGCCCTTCTATATACGATCTCTTATTTACTCAAGATGTGATCTTTTACTTCTGTCTTAAACTAAAAGAGCTAAGAGAAGGAGAGGGAGAGCTTAGGAGAGAGAGTGAGAGGTTCTTATGGGGGGGGGGGGGGGGTCTATGAGGGCTTCACAAAGATTATTCTAAGCAAGAATATGAGTCATCTTCTCCATTCATCATCCCTAGTTCCTTGGAGGTTCTAGAGAGGTCTACTTTAGAGATTAATCAAGGTTCTCTGCCTACTTCCAGAGGAAGTTAAAGTAGGTCGAGGTTCTCTGCCTACTTTAAGAAGAAAAAAAGGAGGTCGAGTTCTTTGCCACACTAGAGGCGGTGGAAAGGAGTTTTGTAAAAGCTTCTCTACCTTTCTATGGGAGTAGAACGAGAGTAACAGAGTTTAATGCAATACCCAATGAGAGACCCTGGGAGTGGATGTAGGTCAAGTTAATCGAACCATTATAAAATTTGGTGTTTTATTTCTTATTGTATTTTTCCATTTAATTTCCGCACTTTACTTTCTGATGAATGATTGTTTAGTTTAGATCATAATTTTTGGTTAAGAAGATTTAAATTACCAATTCATCCCTCACTTAGTTAATCTTGGGATAGTTCATAAGGGCTTAACATCCCTAACAACTTTCAAGTGGTATTAGAGCGAGATTCATAAAATTTAGTTTTTGAAATATTTTAAATTTTGATCCATGGCTAACTTTAGTAATGGAAAAACTATGGAAGGCTATTCAATCAGTAGATCACCTTTGTTTGGTAACATACCTTTTGATTTTAGGAAAACTCGCATGGCCATGTTTTTACAATTTATTAATTATCACATGAATGCTTGTTAAAGATGGATATTCACCACCATCACATGAAAACTATGACATAAAAACTAAAGTTCCATTTACTAAATGGACTTTTGATGATAAGGATTTAACTTAACTTGTTGCAAAATGCTTAAATTATTTTTTCTTTGCTTTGAAATCCAAATATTACATGCATGTATCAACTTATTCTACTAGTAAGGAAATATGGGATATATTATATATCACCTTTGAAGGCACAAGTGAAGTTAAATAATCTAGGTTGAATATCTTACTTTAGGACTATGAACTATTTCACATGAAACTTAGTGAGTCGTTATCTGAGATGTATACTAGGTTTATATAAATTTTCACATTCTTGCATGCCTTAGGAAGAGAATTCACTAGCTATGCAAAAGTTAATAAAATTTTGAAATGTTTACCATCTTCTTATGATTCTAAGATAAATTTAATCACTGAATCTAAAGATTTGAATACTTATTTTATTGATAACTTACTTGAATTACTCATTGCTTATGAGCAAGGAGTGAACCAAAGATAACCTGATGTAGGTGAGAAAAAGAAGGACAAAACTATGGTGCTAAAGGCTAACAAAATGGATATTGATTCTTCTAGGTGTAAAAGTGATTATGTTGCCTTAATCACTGGGTAATTCAAAAGCTTTCTAATAAAGAGATAAAAGCACCATCATAAATGGAACAAAAGTAAGGTTAGCAAAAAATATAAGAGTTCTTCTAATATGGTTTAGGACATGTAAGAGTAGATTGTCCTACACTTAAAGATTACCCAAGCAAGGAAAAGGGTGAGGTGAAACCCAAGTTCAGGAAGAATAAGAAGCGATTTAAATGGCATTTTGGGCAGATTCTACCTCTAATTCCTCTGAGTCTAAAGCTAAGGAGGCGTTAAGAAACTTGTGTTTGATGGCCAATGATCATTTTGTACAGTCTGACTAAGAAGATGTATGTGAACTAACATTCAATCAATTACTTAAAGATTCTGATCAAAGTTATACATCATTTAGAAAACTTAAGAAATTACATGTAAAATTGAAAATTTTCAATTTACAAAAAGGGCATAAACCTTTAACTAAAGATCACTCTACACATGATAGCAATCACATGTCATTAGTTGATGAGTTGGATGGATTAAATAAGAAGTATTTTGAATTATCTAATACATATGATTCCTTACAGTTATCACATATTGAGTTAGAAAAAGTGTTTAAGAAATTCGAGGAACTTGCATGAGAAATTGATAATAATTAACATCAGCTAAAAGTGGAAGTGACAACTTATGAATATGAAAATGAAGCATTGAAAGAAAAACTTATAGCATCTAAAAATGATAAGCCATCATTGCATGCATAACACAAGTTTAAGAAGAGACATCACCACCTGATTAAATTAGTAAATTCTTTTTCTAGTTTTAGATGTTTTTCATGTGGCATACTAGGACATATTTCACATGCTTATACTATTCACCATAGTACACATTAGGTGTGGAGACCAAAATTGCATGATTCGCTATATAAAACGCATGCATTGCATTCTTCTTTCCATAAAAAGGGACCCAAACTTGTTTGGGTTCCAAAATCTCATATTTTATAATTTTGCAGGTGTGCTCTCACACAAGTCCTCATGAGGGCATATGGTACTTGGATAACAGAAGCTCATAACACATGACTAGCGATGCCAATCAATTCATTTTATTGGAGACCAGGGCTTAGAGGCAAAGTCACTCTTAGAGATAACACAACCATGAAAGTGGTGGGTACAGGTATAATTGGAAATTCCAAGAACCTTTTGATTGAAATATTTTATTTGTAGATGGACTAAAACACAACTTGCTTAGCATAAATTAGCTCTGTGATAAGAGCTTTATCATAAATTTTTTGAAAAATACATGCATTATTAGCTTGGATAATAACATTATTTTGCATGGAATAAGGATTAATAATATTACATGCTTGATTTAAATAATAATTAATGTGTTATATCTTTCTATTTAAAAATTGTTGATGATAAGTATTGGTTGTGGCATAGTGGGTTATGTCATTCCAGCTTAAAAACCCTTAGGAAATTGAACAAAAAGAATCTAGTTAGAGGAGTCCCCATGCTTAAGTTGACTAAAGATCAACTATGTGATGATTGTTAAATAAAGAAGCAAGTCAAGTCCTCTTTCCATTTTATTAAGGATATCAACACCATTATACCTTTAGAAGTACTTCACATGGATTAGTTTGGACCCATTAGCACTACCAGTTTAGGGGGAAAAGATTATGAGTTTGTGATTGTTGATGACTACTTGAGATTCACTTCGATTAAATTTATATCACATAATAGTGTGTCTTTTGATGAATTTTAGTCCATCTCAAATTTGATTAAAAAAAAGATAGGTTGTGAGATATTAACCATCTATAGTGACCATGATGGAGAATTTGAATGAGAGATTTGGAGAATTTTGTAAGGATAAAGGGATTTGTCACAACTTCTTAGCTCATAAGACCCCTTAGTAGAACAGGGTGGTTGAAAGGAAGAATAGGGCCTTAGTTGAAGCTACTAGAGCCATGCTTGCTGAGTATTCACTCCTAAAATACTTTTGAATTGAAGCGATAAATATAGCTAATTATGTGTTGAATAGGGTGAATTTTACAACCAAACTTAATAAGTCACACTATGAGATCATTAAGGGTAGGACACCCCATATTTCCCACTTCCATATCTTTTACTATAATGTTTTTATTCTTAATAATAAGAAGTCACCCTTAGGAAAATTTGACCCAATATCTAATGAAGGAGTGTTCTTAGGATATTCATGTGTGGGAAAATCCTTCAGGGTATTTAATAATAGGACATTGGGGTGAAGGAGACTACTCGTGTAGTGTTTGATGAATCTGATCGTAAGAAGTCTAGAGTTGAGGAAGAAGATAAAGTTTGAGAGATTACTCAACGAGTTGAAAATTTGGAGAAAAGAGTAGAGCCTTAAAACACTACTGGAGTAGGTGAGATTACCCAAGGAGTAAAAAATACAATTCTGGAGGAAAGGGTAGAACCTACTTTTCCTATAGATTGGAGATATTCTTCAAGTCATCCTAAAGAACTAATCTTAAGGGACCCTTCTGAAGGTTTTAGAACTAGGCATGGACTTAGGAAGGAAGTGAACCACTATGACTTTATCTCAATAACTGAACCCTCCAACATCATTCAAGCCCTTTATGATGAATTTTGGATCGTAGCTATGTAAGAAGAACGTAACCAATTTTTGAAGAGTGATGTTTGTGAGTTAGTAGAAATACCTAAGAATTAAAGTGTTCTAGGAATCAAATGGGTCTTTAAGAATAAAATGAATGCTTATAGTGTGGTGATTATGAATAAGGTAAGATTTGTGGCTAAGGGATACAACAAAATAGAAGGGATTAATTTTTAGGAGACCTTTGGTCATAAAGCTGGATTAGATGTCATTAGAATGCTACTAGCCTTTTCTTGTTATAAGGTAAGATTTTCTAAATGGATGTCAAGAGTGTCATTTGAATGGTATAATAAAAGAGGATGTGTTTATAGAGCAACCCCCAAGTTTTGAGAGTTCCCCATTTCCGAATCATATTTACAAATTAAAAAAGGTATTATATGGATTGAAAAAGGCACTCAAAGATTCATTTGAGAGGCTTAGCACATTCCAACTAGAGATGGAGTTTGTCTAGGGGAGTGTAAACACCACCCTTTTTCTAAGGAAAGTTGGAGATGAGTTACTCATTATTCAGATCTATACTGATGATAAACTTTTTAGATCTTCTAATAAAATATTATGTGATGTCTTTTCTAAAATAATGAGTAAGTAATTCTAGATAAGAATGATGGTAGAGTTGTCCTACTTTTTGTGGTTTAGTATAAGATAATTGGATGATGGAACCTTTCTAAATCAAATAAAGTACACTAAGGACATCTTGAAGAAATATGAAATGGATAAAGCCAAGCCCTTAAATACTCCCATGAGCTCTAGTATTTTTTTTAATAAGGAGTCAAATGAAAAATCTATCAATCAAAAGAAGTATAGATGAATGATTGGATCACTTCTTGACTTTACTACTAGGTGACCTGATATAGTGTTTAGTGTTTATCTATGTGTTAGATTTTAAGTTGATCGTAAGGAATCCCATCTGACTGTAGTTAAGAGAATCCTAAAATATCTCTTAGGAACACTAAATATAGAAATTTGGTATCCTAGACATAACATTATATTTTAGATTATTGGATATTTGGATTTTGATTTTATAAGATATATGTTAGATAGAAAGAGTACTTCTAGTACTTGTAAATTCAAAGGACAATTCTTAGTCTCATGATCTAGTAGAAAATAAAACTCTGTTACACTTTTCATTGTTGAAGCTGAGTACATTACCTTAGAAAGTTGTGTGGCCCAAGGCCATTAGTTGAAGCAACAAATTTTGGATTTAGGATTACCCGTATGTACAATTTTAATCCTATGTGACAGCACTAGTGCCATCTACATCTCTAAGAATCCTATCCAACATTTAAGGACCAAACACTTTGAAATAAGGCATCACACTATAAGGGACCATGTTATCAAAGAAGACATTGAGTTACATCATGTGGTAACTGAGAATGAACTGGCTGATATCTTTACTAAACCACTGGCCTTTGACACATTTAGTATCTTAAGGACTAGATTGGGTGTGATTGACATAAATGCATGAACTTGATGGTTTTTGAACTCTAATTTTTGTGTTTTCTAATTTGTTGTTTGTTGTTGTCTTCGATTCTTTCTTATATTTTAGTTTTAAGTGTTGATTTTTATTTGATGTTATTTTTCAATGTTTTCATTTATGAAGTTCTTATTTCTCTTTCAGTTTTTCTTTTTGGTCATAGATGAAATGATATTTTATTCCTTTTTTCTTTAAAAAAATTTATATTCAATGTTTGACATCCCTAAATCATTTAAAGGGAGAAACACCGTTCATTATTTCCCTTCCTCTAGCTTCTTTTAGCGGTGTAATTTTCTTTTCTAAAAAAAAGTTTATCTCCAATTAATAATTGGACTTTGTGATTAAGATCATTTGTATCTTGTTACAGTAATCTATCTTGTATAAATAAAGTTCAAAGTTTTTAAATCCTTTTCAAGCTTTCATAATCTTGTCATTGCATTTATCATATGAATTTGATTCTACTTTGTAGTTTACTCTTCCATATATTAGAGAGTGAGTTTTTCTTATGTAATATCTAGAAGATATTCTCACAACAGAGAGTATTTAAAAGTTTCGAAAGGGAGCTAGCTTGAAAAAATGATAAGATGCATAAAATGAGCTCAAAAAATAAGAAAAACTAAAATGATGCATAATGATCGCCAAAAAATATAAAGATACACAAAGTGTATCAAAAATCAAAGGATGTGCAAAGTGTGCTAACCAATATAAGAGACACAAAATGAGCCTGCAAGAAAGCAAACTTCCTTTTCTTTCAAACCATTAAATCTTAGAATAATTCATGTGTCACTTGATATTTTCAAAGACTTGATTTTGAAATTCATAATTATGACTAATTACTTTAATGTATTATTCTATCAATTATTTTTTTGGAACAAAGCTTTGAATGGATCACTTATTCTTATCCAATTACTTTTTATGAGTTAGATCTTTATTTTCAGATGATAGTTTGCCCAGTAAGAAGTTCAAGCAAGGGTTAACGGAATTGGTTGTTCTATTATTTTTTGGATTTTGAGGATGTTAACTAATTTTCTTATAATTCTTTAATTCAATCACATGGAGAAATTGTCATATTCTTGCTTTGATGGAAAAAAACTATATTTTTCATTCTTTTTATCATTTTTATTATCTTTTTCTTATTTTATATTTTATTTTTTCTGAATTTTTATGTTTTGCGTCACCTTTATGTTACGTCCCTCCATCATCAAAATTTCACTTTTTTTTGTTCATTTAATCCTAGATGATATTCCTATCCTCTTAGACGATATCATCAATCCCCTCTTCATCTTTCTTCTGATGGTTGATCTAACTCAATCATTTGAGATCATCCTGGATGATCCCCATCATCCTAGTCAATTTAATTAATTTTTTATTCAATTCTTTTTAATCATCCTAGATGATTCACCTATTCATCTTGGATGATCCACGTGGCCAAAGAAATTACACATTTTAAATTCAGCTGATATGATCCATTACTGTCAAGTGTCCTAGACGATCCACTTAATTGTCACAGATGATTTACTTTTTCAGCAGTCATCTGGTCTTACTCTTTGGGATGATCTCCTATGTCTAATCATCATGGAGGATATCTAGTTATCTTAGATGATATAATCACCTTTTTGACTAATCATCTTGGGCATCATAATTTTGCTTGATCATTCTGGATAATTCTGAGATTGTCCTGGATGATATGGATGATTCTTTATAAACAAAAAGCCTCAAATAATTTACTCAACCTAAACTTTATATTCCTCTTTGCTCTCACTCATCCTCTAATATTCTTATCAATGACAGGTGGAAAATGATCTAGAATGGAAACCGATAGTTCTTCAAGGGCTGCTATTGACCCTCATTTCACTGAGGTGATAGAATAAGCTGCTTATCTTCACTATAAGACTATTGGGATCACACTATCCAGGACCATCAACCCTCATATGCTAACTTACCCTATCCTAAACCATTTTTCTCACACCTCCCTCACATTCATTCTTACACATGCCTTCCCTTTCAATTTTAAACTTCTTTATGAATTTTTTGCAAGCCTTAAGACCAACAATAACTATACTGCTGTTGACCTCATTTTTGTATGAGGTCACTGAGGCCCTTCCAAACTCCAAATTAATTCTAGATCCTAGGATCCACTCTAGACCTTAAGATCCTTTCCTAGAGCCAGACCTTAGGGCCTACTCTAGAGCTTAGGATTCCCTTAAATCCTAGATCTTAGAACTCCTCTAGATCCTAGGATCACTCCAACTTCAAACCAATCCACATCCTTGATCAACCTCAACCTCAAATCAATTCCTACCCTTGATCAACTCCAGCTTCAATTTGATTCAGCCCTTGATCAATTCAAATCTCAAACTTCATTCAATTCAAATCCAAATTAATTCAAGTTTCAAACATATCCAAACTTTGACTCAATCCACTTGAGAATCCAAATCTCAACCTAGACTTTGATCCCACCCTTAATCTAGCTTTGACTTTATCCATCCATTAACAGTCACAGCATGATTGTTAATGATTTGGATACTTCAATATTAATCATTCAAACTTGAAATCCATTCCAAATCCAGAAATCCAGACTCAAATCTAAAGCCTTAAGGCCTTGCCCTAAAGACCCTTTTCAGAGAATTTTCAAACATCCCAAAATCCAGTCTAATGGCCTCTGATTCAGGGTCTATCACTTGTAAAGTGATAAGACATGTCTCTAGAGGCTGCCCTCCAATTTTGAGCCCATTCTGAGATCTCTAACCCCAGAATCTGAATTAAAATTCAAAGGCTGTAAAACCTTCAAATATTTACAACCTATGCCACTGAGCATAACCCTTTTGAGATTTTGGCCTTGGAACCCTTATCCAATCCTCCAATCACTTCCAGACCTTTGAATTTAACCCATTGAGCAGTAAACTGCATTTTTCAGACCCATTTTTGACCATAGTTGACCAATAGGTCAAAATTGACCAAAATACCCCTATGGGGCTCAAATGGGGATTTCAAACCAAATGAGCTCCAAATGGGATGCAACCACCTTTGACAAATTTCAAATATCATTTCAACCCTGTTGAGCCCAAACCCAGACCCTGGGTCAACCTGGTTGACCAAGTCAACCCAGGTTGACCAAACAGGCCCTTAGGGACTCAAATAGGGATTTTGATCAATTTGACCTCCCCAGACCCAGGAACTACCCTCAATGGTCTCCAAATGCCTTTTCAAACTTGTTGAGCCCAAACCCAGACCCTAGGTCAACCTGGTTGACCAAGTCAACCTAGGTTGACCAAACAAGCCCTTAAGGGTTCAAATGGTGATTTTGACCAAATCGACCCCTCCAAACCCTGGGACCACATCCAATAGACTCAGGATAACGTTCTGAATTTGTTGAATCCATTTCTAACCCCTGAACCCAACTGGTTGACCAAGTCAACCAGTTTTGGCCTAGAAGCCCATTAAAGGCCCATTAAGCCTCTTTAATCCATTTGACATGCATGGCTCTTGGAACCACCCTCCAATCCACCTAATCAACTCATTTGAATTACCTAAATAAAAATTTCATAACCCTTGATGGAGTTGACTGGTCAACCAGTCAACTCAAGGCTTAAGGGACCATTTGTATGGTCAAACCCTTCAACCCATTGAACCTAGCTCAAGCCACACCCATCCAGCCACTTGGAAAGACTCCATGACCTGCTTGGATGCCACATCAGCCCCATTGACCAGTTGACTGGTCAACCTGGTCAAACCCAAGCTTAAACCTCTTCTAGAAGGCTTTATCACATGCTAAGCCCCTTTCCCTTGATTTAAGCTGCTTTAGGCCGACCCCTTAATGTCCTAAAGCTCACTTGGAGCTCTCCTAACCAGGCTCAGGGTCTGGTTTAGCCTTAAATGGCAATGTCTCCTCCACTCATCCCAAAGCCGCCCAATAGGATTGAGGCGTGCCCAGCCTTTGGGTCAGCCTTCTGGCTGTCCCAGGGACACTTGGCAACATCTGAGGACCTGGTGAGTCAATCCCAGCCATCCGTTTGGCCTGGGGGCGTTTGAATAGGGGGAAAAGGCCTTAATGCCATACACTCTAACCCTAATCATCTCTCACTACTCAAGCCCTCTCAAGTCCTGTCCCCTGTTCGTTTTGAATCTCCAGAGCTTCCTCTACCTCCCCACTACAAAATCCAGGTGGTTGCACGTCACCGGCGGCGAGTTCTCCGGCGAGTACACCACCTAGACCGTCCCAAGCCTACAGCAGTCGATCCAGACGCGTTCGAGCTCGGATTTTTGCTGGGGATCTTCACTTGGACAGTCTACAAGCTCATCCATCCAGAAATCTCGAAGATCTAACGGTATAACTCCCTAAAACCCTAGATCTAGTTCACATTAGTTAGATCTAAATAGCTTTATGCTTTTAGGGTTTTAGCCAAAACGAACTATTCCCCACGATTTCTGTTCATGTCTTCAATCTACGTTTAAAATTTCAAGTGAAATGATCAATCCGATCGAAAGAACGAGGCGAAATACGTTCTCTAGGGCGTCACTCACGGTCTCCGGTGAGTGTACGTTTTCTGGACCGTTGATCGCTCGATCAACGGTCCAGATCGAGCCCTTCCGCGATCTGATCCGACCGCGCATTCGATCTGTCGTTCGGTCAGCCGTCCGGCGAGATCAGGGCCGTCCATTCGGAACAGCGGGATCGAATCTCCGCCGTTCGATCTTCTCCTGGTGAGATCAAACCGCGGGATCTGATCTCAGCCGTTAGATCGAACCCGCGGTTAATCCAACGGCTAGCAAGAGCCGCTGACGTGGTTAAGTGAAAACCGCGTGAAGCGGCCCGCGGCCGACGCGTGTCCCCGCCGTCACGCGGTTTCGATCCAGCCAATTAGAGCGCGCCGCGTGTCTGACCGCCGCCATTTAATTAAGGAAATTGTGTTTTAATTAGTTTTAATTACAGAAACTTAAAAAAATTACAGTAAATCAAATACATAACCAAAAATTGAGTACAATATATCAAAATTTTCAGAATTTCAGCTAGTTTATTTTAAAAATAAAATCAAACTCTTTTGGTTATTATTTTATTAGAAATTTAAAAAATACAGAAATATGTATTTTATTTTTAATTAATTATGTATAAATTATTTTTATCTGAAATTTGGCATGCATGTTGTTGAGAGTATGGCTGGTCTCCAGAAAAATTTTCAATATTATTTGAATAGATTTTGATGGTATTTTGAATTATTGAAGCTTATTAACCTTTTTTATATTTAATTAAATGTCAAGTATTTTGAAAAATACAAGGAAAATCTTTTTATTATTTTCAAACTTCTATGGAGATCAGTGGATCCTTCAACTCATTAACATGTATTTTAATAATATATTTAATTATTTTATAATATATATTTCTATTTATATATAGATATCCATTTATATTTATGTATTTTAATATATATTTTGAAACTATATATATGTAAATCTTTAAGTGTTTAAGAAGTCACTTGAGATCTTAAATGTTGATTGAGCATATTTGAATAGAAGTAAAGGGGATGATTAGTGGATAATCATTCTTTGATTATTCACTAATTTTGTCTTAATTATGTTAATTAGTTAATTGCATGCTTAAGGTGCACACACCACTTAGTCTAAGGCTCTCCTAGATTTAGGTATTGAATGTGTTTATGTGCTTCATGCATGCCTTGTGTATTGAGTATGGGGGTTAGTTCAAACATTGATTCAAGCCCATCAAGATTAGTGACATAATTAAGGACAATAATTAAGGACTCATGTGTAGAAAACTTAGAAAAATTTCCATAATTAGGATTCACTTTCCCTTGAGTTGAAACTTTGAACATTTGAACTTAGTGACACCCCAACCCCTAGGGAAATTTTCACTGATTTTTGAGATCATTAGGTCCCCTAATTAATTTTCTAAGTCTTAAACCCTTAATTAAGCCTTTAAAACTTCTAAAAAATGTAATAAATCCATTTTAACTCCAAAAATTACATATAAACCCTCAAACTGACCAGAATTCAGTCCTTAATCTATGATAATTGGAAGCTCCTTGATTTGACAGCAATTTAAACCCTAATTTAATTTTAAGTAAAAAACCAATGTTTAATTGAGATAATTAATTAATAATAATTAAAAAATCAAAAAAAATCTCCCAAACACTTGGGGATCTCTCCTTAGATTATTCCTGACCTTTGGAGGTGTTTTCAAGAGATTGGGAATTTGTTTAAAGCAAAATCACAAAAGAGACCCTCTAATTAAGAAATCCCTAAAATTCATTAAAATGCCCAAACTTCAATAATCCATAAATAATTCTAGAAAAATCCAAATTACCCAAACTCACTTGCATTCAACTCATATTGATGTCTAGTATTTATTAAAAATATTAAATTCCAGAAATTTGCAATATTTTAAAAAGTCAACAAATCGGTCAACTTTAAGTCAAAACTAGTTCAAAACTTCAAACCTTTGTAATAAAATGTAGAAAAATCCGATTTTAACGTACTTACCTTCTAACTGATCGTAGTAAGGTCTAGTATTTTAATAAAATACAAACATTCCAGAAGTTGGTCATAATCAAAATTTCAACTTTTAACCCCTTGATTAAATCATTAAAATATTCAAAAATTCATAAAACTCATAATCATTCTAAAATTCAGAAAATATTGGTTTAATGTCCAAAACACTTAACAAATCCTTTAAAACACAACAACCACCCTAAAGTTGAAGTTTATTGGCTGGACTACTCCGGGCTGCGGGGCTAAGTGTCCTAAGGAGGCTGGTTCCTCGAGCCTGGTGGCACAACGCCACGAATGGATTCTAAAGGGTGTCAAACCTTAAAATGGATTAATTTTTTTAATTATTTAACATTTTAAAAGTCTCTAATTCAATTACATTAATTTGGTTTATCGGCTGGACTACTCCGGGCTGCGGGGCTAAGTGTCCTAAGGAGGCTGGTTCCTCGAGCCTGGTGGCACAACGCCACGAATCAATTAATGGCAAACTTAAATTAATCAACTTTAAAAATCAGTAATTAACTCATTTTCGTATTAATCCACTTTTTTAATTCCAACCAATTTAAATAACTTAATCAAACCCGATTGCTACTGGGTAACCCAGGCCTACGAGGCTATTAGCTTAGCCCCAAGGAAGGTGAAATAAACTTCACGGCCTCGGTGTGAAACAAAGGTAGTAATCAATTAACTTTTAAAACATGTTTAATTAAAATTCTTAATTCATTAATACTTAAATTTTAATTCAAATTCCCTTTTAAGCCTTAACAAATCCAGACCTTTAGACAACTTCAATTAAGAACCCACTTTAGGATCTACCCCAGCCACACGACCTTTCTCACACACTTTAGATGATGTGCTAGGACAACCAACTCTAGATCTAGGTTAGGCCGGTGTTTACTTTACTGCTGTGTGCCGGATTTTTCGTAGTTTTCACTGCATGTTGTGGATGAAATTGCTTTGCTGTGTCTGCTTACTTTTTCTGTACTCTGTGGATGGATTGATGTGTTTGGCGACTAGATTACCCTTAGGTTAGGTACGATCTGGATGTTGACATAGTTTTCTGCAGGTGGCCACGCTCATGCAGGGCAATATAAAAAGGGGGCAAATCATAAAAAAATGCATAAATATTATAAACTCTTTGCACAGGTGCTTCAGCTGCTAAAGCCCCCAAATCATAAAAAGAGCGTGGCCAGTGTGTTTACTTTTTTTCTGCTCATATATAACTGCTTGGGAATAACTGCTTTATTTATATTAATTGCTTAGGATAACCTTGCAGGTGAGTCTAGATTTTTATTTTGATATCAATGTAATTTGTATAATTGTTAAGTGTTGTGAAAGTTAAGTTTGAGTTTGGGATACATAGATCCAAAGCTTGGATTCCAAAGAGGAAAGGATACCCCTTTGGGGAACACTCCTTTTCCATTTGGAAATCCAAATTTGGATCATACCTCTTCCTTACCCAAAGAGGAAGGAGTGGCCTTCCCCTTAGAGGGAAGTGCCCTCTTATCCATTTGGGTAATCTACTACGAAGATTCCAAGAAGATTGAAGAAAAGGAGTCCAAAGAAGAATGAAATTGAAGATTTGAAGATTTGAAGATTGAGAGTATCCCACTCAAAATAACTTGCGTCATTACTAGGTTTAGAATCCGGGTTGTTGTCAGTGGTGCCCGGCCACTTTACTTTCTGCAATATTCTGGTTTGTAATAAGCAAGGCAATTCTGCCTATGGACATTTATTAATTAATTTATATTTGATGTGATGATTTGATTGCCTTTAGGATTACTTGTTTTTACTAGTTTTTTGGCGATTGCATGCCGCTCTTTGTTTTCGCCTGGATACGTGAGGCTCGTGAGGGTGTAGAAAATTTTATACTCATAATCTTAAAAGTCTAAAATTTTAGTGAGTCTAAATAACATAGAAAGATAACGAATCTAGGGAATTAGCCGGGGATCGACCCTGGGGTCGCATGCATATTTTTGCATTCTTCTTTCCTTGTTTTAGACCCTTCCCCGCCTGCGGGTAGAGTCCGGATAGTCTGACCTATGAGGACGAGGTGCCGGACCTGGGGAAGTCCAGTCTTCTAAAAAATTATTTTATAAGCCTGTTTTTAAAATTTCAAGCATATTTGATTTGAGGTTGTTAACCAGCATGCATTGCATTAGATACAAATTAAAGAGTCAAAATTTTAATTTCATAGTCCTTAGCATTTTAGCACCCAACATAAGTCCAAGGGGCCAATTAGGAAAATCTCTAGATGTCGGCCCCGCCTCTCCAAAACTTTAATTACAACGTCCCTACCATTCTTTCATAAAAAGACCGGATTCATGTATTTTAAATCGATTAGGTGGTTAGCTGGCTCCCCAATCCAGGCCGGGGTAAGTCCAGACCTTGCACTGCATTAGTTAGGATCGGACGACTGTGGTCCAGTGTCCAAAATAGATTTAGGATCCGGGGCAGATCTTTGATTATAAGACCCCAAATTTCGGGAATATAGTCCCAAATTTCTAATAAAATACTTAACTCTAATTAAAGCTTCATTTCAATCCTAAAACATAAAGCCCAACACTTAGATTAAGTTGGGACACTTCCGGATGGTTCTGGAATCTCAAAGTGTCCCCTACCTCTCATCCTTTGACTCCGTTAATAACTGCTCAATCTTGATCCATTCCATTTTGATTTTCCAATAATTCTATTCACACTTTGATATCACTCCTAGAAATTCTAACAAAATTTTGCCATTATTTTAATCGAGAGTTTTCGTAGGAGACTTTGTCTCCCTACGATGTAATTAACTACGAGGGCTTGCGCTCGTAGGAGATTTGGAACCCCACACACCTGATTTTAAAATTGATTTTAAAATTTCACTAGATTTCTTTGGGAAAAGTTAAAGAATGATCGTCGTCGTTGCATTAGAAGAATTATCGTAGAATGGTGTCATTTCCCTTTGGGGAGATACATCCTTCTTCGATAAGGCTTTGGATGTGAATGCGACGATCATACTTCTTGGATATTGTAATTGGGTACTTAGTTGAACTCTATTTTGTTCCCTCGGGGCCATATGAAGTTCTCTTTAGAACCCGATCATAATATTCAAGATGTGTTTACATAATTCTAAGCCTGAACACCGTTATGAAAGTTTATCTTCGTCCCCGGGGTGATATATTCTTTCTAACGAGTTGATTCGACCTTAGAATTAGAACTCATCCTTAATCTTAAAATCCCCAAAGAAAACTAATCTTTTCGAAACATGTTTTCAAAATTCCACCAACAAAAAATGGCACGCCCGGTGGGACAAATCTCTCTCTCCATCTTTAATAATGGCAAAAATTTGTTTCATCGGTAGTTTTAACTATCATTTCTTCTGTTGGTCCCTTACTCATTTCTTCCTTGGGTTAGTGTGGCCAACATCTAAAATAATAACAAAATATTAAAAGAGAGGTTTTACCTCTAAATTTGATTTCATTTAGATTTCTGTTCTGATTTTGACCTTCTGCCCCGGCATAGCCTGTGAGGCGACAGTGTCAAATCAGATCTCTGGATATCTTTTTTAATTTTATGGATTTATGGTCAATAAATTTTTCGTTCAACATATAAATCCTTAAAATTGAAAAGCATTCAAAATTTTTGATTTCATTCCAAACTTGTTAGTTTTAACCCCCTCATTTCCCCTTTAACTTCTAAGGGTGGGGAGGGTTGAACTATTCTTTTTACTTGGGCTTTCTCACAATTCCATAAGCCTTCGGGCAAGGGGAAACTCTGTCCGTTGTGTTTTCGAACTTGTAAGAAAACCCATTTCAAATTCTCAAAATTTCCTCAAAAATCTTCTTAAACTCCAAGTCGACATATGTTACCCCATACGATTTCCTCGTGGGCCAATATATGTCATACTTTCAAAAAAAATAATAATAAAATGCTTTTTACTACTCTTTTCAAAAAATCTAATTTCAATCATTTTCTTTAACTTTCAGAAAATTTCAAATGGCTGGCCAACTGATTTTCTCCTTTGACCGAGAGTTGTATTCGACTGTTAATGACCAAGGGAGCACTGTTATTTTTGGAATGGGATTTAGTACTCTTGAGCTCTCTATGGATGGACACCAGATTGTGAGCCTAGATGCCAGTAAGGAAACTCCCCCAGTAGTTGAGTTAATTGTGGGATCTGCACCCACCTTGCCAGTAGTCAGTGATGATCAGAAACAACCTGAACCAGTTGTTGAGCCTTCCACTGAAATTAAGTCTGTTTTTGAAGAAGGGTCTAGTTCTGGACTTAGATTCACCACGAAGAATCAGAAGAAGAATTACTTGAGGAGACTTAGAAAGAAAATCTCTAAGGCTAAGAGAGTTCTACCCTTTAAGACCTTGGCTCAAGTAGAACCTGAGGCTGTTGAGGAGCTACCTATTCCTGCTTCCTCTCCCCTCCTGAAGGGAAGTCGCTTTTACCCCCTGGCTTCAGCTCAAGGGGAGGAGAGGATAGCTAGGATAGCCCGTTCTCCACCATGCCCGGTCGACTACTCGACCAAGAAAACTCAGAAAGAAAAACATCTCCAAAAAACAAGAACTTTGAGAAATATAATTCATACCTGCGCCGCACAGACTGGGCAGACTAAAGAGGAATATGTGAAA
This sequence comes from Dendrobium nobile, assembly GCA_022539455.1. Taxonomy (NCBI): domain Eukaryota; kingdom Viridiplantae; phylum Streptophyta; class Magnoliopsida; order Asparagales; family Orchidaceae; genus Dendrobium; species Dendrobium nobile. Next base: position 32,307,870 of record CM039718.1, on the reverse strand, counting down.
CAATTGAAGGGAGTGATCTCACATCGCTTCCAAAAAGAAGTGTTGAAGGAAGAAGTATCTGAAGCAAAGAATTTAACCCCACAATTCGTTAGGAAGAATAAGAAGTATGCTAGACAGCCCGCTACTTCGGTACTGGTTGATGGATATCACTGGGTGCCACGCCCTCTGTCCTCTCAAACAGAGGGTATTGTGTTGACTGGGTCCGAGAGAGGCCGCCACTCTACTGGTAGACCCCCGGTACCCCCACATAAACCTGTAAGATTGGCCTCTGTGATTGTCAAACCAAAGGGGGTTGAAGTTCAAAAGTCTGTGGACCTTAAAGGAAAAAGACCTAAATCTCCTGAAAGGAGATATGTGCCAAAAAGAACTAAATTGGAGAATCTACCACCACCTCCTAGAACTTCTAAGTTCATTCTGCAGCTCCAACGAGTTCCAGTCGACCCTACTCCGAGTGCAGTTGAATTGATGGATGTTCAGGCTAGTACTCCAGTTGTTACAGTTGACAGCCCTACCACAGCCAGTCTGACCCCGGATCCAATAGTTACCATTCCTGTTACCCCAGTTGATGATCCCCAAAGTCCGAGTGTCATTCCTAGGCCCCTTAGTCAGGTGTCTGAGGACCTTACCTTACCAGATGTGGGAACTATCACCTTACAAGCTCCTACTTCTCCTGAGGATGCCACTCTTCTGACTACCAGCTCTGGGATAGTCGAAGAGGAGAGAATGGACCAGGATTTAGAAATGGAAGATGAACCGGATACAAAGTCTCAACCAGATCCTAATCCAAAGCTTACAGAAATCATCGCCCTTATGGATTCTGAAGAGTTGTTTGATATGGCTGAGTATAAAGGATACTTACCCCTTGACCCTAAATCAATTGGGGATAGACCGGTCGAGGAGGTAGTCCAAGAAATAAGAAACATCTTGTTGAACAAAGAAGGAACGGCTTCTTTCGACCCTGATATGGATGATCTCCTTGGAGATGAAGATGATTATGTTGGGGGCATTCATGTGGTTGAAACTAGAGGGTCTAATAAAGAAGCTGAGCCCAGCAAACGCCGATTTGTCAAGGATGATGATCCGCATGCTGTTGAGTCAGAGTCAGATGAGTCTGTGAAAGATAGAGATGAAGAACATATAAAAAACTTGGAGACTCAGCTCGCTAGCATGATGTCACAAGTTAGAGAAATGCAAGAGAAGTTGGACAAATCACAGCAAGAGTCTTTTAAGATCCACCAGTCAGCTCGAGAGCTCACAGAAAGGGCCAAAAGGGCAGAACTTAATTCCAGACCTCTCGAGTCACCACCTGTGACTCTCCCTTGTCCAGTAGAGACACCTCCAGTTCACCCTGCAGTCTCCTCCATCCCTTCAATCCCACCTCAGAAGGATATCAAGCAATTAATTGAGGACCAGGTAAGGGAGGCCTTAGCCCATGCTCAAGGAACTGTGTCTATTTCAAAGGGTAGACCCTACCCCGAGGAATATGACTTAGTTCCTTACCCAAAGGGCTTTGTGCCACCAACTTTTAAAGTTTTCACTGGAATCGAAAACCCGAGACAGCATCTGGCCCACTTCCGAGCAAGCTGTTGCAACGCAGGAGGGTCAGATGCTCTACTATTTCGCCAATTTGTAAGTAGTCTATCCGGCATTGCTTTTGAATGGTACGCCGATCTGCCCAACGGTTCAGTAAGAACCTTTAGCGACCTAGAAAACCTCTTTCTTAAGAGATTTTCTGGAGCGCAACAACGCACCACCGTGGGCGATCTCGTGGTTGAAAAGCAAAAGCCGGGAGAGTCTCTAGTTGAGTACATCTTGAGGTGGCGAAACCTCTCGATGAAGTGTGAACCCCAGTTGCAAGAACAACATGCTGTGGAGATTCTGTTGAAGAATATCCACGGTCCTGTTGCTTTTCTCCTGAAGGGTTTCACTATTAAAACTTTTGAGAAACTTCTTAATAAGGCTAGCAATTTGCAGGAAGAGGCTCCTAGGATGCCATTCTTACGAGAGCAGTCTGAAGAAAGGAAGGGTCCAAAACTGGTGAAGACATTTGAAAAGAAAGCTGTGGTCTCAGCAGTAGATAAAGGAAAGAGGCCAGTGGTTAGTCAGCCTAGCACTCCACTTCCACCACAGCCGCCTCAGAAGCAGCCCTTTCAGATAGTTCCTCAGCATACTAAAGATCCCTCCTTCATCCCTTTTAGAGAGAGATTGGCAAAGCCTTATCCATTTAAAAGGGAGTCAGTTAAGAAGATCTTCAGAAGTCTGTTAAAGAAACCAGATTTTCAGTTGCCAGAGGCTAGGAGGCCTGAGGATGAGAGTAAGAAAGATGATCCCAAGTATTGCCCGTACCACAGGATGCTTAGTCATCCTCTTGAGGACTGCGTTGTGTTCAAAGATTGGCTTGAGAGGAACTACACCCAAGGTAACATCATAATACCTAAAGAATACTTGGTCGATCCAGAAAAGGCTTCAATTAAGACCATTTCAGGTAATCCTCTTAACTCTTCTTGTTTTGTTGAAGATGGTTGGGACATTGCTCTGTCCCGGGCACTTAAAAAGTCGATTAACAAGTCTTTTCATCTTTCTCAACAGCTGACTACGATAGCCCAGGCCCCGGTGTGGAAGGTTGACCTGGATGCTTCGCAGAAGGATGTTGAGCCACTTTCCTCTCCAGTAGTCTTAGGAACTACTGAGAAAAATGTAAAAGAAGAAAAATTTGATTTTGTAGAGAGGAAGTGTGTAGATGAGAGATGTATTAGAATGGCGGATGGTGGTGTTAAAACCCTTTCCCCTCTTTTGTTATCTGACTTTTACTTTGCCCCATCAAAGGCGAAGGGTCAAAAGATGAATAAAAAACATCCTTCTACTTCTGTCTTGATGATTAACCATGAATCTCAAATGCAAATTGATGACTCTCCTGTTTCAAATCAAACTTCTAATGAACCAAATATTGAGGTTAGTCAAACCAACCTCCCGAATCGACTATTCAAGAAGAGGTCGAATGTGAAGCTTTATCAGAAAGTGATTTCCCTCAAATCAATTTTCAAGGAAATCCTATCTTGATAGAACTTTCAGATTCTGACTCGCTTTCAGAAAATGATGATCCAACACCTATGGTGTGTGTAGACACTGCCCTAGTTTGCCCGCCCGAAAATGTCGAGCAGGTGCAACTCCGTGGCGGTAAAGTCTTACCCCCTAGGTTGCCCCCTCAGGATAAAGGCAAACAACCTTCATTCGAAAATCTAAGTCCGGATTCCCCTCAACAACCAGAATTCCCTCTAATTCCTCCGGGTTTCGAGTCTGTCGTTCCTAAGGTTGATTATAATGTTCTAGCCCACCTTAGGAAGTTGCCAGCAAAATTAAGTATTTATGACGCCCTCCTTCTTTCCAAAGAAATGAGGGAGTCTCTAATTAAAGCACTTCTCGATCCCGAGATTTGCTTAACACAGTTGGCTGCAACTTCAGAAGGTGAGGCTCTCTACTTCAAAGAGGTCCCTGGGGTTACCTTTTCAGACGAAGATTTACTCTTGAGAACTGCTGACCACAATCGTCCCCTCTACATTACTGTAAATGTGGGAAATTTCAAGTTATCAAGAGTCCTTGTTGATCCGGGTGCATCGGTCAACGTGATGAACATAAAGACCCTTGCTTATCTCAGAGTTGATACTAGCAAGCTTTCAACCGACAGGTTGGTGCTTCGTGGGTTCAACGAGAAGGGCGAGAGAGCTTTAGGTTCGATCACTCTACTCCTGGAAATAGGAGGTTTAAAAACTGAAGCTAAATTTCATATAATTGATTCCACTACGTCCTTTAACGCACTTCTAGGTAGACCTTGGATTCACGAATATAGAATGGTTCCATCTACCCTGCACCAATGCATTAAGTATCAACGAGATGGCATTGAACATGTGATTAAGGGTGATTTGCAACCATTCTCAATTCAAGAAATTGGGATCTACGAAGATGCTGCATATTTTGTACCAAAAGGGTCTTCGTCCCGTTCTAAATTAGAGATCAAATTTGAGGAGAAAATGGTTGAACAAAAATTCAACCAAAAGAAAGAAAAAGATAAGAATATCAATCAAGAAATGATTCAATCGAGTAGTGAAGACGACTCTGATATTGTTGTCCTTAGACCTCCAAACACATTACCTCAAAGAGGTGGGAGGATGGCTTTGAGGGCACGAGGTCGAGGCCGTGCTTCATTAGACAGGAGAGCAGCACCCGTATACATTGATTTGGAATCAGATTCCGATAGTGAGCTAGAAAGTCAAGGTGCTGCCCTCTCTCTCGATTGTCAAAACATAAATACTCCTCCAAAATTTGATCTCACCTTAGACCAGGACAGTGACCCTGAGGTAGATATTTCAAAAGTTAAAAGTGACGAGCCCGAATTAACAATGTATGAAAAGCTCACTAGAAGGATAGAGGCCCTTTCTCTGACCCCACTGTCGGCAGGCAGGGTTGTAGGGTTGAAAGTCAAAGTGGCCCCCAACTTGGATGGTGAAGTTAAGAAAGTCCAGAAATTCTTTCCTGGCTCCTCCTCCGCAAGGGACGAAGGTGATGTAACCCTTGAGGAGGCAGATTTTAATGAATTAATGGAATTACCTTTCGGCTACTTCCCTGTTTGTGTAAAAAATACTTTTTCTAAAGGTTCTGTACCATACCGATGGACTAAGGGTCAAGCTAGATACCACGAGAATATTTGGCGAACAAAAATAAGTAAAAATCCAATGAGTGGTATTGGCTTTGGAACAGTTAGTTCATTCGATGATGATGAGTATTGCCTAATGATAACTTACCATCTCGATTCTCTAAATGTCCCTACAGATCCTCCTTGTCCTTTGGATGAACTCTGTTTGGAGACTTTAGACGATCCCGATGATCTTCAAGTTCGGGATGCACCCCCTGAATTTGAAGAGGAAATTAAGTCGACAGTCGATGAGTTAAGAGAAATTAACCTGGGAAACGATGATGACCCCCGTCCGATTTTCATAAGTACTTTGTTGAGCGAGAGTGAAACTCAAGACTTAATCCAGTTGTTATTCGAGTTCAGAGATTGCTTTGCCTGGACATATGACGAAATGCCAGGTTTGCCTGCTGAGGTAGCAGTCCACAAACTTGGGGTTCGGCATGATGCCATCCCTGTTAAACAAGCTCCTCGACGCATGCGCTTAGAGATTGAGCAACAAGTCGTTTCTGAAGTTAAGAAATTGGCAGAAGCCGGATTCATTCGAGAGGAACAATACCCCTCTTGGGTGGCCAGCGTCGTGCCAGTTCGAAAGAAAAATGGTCAGATTCGAATTTGTGTCGACTATAGGGATCTGAATAAGGCATGCCCTAAGGATGAGTTCCCCCTACCAATACCAGAACTCATGGTGGACATTGCCTCCTCACATGCTATTTTCTCATTCATGGATGGCTCGTCGGGTTATAACCAAATCAAGATGGCCCCTGAAGATGAGAGAAATACGGCGTTCAGAACCCCTATTGGAATCTTTTGTTATAAGGTAATGCCATTCGGCCTAAAGAATGCCGGAGCAACCTACCAACGGGCCATGACCCGTATCTTTGACGACTTAATTCATAATCAAGTTGAATGTTATATTGATGATTTAGTTGTCAAGAGCAAGGTTAAAGAGGCTCACCTGTATGACTTAAGAGTTGTTTTCGAACGGTTGCGTCGCTACGATTTGAAAATGAACCCCTTGAAGTGCGCCTTCGGCGTCGCTTCGGGAAAATTCTTAGGATTCGTAGTAAGGCACCGCGGAATTGAGATAGATCCTGCTAAAATTGAAGCCATCTTAGATATGCCATCCCCTAAGAGCCTTACTCAGTTAAGGTCTCTACAAGGTAGATTGGCATATATAAGGAGGTTTATTTCTAATCTTTCCGGGAGATGTCAACCCTTCTCTGTCCTTGCGAAAAAGGATACTAAATTCGTATGGGGCGAGAAGTGTCAGAATGCTTTTGACGATATCAAACAATACCTTTCTAACCCGCCAGTCTTGGCAGCTCCGATTCCCGGAAAGCCATTAATCCTCTACACCGCAGCTCTAGATGAGTCTTTAGGTGCTCTGTTAGCTCAAGTTAACGACGAAGGAAAAGAGAATGCTCTCTACTACCTTAGTCGAAGACTCCTTCCTACTGAAATTCGATACCCGTCAATTGAGAAGCATTGTCTTGCTTTAGTTTTTGCAGCTCAGAAACTGAGGCATTACATGCTCTCCCACTCAATCAGTCTGATTTCAAGAGTTAATCCTTTGCAATATCTTATGACCCGACCTACGTTGTCAGGACGTTTAGCCCGTTGGTCTATGATATTGTTGCAATTTGAGATTACTTTCACTCCTCTCCGTGCTGTGAAAGGACAGGCTGTTGCCGACTTTCTGGCAGCACACCCGCTGCCAGCAGATTCTCCTCTGAATGATGACTTACCCGACGAACAAATCATGAGTTTGGGGGAATCTAGCGAGGCCATCTGGGAATTATATTTTGATGGGGCAGCATCCTCTTGTAGGATTGCGACCCAACAATCTGTAATTCCTGGAAAGGCTGGAGTCGGTCTAATTTTTATTACACCAGAAAAAGGAATGATGCATTTTTCCTACCACTTATCGGAGCCTTGCACAAACAACGAAGCTGAATACGAAGCTCTGATAACTGGTTTGGAACTTGCAATTCTAATGGAGATTAAAGAGATTAAGATCTTTGGAGATTCCCAACTAGTTATTAACCAAGTCGCCGGAACTTATAAAGTCTTGAATCCGAATCTCCTAAAATATCACCAGTACACGCTTCACTTGTTGGAACAAATCCCCATTGCCACTTTGTATAGGGTTCCCCGTGGAAGCAATTCTGCGGCGGATGCCTTAGCAAAACTTGCAAAGGAATTTGCATGTCCTGAGGAGGATTCCATCCCTATAGAGATACAGGGTCGTAAGACTCTTTCTCTTATAGATTTGGAATACATTAATAAGACTCCCCTTCAGATCCTTTCTGCCTCTTCGACAACTGACGAAGAAGGCGATTGGAGACGACCCTTAGTCGATTACCTTAAAGAAGGGAAGCTTCCCCAGGATAAATCACTCTCCAACCAGATTAGGAAACGTGCCCTATCATATGCACTAGTTAACGATCTGTTGTACCGTCGGTCTTTCGATCACATGTGGCTGCGCTGTTTGAACAAGCGAGAAGCCCAGAAAATTGTTAATGAAGTTCATTCAGGACTGTGCGGTGCTCATCAATCGGGTCCAAAAATGAAATTAAAGATTAAGAGACTTGGATACTACTGGCCTACAATGATTGACGATTGCATGAATACTGCAAAGCACTGTCATCAATGTCAGGTCCATGGTGTGGTTTTACATCAGCCGCCTAATGTGTTACACCCTACGATAGCCTCGTGGCCCTTCGAGAGTTGGGGCACGGATATCATTGGGCCGATTGACCCTCCCTCCGCGAGAGGTCATCGTTTCATATTAGCAGCAACTGATTACTTTTCAAAGTGGGCGGAAGCGATTCCCCTACGAAACGTAACATCACACCATGTCTTAAAATTCTTTCGTGACCATATTGTATATCGATTCGGCGTACCCCGCAGAATCATATCCGATAATGGGTCCGCATTCAAGTCTACAAAAATCAATAGTTTTGTAAGGCGCCATAATATTGATTGGAGATATTCGACGATCTATTACCCTCGGGCGAATGGATTGGCCGAGGCCTTCAACAAAACCTTGGTGCAAATTGTCAAAAAGACCCTTGATGATAACAAACGACAGTGGGATGAGCGGTTGGTGGAAGCTTTGTGGGCTTATCGTACCACTTATAGAACCCCGACCCAATCCACCCCGTTTGCACTAGTGTATGGATCTGAGGCTGTTCTGCCCTTGGAAATACAAATCCCTTCGCTTAGGATTGCAGTTCAGAATCAAATTACCAATGAACAAAATGCAAAACTACGATTGGAAGAACTCGAAGGCCTTGAAGAGCGACGTCTCCAAGCTCAACAAAGTTTAGAGTTGTATAAATCCCGTATGGTTCAAGCTCACGATAAGTTAGTGCGACCTAGGACCTTCCAAGCGGGAGACTTGGTATTGGTCCTTCGGAGGCCTATCTTGGCCCATCGGAAGCTGGGAGGCAAATTTGAACCTACATGGGAAGGACCCTTCGTTATAGAGACTGTCTACGAAGGAGGCTCGTATCAGTTAGTAGATTGTAAAGGGAACCACCCAATGCTACCTGTTAATGGGCGTTTCCTTAAGAAATACTATGCTTGATGTAGCTCATTTTATCAATCAATAAAACTTCCTTTTCTTGATTTACAACTTAATTCTATCTTTTTTTGAGTTTTTTTTTTAACACTCTTCGCCTTCTCCTTAAGGTTAGGTCCTTCCTTCCCTTAGGATTAGACCCGCTAGTGGTGGAGTACGCCCTCCGTGGCACTACCCTAGCATTTGACCCGGGGATTAGTGCTGGAGTACGCCCTTCGTGGCACCATCCTGATTCCCATTCGCTAGTGATGGAGTACGCCCTTTGTGGCACCATCCTAGTTTGCCAGTTGAGGTCCTCTGTGTGGAGCAAGTTTCCTCCCCACATGACCATTCGCTAGTGGTGGAGTACGCCCTTCGTGGCACCACCCTGGTTTGCCAGTTAATTTGCCTATTTGGAGTAAGTCTTCTATCAGCATCCTATAGGCCTAAGGTTGGGTGATGCCCTTCCTTAGACCCAAGGCTAGGTATTCCCTACCTTGGTTTCCAGTTGATCCGTCTACTAGGAGTAAGTCTTCTATCAGCATCCTGTAGACCTAAGGTTGGGTGATGCCCTTCCTTAGACCCAAAGCTAGGTATTCCCTACTTTGGTTTCCAGTTAATTTTGCCTATTTGGAGTAAGTCTTCTATCAGCATCCTATAGGCCTAAGGTTGGGTGATGCCCTTCCTTAGACCCAAGGTTAGGTATTCCCTACCTTGGTTTCCAGTTGATCCGTCTACTAGGAGTAAGTCTTCTATCAGCATCCTGTAGACCTAAGGTTGGGTGATGCCCTTCCTTAGACCCAAAGTCAGGTATTCCCTACTTTGGTTTCCAGTTAATTTGCCTATTTGGAGTAAGTCTTCTATCAGCATCCTATAGGCCTAAGGTTGGGTGATGCCCTTCCTTAGACCCAAGGCTAGGTATTCCCTACCTTGGTTTCCAGTTGATCCGTCTACTAGGAGTAAGTCTTCTATCAGCATCCTGTAGACCTAAGGTTGGGTGATGCCCTTCCTTAGACCCAAAGCTAGGTATTCCCTACTTTGGTTTCTAGTTAATTTTGCCTATTAGGAGTAAGTCTTCTATCAGCATACTATAGGCCTAAGGTTGGGTGATGCCCTTCCTTAGACCCAAGGCTAGGAATTCCCTACCTTGGTTTCTCTAGTTTCCTTGTCTACTAGGAGTAAGTCTTCTATCAGCTTCCTGTAGACCTAAGGTTGGGTGATGCCCTTCCTTAGACCCAAGGTGAGGTATTCCCTACCTTGGTTTTACCAGTTTTCCTTATCCAATAGGTGTAAGCCTTCCACTAGCATCCTATAGGCTTGAGGTTGGGAGATGATCTCCCTTTCACTCCCAAAATTTTACTTCCATTCGGTCAACGCCAATGTGTGCAGCAGAAGTTCCTTCTACCACACACATTGGGGGTCCATTTGTTGACCTCATTTTTGTATGAGGTCACTGAGGCCCTTCCAAACTCCAAATTAATTCTAGATCCTAGGATCCACTCTAGACCTTAAGATCCTTTCCTAGAGCCAGACCTTAGGGCCTACTCTAGAGCTTAGGATTCCCTTAAATCCTAGATCTTAGAACTCCTCTAGATCCTAGGATCACTCCAACTTCAAACCAATCCACATCCTTGATCAACCTCAACCTCAAATCAATTCCTACCCTTGATCAACTCCAGCTTCAATTTGATTCAGCCCTTGATCAATTCAAATCTCAAACTTCATTCAATTCAAATCCAAATTAATTCAAGTTTCAAACATATCCAAACTTTGACTCAATCCACTTGAGAATCCAAATCTCAACCTAGACTTTGATCCCACCCTTAATCTAGCTTTGACTTTATCCATCCATTAACAGTCACAGCATGATTGTTAATGATTTGGATACTTCAATATTAATCATTCAAACTTGAAATCCATTCCAAATCCAGAAATCCAGACTCAAATCTAAAGCCTTAAGGCCTTGCCCTAAAGACCCTTTTCAGAGAATTTTCAAACATCCCAAAATCCAGTCTAATGGCCTCTGATTCAGGGTCTATCACTTGTAAAGTGATAAGACATGTCTCTAGAGGCTGCCCTCCAATTTTGAGCCCATTCTGAGATCTCTAACCCCAGAATCTGAATTAAAATTCAAAGGCTGTAAAACCTTCAAATATTTACAACCTATGCCACTGAGCATAACCCTTTTGAGATTTTGGCCTTGGAACCCTTATCCAAGCCTCCAATCACTTCCAGACCTTTGAATTTAACCCATTGAGCAGTAAACTGCATTTTTCAGACCCATTTTTGACCATAGTTGACCAATAGGTCAAAATTGACCAAAATACCCCTTTGGGGCTCAAATGGGGATTTCAAACCAAATGAGCTCCAAATGGGATGCAACCACCTTTGACAAATTTCAAATATCATTTCAACCCTGTTGAGCCCAAACCCAGACCCTGGGTCAACCTGGTTGACCAAGTCAACCCGGGTTGACCAAACAGGCCCTTAGGGACTCAAATAGGGATTTTGATCAATTTGACCTCCCCAGACCCAGGAACTACCCTCAATGGTCTCCAAATGCCTTTTCAAACTTGTTGAGCCCAAACCCAAACCCTAGGTCAACCTGGTTGACCAAGTCAACCTAGGTTGACCAAACAAGCCCTTAAGGGTTCAAATGGTGATTTTGACCAAATCGACCCCTCCAAACCCTGGGACCACATCCAATAGACTCAGGATGACGTTCTGAATTTGTTGAATCCATTTCTAACCCCTGAACCCAACTGGTTGACCAAGTCAACCAGTTTTGGCCTAGAAGCCCATTAAAGGCCCATTAAGCCTCTTTAATCCATTTGACATGCATGGCTCTTGGAACCACCCTCCAATCCACCTAATCAACTCATTTGAATTACCTAAATAAAAATTTCATAACCCTTGATGGAGTTGACTGGTCAACCAGTCAACTCAAGGCTTAAGGGACCATTTGTATGGTCAAACCCTTCAACCCATTGAACCTAGCTCAAGCCACACCCATCCAGCCACTTGGAAAGACTCCATGACCTGCTTGGATGCCACATCAGCCCCATTGACCAGTTGACTGGTCAACCTGGTCAAACCCAAGCTTAAACCTCTTCTAGAAGGCTTTATCACATGCTAAGCCCCTTTCCCTTGATTTAAGCTGCTTTAGGCCGACCCCTTAATGTCCTAAAGCTCACTTGGAGCTCTCCTAACCAGGCTCAGGGTCTGGTTTAGCCTTAAATGGCAATGTCTCCTCCACTCATCCCAAAGCCGCCCAATAGGATTGAGGCGTGCCCAGCCTTTGGGTCTGCCTTCTGGCTGTCCCAGGGACACTTGGCAACATCTGAGGACCTGGTGAGTCAATCCCAGCCATCCGTTTGGCCTGGGGGCGTTTGAATAGGGGGAAAAGGCCTTAATGCCATACACTCTAACCCTAATCATCTCTCACTACTCAAGCCCTCTCAAGTCCTGTCCCCTGTTCGTTTTGAATCTCCAGAGCTTCCTCTACCTCCCCACTACAAAATCCAGGTGGTTGCACGTCACCGGCGGCGAGTTCTCCGGCGAGTACACCACCTAGACCGTCCCAAGCCTACAGCAGTCGATCCAGACGCGTTCGAGCTCGGATTTTTGCTGGGGATCTTCACTTGGACAGTCTACAAGCTCATCCATCCAGAAATCTCGAAGATCTAACGGTATAACTCCCTAAAACCCTAGATCTAGTTCACATTAGTTAGATCTAAATAGCTTTATGCTTTTAGGGTTTTAGCCAAAATGAACTATTCCCCACGATTTCTGTTCATGTCTTCAATCTACGTTTAAAATTTCAAGTGAAATGATCAATCCGATCGAAAGAACGAGGCGAAATACGTTCTCTAGGGCGTCACTCACGGTCTCCGGTGAGTGTACGTTTTCTGGACCGTTGATCGCTCGATCAACGGTCCAGATCGAGCCCTTCCGCGATCTGATCCGACCGCGCATTCGATCTGTCGTTCGGTCAGCCGTCCGGCGAGATCAGGGCCGTCCATTCGGAACAGCGGGATCGAATCTCCGCCGTTCGATCTTCTCCTGGTGAGATCAAACCGCGGGATCTGATCTCAGCCGTTAGATCGAACCCGCGGGTTAATCCAACGGCTAGCAAGAGCCGCTGACGTGGTTAAGTGAAAACCGCGTGAAGCGGCCCGCGGCCGACGCGTGTCCCCGCCGTCACGCGGTTTCGATCCAGCCAATTAGAGCGCGCCGCGTGTCTGACCGCCGCCATTTAATTAAGGAAATTGTGTTTTAATTAGTTTTAATTACAGAAACTTAAAAAAATTACAGTAAATCAAATACATAACCAAAAATTGAGTACAATATATCAAAATTTTCAGAATTTCAGCTAGTTTATTTTAAAAATAAAATCAAACTCTTTTGGTTATTATTTTATTAGTAATTTAAGAAATACAGAAATATGTATTTTATTTTTAATTAATTATGTATAAATTATTTTTATCTGAAATTTGGCATGCATGTTGTTGAGTGTATGGCTGGTCTCCAGAAAAATTTTCAATATTATTTGAATAGATTTTGATGGTATTTTGAATTATTGAAGCTTATTAACCTTTTTCTATATTTAATTAAATGTCAAGTATTTTGAAAAATACAAGGAAAATCTTTTTATTATTTTCAAACTTCTATGGAGATCAGTGGATCCTTCAACTCATTAACATGTATTTTAATAATATATTTAATTATTTTATAATATATATTTCTATTTATATATAGATATCCATTTATATTTATGTATTTTAATATATATTTTGAAACTATATATATGTAAATCTTTAAGTGTTTAAGAAGTCACTTGAGATCTTAAATGTTGATTGAGCATATTTGAATAGAAGTAAAGGGGATGATTAGTGGATAATCATTCTTTGATTATTCACTAATTTTGTCTTAATTATGTTAATTAGTTAATTGCATGCTTAAGGTGCACACACCACTTAGTCTAAGGCTCTCCTAGATTTAGGTATTGAATGTGTTTATGTGCTTCATGCATGCCTTGTGTATTGAGTATGGGGGTTAGTTCAAACATTGATTCAAGCCCATCAAGATTAGTGACATAATTAAGGACAATAATTAAGGACTCATGTGTAGAAAACTTAGAAAAATTTCCATAATTAGGATTCACTTTCCCTTGAGTTGAAACTCTGAATATTTGAACTTAGTGACACCCCCAACCCCTAGGGAAATTTTCACTGATTTTTGAGATCATTAGGTCCCCTAATTAATTTTCTAAGTCTTAAACCCTTAATTAAGCCTTTAAAACTTCTAAAAAATGTAATAAATCCATTTTAACTCCAAAAATTACATATAAACCCTCAAACTGACCAGAATTCAGTCCTTAATCTATGATAATTGGAAGCCCCTTGATTTGACAGCAATTTAAACCCTTATTTAATTTTAAGTAAAAAACCAATGTTTAATTGAGATAATTAATTAATAATAATTAAAAAATCAAAAAAAAATCTCCCAAACACTTGGGGATCTCTCCTTAGATTATTCCTGACCTTTGGAGGTGTTTTCAAGAGATTGGGAATTTGTTTAAAGCAAAATCACAAAAGAGACCCTCTAATTAAGAAATCCCTAAAATTCATTAAAATGCCCAAACTTCAATAATCCATAAATAATTCTAGAAAAATCCAAATTACCCAAACTCACTTGCATTCAACTCATATTGATGTCTAGTATTTATTAAAAATATTAAATTCCAGAAATTTGCAATATTTTAAAAAGTCAACAAATCGGTCAACTTTAAGTCAAAACTAGTTCAAAACTTCAAACCTTTGTAATAAAATGTAGAAAAATCCGATTTTAACGTACTTACCTTCTAACTGATCGTAGTAAGGTCTAGTATTTTAATAAAATACAAACATTCTAGAAGTTGGTCGTAATCAAAATTTCAACTTTTAACCCCTTGATTAAATCATTAAAATATTCAAAAATTCATAAAACTCATAATCATTCTAAAATTCAGAAAATATTGGTTTAATGTCCAAAACACTTAACAAATCCTTTAAAACACAACAACCACCCTAAAGTTGAAGTTTATTGGCTGGACTACTCCGGGCTGCGGGGCTAAGTGTCCTAAGGAGGCTGGTTCCTCGAGCCTGGTGGCACAACGCCACGAATGGATTCTAAAGGGTGTCAAACCTTAAAATGGATTAATTTTCTTTAATTATTTAACATTTTAAAAGTCTCTAATTCAATTACATTAATTTGGTTTATCGGCTGGACTACTCCGGGCTGCGGGGCTAAGTGTCCTAAGGAGGCTGGTTCCTCGAGCCTGGTGGCACAACGCCACGAATCAATTAATGGCAAACTTAAATTAATCAACTTTAGAAATCAGTAATTAACTCATTTTCGTATTAATCCACTTTTTTAATTCCAACCAATTTAAATAACTTAATCAAACCCGATTGCTACTGGGTAACCCAGGCCTACGAGGCTATTAGCATAGCCCCAAGGAAGGTGAAATAAACTTCACGGCCTCGGTGTGAAACAAAGGTAGTAATCAATTAACTTTTAAAACATTTTTAATTAAAATTCTTAATTCATTAATACTTAAATTTTAATTCAAATTCCCTTTTAAGCCTTAACAAATCCAGACCTTTAGACAACTTCAATTAAGAACCCACTTTAGGACCTACCCCAGCCACACGACCTTTCTCACACACTTTAGATGATGTGCTAGGACAACCAACTCTAGATCTAGGTTAGGCCGGTGTTTACTTTACTGCTGTGTGCCGGATTTTTCGTAGTTTTCACTGCATGTTGTGGATGAAATTGCTTTGCTGTGTCTGCTTACTTTTTCTGTACTCTGTGGATGGATTGATGTGTTTGACGACTAGATTACCCTTAGGTTAGGTACGATCTGGATGTTGACATAGTTTTCTGCAGGTGGCCACGCTCATGCAGGGCAATATAAAAAGGGGGCAAATCATAAAAAAATGCATAAATATTATAAACTCTTTGCACAGGTGCTTCAGCTGCTAAAGCCCCCAAATCATAAAAAGAGCGTGGCCAGTATGTTTACTTTCTTTTCTGCTCATATATAACTGCTTGGGAATAACTGCTTTATTTATATTAATTGCTTAGGATAACCTTGCAGGTGAGTCTAGATTTTTATTTTGATATCAATGTAATTTGTATAATTGTTAAGTGTTGTGAAAGTTAAGTTTGAGTTTGGGATACATAGATCCAAAGCTTGGATTCCAAAGGGGAAAGGATATCCCTTCGGGGAACACTCCTTTTCCATTTGGAAATCCAAATTTGGATCATACCTCTTCCTTACCCAAAGAGGAAGGAGTGGTCTTCCCCTTAGAGGGAAGTGCCCTCTTATCCATTTGGGTAATCTACTACGAAGATTCCAAGAATATTGAAGAAAAGGAGTCCAAAGAAGAATGAAATTGAAGATTCGAAGATTTGAAGATTGAGAGTATCCCACTCAAAATAACTTGCGTCATTACTAGGCTTAGAATCCGGGTTGTTGTCAGTGGTGCCCGGCCACTTTACTTTCTGTAATATTCTGGTTTGTAATAAGCAAGGCAATTCTGCCTATGGACATTTATTAATTAATTTGTATTTGATGTGATGATTTGATTGCCTTTAGGATTATTTGTTTTTACTAGTTTTTTGGCGATTGCATGCCGCTCTTTGTTTTCGCCTGGATACGTGAGGCTCGTGAGGGTGTGAAAGTTTTATACGCATAATCTTAAAAGTCTAAAATTTTAGTGAGTCTAAATAACATAGAAAGATAACGAATCTAGGGAATTAGCCGGGGATCGACCCTGGGGTCGCATGCATATTTTTGCATTCTTCTTTCCTTGTTTTAGACCCTTCCCCGCCTGCGGGTAGAGTCCGGATAGTCTGACCTATGAGGACGAGGTGCCGGACCTGGGGAAGTCCAGTCTTCTAAAAAATTATTTTATAAGCCTGTTTTTAAAATTTTCAAGCATATTTGATTTGAGGTTGTTAACCAGCATGCATTGCATTAGATACAAATTAAAGAGTCAAAATTTTAATTTCATAGTCCTTAGCATTTTAGCACCCAACATAAGTCCAAGGGGCCAATTAGGAAAATCTCTAGATGTCGGCCCCGCCTCTCCAAAACTTTAATTACAACGTCCCTACCATTCTTTCATAAAAAGACCGGATTCATGTATTTTAAATCGATTAGGTGGTTAGCTGGCTCCCCAATCCAGGCCGGGGTAAGTCCAGACCTTGCACTGCATTAGTTAGGATCGGACGACTGTGGTCCAGTGTCCAAAATAGATTTAGGATCCGGGGCAGATCTTTGATTATAAGACCCCAAATTTCGGGAATATAGTCCCAAATTTCTAATAAAATACTTAACTCTAATTAAAGCTTCATTTCAATCCTAAAACATAAAGCCCAACACTTAGATTAAGTTGGGACACTTCCGGATGGTTCTGGAATCTCAAAGTGTCCCCTACCTCTCATCCTTTGACTCCGTTAATAACTGCTCAATCTTGATCCATTCCATTTTGATTTTCCAATAATTCTATTCACACTTTGATATCACTCCTAGAAATTCTAACAAAATTTTGCCATTATTTTAATCGAGAGTTTTCGTAGGAGACTTTGTCTCCCTACGATGTAATTAACTACGAGGGCTTGCGCTCGTAGGAGATTTGGAACCCCACACACCTAATTTTAAAATTGATTTTAAAATTTCACTAGATTTCTTTGGGAAAAGTTAAAGAATGATCGTCGTCGTTGCATTAGAAGAATTATCGTAGAATGGTGTCATTTCCCTTTGGGGAGATACATCCTTCTTCGATAAGGCTTTGGATGTGAATGCGACGATCATACTTCTTGGATATTGTAATTGGGTACTTAGTTGAACTCTATTTTGTTCCCTCGGGGCCATATGAAGTTCTCTTTAGCACCCGATCATAATATTCAAGATGTGTTTACATAATTCTAAGCCTGAACACCGTTATGAAAGTTTATCTTCGTCCCCCGGGGTGATATATTCTTTCTAACGAGTTGATTCGACCTTAGAATTAGAACTCATCCTTAATCTTAAAATCCCCAAAGAAAACTAATCTTTTCGAAACATGTTTTCAAAATTCCACCAACAACTGCCCTTCAGTCCTATAGAAATTACCTATCAGGACTGCTTTAAACTCCTTCAATTGTTCATAATTGGAGATAAGCTTCACTTCTTATCTTTAGATCCTAATTATGATTGGGCTACTACTAACCAATTTCTGAGCAACTCTCATGTCTCCTATCATAATGGGGAGTCTAGCACCTTGGTTAAAGATCCTAGCAAAATCCAATATGTACTTTGCACCTACGTAATCCCTAAAGCTGGTCATTGTATCAATATCAATCCTCTCCTTTTAATCACCACCTTCTATTTTATGTCCTGTCGAGAGTTCAATGCTACTGATCTTCCTTTCCAATACATTGATTATCTGACTAGTATTAGGGATATAGGGTATAGAAGAAGGCCTAACCTTACCTTAGGACACATCATAGCCTATGTCTTGGAAATCAATTACAATCTTCATTATCTTTCCATACATAATTTTCAGCCTTCCTTCTATACCAATAGGTCCTTCCAAGTTCTTCACAGTACGCATCTCCACCCAGAGCATAAGGAGGCTAAGGGGGTTAAGAAGGAAACTACTCCTGCACCTGTTCCTACACCTGCTCTGATCCACTAACACTCATAGCTGGATCAGCTGCTGGAGTGGTTCAACCAGTGGGAGGTTAGATTGGACTCTTACATTGCTGCACTTGAGCAGAAATATGTGGAGGATGTCATTAGATTTGATGTGTACTTGGCACACTAGCAGCAGTAGCACAATCAAGATATGGCTTGGTTTGGGGTGCAATTTGGTGCTATTTCCAGCTTCTTTCAACCACTACCACCACCTTCTGATTATTAGGGCCCTTCGTACATGTAGACTATTTTCCTCTATTGTTTTTTATGATGTTGACTAATTGCTATTCTATTTTTTTTTTCTATTTTCCTCCTCCTTTTTGTGATATAAAAAGGGGGAGTAGTGATAGTTTTTGTGTTGTTTCATTATACTATTTTTTTTACTACTATTATTTAGTGTTTATACCATTTGTTTGATGTTAATAAAATGTGCATTGCTTGGTTCACAATGTTTTCCTTCATGTTATGTTTCATTTATCTTCTTAAGTAGAATTTTTTACCAAATATTTACCATAATAAAAAAGGGGGAGATTGTAGTGATTCTAGATTTAAAGATTATAATTTTGATGATGAAAAACATTTCTAACATTTCAATTTCTCTACTATTGCTCTGCCCACTAACATTTCAAGTTCAGAAGGTGAATTACAAATCAAGCTAGCTCAAGATTGGGTAGATTAGGACTGAGTCAGTCCGTAAGTATACTTCAAGAGTTTTTACATTTTCTTGAGTCAAATATAATTTTGTGGATCCTAATGCTAATTAACCTTGCACACACACATTCAGGGGAAAAAAATATGTATGTTCTAGAGTTTTTAGGTTTTGAACAAATCATCTTAGACGATCCAAAATCATCCTGAATGATCAGTTTATAACAAAAATCTCATTAGGGCATCCTTTTTAAGACAACTGAATTAGGCAAATTAACTTAAACAATATTCACTTCATCCTGGATGATATGCTCAAATCAGAAAGAATCAACAGGCAACTCTTGTATGCATGTTATTATTTTTAAAAATTATACAAAACATCATCCTATATGATGCATTGCAATTATAAATAAATTTTTCATATGATTTAGGAAAGTAAATAATGTTTGATTAATCGATCATATCTTCTTGGAAGATCGCAAAATTATCCAAGATAACTCGTTAAACAAACCTTAGTTTCTTCTTGAATTATTTGTGACTAAAAGAAAAATAGGCTGGATAATATTTATTGATTTGAACTAACCATATAGAATGATCGAATAATAAACCTAGGCGATTAATTATTTTTTTATTATCCAACATGTAAAGTCTGGCTTAATAGAGTAATGGTCTGGATGATATTCGATGTTTTAAACTAATCGTAAAGGATGATGTACCCATCATCCTAGAGAATGAGAATAAATAAATCTTCAAATCGTCTAGCCTCCTCTATATCATCCTATTTGATTGAGCCTAACTTGTATTGATCATCATGGATGATCTTTCGATCATCTTGGACGATCTTTATCGATTTGTTGCAAATTAGGAAAAATTTGAAGCCATTCTATATAAGATCTCTTATTTACTAAAGATGTAAGCTTTTGTTGCTATCTTGACTTGAGAGAGCTAAGAGAAGGAGAGGGAGAGATTAGGACAGAGAGAAAGAGAGGATCTTATGAGGGGGAGTTTCTGAGGGCTTAATAAACATTGCTCTAAGTAAGGATCTGAGTCTTCTTCTTTTGTCATCATCCCTAGTTCCTTGGAGGTTCTAGAGAGGTCTACTTCATTTATCGATTGAGGTTCTTTGCCTTATTATGGAGGAAGTGAGAGGAGGTCGAGGTTCTCTGCCTTCTTTAGGAGGAAGCAAAAGGAGATCCTCACTAGAGTTGGTGGAAAGGAGTTTTGTAAAGGCTTCTCCACCTTATAATGGGAATAAAAGGAGAGTCATTGAATTTAGTACAATACCCCATGGAGAGGCTCCAAGGAGTAAACGCATGTCAAGTTAATCAAACCACTATAAAATCTAGTGGGCTCATTTTATTGCATTTCTGCTTTTAATTTCCTTACTTTATTTTTTGATGAATAATTGTTTGGTTTAGATCATGATTTTTAATTGAGAATTTTTAAAATTCCAATTCACCCCCACTCTTGGTTAGCCTCGGGCTAGTTCATAAGGGCTTAACATCCCTAACAAACTTTCACAGGTTACTTCTATGGCCTCCTCTTCTTCTATCCTAGACCCTCTAGAATTATCAAATTCATCAAATATAATATAAGTGGCCTCCTCAATAACCAGTGTTCTTTTATTGAAGAATCTATAGGATTTCCCAACACTTGAGTAACCTAGGAACACTCCATCAATAAATTTTAATTAAAACTTTCATAGTTGTGGCTTCCCATTATTCAGAAAAAATAGTTTACATCCAAAGGCATGGAGGTGAGAGAGGTTGGGTGTCCTACCCATCAGTATTTTATGGGGAGTCTTGTTCCACTTTGATCTAACATTCACCCTACTTAGAACATAACAGGTTGTTTTCATTGCTTCTGCCCATAAGTTTTTTTGAATTGAGTATTTAGCTAACATGTCTCTTTCAGCTTCTACTAGGGTCCTATTCTTTCTTTCAGCTATCATATTCTATTGAGGAGTCTTATGAGCTAAAAATTTATGGTCTATCACATGCTTATTATATAAATATTCAAATTTATAATTCTTAAATTCTCTATCATGATCATTATGAGTGGTTAGGATTTCACAACCTAGCTTCTATTGAATTGAAATGGAAAAGGAATTAAACTAACCAAATAATCAATTTTATGAGAACTAAATCTAACCCAAGTAAACCTTGAATAATCATCAATGATCACATACCAAAAGAATTTCCCTTCTATCTTGTGGTAATATCTTTAATTGAGGGGAAGGAGAATTTAACTTTCTTTCCTAACAAACATGCATAACACAGGTGATCCTTTTTTTTTGTTTTGAATAAAGAATGCTTATTGTATTGATACTAATGAAAGAAAGTAAGTATAAACTACTAAAGGAAGTTAAATCTATCACAGTCCTTCTTAATCAAGTCAACAAAGCTTGATGGAAGTTTTGTATAAAAAAATGTTTCCAAATAAAAATTGTCTAACAAAGAAAGATGGGAGCAATAATCTGCCACCATATTACAATCTCTGGGAACAAAATTGAAAATGATATTATTGAAGATTTCATGGAAAAAGAGGTTCGCCCATTGAGCTTTATTGTTCTTCTCTGAGTTCCCCTTTATTGAGTTTTTGATCTTCTTCATAACATTTACATTATCTCCTTCTATAATTATTCCTTTACATTCATTTATGCATCCTTGAATTTAATTTCTGAAGATAACTATAAATTTTAGTTCCAAAAAATTAATTTCCTAATGTATCACTTTTTTCCATAAGCACACATCATTATCCCTTTATGGTCTCTTATCACTCCTGCAATCCCACTATGTATGCTGTAGAAGGAACACTTTTTCCATGCTTTGAGAAATTTTGAGACTTCCAGATATGGTAAACTGCTGAAACATAAATTATGGCTAGACCATAATTCATTCTTCCTCTATTCTTTAGTTTTTCTACACAATGCAGCATACTTTGGAACATAGGAACATTGATCCCCCATTGCCTCAATTTTTGTAATATTTTATTTAGTTAAGAGAAACTTATAGCAACATGTTATGTTTCTCCCAGAATTGTCATCCTTTAGGACAATTTTTGTTGCAAAGTAATCTTTTATGGTATAACCGCCCATTGGTCAGCAAAGCACCATTCAATAATCTCCACCAAAATAGAAATTCCCTTTGATTTACTTTCAATTGTTTGATCCATCTTATGTTTCTCACCTTACCATTTTATATTTTGATATTGGCTTTATAAGATAAGGAGGTTATTGATCAACCTAAGTTAGTGTTGATTATTTCAACCTTATCTTCCATTTCCTCATTTTCAATAAACATTTGTTGAATCAACTTTCCCATTTCTACAGAGAAATACGTGTTCAACTTCTCCTTGCTCCAAGTTCCATCTTCTTTAATTAGGAAAGAAAATTTCTTACCTTGAAGATCATTTACATTAAACGTATCCAACCAAGTATTTAGTCTTCTATCAAGTATACAAGTGTCTCTTATGATGTGAATTTTTTCCCCATTATGCACTTTCCATCTTATTATTGGTTTCATATAATTTGCTCCTTATTTCATAATTCTCCAAGATGGAGAAGAGTTTCTTATAACACCTACTTCCCAAATGCCATCACCATACTTCTTTTTAAATACTCTAGTTAAGAGTGAATTCTGATTTTGTAGAAAGTTCCATGCTATTCTTGCTCTCAACGAGCCTTGCTTATCAGCTGCTCCTAGAATGTTAAATCCTCCAAATTTAGTAGACAAGCATAATGTAGGCCATTCTATGTGATGCAGTCCCTATCTCCCATTTTCATTAAGCCAAAAAAATTCCTGCATAGTTTATCAATAGTCATGAAAATAATTCTTGGTATTAATGAATGAACCACTTGGTATGAGATAGTGGAAGAAAATGTTGTTTTTATTAACAACATTCTTCCTTCAATAGATATCCATCGAGCTCCCCATGACTTCAATCTATCCATTGCTTTTTCTATAGATTTGTTGAAGTCTATTGCTTTCAATCTCCCTAACGCCACTTTTATTCCCAGTTAATTAAACTCCTTGACTTCTTTTATTCCCATTAATTTATTTAATTTCTTTCTTCTCCACTTTGAGACATTCTTTCCATACAGCACCAAAGACTTTTGAGAGTTAATTTTTTGTCCTGTCCATCCATAGTAATCTTTGATGATTTGCTTCAAAGTTATAAAATTTCTTCTATAGGACTCAACAACCACTAGCACATCATCTGAAAATTGCAAGAATGTTAAGCTTTCAACATTAGTAGCTAATCGAATACCTAATTGGTTGGACTTTGCTTGAAGAGCTTTGGATAGTTATTCAGAGCACAAAATTAACAAGCTTGGTGATAGTGGACATCTCTGTCTAAAACCGCTCTGTGCAAATGTCCAGCTCATTCTTATACCATTTATATTAATTGAATATTTAGGCTTGTTAATGCATTGCATTACCAGATGCATTATTCTCCTTGGGAATCCCAACTTGCTCATAACTTGGTTTAGTGTTTCCCAGCACATGCTATTGTAAGCTTGTTCTATATCAAGCTTTAATACCATGTATCTCGATTTAGCTACCGAGAACCTCATCTTGTTAATGATCTCTTAAGCAAGTAGACAATTATCTGATATGCTTCATCCTAGAACAAAAGCACCTTGGTACTCAAAAATAGCCTAAGGGAGACAATGTAAGTTTGCTAAGGATCATATCTTCTGCGATTTTGTAAATGGTTTGGTATAGACATATTGTTCCAAATTTAGAGCATCTGATACTTTAGGATTAAGTACAACTAGTGTCTCTTTCCAATAATTTTGCATCACTTCTGATTTGAAGTATCGATCAATTGCATTGCAAGTCTCTCCATTTACAATGCTCCAATAATGAAGCAAGCATTTGCCCCGTCTGTACCAGGAAATTTGTTGTTAGTCATATTCATAATAGTATTAAGCAGGTCTTCCTTAGTGTAATCTGAATTCAATATTTTTTTATCTCTTCTTGTACGCAATCTTCATTTATAAACAAAGGCCAATCTACCATATCATAATTACATTTGCTACAATTTTTTGAAAAGAAGTTCTCTATTATCGCATATATAGTATTCTGGTTAGTTTCCATTGTGCCATCTTCTCCAGCAATTTGATTAGTCAAACTTCTCTTCTTTCTTTCCTTAGCATATGTATAGTAGAAACGAGTGTTCTTTTCTCCATCTTCCATCCATTGGCTTTTTGTCCTTTGTCTCCACCTTGTTGCCAATCTAGTCAAAGTAATGTTGATTTCATGCACTTTTATTCCAAGTTTCAGTAGATTTTCTGCATTCAAATCGTCCATAGCCTCCAATTCTTGTAAATACAATATATTCTTTTGTAGATCTTATTTCTTTATGGTTAGCTCATTCAATTTGTTTTTGCTCCAATAGTACAGATTTTTTAGAGATCTTTTGATTTTTCTTTTAAGGATCTCATCAGTGCCTCCATGATCCTTTTTCCTCCAAGCTCTAGCAATGATCCCCCTTGCGGTTTCATAAGAATACCACAAATTCTCAAATATGATCTCTCTTGGCTTAAGTATCTTCATACTAGAAAATGTAAGGAGTAGAGGGTAATGATTCGATGCTACTCTAGGAAGGTGTTTAATGACTGTAGAAGGAATTTCCATAATTGATTTTTAGTTTATCCAAGCTCTATCAAGTCTCTCCCATATTCTAGTAAGTCCTTTATTATTGCACCATACGAATTTAGGACCAATAAAACCTATGTCATGAAAGTCATTATTGTTCATGAACTCCTTCATCTCTTGAGGACCACGTGAGAATAGAAATCTTTTTCCTCCTTTCTTCTCTTGCTTTGTTAGTAAGCAATTTAAGTCACCCCCTACAATACAAGGCTCCTCACTATTCATATAACTCTCAATCAATCTTCATAGTTTCCTTCTTTCATACAAGTTTTCGTTGCCATAAACTATTCATACTTTTACTAAAATTCCCTTTGGAGTGGTCAGGTTACCAATGATACATTTGCTTGATGAGTCAATTATTATAAATGAAGTAGCTCTATGTTTCCACAATGCTAAAACACCCCCATAAGTTCTATTAGCAGCCACATGTTAGAACTCCCAATTATCTCCTACCAATTTTTTAACATCTTCTTTTACCAATCTTTCAAGTTTTATTTCCATAAGAATAATGAAGAAAATATCATTCTCTGCTGTCAAACTTCTGAAATAGTGGGAAGCTTCTTTCTTCTTTTCTCCCCTACAGTCCTAGAATATTATGGAAGACATTTAAAAAATTTGTGGGGATGAGGCCCAACTTTATCAACACCTCCTTCTCCTTTTCTTGTTTCTTTAATACACTTGATTGATCCAAGCATTTTCACTTCTTTAGCTTGTTTAGCTTTATTAGTAGATAACTTTGGAGTATTCTTACCTACTCCCATCTTCCCATTCACCTCTATCCCTTTATTATCATCTCCAAAACTCTTGCTTTGATTAGATGTATCTTCATGCTCTTCTGAAGCCTTGTTCATTTCATGTGGTATAAACTTTTCTTGTTTGTTATTCTGATCTAGACCAACTTTCTTTTATAATTCATTGCTATTTTCAATTTCTTCTTTCTGGGAATTATTAGTAGTGTGACAGAATGGTCTTGAACTTTCATCACATTCACCTTTTATTTCCATAGTAGATTAATTCATCACCTCATCTGCATCACCTTAGTCGCATCACCTTCAATGCATTGCTCATTCTCCTTAATAATTTCTCCTTCTTCTACCATTTTGCTGCTTATAATTTCATTCTCTACTTCTACATTCACATTTGTTTCCTTTTCATTGATTTCAAAACCCGTAGTTTTAATTGTTTCCATCATAACAATATTGTTTGGGATCTTCTTCATGAAGGTTTTCTTAATTGGCCTCCCATTAGAAAAAAATTTAGCCTTGTTTCTTTTATTGTTCACTTGCACCCATGGCCCATAATTTGTATTCTCATCATTTGAATGTACCAAGTCGTGAGCTTGCTTACTCTCTCCTTCAACTTGATTTTTCTTCACCATGATTCCGTTTCTACATTCTCTCTTGACATGTCTAATCTCTCCATATTCAAAACAAAAATTCGAAATTCTCTCATATTCAAATTTTTGAAAGAATTGTCTTGTAATTCCTTCCACCCAAACCCTCAATGGGAGTGGTAGGCCTAATTTCACACGAACACGTACTCTTGCAAACTCTCTTCTCCCCCACTGGAACATGTTATCATCCAACATGAATGGAACACCCACCATAGAAGCAATACTTGCTACATTGCTCTCATCCCAACATTGCAAGGGTAGTTGAGGCATTTTAATCCAGATCAGAGAGGAAAGTACTTTCATTGATGATGGAGAAAACTCTGGGGACCATCGATCCATACCAATAATGTGCCAATACACAAACCATGGGCCTCCAGAAAGGGCACTTTCTAGAGCTTCATTCTTCTTAAAAGAACATAAAAACCAACCCATTCTAAGATTAGTAAAGTGAAATTGGTCTTATTGAGCCCATTGGTGCCTAGGTTCCCATGCTGCAATATGAGAAGGTAATTCTTTTCCAAAAAAACATGCATACAAGAGAATTACCAAGTATATTAGTATTTTTAATATCAAAATCCATAATCAATTTCACTGTCTTCCCATCTTTCATCAACACATCTTCTCCTTCATTAAAATTTAATTTTATATAGGGCTTCTTGGTCCATACATTATCAGGAATAATCTTCTTAACATTCCTCTCAGTTATTTGATCATCCACTTGAATTGTCGTGTTTTCTTAAAAAAAATAGGACTTCACCTTCAAAATCTTAGAATGCTTGTCAGCATTAGGAATATTATTTTTGTTCTCAAAACTCAAGGAATACGTATTTATCATACCGTTGCTAGGGATTGCATTTGAATTTCTTAATCTGTGAACAAAAATATTCATCCCTGACGAAGAGGCATCAGTGTTAACAAATATTGCTAGAGACAGTTCAGACATTTTCAAAATGCAAGGTATTTTAGTTTCAAAATCCAAAGAAACATTTTGCCTTTCCTTCAACATGAGTGATAATATTAGAAATATTACCAGCATTTTCATTTATCCCTAACATACCTTTTGATCTTCTTCTTTATGCTTGATCTGCTTCCATATCTAAATTTCCATTCGACCTATCAGTTATGACTTTGTTCAGAATCGATGATCCGTCGTCAGAGCTAGTCTTCATTGTGGAGTCCATTGATGGCCGGCGGCCATCTGCCTCCATGTCCTCGTAGCTTGCAGAAAAGGAGGATGAAAAACTTGGAGTGATGAATTTGAAATTTTCACTCCTAGTCTGATGTTATAAAAGTTAGGCCAATTTTTAAGTGCACAAGTCTAACTAAGTTTTTTTCACACTGGTGATCCTTAGAGAACTCTAGTTTGTGTATCGCTCTAACTAAGTCTTTTTGGGTGATCTTTCAAATGCTTTACATACTTGCATGACATAATCTCTTATGCCATAGCCAAGATTCATCAGCAATTATTTTTAAGCAAAAAGTAATATTATATTTAATATAATTTAAATTAAGCATGTAGACATTGTTGATCCTTTTTTCTCATAAAATAATGTTGTCATTTAAGCTTA
The DNA here is from genome assembly GCA_022539455.1 of Dendrobium nobile. Classification (NCBI taxonomy): domain Eukaryota; kingdom Viridiplantae; phylum Streptophyta; class Magnoliopsida; order Asparagales; family Orchidaceae; genus Dendrobium; species Dendrobium nobile. Next base: position 32,280,619 of record CM039718.1, on the reverse strand, counting down.
TTATACAACTAGTAGATAAGAATTTAAGTTGGAAGCCTTTATCATAAAATTTGTTTATGATGAGTTGGTTATGTTTCAAGCCATCTATAAGTAAAACATTTTCAAAGATGAAATTTTTAGAGTTGTCAATTATACCTGACCCCACAACTCTCATGGTGGTCTTATCTCCAAGTGTTACCTTGCCTCCTACCTTAGCCTCCAGAGAAATGAAATTATTTGCATCTCTAGTCATATGCCATAAACATTAACTATATAGGTACAATATGCTCCAATGAGGCATTCTGTGAGAGAACACCAACAAAATCACAAGATGTTAGATTTGGGAACCTAAATAAGTTTGGGTCCCATCTTACAGAAAGAAGAATGAATTGTATGCATGCTTTGCTGTGAACTTTGAAGTTTGGGTCTCCACACCAATTGTGTTCAATAGTGAATAGTGTAAGTATGGGAGATATGTCCTAGCACTCCATAAGAAAAACATCTAACTCCAGGAAATGGATTTACTAATCTATTCGGGTTATGGTGCCTTTTCCAAGGTTTGAATGATTTATGATGATATGATGGATTATGAAACTCTTATGAAAGTTTGTTACCTCCTCTACTGCTTCAATTTGAAAGGAGTGTGATGCTGAGTATGCCTAGAGAGCCTTTTAGGTCCTTTAATTATGCTTCATGAACTTATGTTTTTCTTCAACCATCTTCATTCTTGGGTGAGCTTTAACATTTGGGCAATCAGACTTCAGTTGTCCTAGCTTCTTGCATTCCAAATAAATAACTTCAGAAGAAACTTTATAATTTTTGTTATTCTTTCCCTTGTTTCATTTTTAATGATGCTTTTGTTTTTTCTTAAGAATCTCTTAAATTGCCTAGTTATTAAAGTGATGTCATCATTTTTAAAACAAGAAGAATTAGTATTATAATCATTAGCCTTTAAGGCTACAATTTTATTCTTTTTCTTCTCACCTACATCAAGTTACCTTTAGTTCAGTCCTTACTTATAAGCAATGAGAGATCAAGTTATCGACCGAATAAATATCAAATAAATGTTCGTTAGCGATGTTAAGACCTTAAGAACTAGCCCAAGGCAAACCAAGAGGGGGGTGAATTGGTATTTTAAAAAGTCTTCTAACAATATCAAAGCACAAAACTTAAAACCAAAGTCACCACAGAAATCAAAGTGCGGAAAAATAAATGCAGAAATCAAAATAAAGAAAGATCACACCAGATTTATAATGGTTCTGTCAACTCGACCTACGTCCACTCCCTGGAGGAGCCCACCGAGTATTGCACTACAAAAGTGACTCTCCTTTTGCTCCCACAGCAAGGCAGAGAAGCCCTCACAAAATCTCCTTTCTACCAACCCTAGTGAGGCAGAAAACCGAACTCCTTTTGTTTCCTCCAAAAGCATGCAGAGAACCCAACTCCTTTTGTTTCCTCCTGAAGTAGGCAGAGAACCTCGACTCCTTTTACTTTCTCCTGAAGCAGATAGAGAACCTCGACCAATTGCTAAAGCTTACCTCCCTTGAACCCCCAAGGATGAAGGACGAAGACTCGAGATGACGCCTTGGAACTTTGCTTTGAGCAACCTTTATGATTCCCTCTCACAAACTCCCCCTTATATGTTCCTCCCTCTCTCTCCCTCTCTCTCCCTCTCCTCTTGGCTCTCTCAGGTCAAGACAGCAGCTAAAGGTCACTTTGCATGAGAAAATTCAGATCCTTTAAATAGAATTTAAAGAACCAACATTATCATCAAGGATAATAGGAATATTGTCCTAACCGATCAGTACAAAATAAGCTCAATCAGCCGGATAATTTGAGACAATCAGAAGAAAAATGGTTACATCATCTTGGCTTATATAATATCATCCTGGACAATTAGTTCAAATCCGAGTACAATCATCTTGAACATCACCTGGAATAGATGATGGCCGTTGTCAATCATCCTGGACATCATCTCGACCGATCTTGCGATCGGCCCGGCCGATGTGATCATATCAACCAGCCTTAATTTCTTTCCATAATTACCAGATTAATTTAGGCATAATTGTGCTTCTTCATATAGGCCGATGTAGAGATCATCCTGGCTGATGTCCTGAAATAAAGAATACCTAAATTGATCATGGCGGCCGATTCTTTCTAATTTGAGCCTATCATCCTGGCCGATACAAGCATCGTCCTAGATGATTTGCTTAATGACAGCTGCTTAATTAGGATGCCCTAATTAGGGTTTTTGTGTTTAGTTGGATCATCCTGGTTGATATGAAGATTGTCTAGGCCGATGTACTCAAAATAGAAAAACTAAAAATGCCCCTCAACTATGTCTGTGAAAGGTTACGTAGCATAAGGAACCACTTTTTCAAATGACTCAAGAAAAAGAAAAACATTATAGACTTACTAAAACTAAATATCCCCAATCTTGAGATGGTCTTAAGTTGTGTTCGATCTTGTGGAGAAAATGTTAGTAGGCAAGGCAGTCGTAGAAAAACATGAATGTTTTCTATCATTAAAAGTCTAATCCATAATCTCAGATTTGTAACAATCTCCCCCTTTTTGATGATGGCAAACACAATCAAAAAAAATTCTAGCAGTTATGGTAGTTTAATAAAAATAGTGTGACAAAAAAAAAAGTTCACTATGTTCCAGAATCAAATTATAAGATACATCGGATTACTCCCCCTTTTGACATCACAAAAAGGAGAAGGAAACTAAAACACAAACTAAAATAAACATAGGAAAAACAAACTATAGAAAATAGAAACTAAAATTAATTAAATGAGTGACCTTGATCATCAGACGGAGGTGGTGGTGGTGGTGGTGGCTGTTAGAAGTAACTGGTCAATGAGGCAAACTGAGATCCAAACCAGGCCATGTCCTAGTCGTGCTGGTGCCGCATGCGAATGATGTCCTCAGTATGCTGGTTCTCCAGTGCAACAACGTAGGCCTCAAAGCATATCCCCACTGATCGAATCTCTCCACCAATTGATCAAGCTGAGAGTACTAGCGGAGAGGAACAGGTTCAAGAATAGGAGCGGGAGCCTCCTCCACCTCAACCCTCTAAACTTCCCCATCCTCTGGGTGGAGATGAGTACTGTGAAGGATGTTTAAGGAATTATTTGAGTAAAAGGTTGGCAGAAGGTCGGGAGGAGCAGGATATTGAAGGTTGTATTTAGATTCTAAAGCATATGCAATGATGTGTCCTAGAGCAAGATTGAGCTTCCTTCTATGGCCTAGATCTCGAATTGTAGTCAAATGTTTGATGTAGTAAAAGATCGGGTTGGTTGTATTGAATTCACGATTGGCCATTATGTAAAAAGTGGTGAGTGAAAGAAGGGGAGTGATATGGACACGGTCATCATCTTTCGGAATCACAGAGGTAAGAAGGACATGCTAGATCATCCTAGTGGTGGACAGCTGCAACATTTAGACACAATCCTGGTATGTTATCTCGAATCGGCGTCGATTCACATATGAGGTGAGAGTAGTGTAGGAATAATTGAAGCAAAGGTTGGCATAAAATTCAAAAAGAAGTTCAAAATTAAAGGGGACTGCATGGTTGACAATAAAGCACAAAGAGGTGTGAGTAAAAAGGTCGAGTACCATATAGGAGAGGTGGATTGGATTGATTGTTCGGGAGAAAGAAATGTTGTATTCTTTATAGCGGTGGTAGGCAGCCTGATCATCTGCTTCCTGAAAATGAGGGTCCAACGTGCCCCTCGAGGAGCTTCCAGACGTGTGTCGAGAACGCTTCACGCCAACCATTAGCAAGAAAAAGTAAGGAACAGGAAGTAAAAAGCCAAAGGAAAGGAGAGGTGTGAAGAAAACTTTCTAAATGGCTCAGAATTTAAAGGATTGGTCGGATCATCCAGGCCTCTCGCAGGATTGTCCAGGATTATCCGGTGCAATTATTGTGTACAGGCTAATTAGTCAAAAAGGTGGTCTGATCATCCAGGAAGATCAGATATCATCTGGGATGATTAGACACAAGCGATCGTCGTGAGGAGTCAGGCTGAATGACCTTTGAAAAAGCAAATCATCCAGGCCGATTATGTGGATCATCCAGGATGATGCTTAATAATGGATTGTACCGACTAAATTTAAAACATTTTAAATCATATGCCATGTGTATCGTCCAAGATGAATAGTGGTTCTTCTAGGATGATTGTCCAAAAATGGATCGTCCCAGGCAAATTTATTGATTTTAAACATGCAGACACGTGTATCGTCCAAGATGAACAACTGTATTGAACGGGACGATTACTAATAAATGCATCAGGCAGGATGAAAAATGTATCAGCCAAGATGATCAAGATGATTATAACAGAGGATGATCATATTGTCCAAGACAATAAAGGATCATCTAGGATGATGATAGCAGAAAAGTCAGAATATTCAGCAGATGGAGTTTTTGATAAAAAAAGAATAAATTGTCCAGGACGATATAGGTATTGGCAAGGACAATGTGACAAAATTTTGAACTTCAGAGGAAGGATGGAGATGATCTGAGAAGGCCCAAAAATAATAAAATCAACTAAGAACAACAACGATAAAACATGAAAAAAGGCATAAAAACTAGGAAAGAAACAAAGTTTTTTTTTTTTAGTTTAGCAAGGAATGCATATTATAAATGCTCCAAATAATTAAATTTTACATATTTTTAAGATCAATGAGTTAACAAAGTTAAAATCTAAAAATGGTAGAATATCCGATCCTGTGAACCCTAGCTCGGACTTCTTTCAGGGCAAAATCAACTTTTGAAAACAAAAGGCCTAACTCAGAACAGACTAATTGGAAAAAAAAGATCCGTTCACAACTTGCTCCAAAGAAAATAACTTATAAAATAATATACCAAAGCAATTTGTCTCAATCATGGAATTTGAAATCAAGCATTTGAAAATATGAAGCAACCCATGAATTCTTCTAAATTTTTTAAAAGTTTGAAAGAGGGGTAAGCTTGTCTTTTGTGGGCCCATTTTATGCCTCCTATGAATTTGAATGGTGCACTTTGTGCATCTTTTGATTTTTGATACACTTTTATGTATATTTTTTTCCAATTTGGCGTCATTGTGCATCTTTTAATTTTCGGCATCATTGGCCTTTTTATTTTTTGTTCTTGCAAGCTAGATCCCTTTTCAAAAACTCTTAAAATATTTTTAGTTGTGAGTAGATCTTCCAGATATTAGAGAAGAGAAACTCACTCTCTAATATAAGGAAGAATAGACCATAAAGAAGACTTTAGTAATTATATGATAAATGTAATAGCAAGATTTCAATTAACCTGAAAGATATATAAAAACTTTGAATATTAAAAATATAAGGTAGATTATTGTAGCAAGATAGAAAAGATCTTAATATCAAAAACTAGTTGTTAATTTGAGATAGTCTTTTGTTTAGAAAAGAAAATTATTCTACTAAAAGTGGTTAGAGGGAGGGAAACCATCAATGGTGTTTCTCTCTTTAACTAATTTACAAATGTTAAAATATTGACTATAAATCTTCAGAAAATAAAAACAAGGAGAAAATATTAATTCAGTAAAGATCGAAAAAGAAACGTGCTAAATCAACAAAAGTAAAAATGTCAAAAAAAGTAGAGAAAGAAACCAACTAAATAAAAAGGAAAGAAAAAAAGTTAACAACAAGCAATTAATGGAGCTCCACAATTCTAGAGAGAGAGAGAGATTAGCGGATTGTTCAAACTTTGGATTCCCGCAATTTTTGTTCAGCTCCGATGGCGGCGGAGGTACGTCGGACTTATTCCAGCACCGGCAACGGTCGTATTTCTGCTATAAGTGCATTAAAGATCCTTTCTCGCAACAATTAAGGTGTATCGCCTCCTTCTTTCGGAAATGCGAACAAGCTGTTTGAACGGGATACTAAATTGAGGTTTAAATCTGCTAGACCTCTTTTGATTAGGGAAGAAGGTCTCCATTCTCCGAAGATCCTTTCGGAATGTATTGGAAAAGGAAAAAATCTAATGTTTGATGATTTGAGAAATTCTTGTAAGGAGTTCTGTCGAGATGATGATTCTTTTTCCTATAAAAATAGAGGAGAAGTAGAAATTGGAAATTTTTTTTAATCCTTCAAGGGTTTATCATCAGGCGTTAATATGTTGACGGCCAAGAATGAAGCATTGTAGGGAGGATCTGTTAATATGGTATCAGGGAATTTCAGAGATGAAGAAGCTATTGTTGAAGCGCAATTGGAGAAGAACGATCTGGAGAAGGTCAGAGATTATGAGTCAGCTATGCTGGGGAACTGCAATTCTATAGGAGGAACGGAGTTTGTCATTCCTCCTCATCCAGGCAAATTGGTGGCTAATGCTTGGAATTTGAAGCCTAATTTCAAAATAGTTGATTTTGATTATGGGAAGGATTATTATGAAGATGGTGTTGTGAAGCTTCACCAGCAAAATGAGTTGGAAAATTATGAAAGATCAAAAAAAGCTCTGATTGCAAAGGTGTTTCAGGATTTTGCTCCTTACCTTGTCATTAGTATGGAATTGAGGAAGCAATCAAACTAGTTTGGAAGGCTTCATATGACTTTACTTGACAGTGGATGGGTATTATGTTCCTTTGAAGATCAAGAAGCTATGGAAGCTCTTTTGAAAAATGGTCCATGGTTCGTTAGTGGGAGCATAATTGATTTGGACAAATGGTCCCCTTATTTTAATCCTTCCTCTTTGAAGGGATTGACGACTCCAATATGGATTAGGCTTCCTAATCTACCTCTGCAAAGCTGGGACAAAATTAATGTCTATAGGATTGCTTCGAAGGTTGGTGTTCCTTTCCCTATTGATGAAAACATGTTTCAATGGGGGAGATGAGAATATGCCAAAGTTTGTGTTAGAATTAATCTAGAAGGCCAACTTCCTTTAGTATGGGTTGAAGGTGCATTGGGGAAATTTTATCAAAAACTTTGTTATGATAAACTGCAGTCCATTTGTTTTAAATGTGGAAGGATAGGTCATTTGGATAAATTCTTTCAGGTGAGCAAGGTGGAACCTGCGCAGAATTTAAATGATTTTGGAGCAAGGCCAGTTAAAGATCATAGAAATGTTACGAGGAAGAAACCTGTGGAAGATACTGTGGAAAAAGATGTCTCCAAGGACAAGGAAGCTGATTATGGAGGTGAATAGGGTCCACGGGTTCATTTGGATTATGGGAAGAAAAGGGAAAAAAATTCAATATTCAGAACAAATAGCCATGACAGGAATTTTATGTTAAGAAAAACTCTAATGTTGGAGATAGAGATAAATCAAAGGTTGAGAGCTTTGTGGACCTGAAGAAAGCTGAAAACAGTAGAATGGAGAAGTTTTTTGAGGATGCTGTGATGCCTCCTAGCAAGATCAGTGAAGATCTTGAAATTACTGCATATGGCATTAAAAGTATCAGTTGCTCAAAAGTTGAAGTAAAAAATTGCAATCTTAACCATTTTGATGTTTTACTCAAGCTATGTAAGGAAGGTGAAATAGTTGAAGTTGGAGATGAAATTTCTGTAGTAAATTTAACTATAGATTCAGTTTCTGTAAATAAAGTTAATGAAGAGGTGTTAGTTGACAGTAATTTGGAGGATCATTCTAGCAAAGCAGAGGTAGGTTCAAGTAAGTTAAGGAAAAAAGGGACTAAGCAATTAAAGGGCTTAGGCCCCATCAGGCTGAATTCGAGGATTAGGAATGTGGAAGGTGGAGTTAAAACAAGGGCGGGGAACCTTTTCCCCTTGGATTATTATTCTCGTCCATTAGGTTTTGGAATTGTAGAGGAGCTAAGAAGTCTAAAGCTTCTATATATGCAAAGGATTTCATTAAGGAGTTTGGGTTATTCTTCCTTAGCTTAGTTGAAACTAAACTTATGGTTGTGGATAATAAGGTCGTGAGTTCTATTGCAGGGGATGGTTGGAATTTTTGTCCTGTTCCTTTCGAAGGCCTCTCAGGAGGTATTTTAGTTACATGGAGGCAAGATTTGGCCACTTTTAAGTTACTGGAAGCTTCAGCACAAATGCTTTTTGGAGATCTAGAAGTGATTAATAAGGGTACATGGAGAATTGCTACAATATATGGGAACAAAGATGTGTACAAGAGAAGGATTTTATGGAAAAGATTGAAGCATCATTTGATTGAAGATTTCCCTATGGTCATAGGGGGAGACTTTAATTGTCTTCTTTCCAAGGAGGAAGAAAAAGGAGTAAGAAATTTTGTATTTGGCTTAGGTCCAAAAGAGATGAAGTCTTTTATCATGAGCAATGATTTCCAGGAAGTGGCTTGTGTAGGGCCAAAGTTTACTTGGTGTAATAACAAGAAGGGAGCTGAGAGAATTCTTGAGAAGCTGGATAGATGCCTAGTCAATTCTATGGCTTTTTCTTCTAATAGATTGATAGTGAGCCATTTGGCAAGGATGGCATCGGACCATTGCTTGATTTTGTTGAACCTGTTGGATTTCAAACCTACAAATAGAAAAGTATTAAGATTTGAAGAAGTTTGGACTACAATCACTGCATCTATTACTGTTGTTAAAAATTCTTGGGAGAAAAAAGTTTCAGGAGATCCTTCTCAAGCTTTAAATCAAAAGCTTAAGAGAACTTTGAGAAACATTTATTACTGGAGTAAGGCTAAATTCAAATCTTTGAATTTGTCTAAATAAGAACTGAAATCAGAAGTGTTGAGGCTGCAAGAGTTGGAAACTGCAGACGGGTTGATCCTGAATCAACTCTAGTGGGAACTTAAAATCAAATTGGAAGAACTCAACTCTGTAATGACTCAGTTAGACACCTGGTGGAAGCAGCGTTCTAAAGTTAAGTGGATGGTGGAAGGGGATTCAAATTCCAAATTCTTCCAAGCTTTTACAAGTGGAAGAAGAAATGGTAACTTCCTTCATAAAATTAGGAATGAACAAGGTGTAATGGTTGAGGAGGTGCTGTTTCTATATTTCAGCAACAAATGGGTTGAAGGAAATTATGATCTGGAGAATTGATGGGCTTCTTTAACAACTCTGAACAATGAAGATAGGGCATGCTGAGCAGGGATTTTACTTTTGAAGATTTGGAGGAAGTCATCAAGGCGCCAGGGAAGAACATTGCACCGGACCAAGATGGTATGTCTTACTCTTTTCTTAAACTCTATTGGCATATCATAAAACTTGATATGTAGAAAGTAGTGGATCATTTTTTTCAAATTTGGTAAGATGAATGATTCTTGGAAAGCCACTAATATACTTTTTATTCCTAAAGTCAAAACTCCGTTATCTCCCTCCAACTATAGACCAATTAGTTTATGAAATTCGGTCTATAAGATAGTGGCTAAAATGCATCTCAATAGACTCTTGTTGGTAATTCCTAAAATTATATCGATGGAACAAGTGGCTTTTATGAAAGGTAGATCACTATCGGATCATGTTCTAATGGCACAAGAAATTTTTCACAAATTTAGGCATTCCAAATCTTCCAAAGGGATGGTAGCATTAAAGATAGACATGGAGCAAGCTTATGACTCTATGGGATGGCAAACATTGGTTAAAATTTTCAAGTATTTTAATTTTCCTATCAATTATGCTAATTGGATTATTGAATGTGTCACGGATCCTAAGTTTTCTATTCTTATTAATGGTTCATATTCAAAGAGGATTGAAGCTAAAAGTGGATTCCACCAAGGTTGCCCTCTTTCTCCCTTCTTATTTGTTATGTGTGCTCAACTTATCTCCAATGCATTCTATCAAAATGGGAGATCTACTTGGATTGGTGTTTCTCCTAATGGACCTAAGGTTTCTCATCTTTTGTTTGCCGATGACATTATAGTCTTTTCTAATGCTCAACTGAAACTGGTTAAAATTGTTAAAAATATTCTTATGGATTTCTGTGGATGGACGGGACAAAGGATGAATTTGCAAAAATCTGGCATACTTTTTGGGTTATCTGTGTAGACTAGAATGAAGAAGAAAATTTGTAAAACTATGAAATTTTGAGAAATGAAAGATTTCAATTATTTGGGAATCAAGGTGGATCTAAGGAGAATTTCTAAAACTGATTACCAATTTCTTATAGATAAAACGATGAGTATGCTGGGTGTTTGGGGAGGTAAACTCATCTCCCTTGCTGGGAGGATTTCTTTGGTTAAATCTATGTTATTATCTTACCCAACTTTTCATTCTACCAATTCTTTGGTTCCCAAACAAGTGCTGTTTGAAATTGATAAACTTCGCAGAGGATTCATATGGAATAAATGTGATGGTAATGCAGGCCTTCACTATGTTAGTTGGTACCTTTTGTGCAAACCGAGAAAATGGGGAGGATTGGGCATCAATTCTTTCTCTAATAAAGCTGTTCCTTTGAGGGCCAAGCTTGCTTGGAGATATATTCAAGGGAAAGAGTCCCTTTTGCATAAGGTTTTGTTTCCTAAGTATTGGAGTAATCTGAAAGTGGAATTTGCAAGGAGAAATGGTTCGGTGTCTTGGAAATTGATTTGTAATGGGTACAAATATTTGAAGCCAATTGTCAGGTGGACAGTTGGAGATGGAAAAGCAATTAATGTTTATTAAGATATTTGGGTTTTGGATAACATTTTTCAGTATTGGCCTACTTTTGTCAAACCAATGGAATGCAACAGTTTATATGTGGAGAATTTCTTAAAAGATGGAGGTTGGGATAATTTAAAACTAGAAGAGTACTTTGGAGAAGAATTAATTAAACTGGTCTCTTCTATTGTTTTACGAAATGGTGAAGACAATTTAGAGCTTATATAAGCTCTCAGAGAAAAACTTATCAGCACTAGCAGTTGAGGCTTTGGAAACTAAAAAAATAGAGAAATCTGCGTGGACCCGATTTGATAAAATGAAGCTTAATCCGAGAGTGAAGTTATTCTGGCGGAGATTGATCAACAATACAATTCTAACTTATAATTTTCTCTGTTTTAGGAGGTTTCGAGGATATGATAAGTGTCCTAGATGGTGTGATGAAGTGGAGAACATTGATCACATTATTTTTAGGTGCATGAAGATTAAAGAAGTGATGGCTGTTTTAAATAAATGGGGATTTGGCATTCCAGATTTTACTTCTTCGGAAGCTTGTTTCTTATGGCTGGATTTGCAAAGTTCCTGGATGAAAAATAATTTTTGTAATTCAATTTTCCATTCATGGAAGGCGAGGAATATTTATGTTCATGATGGAAAAAAATTCAGTGCGGTGATGATTGCTTCTGTAGCAGTTTGTAGTTCTGCAGTTTTTAACAATCTAAGCTGCTCAAATTCAGGTATAGAGGGTGCTAATCAACCACTTCGGTTGCTAAATTCTTGGCATTATCCTCCACCTGATTGGATTAAAGTTAACATAGATGCTGCTCTTCACAATTCGTACAAGGTTGGAACAGGAGGGGTGTTTGGAGATCATTTTGGGAGGTTTTTGTTGGCTTTCGAAAAACCTCTAATTCATTAGGATGCAGTAGCTGTAAAGCTATAATCTATCCTTTCTCTTAAACTTGTTATCAAAGAATGGATTCTTAACTACAAAGGACTTATCATTGAAGGAGATAACATGAATGTGATCAATTTCATCAAGGATTTGGTGAAGAAAGGAGGTAATGACTCGATTGACCATTCTTTTATCAAAAGTTTTGATTATATTATTTTTAACTGTGTTGATAGGGGGAGCAATAAGATAGCAGATCTTTATGCTAACTTTGCTTGTATTAGCTCTTTTTTGTGGAATGATGTGAGTTTAAGTGATATCCCTCCTTCCTTCATCAATTTATTGGAGAAGGTGTCGGATGCTTGTAGAGTGTAGTCTGTTTTTATCTTCTTTTCAATAAAGCTTTCTTGCTTCATCTTCAAAAAAAAAAAAACAAGCAATTGATCAGAAAATTATGTAACTTAGACTTGATTAAGCAGCAAAAATAAGCAATTAAGAGTTGTGAGCCTCTACAGTCCAAGTACCATATGCTCTTACGAGGTCTTTGGTGAGAGCACACCTGTAAAATCAACAAATGTCAGATTTAGGAACCCAAATAGGTTTGTGTTCCTTCTTATGAAAAGAAGAATGTGATGCATGAGTGTTATGTAGTGAATTATGCAATTTGGGTCTCCATACCCAATGTGTACTACAGTGAATGATGCAAGTATGTGCTATGTCTCCTAACATGCCACATGATAAACATCTAACTCTAGGAAAAAGATTTCTTAATCGGTTCGGGTTATAATTCCTCTTCCTAGTTATTGGTTTTGGTTCAAATATGGGTGTCATCCAATTTTTCTTAAGTGCATCCAATTCAGCTTTAAACCTCAAGTGAGCATTTTCTAAATCAATCTCCAAATAGTGCTTTTTATGCTCATATTCTTTAGTAGAAGCTTTAAAATCAGATTCAAGCGAGGTGTAGGAAGCTTTCAAATAATCATGCTCAATTATTAATTCAGAATGCTCTTTATTTAAATTATTAAATTCATCAAGTAGAGACATGTGATTACTATCAATTTGAAAGTGATATTTACTCAAAATTTCATGCCCTTTTTGTAAATTCAAAAACTTCAATTTCAAACTAGCTTGAGTTTTCTTAAGTTTTCTATATGTTGCATGGATTTTCTCACATATTTCAAGCAATTGGTCATAGGATGGTTGGCATACATCTTCTTAGTTAGACTGTTCAAAATCATCAGCCATTAAGCACAACTTTGTTGTCTCCTCTTAAGGTTTAGTCTCAGATGAGTCTGATATAGAATCCTCGCAGAATGCCTTTTGGAATCTCTTCTTGTCCTTCTTGGACTTTGGTTTCCCCTCACCCTTTTTCTTGCTTGGGTGAGACTTGAGTGTAGGACAATCAACTCTGACATGTCCAAGCTTCCTGCATTCAAAACAAACAACTTCAGAAGAACCTTTTAAATTTTTTTTATCCTTAGCTTTTTTCCAATTTTCATGATGCTTGTGACTCTTCCTTAGAAAGTTTTTGAATTGACTAGTCATGAAGGCAACTTCATCGCTTTCAGACCCGGTGGAGTCAGTGTTTGAGTTGTTCGCCTTAAGTGCCACCATTTTCTCCTTTTTCCTCTCACATTCATCAAGATTTATTTGGTTCACCCCTTGCTCGTAAGCAATGAGTGAACCATGTAAGTTATCAATCGAGTAGTATTTAAATCTTTAGACTCAGAAATTGCAGTGATCAAAAGAGGAAAGTAAGCATCTCAAAATTTTGTTCACATTTACATAGTTAGTAAGTTCTCTTCCTAAAGAATGCAACGAAGAAACAATCTGATTAAATCTTATATACATATCAGAAATCATTTCATTAGGCTTCATACGAAGAAGTTTGTAATCATGAAATAAAATATTCAATCAAGATTGCTTAACTTCGTTAGTGCCTTCATAGGTGATACACAATTTATCCAAATTTTTTTTTTCAGTAGAGCAAGTAAAAACACGTATGTAATCTTTGAATTTTAATGCACAGAAAAAGCAGTTCAAATAATTTGCATTAAGGTGTGCTAAATCTCTTTCATTAAAAGTCTATTTAGTAAAAGGTACTTCACTTTTAATTACATTAAGTTCATGAGAAGGTGGAGAATATCCTTCTTTAATAAGCATCCACATACGATAGTCAATCGATTGTAAAAAAGTAGACATACGAGTTTTCAAAAAATCAAAAGGAAGATTATCAAACAAAGGTGGTCGTGTTATAGAATATCCTTCTATTGCATTACGATTATTGTTGTTAGCCATAGATCAAAATTTAAAAAGTTTTCAAACTTAATTTTTATGAATCCCACTCTAATACCACTTGAAAGTTTGTTAGGGATGTTAAGCCCTTAAGAACTCGCCCAACACTAACTAGAGGGGGGTGAATTGGTAAAAAATCTTCTTATAGTATCAAAGCATAAAACTTAGAACCAAAATCACCACAAAAATCAGAGTGCTAAAAAATAAATGTGGAAATGAAAACAAAGAAAGATCACAACAGATTTATAGTGGTTCGGTCAACTCGACGTACGTCCACACCCTAGAGGCGCCCTCCATGTATTGCACTACAAAAGTGACTCTCCTTTTTCTCCCACAGTAAGGTGGACAAGCCCTCACAAAATCTCCTTTCCACCAACCCCGGTGAGGCAGAGAACCCAACCCCTTTTGCTTCCTCCTGAAGCAGGCAGAGAACCTCGACTCCTTTTTCTTCCTCCTAAAGCAAGCAAAGAACCTCAACTCCTTTTGCTTCCTCCTGAAGTAGGCCGAGAACCTCAACTAGTTGCTGAAGCTTACCTCCCTTGAACCCCTAAGGATTAAGGATGAATACTAGAGAAGACGCCATGGAACCTTACTTGGAGCAACCTTTGTAAATCCCTCTCACAAACTCCCCCTCACAAGTTCCTCCCTCTCTCTCTCCCTCTCTTTTCCTCTCCACTTGTCTCTCTCAGGTCAAGATAGCAACTAAAGGTCTCTTTTCATGAGAAAACTAGAATCCTTTAAATATAATTTCAAGAACTGACATTATCGTCCAGGATGATAAGAATATCATCCTGGCCGATCAATACAAAATAAGCTCAATCAGCTGGGATGATTTGGGATGATATGATGAAAAATGGTTACATTGTATAGGCTGACCCAATATCATCCTGGCCGATTAGTTCAAATCCGAGTATAATCATCCTAAACATCGCTTGGAATAGATGTTGACTGATATCAATCATCTAGGACATTGTCTCGACTGATCTTGTGATCGGCCTGCTAGATGTGATCGTATCAATCAGCCTTAATTGTTTTCCATAATTCCAAAATTAATTTAGGCATAATTATGCTGCATCATCCAGGTCGATGTAGAGATCATCCTGGCTGATGTCCTCAAATAAAGAATACCTAAATTAATCATGGCAGCAAATTCTTTTTTATTTGAGCCTATCGTCCTGGCCGATACAAGGATCACCCAGGATGATTTGCTTAATGATGACTACTTAACTAGGATACTCTAATTAGGGTTTCTATTTTTAATCAGATCATCCAGGCTGATATGAACATCATCCAGGCTGATGTACTCAAAATAGAAAACTTAGAAAACCCCTCAAGTTTGTGTGTGCAAGGTTACTTAGCATCAGGAACCACTTTTATAAATGACTCAAGAAAAAGAAAAACATTACAGACTGACTCAAACTAAGTCTGCCCAATCTTGAGCTGGTCTTGAGTTGTGTTTGATCTTATGGACCTGAAAAGTAGGTAGGGACGACAGTTGTAGAAAAACATAAATGTTTGCTATCATCAAAAGTCTAATCCATAATCTTAGATTTGCAACATCAAATACTTAGATTATGTTACGGTAGTAATTTTTGCATCAAAAGAAGATGGTTAAATCCTTAGAATCTTGTTAACTTTTTCATAGTTTGTTAGTTCTCTTTGGAAGGCATGCAGGGATGTAATAATTTGTCTAAACCTTGAATACATTTCAAATATAGATTTGCTTGGTTTCAAGTGGAAATGATCATAATCATGCAAAAAAATGTTTAGTCTAGATTGTTTAACTTTGTTTGTACCTTCATATGTTATGCATAATCTATCCCAAATTTGTTTTCCAGTGGAACAAGTGGAAACACATATATAGTCTTCAAATTTGAAGGCATAAAATAAATAGTTCAAGCACTTAGCGTTTAGTTGTGCTAAATATTTCTCATCAATAGTCTAATCAGAAAAAGGAATTTTAGTTTTAATGCCATTTACCATTTTAAAAGGTGTATAATAACCTTTCCTAACAAGCATCCATATATGATAATCAATTGATTATAAAAATGTTGACATATGCATTTTCTAAAAAATCAAATGGTATGTTATCAAAAAGAGGTGGTCTTATAATTGAATATCCTTTTGTGGTGCCTCTATTTCCAATGTTAGCCATGGATGTAAATTAGAAATTATTCTAAAACTTGATCTTATGAATCCCACTCTAATACCACTTAAAAGTTTTTGAGGATTGTTAAATCCTATATAACTAGCCTAAGGCTAACAAAGAGGGGGGTAAATAAACCATTGCCTCTTATTCGAGGCCTTCAATGGCTAGGGTTCTAATGGAGTTAGATATCACTAAGAAGCACCCTAAAGACATCAGGCTTAGTTCTAAAAATTCTAGTTATTTATAAAAAGTTGAGTTTTAAAATGTTCTACATTTTTATTTGCATTGTGAAATTCATGGTCATTCAATTAATGATTGTTTTGTTGCTCATCTTCAACTTGGAAAGAACAGTACGACCTCTAAAATTGTAGTTCAACAAAATAATGGTGAACCAATTGTGCATGGAGTTCAAAATCTTCATAAGGAAACGGCACAAAAAGTTCATTTAGTGGAATCAAAAGCTTTTGGAGATGACATAGAGACTAACCCTTTAGACAATTCCATAAGGACTGAAGGTCTATTAAAAAATGCTAGTAAGGATGGTCAATATAATATTAATATTGATAATGTTGACTCTGTTGGGGAACATGCTCTTGTGAATGTGGGTGAGAATGGTATTGGATGTAATTTGGGGATGGTCAACATACTAGTATTTTTTGGTTAACCAAGGAATGGAGGAGATCAATAGGGATTATTTTTCTCAAGAAAATGACCCTAATAAATGTTTTATTAATCAAGTTACCATGGATAAATATGAAAGTGGATCTGAGCATAATTTTAAAAAAAATAAGATGAATGATGAGGATATGATTGAGGACATGGAGGAAGGTGAAATTGGGTCTCTTGATACATTCACTCCTAATGATGATTTTAAGGATTCCACTATTAACTCTATCTCATCTCCTAATGTTATGGCTAATATTATTGAGGAAGGTTATACTTCCTATTCCAAAAAGAATATTAATAATAAAAAGATCACACCGAGCAATACACCAAGTGTCACTAGAGCTTCTCAATAATTTATTAATGGTTAGAGCTCTTTTGTGTAATAATAGGGGTGTGGGTGGCACTCTATTTAAGGATAGAGTTAAGAACCATAATAGTATTTATGATATTCACCTTCTTATTTTAATTGAGCCTTTAGCTTCATCTATAAAATTTAAATTTTGTTTAGGCCAAATTTGGTTTTGATTTGTCTTCGAGCAACTGTGCTAATAGAATTTTGATTTTATGGAAACACTTTATTACTTTAGATGTTAATATAGATTTGCCTAAATCGATTCATACTAATATTACTTTTAATCAAGTTTTGTGATGATAATTTTTTACATATTGTGCAAAGAAATTTGGATGCCCCTCTTTTCCCATTTGATAATGTTTATGGTATGACTAGGGTTTGGTTTAAACTTCAAAGGATTAAGTAGAAATTATCTTAGTGGAATAAATGCATATTTAGGAATATATTTTCTAGTATTATTCATGCTGAAAAAGAAGAGGATAATGCTGATATGGTTAATATGTAGAATTCTGCTTTTAATAATTTGTCCATTCTTAATGAAGCCAAAACTACATCATTCAAACTTCAGGAAAAGAAGAAACTTTTTGGAGGCAAAAGGCCCCCTCAAAATTTCTTGCAGAGGGAGATTGCAATACAACTTACTTGCATAATGTTGCTAATCATGATAAATTTAGTAGGCAAATTCATAAGATCGCTAACCCTGAAAGTAAAGTAATTGAGAACCCTGATTTGATTTCTTCCTCAGGTGCTAAGTATTTTGAAAAAGCATTTAATAGTAACTATTGCCCCAATTTTAATACTATTTTTCCTTTTATTCCTTCTATTATTTCTTTGGATGATAATTTGATGCTGACTAACATTCCTTCCGAGAAAGAAATTTAGCAGGCTTTGGAAGACATGAATTCCAATTCTATTACTGTTCTTGATGGTTTCACTTATAAGTTTTTTCGGAATACTCCGGAAATCATTAAAGAGGACCTTCTCAATACCGTGGTGGAATTTTTTAGGGGTAATCCATTTCCAAAATTTTTTACTTCTTCTATAGCTTTAATTCCCAAATCTAATACAATTAATTTTTGAAATTACTTCCATCCCATTAGTTTATGTACCTTTTTTAATAAACTTATTGCTAAAATTATTATGGCAAGGCTTTCCTTAATTCTTCCTAGTTTCATTTCATAGAAAAAAAACTAGTTTTGTTAAAGGTAGATCTATATATGACAATGTTTTACTCGAATAAGAATTACTTCATGATTTATATGGTTAGGCTAATGGTGGTAATATAATATTCAAAGTTGACATTACTAATCCTATGAAAATCTCAATTGGGAATTTCTATATACCATTTTAAAGTCTTTTGGTTTTAATTTGCAATTCATTAATCTTCTTAAAATAGCATAAAGTTTTGCTATATCTCTATTATTATTAATGGTAAGTCCCATGGTTTTTTCAAATTTTCACATGGCTTAAGACAAGGGGATCCCCTATCTCATTCTCTCTTTATCTTTAATGTAGAATTATTTTCTCGTGGTTTGTACAACCTTTTTAGGATTTACCATAATATGTAATTTTGAATGGGTGGCGGCTTTCCCTTTACCATTTAAGCTTTTGTTGATAATTTTAATATTTTCTTTAATGGTTCTATTAAAATGATGTATACTCTTTTCAAAATTTTTCACTTTTTCAACATGTAAGTGGTTTAGTTTTTATGTATTCTAAGATTTTATTTATTCATGCTAAGTCTTTTTCTTCTACCCGTATTAATATTATTGAAAGAAAATTGGTTTGAAGAAGAGGCTTCTTCTGTTGAAGTATTTGGGTATACCTCTTAAAAGGGTAAAAAACATTCCCTTTTATTTGATGATATTTTTACTACTATCCAAAAGAAGCTATCTTCTTAGGCTTTCAATTTCTTCTCTTATGAAGGAAGGCTTGTTCTTATTAAACATAATTTTTATTCAATTCCTTTATATTTTCTGCATACTTTGTGACTAACCTTAAATGTTTGTTGTAGAATGGAGATTTTATTTAAAAACTTTTTTAGGGTTCCAAGGATGGAAATCATTCTATTATTTGGGGCAATAGGATAATTATTTGAGGGCTTTAGATCAGAGTAAATTAGGTTTCAAAACAATTACTTATATAATCAAGACAGATAATCAAAAACTGTGGTTTACTTTTACAGCTAAAAAAAGTTTATGGGACAAGTTCATGATTTCTAAGTATTGTGTTGGGAATCACCCTTTGAATTTTGTTTTTAAACAAGGGGACTTATTTAACTAGAAAAGATTATCAATGGGGTATGGGAGCTGGCAACATTTTTTTTTAGCAAGATAAATGGTTGTGTAACTTTTTTTGTTGATATTTATTTATACACTCACATATGTCTTTTTAGGTGTCTTTTTTGCATGCTAGCATACCTCTTTATTCATTTATTCTTTGGAGGATTTTACATAACTATTTACCTTTAGATTCTATTTTATTAAAGAAAGGTTATTATATTATCTCCAAATGTTAATGTTGCTACCATGTTGAGAATATTAATCATGTTTTTATTCAGGGATCAATTTTTAAAAAAGTTTTGATTCATTTTGACAGCATGTTTAATGTGTTATCTACTAATCGATATAACTCTATTATTTCTCTTCTTAAAGATTGGTTCATTCCTACTAAAGGTTATATAAGGAATATTCTACCTGTTATTATTTAGTGGTTTTTATGGTGTAGTAGGAATGCTTCTAAGCATGAGAATATAAAAATGGATCCTTAAATGTCAATTTTAAAGTTAAGAATAAAATTTATCAGATGTTTGTTGTTAAATTATTAAAGGTTGATTCCTTTAAAAGTTATCTTAATATGGCTTGTGAGTTTGGTTTGAATTTTACTCCCCATCCTACTTGTTGTAAAGAAAGGCTTATTTATTGGTGAAAGCCTTTTGAGGGCTATTTCCAACTTAATATTGATGGCGCAAAGAATAATTTAAATGCAGGTTGTGGTGGAACTATTCAGGATTATAATAGTTTTTTTTTATTGTGGCTTTGGTCGGTCCCTCTACTACTAATAGTGTTATTCAAGTTGAAATTTAGAGTCTTCTTTTTGGCATCCAATTATGAATTTCCCTAAGTAACATGAATATTTGGATTGAAGTTGATGCATTGCTCTTCATTGATTATCTCGAAGGTAACACTTCTTCCAATCCTTATAATTTCTATATGGTAAGGCATATTAAGTATTGGCTCTCCTTCATTACTTATTTTATTTCTCATATTCTGAGGGAATGAAATGTTATTTATCGATTCTTTAGATAAATTGGGGTGCAATTTTTCTAGTTTCATTGAATATTACGAGCAATCTCTACCCAAAGCGATCAAAGTCTTGGCTAGATTATATCATTTAGGCCTCCCCTATATTTGATTTAATAAGTGGTGTTTAGTTCTTGTTTCTTTTATTTATATTTATTTATTTTTTGTTGCTCAGCTATTATTTTTGTTTTTATGGTGGTCTTTACATTTTTCTTTGGGTTCTTGGGTTGTTGTGTGTCTTTAACTGTTACTCTTATCACCTGGGACTATGATGGCTATCTTTGAATAGCTGCATGTCTCCCATTTGGTACTGATGGTAAGATTGGTTATTTTCGGAATGGCTCAGTTTTGCTTCACTACTAGTACTAGGTTTTTTTTTTCAATTATATTATCATGTTTCTATTTTACTTATGGTGTTCAACTATTATGGTTGGTTGAGTGTTAGCAATGATTGGTAATTTTATTTTGTTGAATTAATCCCTTATTGGGCTCTTTTTCCTTTGGTTGAGTCTTATGGGGTGTTTGGCTTTAGTTCTATCTTACCTCTCTCCCATGGGGCTTTATGGTTATGCCGGCATGTCTACAGGTGATTGCGGATCCAGATTTTGGATTTGTTTTTCATTCAAGATTATTTGTTAGTGGCCATTTATTCAGGTGGCATTTGGGTTTCTTTCTATTTTCACTAAATTCCTTAACTATTCATATGTTGTTTTCCTAGGTTAGTTTGGTTTGGCTAGTTCAGGGATTAGATTTCAGTGGAATTTGGGGTTGTATCAGTATAGTGCATGTACTAGACACCTGAGATATTCTCCAACTTATGACTTCAATTCTATTGCTAACCTGATACCTTTTGTTGATGTTAAACACTTTGATTTTTTGTAAGACTAGAACTGTATCTATTGTGGCCTAATTCTCGGTGTTCTTTGGTATTAGTCTGGTAGCCGTTTAGGGTGTTGTTATAGTTATCATAGCTTGATCTCCTTTTTTATTTTAAGTATGTTCTATTTGATTACTATAATTTATCTGGTAACTCTGTTTACAATAGGTTTGGCTCTTTATTTGACAATCTTTGTGATTTACCTTTTCGGTTTAATGGTGGGTAACTTAATAATATTTATTGTTATGGTTGTAAGTTTGGCTTCTGTTGTGTTTTTATTCTTGTAATCAATTATTTAATGCTACTGTTTGCTTATATCATTGGGGAGTGCAAAGTCTATTTTAATATCATTACCTCTTTTTATTATTTGAAATAGTAGAACTTTCTCTTAGTAAGTAGTTTAATCAATTGGCTTTGCTTTGCTAATTTCTTTGTTATATTATATTTGTTCTTAAATTTTTTGTTTAGTGTCCTTGTGGGCCTATTTTTCAGGTTTTTTGAGACTCCCTTGTGTTTTGTACAAGACCCGACAATGATTGGAAAGGCGGTGTTGAATGCGATAAAATTATTCCTTTCTTTTTTGTTTCTAGAATGTTATTAGGGTGCTTTGTTATTGTGCATAGTAGGGATATCCCAATCTTAGTTTCCATTTTCACTTTTTTTGTATCTCTTCGAGGCAGTAGTGAGCTAGAGGTCCTTTTAAGGACCTTGTACTTCTTTTTTGATATGAACACGTGGGCCTGTCAGTGGTTTTTATAAAAAAAAAAGGTGGTGAATTGGTAGTTTTAAAAAAAATTTTAAAAAAATAAATCTTTTTATTATTTTTATTATTTTAAAACAAAACATTAATGGTTTATGTAGAAGAAAAATAATTTTCACGATTACATTTTTAATCACAGAATAAATCACAAAAAAGTGAGAAAAAAAAATGATGTAAAAGTAATAAGAATGAATACAGAAAGATTTTATAGTGGTTCAATCAAATCAGACCTACATCTACTTTTTTGAGACTCCCTCTCTAAGTACTGCACAAGGTTAAAGTGACTCACCTTTTGCTCCTACATTAAGGTAGAGAAGTTCTTACAAACTCTTTCCACTTATGTGGTGAGTCAAAGAACCTTGAATCCTTTTACACCCTCCTGGAGTATGCATAGTACCTAGAAATATTTTTTCACCCACTTGGTGAAGGCAGACAACTTTGGAATCCTTTTACTCCCACTTAGAGTAGGTTGAAAAGCCAGATCTAATACTAAAGAAGATATCCTTAGAGACACCAAAGAAAAAGAGGAGAAACTTGAAGAAGATGACAAACACCTTGCTTGGAGCGACCTGTATTATTTCCTCACAACTCCCCCTCACAAGGATCACTCTCCATCTCAAGCTCTCCCACATTCTTCTTGAAGCCCTCTCTTGGATCAACTCCATAGCAAAAGATTGTATGAAGAAACAATTTAGAGAGCTTAAATGGAGAGCTTCTAAAATAAGTCCTAATTTTCGACTCTACACAATTGTTCATCCAGTATAAAATGCAAGTTTTAACTAGGATGACCCGTATTCCCTTGTATGATAAGTTTAAGAGAAATAGCATGATCATCCCATATGATTTGAATATCATTATGGATGATTAGTATAAAACTATTGAACTTCATTTAGTACAATGCTTAGTGATTCCTTATCGTCCCATGCACTTCTCTATCATCTAGTTTGATAAGGGCATAAAATCCTGGATGATAATTTGAAAAATTATGGTATTCATCCTATATTATAGGTGGTGATCCCTTATCATACCCATCATGTTCTCTATCACCTATGTTGATCATCACCAATCATCTTTTACAATTGTATCGAATTATGTTTTACCATAATTATTATCCTAATCAGGAGATTAATTTAGGAATTATTATATATAATCATTTCGGATGATTACAACATCTTGTACGATTAGCACAAAATTTGAAAATTAAAATATTTCGTAAATTATGACTAGCGACTATTTTAATGACCTAAATTGATCATCCTGGATGATATGGATCATCTAATATGATTAATTTTATCACTCTCAAAACAAGGATTCCCTAATTAGGGTTTCTATTTTTAGTTAATCTTCCAATATGAATTTAAATCATCTTGTATGATTAGGTCAAAAATAAAAAATTCCCTAACTCATCAAATTTCTCTCTCTGAGTGCATGTGTGCAAGGTTACTTAGCTTGGGGTCGACCAAGTACATAACTTCACTCAAGAAAAATAAAAGTTACATTTAATTTGAAGTTAAAGACTCACTCAACCCTAGTCTATCCAATCTTAAGTTGATTTGCATTACAAGCGCTGCACAATCTTGAGCTGGTTTGCATTGCAAGTGATCTTGTGGACATAAAACGTTAGTGAGTAGGGCAATAAAAAAGTTATACAAAAAAGTAATGATAAAGATGAAAGAATGTTTTATTATCATCAAAATAACATTACTTGGATCTTGATTTACAATAGTATTCTCTTGAAAGGTGAAATGATAGGTGGAAAATGATGCATGTTCTCTCAAGGATGACAACAGATGAAGGGTTTTCAATCTAGAAATGATTATCTTGACAATGGTTTCATTGAGCCAAAATGTACTTGGTGCAATGATAAAGAAGGTATTGCTAGTATTAGGGAGAGATTGGATATAATTTAAATTAATTCTAAATCTTTTTTTTATTCCTTTTGCAGTTATCAAACACTTACCTAGAGTTGCTTCAGATCATTATCCACTTCTTATTAAGTTGTCCAACTTGGTAATCTATAACTAGAAATCTATTAGATTTGAGAATGTTTAGTGCTCTTATGAAGCTTCTAGAGGTCTGATTTTTAATGCTTAGAAGAACAAAGATTTTGGTGATGCAGCTAATATTCTACATAGGAAATTGAATAGGTCTCTTAAAAATTTATTCTATTGTAGGAAAAAAAAAATTAAAAGAGTTTAATAAATTAAAGTGAGAGTTGCAAATCAAATTAGAACTTTATAAGAAAATGAAAGGTTACATGGTTTGAGATAGTTTAATCTACTTGTGTTGAGGAAGAAAAATCACAAGTTTACTTCTACTGTTGCTAGACTTGCTGCATTGTGAAGACAACGATCTAAATCCAAATGTCTTGAAGAAGGTGATTATAACTAACTATTTTACCATCCATTTGCTACATCTAGAAGGAATGGTAACTTGATTAATCAAATTACTGTTTCTAATGGAAAAATTGAGATAAATTTGGAGAAATTTCATGAAGCTTTAAAAAAAATGTCTAAATGGAAAAAGAGGCAATGTTCCCTTAACAATAAAGTTCAACAGCAATTGTTAGTTATGAATTCTCAAAAGAAATACTTTTTTTCTACTATAATGAAGACGGGCAATAATAAATCTCCATGTAATGATGAAGTTAATGCTTACTTCTTTAAATTTTTGTGGAATATTATAAATGTTAAATTGTGGAATGCGATTGAGAATTTTTTTATCTCTTGATTTATGCCTTATGTCTGGAAAGAAACTTTAATGGTTCAGATTCCTAAAGTTCCTAATGCTTCTAATGTTACTCTGTTTAGACCCATAAGCTTATGTGAAACAATCTATAAAATCTTGGCTGGCATGATTTTAAAAAGATTGGCAGAGTATCTCCCTTAGATTGTATCTGAATAATATGGTGCTTTGGTTACAGGAAGGTCTATTACTCATAAATATATTTTGGCTAGTGAGATAGTTTAAAAAATTTAGATTTTCCATATCTTATCTTGGTTATATGTTACTCAAATAAATATGGAATAAGTGTATAATATCTTTTAGTGGGAAACACTAAATTAGATTTTAGTTGTTATGGGATTGTTGAAGAAGTTCATTAACTTAATTGTGCAATGTATATGGTATTTTAAATTCCCTATTATTATATATGGAAGGAATAATAATTGGATAACTTCTGAATATTGGTTGAGGCAAGGATGCTTTCTATCTCCTTGCCTCTTCATTTTTTATTCTGAGTTGTGATCGAATGTTATGAGTGATAAACGAGGTGAACAAGGGATTCAAATTACTTTGAATGCTGTAAAGTTCTCTCACTTATTCTAAACTGATGATGTGTTATTAGTATCTAAAGCTTCTCGAAATAATGTAAAGTTCATTACTAAACTTTTGAAGGATTACTACAATTGGATGGGCCCAAAGATTATTATTAAGAAATCTATGGTGTTATATGGTAAGTCTATTTCTAGAAGAAGGAAAAGAAAGTTAAATAAAACTATTTCATATAGTTAAGTTGATGAAATCACTTATCTTGGAGTGACTATGGCCCTATGGAGGTTTAAAGTTGTTGATTTTCAGAATCAGAATGCTCTGAATAAGGCAATAGAAATGCTTAACACATGGGAATCTCGATCTTTGTCATTGGCTGGAAAAATCTTGTTAATAAAATTTGTTTATTCTTCTATTCCTACTCTTAATATGACCCACTCTTTGGTGCCAAAGAGTATTATTCTATATGATATTCACAGGTTTTTTTTTTGGAATTTCTTGTGGCTTAAGGAACAAGGAATATATAGGCTTCATTATATCTTGTAATGTTCTTTTCACTCTATTAGTCAACGTGATATTGGAATTCAAGGTGCTATTGAAATGTAAGGTCTGTTAAGAGCTTGCATTGTGTTGAACTTTATTCAAAATCAAAATTGTTGCAAAATATGGAAATGATATTTGGAATGATTACATTAGATAGAGATCCTCTTCATCATGGAAAATTATTAAAGATGGTGATATTTTTTTAAAACCATTAATTAGATGGCAAGATGCAAATGGAAGAAGGATTAATGTTTCAAGTGATATTTGGATTCTGGATAAATGTTTAAATAGATGGCCAACTATATGCAGCTGTAGTGATCTTTATAAAAAGTTATTGTATTTTTTTATTAGATACCAATGGTACATGGAATAAGACGGTTTTAAAAGAAAATTTCTCTGTTGAACTAATGTTATCTTTGAAATTCATTTTTTTTTCTATCTTAATAGATGATCAGTCAGAGTTGTTGTATGGTTTTTTGGGTAAATCTGTCTCTACTTTTGCGTATGAGGTCTATGATGCTATTTACATAGAAATGAAAAGTACCAAATGGATTAGGAAGTTGAATTTAACTCCTAATGACATATTATTTTGGTAGAGGTTTATTAATAGTGCCATGCATACTAACCTTTGGCTGAATTAACATAAAATTGTAAGACACTATTTTTTGTCCTAGAAATTGTTTGCAAATTGAGGATTCTAATAATATAGAAATCTTGTGTGTGAAATTTAAAGAAAATTTTGATAGGTTGGATCATTACAATTTTCATGTTTTGAGGTTTCTAAATTTAGAATATTTCTTTAAGGAACTGGAGAAGTTGGGATCATCTTAATCGAGTATAGTTAGAGTATTCCTATCCCCTATTTTTCATAATTAGAAAGCAATAGATTGCTGTGGGCTTGGATTATATGTAGTTTCTCAATTAATGATAGCAAATCATGTTATTTCTTATTCAAGTCAGCCTCAATCCTTACAAATTTCCTATAAATTTGATTAAGTTAAACATTGATGAATCGTTGATTAGCTCTAATTTGGCATGTATTGCTAGAGTTTTATGTGGTCATAAAGGCCATTTCTTACTTATGTATGGTAAGAAGTTAATCATTGGGATAAATTATTTGCTATTTTCTATTTCAAGAATGTTATTCAAGATTGAATATGGAATTTGCATTGTATCATTATTGAAATTGATAACATTAATGTTATCAAAATCATGCAAAATTATTTGTTGAGGAATAATAAGCGGAATAAGAAGATTCAAAGGATGGATTTTTCCTTTTATGATGGTTTAATAATGTAATTATTCTTTTTATTTTTAGAAAAGGTAATACAGTGGCATATTGTTGTTCTCATTATGCCCTCTTAGGAGATTTTTTTTTTTAAATTCATTTTTTTAGTGAACTTCCTTTAAGGATTGTTGACTTGATTGTGAAGGATTGTGATAGGATTTCTATCACATTAGCTTCTTTGCATCTTTTCCATTTTAGTTTTACTGTTATTCATATATCTTAAAAAAATGGAAATCTTAAAAGAGTAAGTAAATAATGTACTGGTAAAACCCTCTCATGATAATTGATCTTTATAAATTTGATAAATGACAAGCACTATATATATGCTTTCATCATGCAAATCCAATATATATTGTTATGTTTGCTTTCCTATTCCTTGGCTCCACAATACACTTGATATTAAATATACATATTACTAATATGTGCATTAAATGAAATACAATCAGTCTTCCACGGTGTTATACAATACTTTAAAAGTTTGACCATTTCCATTACTTTCTTAAAATAACATATTTTCACTAATAAATTATCTCATAAAATATAACATTATTTATGCTTATCACTACCCCCTAATGTAAGCTACCACCCTTATGAATGTGATGATTTTTTTTTTTTGAAATGCATTTTTTCATTAAAAGAAAGAAAAAACTTCCTAATAAAAACTAGAATAGAAAATAAAAACTAAGGGTTCTTTGATCCAACAGTGAAAGAAACCTTATTTAAAGCATATTTGTTAAACTAGATTTATCATAATTGAAATGAAACCCACTATTTCTCATTTTAAAACCCTTGGGGTGGAGGGGATACCAAATATAAAACAACTGTAAAGTTTGTTAGCATCCCAGAGTTCCCAACCAGTTAAAAAATAGGACCTAGTATCGATCCCATATTAATTAGAATAATTTTAGAAAACAAATATAGTGCTAAAAGAAAGAAAAAGAAACTAAATAAGAAATCTAGAGAGTAGTTACAAGTATTCACCAACATCCAAGAAACCTTTAAGAATAAATTTCTCTAAAGCCATTTCCCAAAACCGAGGCCAAATTCCAAAGATACTCTTTGATCAGAAGTTCCATCATCAAGTATCTTGTATGAAATTCTATGCTGATGTTTCCAATGTAAGAGCAAGAAAGCATCACTGAGCTAAATGGGAAGAACCCTCATAATTTTCTTTGAACTGAAATCTGTCATCCTTCTTCTTCGAAAATCTTTCACCGGTCCCAATGCTTGTAATACTTTGAAGAGTTTATGTTTAGACCCGAAAGAATAATCCTTCTTAATATTTTTCGTATTCCCTTTCACTAATACACCCTTTTTAAAATTCAAATTAACCGCAAAGGAGGATTAACAAATTTTGATATAGCTTCCATTCCATCACATTTCACAGAAATAGTTGAATGAGGAACTACTTTCAGTTCAGCAACTAATTCAGGTTAAGTAATAACAACATCCTCTTCTCCTTCCTGAATTTGTGTACCTTTGAATTCAATTTTTTAATTTTGAATTCCATTTGGTTTAGCAACTGATTTTGACTCAGCGCCTTCCTCTTCTCCTTCCAAAATTCGAGCATATTTGAATTAAAATTTTAGATTATGAACATATTCCGGAAATAGGGTTGCTTGATAAGCAACCAACAGCATCATCCCAGCTATTGATTGTTGAAGTCCAATCATTCAGATCTTTTTCCAGATTTTGAAAATTCTGACTATCAGCCACCTCAATTAAATTTTTATCAAATTCTACTATGTCAAAAACTTCATTGGAACCAGGAGATAAAGCAGTAATCATATTGTCTTTTTCTTCAAGAGATAATACACTATGTTTATTTGGATAATTTAGGATATGATATGATATTATTAGATATATCAACAATAGAATTTACCTTATCAACAACAGGACTCCTACCCAAAATCGGATTACCCTTAGAGAGAAAACTAGCTTGCTTTTTATCAGCAAGTTTTTTTGCCTTTTTTGTTCTTGAACTTCACATGCATCCATGGCCCATAAGATTTATCATCAACTTGTAATGAACTTTTAGGGACTTCTTTATCAACCATATTCAGAATATGAGAGACATTTGGACATACAGAATCTTTATGTCCAATTCTACCTCATTTGAAACAAAGAGACGAAAGTTTTTCAAATTCAATTTTTTGAAAAAATCTTCCATTTAGACCTTCAACCCAAGTACCACAAGGGAGCTTAGCATTAAATTTAATCCAAATGCAAGCTCTATCAAATTCCCTACTTCCCCATCTTAACATGTTGCCATCTAATAATAAAGGAGTCCCAATTCTTGAAATTATTCTAGTAATATTGGTTTCATCCCAGCATTGAAGAGGCAAATGAGGTAAATGAAGCCAAATGGGAGAAGAAATCCCATCCATGGAGATAGGGGAAAAGTTAGGAGACCATATGTCTAAACCAATGACGTAGCCCCCAACGTACCAAGGACCTCCATTAAGAACTTCCTTCATTGCTTCATAAGACTGAAACAAACACAAAAGCCAATCTAATCCAAGCGAGGTTATATGAAACCCTCCAAATTTAATCCATTGCCTCCTTAATTCGAAAGAACATTTTGAAAAAGGTAAATTCTTGCATAGAATTTTTACCACCAATGAATTTCTCAAAACTTGAACATTGGCTTTTTTGTTTTCCATATATAGATTGACAACACTTTCATCCTCATTTCCATCAAAAACTCTATTCAATTTTATTTTAATATGTGGTTTTTTAATCCACACATTAGAATTATCCAATCTAGAAGAAGAAATTGGAATTTTAGTATTAACATCATCAAGAATGTTATTATAATTAACATTACCATTCTTCAACGGATTATTATCTTTGCAACCCTGAAGAAGAAGCCTCCATGTCATTTGATTTAGGGATAAAGATAGACCTTGGTAAAAATGACTTTTTGTTCAAATAAAAAATAACATCTTTTCCTTTACCTACCTCTGGCAAAGCCTTCTACTTAGAGACCAAACCTCCCTCTCTGATTACTAGAGGAGAGTTCATGAAATAGGAATTCTGAGAGAAGCTGCGGTTGAACAAAATCTATCTTTCGAATCCAACAGAATTGGACGCGTGGCAGATACTAAGGAAGAGGTGTTTTGATCATCAGTGGATGACCGGCCACCCTCTTCCGTCTTCAACGTTGACAGCCAAAAATCTCCAAAAAAGCTTCTTATTGTTGTGGATGTTCTCTCTCTAGAAAAGTGGATGTTCTCTCTCTCAAAGCATGCAAAGGTTCTGACCACATTTAACAGTTCAAAGAAAGTGATGGTTGGAATGACATTAATGAAAGAGAAGAATGTATATATAAAAGAAATTTGGTTAATTTATTAATTTAAATGTATGCAATTGAATAAAACTCTACTATAAAGTAAGGTGGTCAGGCTCTACCATAATAAACCTTGGCTTCTAAACGTATCATATACTTAATCAAATATATTTGATAAAGGCCTTCGAGCTCCAAATCTTCTATGGAATAACAAAAAAATATTATCATCTAAAGGAAAGGACAACATCTTTCGGAGCACCTATTATTTGTATAACCAAGTTTATATGGTTATCTTAGAACATAGAGCTATGTAAAATACTTTTTATATACAATCTAAAGTTTACAAGGACTCAGACATTTATATTAATATTAATAGTTAAAGTCTTCTTTAACCCTTATAGGAATGTAAATATATGTTTAAAGTATTAGCAATTAAAATAAAGTGCAAGGTACTAGTGTTACACCTAATGATTTTAATACAATACTTAAATAGACTAAGCACACCAATAAAAATTTAAATATGACATCCAGAGAGTTAAAATTAAATAAACAAACACAGGGTGCTCTCCAAATAAAATACCAAGAAAATAATTCACTCCACTAGCTTAACAAGGCTAGTTTGTCCTAACAAACCATCTAAGTGTGTGAAGTAGGTTGTGTGGTTTTCGTATATCCTGTAAGATTTCAATGTTCAAGCTATTTGCATTTAAAGTTAATATTCATTAAGGCTAAAAGGGAATTTAGTTAAATTTTAACTTATATTTATTTTGAATTTATTATCTAAGTTTTAGAAGATAAAGTTGATTACTTTAATTTTAAAGAATTTACTGGTTAATAACCCAAAGTGCAAGGGCTACTCACTTATAAATCCTAAGGCTTATAGATATAATGTGATCCCCCCAAGTATAGGATAGATGATCACATGAAGCCTTTTAAAATTCATTAATAATTTATTAAGGTATAGATAAGGGATCCTTCAATCCAATACACATGCCTTCCATATAGAGTTAAACAAGATATATAGGGTCAAGTGATTTATCGAGGGTTAAAAATCCCCCAGTACAATATGTTAGTGCCTTCTTGAAAGGAGTTGGGCACAACACATAAAGGACCATTTGGTTATTTAAAATATATCAAAGGCCTTGAAGTTGAAAGATAAAATGCACTCCTAAAGGAGTAAAGCATAAAGCAAAAATGCCCTAATTCATTTATTAAAAATTAATAATCAAATTTATTTGACTAAAATAAATTTTACTCAAATAAATTATCAAATTAAAATACTTTAAAATATTTAAAAATAAATAAGAATTTTTTATTTGAATAATTTGGAATAATTAATTAATTAATTAATTTTATATTAATTATTGAATTTTTAATTAAATTTAAATAAGTATTAATTAATTATTAATTTTTAATCATTTTTATTCAAATTATTAATCTTTGATTTTTATTTGATTTGATTTAAAATTTTATATTTTTTGAATTAGGTTTAGTAAAGAATTTTAAATATACTTGAAATTAAATGTTGAATGAATAATTTAAATGATTTAATTATTTTTAAAAGTTTGATAATTTGATTTTTGATTTCAAATCAATACTAAACATTATGAAATGGATCACATAGATTAAGAATGTCCAAAGTATCAATCTTCCAAAGTTTTAAATTAATTTGATTTATAATATTTTTAATGAATTTATTTTATTAATATTTAATTAAGGCTAAATAATTATTAAATAAATTTTAATGAAAATTGGTTTCGGATTCCAAAATTGTTTGATAGTAGAATTTATTTAGAGTTATTTGAAGGTGGTTTAATCTTTTTTTATTTGGTTTATTATGAACTATTGATGTTTTAACCTTTAATGAAGGTTTATTTTAATTAATATTTTTTTAAGATCAATTATTGTCAAATCATTATGAGTTTAGTTCCTAGGCTATGTAATTTGTGTAAGTTTGCACAGTTTTTGGTTTCATCCAAATTGGATTTCCTAAGATTTTCTAAATTCACTACACAAGGTCCTTAATTGTGGTTATTAATTGTCACTAGTGTTAATTGAGGTTTAAATAATCATTATCTTTATCCCTTGCATGTGTATAAAAGTACAACAAAAAACATGTGTCCTATTAATCTATGGATTATTCTATTATTATTTTAAAATTTATTTATAACATAATGACCTATCTACTTCATAACTCAAATGTAAGTAATATATACAATGAAATCAGGATAAGTTTGCAAGGTGATATATGATACATCTTTAAATAAATCTTACCTAAAATTAAGATCATAACTATACACATTTTGATAGTAATTTTTGAAAGAAATAATCAATAATGAATGACACATTGTCATCATGTTATGCTCAATTGTATCCAAATTCTATTTTTCAATGAAAGAGTCCATTTCACTAAACACATGGAGTTTATGTTTTCCTTAATTTGATCAACATATAATTTTTCTGAATTTAAAAAATCTAGGTTAAATCATAACCTAAAATATAAAAAAAAATTAAATCAAAATGAAATTGACCTCAAATAGCCCTAAGAAAAATGTTGGAGCTCACAAATATACCCTAATTCATCTTAGCAAAGTTTAAATTTAATTTAAAAAGTTTTTTAAGGAGTAATCAAGTAAATTAATTATATAATAAAAGCTATATTTCTTTTTATTCACTCAAACTTTTTTTTCAATTTTATTTTTTAATGATACTAAATGTTTTTCTTAAAAAATGAGGGTATATTTGTCAAAATTGGAGGAGAATAAATTTTTTTGAATATTTTAAAGTTTATTGTTACTAAAATCACTTAGTAGTTAATTTAAGCCAAATTATAGCCAACGACTATGGCTCTACACATGTTAGAGGAGGATTAGGCCAGCTCGGATGTATTTACATGTGATTCCACAACATTTAACAATTAGATTATGCATGGTTAACAACTTAACAACATCATCAGCATGTGGTTTACAACTTAACCATGTTGGCATGATTCTCAACTATTAGATCTAGATGATTTAATGCAAATAGATGAGATGTAGTTGGATGAATCTTGTAAATCTATTTGTTTAAGTATGTTGATTCATATGTGTGATATAATCAAATAAGGGTCTTCAGTGTGGTTTACATAAATTAGACAACCCTAAGATCATCTTGTCCATCTGAATAACCAAAACCATAATTTTAGGTTTTCAACCCAACATCTTATATAATGAAAAAAGGCGTACAATTTCATTTATGAGTTAAAAATAGCTAAGGGAAGAGTGG
Source organism: Dendrobium nobile (assembly GCA_022539455.1). Classification (NCBI taxonomy): domain Eukaryota; kingdom Viridiplantae; phylum Streptophyta; class Magnoliopsida; order Asparagales; family Orchidaceae; genus Dendrobium; species Dendrobium nobile. The sequence goes on along the minus strand of CM039718.1, from coordinate 32,247,176 downwards.
GGAAGCTTTTTCAAGTATTTTCATGGAGTCCTTAGGAGTCTCAATAGAATCTTAGGTAGGATTATTAGTTTTAAGACATACTTATGTAGAAGTAATCTCAAAATGCATTTAATGGATAGATTTCTTTGTTTAGAGATCCCTTACACTTTCGTTGAATACCAGCAACTTAAAGAAGCACTAGATGAGGGTTTTGAATTGATAATATGGATCAAACATAATTCTCCATCAACCTTACCATTGACTTGGTCAACATACCATCAAATCAGAATGGAAATGAAGGTAGAGTTCTAAGATGATGAAATGAAATCTTAAAAGCAGCGGATAGTGACTAGGGTAATAATGAAGGATATGTATGGGTTTAGAGGTCACTTTACCAATTCAGATGATTGGGCCACTAGGATCTCTAAGATGGGAACCCTTGATATTTAACACCTATATAGGGATGCTAGAGAGAAAGAAGGCAAATTGTTTATTATGAAAATGACACTAGGTCATTCTTGCAAGGTGGGAATACTAGGCTATTTTTAGAGAAAACCAAGGTTTAGGGCAAGTTTAGGTAATGCTTAGGAAGATTTAAGATTCTATATGAATATGTTAGATAAACTTACTATGAAGGGAATGAAGTTCTTTAGGTATATTGACTATTAAAACCTTATTTGACTATTTGAGTTAACTGTTTAATCAGTCAAGTGGTCAATAGTATGGTGGATTTGAGGGAATATATAGGTGCTGCTTGAGTGAAGCATAAAGGGGTTGATATGATGGTTGTGGATATTTTTAGCAAATGAGGGTTTTTTACCATTTTATGCTCATTTGTGCTTTTTTTATTATTTGAATAGTCAAAGTCAACCAATGCTTAGGTGGAGCTTGGAAGAATGTGAGCACTGGTAGGGTTCAAATGCCATTGGTTTAAAGAACGAAGGGAGTATATGATTGAAGGCTTGACCATTTATATAAGTTTCACCATCTATAAAAATTTGACTAAATAAAATCTAACAAAGTTTGAGTCATCAATGGCTTTGCTTACATTTTAACAAGGAAATGAAATATATTTGAGTAATTGATGTGATTGGAGAGCTTTGTTCTAACTATATATGGTAATTCTTCTTAAATGGGCAAAGTTTAACCAGACATAGAGTCAAATGGCTGGACCAGGGTGACCAATTAGTTTAAACTCATTAGGAATCATGTTTAAAATAGTTTTAAGGATATGACAGATATTTTGGAGTTTAATTTAGGGTGATTGAAGTATATGATCAATTTTACTAGCTTTAGCTAGTTTAATTGGGTCTGAAGGATTAGTTGATGGTTGCATTATTAAATGATAGATAACCTAAAACATGAAGCTCCTAGCGAAGTGAATTGGGGCATGAGTAATGTCAATTAGTTAGTGCACTATGAAGACAATGCATTGAGCTTCCTGATTGCTTTGCATGGTTGTAATAATCTAAGTGATTGTAGTTTAGTGAATCCTCACAATAGTAGTGATGATTGATTAATGTAATTTAAAATCTAACATGATTTTGAATTAGCTGGATGTAAGATTAGTGTTTATAAATTAAGTGATTGTGCATCAACTTAGAGTAATTCAGTGACTTTAGGTAAATAGAATATTGACTATATGAATTATTGAAATGTATTTAATTGTAAATTATATATTGATTAAAAGCTTGAATACTATTTATTGATTGATTGAATGTGTTTGTTGTTGAGGGTGATTAAATATAAATTAAGGAGATGTAGGTCAAGATGACCTCATGAAAAAATGGGGTCAATAAATAGACACCCATAAGTGTGATGAACTTGAAGAGTAAATCACTTATGTTAGCATTAACCAAAGTGATCAACTTAATCTATATAGTGAAGACTTGACAAAAAGATCAAATTTTAAATAAATACATGATGGACCTAACTTAGAGATCTATTCCCTAAGAGGAAAATTTGAGAATTAAATGAGAGGTTATTTCGCAAGCAAAGATGAATGTCTGATAAAGAGATCAAATCCCAAATTAGTGAACTTAGAGCCTAACCCAATAATTGATTCCAGAGGAGGGAAATGAAAATTTGAATGGGAGATTGATTTTCAAACAAAGATGAATACTTGTATGGGAGATTAATGTTACAAACATTATTGCATGATCAATTATCAAGAAAAATATTAAAAATGACTAATTATATAATTAATATTTGTAAAGTGTTTATGGTTTACATGTACTATTAATTGCATTTGAAAACTTTTGCTGCCAATTAGACATAGGTAAATATTTTTTTTTATCAATTTGAATTTGATTATATTATACAATCCAAATCATACTACGATCCAAATCATAAAGTATGATATTTAAAATATTACATAAATTAATTCTAATTATTAGTTAACGACTTCAATGTTTAATTAATATTATAAATTATAATGTATAATGTGGATAATAAAAGAAGATAGGTAGAGATGAAAATTAGTCATCCCAAAGATCATCCTTGATGATCAATACAATGTCAATAATCTTAATGAACGGCAAAGAAGATTTCCTTTCATCTCAGAGTTTGTCCTATATTATTTGAAGAATATTAAACTAATCAAATCGTATGATCCTTAGATTGTACTATATAATTGATATGAAAAAACTTAAATAGATCATACTAATTTTTTTTTCAAATTGTACTAGATGAATTTGAATTTTGAACTAATCATATTGTATAAACAATTTTGACTTAATTAAAATTTTAGGGTTTTTTAAGCCTTGCTTAATAAAGTTTCTATCAGTCTTATGAAAAGACTTTAGTTGTTGAAGAGAATTTTAAGGAGACCTTTGTGAGCTGTTAGAGCATTAGAGAGGTAGATGGAGAAGTTGTGAGAGAGGGGGAAGTAGTGTGAGGAGATTCCACATAGATGCCCAAAGTAAGCAAGCATAATGATTACTCTAATGGCTCTGGTGATTTCTTGGTGTTGCTCTAAGGAGAAAAGTTTCATGGCTGAAGACCATTGGGTTATATACCTTCACTAGGAGGGTAAAAATAGATTAATAGGTTCTCTAGCATCACCAGGAGGGTGAAGAAGGATTTCTACATTCTCTATCACACCAAGAGGATTAAAAAGATTTTGTTACTCTTATGCACCAAGTTGGTGGAAGAGATTGAGGTAAGGGCTTCTTCACCTTTGTGAGGGATAAAGTAAATACACTAAGAGTTCATTGTAATACCTAGATAGGAGGATTCTAAGGAGTGGGCATAGGCCATTGTTTGATTTAACTACTATAAATACTACTGTGTTCGTTCTTTATTTATGCACTTTATTTTTTAATTTTTTATTTCTTACAATTTTATTATTCATAAAAATTTGGGTTTTAATTATCAAGCTTTTTTTTCTGTTGATTTTTATGAAAAAAATAAAAAAATAAATAATATAATAAAGAAAAAAAATCATTTATTTTTCTTACAAAAATCTCAGTAAAATTACATTATTTTTTTAAGCTCTTCATATTGCTTTTGTGATTATTTTAAATATAAAAAACACTCTAATGAGAAAATTTTTAAATAAAAAATGGAACCCCCCCTGCGTGCCCCTCTCAATGTGCCTTTCACAACTTAACAATGTTTAACCACCTCAATTGAACTTTTAAATAGTTTTAGAGAGGGTATCAAAATTCATGGTTTAGATATCCCTCAAAAAAGATCAAATGGCACATTTTTAGAATTAAAGAATATCGATGAGGGTCATTCTTTAACTCATCCACCATTGTTTGATAATATACCACTTAATTTTTTAAGAATAGAATTTTTACTTGTGTACAATCTATTTTGCTCTGTATAGATTTTTAAATGGCATGATAATTAAAACATTGTTTAGTGAATAGAGTAATGAGGACAGAGATCAAGCACAGTGAAATATAAATTGTTTAATATTTTTTTATACACTCAAATTCAAAAATTACATGAGGATCTTTACCAATACTATTAGTAGAGAGATTGAGTATAAGTTATACATCACTTATGAGATTACTAATGAAGTTAAACAGTCTAGGTTAAATATTTTGTAATATGGTTAAGAACACTTTTGTATGTAACCTAATGAGACTATATCATACAAATATAATAGGTTTACCAAGATAGTGATATCCCTTTATGCCTTTGCTAGAGAACTATCAAACTCACAAAAGGTCAAAAATATTTTGCATTATCTACCTAGTAACTATAATAATAAGTTTACTATGACATGCAAATTTAATGATTTGAATGGTTATTCTATTTATAATTATCTTGGCTCACTCAAAACCCACGACCAAAGCGTGTGTCAAGATTGCTTGATGGAGGTGATATGAAGAAGGATAGAAAAGTGTTATTAAAGGCCGATGATTCTTAGAGTGACAAATCTAATGATTAATATGATAATGAAATAGCACTTATGACCAAACAATTCAAAAATTTTATGTGGGAAAAGTAAAAATGTCATCAACAATGGAACAATGGTAACTAAGGTAAAATTTTAAAGTTTCATCTAACACTAATTTACTTTAAATGTTGGAAATGAGGACACTTAAAGTTTGACTTCCCCAATCTAAATCCTCATCTAACAAATGAGAAGGGAAAAGAGAAAGCTAAATTCAAAATGTGGAAGAAAATGAAACAAAAGGCATTTTGGGTAGACTCCACGTCGGATCCAACAAAACACAAAATGGATATCGAGGTAACAAACTTGTGTCTTAAGGAAAATAATAGTCTTAAACATTATGATGAAGATGAGGTATGTTAACTATCATATCATAAGCTCATTGTTATTTCTAAAAAAATCCTTCATCCATATAGGAAATTAAATAAAATGCATGTTAGTTTGAACTTGAATTTTTGGAAAAAGAAAAGTAGCATGATAGCCTTAAAGATGAACATATTCTATTAGATAAGGAGCATACCACAATTAAATAAATTTGATGAACATAACATGAAGTTCATTTATTTAACCAAATAACATTAATCCTTGATATCTTTATAAACTAATTTAAAAGAATCTTATAAATAGTTAGGAACACTTGCAATTGAATTAGACTATAATGAGCATGCATTGAAACTTGAAGTCATTCAAACTTGAAGTAGAAAGACTAAAGAGTGCAAATGAGTTTTTAAAAGAAAATTTTCATTCACTCTAGAGCAATAGATCAAGCTCTACACCAGCATAATGAAATTAGCCAAAAATATAACATGCCTCTTCTCAGATCGCTAATTAATCCATTCCTCAGGATCAAATGTTATTTTTGTGGCATGTTAGGAAAGATTGCCCGCACTTGCACTATACTTCATAGGATACATCATATATGGATGCCTAAATCATTTCCATCACAACATAGCATGCAAGAATTTCATCCACTAAAGTACAAGGTGGAACCCAAACTTACTTGTGTTCCCAAATCTAATCTATGAGGTCATTTAGATTGAAGGGCTGCTCTAAAAAAATGCCTAGTTAGAGCATGGAAAATAGATGCTAAAGGCATATTAGTAGAAGCTTATAATAATTCATTATGATATAGGCCGAGGAAAGAGGAAGAAAAACATTGGGAGATAAAATAATTAAAAAGTGGTTGGTTCAGGTATAATTGCTAGCTCAAAGAATTTTATCATTTAAAATTTTTTTCTACTAGATAGTTTGAAACAAAGCATACTTAGTTTTTATCAATTATGTGGGAAATGATTTAATATTAATTTTTTATCTACTAAATGTCTAACTAGCTTAAAGGGGAATACTATTTTAGAAGGAAAAAGAGTAAATCATGTTTACATGTTGAACTTAAAATGTGTTTATTTTTTAAATTCCATATGTTTGAATGATAAAGTTTATGAATCTTGGTTATGGCATACATGATTATATCAGGAAAGCATGAAAACACTTAGAAACATCATCTAAAAAGACCTAGTTAGAGGTTTATTCAAGCTAGATTTTTATAAGGAACACCTTTGTGACACTTGCCAACTAGGAAAATAATCCAAATTATCATTTCATTCTACTAAGGCCATAATTACCTCTAGTGCAGTACAATTTTTTGCATATGGATTTGTTTAGGACTGTTACCATAGTACGATTAGGAGGGAAAACATATGAATATATAATTATTGATGATTACTCTATATTCACATGGGTTTGATTCTTATCTCATAAAAGTGAATAAATTAAGAAATTTAAAACATTATCCACTAGATTCAGAGAATGTTAGGATATGAGATGTATATTATTCATAATGGTCATGGTGTAGAATTTGAGAATCATAAGTTTAAAACATGTTGTAGAATAAAGTTTTTTTCCCCTACGACTCCTCAATATAACATGATAGTTGAAATAAAGAATAGAATCTTAGTAGGAGCTGATTGGGCTATATTTTGGTGAATATTCTCTCCCTATGTATTTTTGAGAAGAAGAAGTGAATATTTATTCTTATATTGTTCATAGGGTTAACCTTAGATCCAAAGTAAATAAGATGCCATATGAGCTACTTAAGGGTAGGACACCCTATCTTTCACATCTTTATGACTTTGGGTGTAAATATTTTATTCTTCTTAATAGAAAATCTCCTCTAGGTAAATTTGATCACAAATTTGTTGAATGAGTCTTCTTAGGTTATTCCTTTATAAGTAAAGCCTATAGGATCTTTCATAAGAGGAACTTAGTTGTAGAGTAGTGAACTTATGTGGTATTAGATGAATATGATAGATCATGAGAGTCTACGATGTAGAAAGGAAAGGAAGTAGAAGTTAACCAAGTAATAAAATCCATGACTAAGGAAATAGAGAATAACTTTATTAGACAATGCTAAGATAATGGATATACTCATCTAGTTATCCTAGGGAACATATCCTATGAGGTCCTTCTATAAGATTTAGAACTAGGCTTGGAATTAAGAAGGAGGTTATTCATTCTACATTCATCTCTATGGTAGATCACACTAGTATAAATCAAGTCCATCAGATGAATTCTTGATCTTAGGTTTGCAAGAAGAGTTGAACCAATTTATTACGAATGATGTATAGGAGTTAGTTAGTAGACCTAAGAACCATAGTGAAGTAGGAACTAAGTTGGTGTTCAAGAATAAGATAAATGAGTCTAGAGTAGAGTTTAGGAATAAGCACAAGTTAGTAGGTAAGAGGTAAAATCATATTGAAGTAATAAATTTTGAGGAAACTTTTGTTACTGTAGTTAGGTTAGAAACTATTAATGTTCTTTTAGCATTACATGTTGTACAAGATTCCAACATTTTCATATAGATCTTAAAAGTGTCATTCTAAATGGAGTAAATAAGAAAGATGTCTATGTAGAATAACCCCCATAATTTTAAAATTTAATGTTTCACAATCATTTTTAAAAATAGAAAAATTTATTATATGGATTGAAGCATGTTTTTAGACCTTGGTATGAGAGGCTTATAACATTCCATCTTGGTGAATCCTTTATTAAGGGTGTGGTAGAAACCACCCTGTTTCAAAAGAAAATAGTAGATTATTAACTCATTGTTTAAATTTATGAGAATGATATATTATTTAGATCTATTAATGAAAATCCTTTTGATGAATTTTCAAAAACTATAAGATAAATTTTAAGATGAGTATGATGGGTGAGCTTACATACTTTTCCTGGATTTAATTTTAATCAAAAAAGATGATGGAACCTTCCTTAGTCAAAGAAAATATGTTATGGAGATCCTAAAGAAGCGTAAGATCAAAGGTTCTAAATTAATAAATACATAAATGAGCTCTAACAGTAGATTAAATAAGGAAACAACTAGAAAACCAGTGGATCAGAGAAAATATTGTGGGATAATAGGATTAAATTATTACGTAGCTGCTAGTAGACCTAATAAAAGGTTTAGTGTATGTATTTGTGCTAGATTCTGAGTTCATCCTAAGGTGTCTCATATGATAGAAGTTTGGAGAATTCATAGATACCTTCTAGGCACCCAAAATTTAGATATTTTGTGTTCTAGGCATAACTCTTCCTTTGAAATTATATGATATAAAGGCTCATACTTTGCACGGCGTAGGATATATAAAAAAGCACCTCATGAATCTACCAATTCGTAAGATAATCATTAGTTTCTTTTTTTAGTAGGAAGTAAGACTCTATGTCCCAATCCACTACTGTAGCAAATTATATAGCTATAACAAGTTGTGTTTCTCATGTCTTAGGGCTAAAGCAATTGAACTTAGATAGTGGACTATCTTTAGGCACCATTCCTAATATGTGTGAAAATACTAGTGCCATATACATTTCTAAAAATCTAATTCATTACTACTGTAGAAAGTATATTGACATTAAACATTATTAAAGCTTGTAATGATTGTTAAACACTAAAGAACTAGCCCGAAGGCTAACCAAGAGAGGGGTGAATTAGTTATTTAAAAATTTTTTTAATAAATGAAAAGATAAAACCCCTTGATGCGGAAGTATAACTTACTTTACAATAACAAAATTAGACATTTAAAACATAGATCAAATCACAAAAAATGCAAAAATTAAAATGTGAAAAAATAAATAGAAAGAACACACCAGCATTTTAAGGGGTCTGGTCAACCTGACCTACGTCCACTCCTTTGAGACTCTGTCTCCATGTATTGCACTAAATAGAAGTGACTTTGCTTTTTCTCCCATAACAAGGCAGGGAAGCCCTTATAAAATCTTTCCACCAATCTAATGAGGAAGATAACCTTGAATTCTTTTTCTCCCACCTAGATTAGGTAGAGAACCTAAAAATATCTTTTCACCCAGCTGGTGAAGGCGAAGAACTAGGGAATCCATTTTAATCCCTCTTGGAGTAGGCAGAGAAATTGGAATCTTTTTTCTCCCCCTGGTGAAGGAAGATAACAAAGATCTAATGCTGATGAGGATCTCCCCCAAAGCCACAAAAGAACTAGAGAAGCAACTTGAAGATGGTGATGAACACCTTACTTGGTGCAAACTTTATGAATCCCTCACAACTCCACCTCATAAGGATCTCTCTCTCTCTCAAGTTATCCGACTTCTCTATGCTCTCTCTTAGATCTCCTGCACATTAAAAGATTATCTTAAGAGATAATGTGAGAGCTTAAATAGAGAGCCACAGAAGAAGCCCTAATTTTAACTTACCATCAAAGATCATCCAATATGATTGATAAATCATCGAGCATGATTAGTACAAAATAGCCCTTTCAACCAACACAATCAGCTTTATCCTATATGACATGTATAAGTATTTATACAGATTATCATGTATAATTTTTTATCATTTAGGATGATTTGTTCTATATACTATATTGATCATCCAATATGACATGGGACAATTAGTGGCGATATACATATCATCTTGCAACCCTCTCAGGACATTAAGTATAATCTCCTGGATAATTAGAAGAAAATTATGATCTTCTTCTTAGATGATAAGTGATCATCCTATAAAATATAATAGATCATCTTGTATGATCTAGATCATCTTGTATGATCTAGATCATCTTGTATGATCTAGATCATCTTGTATGATCTAAGTAGATCATCCTGATGATATGATTGATAAATATGACCATAATTAGTCTCCTACTCATTAGATCATTTATGGCATGTTTCTTATCAATCATCCTGGACGATAAATATTGTATATTATGATTAGAACAAACTTTGAAATTAAATTATTACATAAATTGTGATTGGATGGTATTTTTCATAATTTTAATTGATCATTTTATATGATATCGATCATATAGTATGATTAGTTTAAGCACACATACTTAATAGAGATTCACTAAATAAGGTTTCTATTTTTAAATAACTGTCTAGTACGATTTGAAATCATCCTAAACAATTAGATAAAAAATTAAAAAATTATTTAACTCAATAGATTACTCCCCCTAAGCATGTATGTATAAGTTTACTTAGCATAGGGTCCACCAGGTACATGACTTAACTCAAGAAATGTAATAAGTTTATTGAATTTTATATATAAATAGGCTCAACCATTATTTATCGATCTTGAGTTAATTTGCATTAAAAGTAAACATATGGACCAAAAAAGTTAATGCGTAGGGAAAGCAAACCAAACATGCAAGAATAGTAGTTGTAAAGAAATAATGTTGTTTGTTAACATCAAAATCATTATATTTAGGCCCAGACCAGTAATAATCTTTCTTTTTTTGAAGATGGCTAATATTATTGTAAAAAAAATTCCAAAGTAAGGAAAAACTTTTTTTTATTTTGTTTTATTTAATGAGACATAAAAAAATTGAATAGAAATAGAACAAGGTAAATTTCACTAAAATATAAGCAAATAATAAACTACTTCCCCTTTTGATATCATAAAATGGAGGAAAAAGGAAAAACTCTAGACTTAATAAAGTACATAAAAAAGACCAGCACAAATAAGGAAATAAAAGTAATGACAAACTAGAAAAAATAAGAACCCTAATAAGCTGGAGGTGGTGGTGGCTTAAAGTATCGATGAAGAGAGGAAATTTTCTAACTAAACTAGGCCATATCCTATTCATACATATGCTACTACTAGGCTATGTAGCTTTCAAAATAAGCAATATCATCTGCATGTTAATACTGCTTCTCAGTGGCATAAGGCTCAAACTAGGCTTCTCACTGGTCAAACCTCTAAACCAACTGATCAATCTAAATGTGCAATAGATAGGGATAAGTATAGGAATATGTTCTTCCTCTTATACTATAGCCTCCTCGTGCATAGGTTGACGATGAGTACTATGAAGAATGTGGAAGCAGTTATTGGAGTAAAAAATAGGGATTTGATCCAGTGAGATTAGATATTAAAGATTGTATTTCAATTCAAGGACATAAGCAATGATTTGTTTTAAGGCTAGATATTGCTTTATTTTGTGTCTGAGATCCCTAATACTGTTTAGATGTTTAATGTAGCATATTAGAAGATCAGTGGCATTAAAATCTTGATGATCAATAATATAATAGGTGGTGAGTGATAGGATAGGAGTAATATGAATTTGATCCCCAGCTTTAGGAAGAATGGAGGTGCGAAGAATGTGCTGGATGATTCAAGCATCTTTCATGAAGGTATTGGTTACAAGTCATTATAGGGGGCATTAATTTATCTTAAAAGGGCATTAGCAAAGACCCAATGAAAATCAAGATCTGAAGCTAAAATATGGATTTTGTCTCTAGTGGTGGAGAGGTGAAGAAATTCATAGAAATCCTTATATATTATTTCAATACGACATATATTAATATATGATTGGAGTGTCAAAAAGTTAGAATTTAGGTGGAGGCTGGCGAAGAATTCAAAAAAAAGTTTGGAATTGAAATGAAAAGTAAGTGTAATAATAAATCTACGAGTGATGTCAGTGAATAGGTTTAGTACCTGATAGGTCAAAATCACTTAATTAATAACTTTTGAGGGGTTAATGCCATCATATTTATAGCTGGTGCAATCATCTTCTTTAGTAAAATGGGAAATAATAACACTCGTACAGGAGCTTCTTGTGAGCCTATGATATATTTTACCCCCAGCTATATCTACGAATTGAGAGCATGAGTGAGAGAAAATAAATATCGAAAGATTTTTAGAGAAGAATAAGGCTTGATGTTGGGCTAGTTATATATGATTGGTAAAATTTTCTAGGAGGATCATGTGATCATCCAAGATGATCAGGTGAAATGATTTTGTCTAGATAATTGGTAAAAAAGTTGGTCTTAACGTATAAGATGATCATACATCATACTAGATGATTAGGCATAGGACGATTAGCCCAGCGTGCCATCCAAGATTATCATTGACTGGCTATATCTTATAGCAGGAACTCATGGATCATCCAAGATGATGCATAATAATGGAATGGCTTAACAATATTTGAATCATCCAATGACTTCTGCCATGTGGTTTGTCCAATACAATGTATAAATCATATGGGATGATTACCAATAATTAATTTATATCAATCATTGGACGTGTTGTGATCAAAGGGGTATTTTTTTTTTGTTCAGATTATAAAGGATAATGCGGATCATCTTAAATAATGTGAGCAAAACTATAAAAAATTATGACATGGGATATAATGATCAGGAGGATTTCAAAACATAAAAAAATATAAAAAATATAAATTAACACAAAAACCAAACAAAAACAATTCATTAATTAAAATAAAAGATTATAATTTTTTTAATCAATCAAATCTAGTAAATGATAAATTTTCCTTATGAGTAGATTAAAATTAGAAAGAAATATAACAATAATTTTGAAATCCAAAAAGGGCATAAAAATAATCTTGTGAACCCTAGCTCGGACTCCTTATAGGTTAAAAACCTTTTTAAACAAAATTCTAATTTAGAAAGGAAATTAGATAAGAAGAGTGACCTTTTCAAACTTCACTTTAGAAAAATATCTGATAGAATAATGTTGCAAAATAATTAACCAAAATCACGTTTTTAAATTCAAGTGTTTGAAAATATCAAGTGACACATGGATTCTTCTAAGATTTAAAGATTTGAAAGAGAAGGAAGATTATTTCTAATAGGGATCATTTTGTTCCTCTTCTTCAATTATCTAGTGTACTTTGTGCATCTTTTAATTTTTGATACACTTTGGGGTATCTTGTAATTACTTGGCAGCCATTACGTATCTTTTAATTTTCTGTTGGGCTCATTTTATTTCTCTTATCATTTTTGTGAGCTGACTTCCTTTCAAAAACCTTTAAAGACTCTCAGTTGTGAGATTATCTTCTAAATATAATAGAAGAAAAACTCATTCTCTAATATAAGAAAGAGTAAATCATAAATCAAAACCATATCCATATGATAGATACAATCTTGATTATGAAAACTTGAAAAGTGAATCAATGACTTTGAGCATTATTCATAAGAGATAGAATACTATAGAAAGATAAAATAGATCATAATTTCAAAGTCTAACTTTTAATTTGAAATAAATTTTGCTAAAATAAAAATACACAACTAGAGGAGTTAGTAGAAGAGTGACAATCATCAAATTTTCTTCCTTTAACTATTTTAGAGATGTCAAGCATTACTTACTAATTTATAAAGCCTAAAATAATGAAAAAATGCCATTTGATAATTGAATATCAGGAGTGAGCATTTATTAGATTAAAAAAACATCGAAGGAAAAACCACAAAAAATTAAGGACATAAAATAGAAAGACATAAAAATAAAAACTAATAGAAACAAAACAAAAAAGAAAAACATCAAAAACATAAAGCAAAATTTTCAAGCATTATGATCTATTACACCTAATCGGGTTCTCAAGATGATGATGTTTTACAGGCTAGTGGTTTTATAAATATATTAACTAGTTGATTTTTAATGGCTATATGGTTTATCTCTATATCTCATTTAGTATCATGGTCCCTAATGAAGTGATGCCTTATGTCAATATGTTTGTTCTTGGAGCATTGGATTATGCTTTTTAAATGTAGAAGGCATAAGTGTTAGCACCTAAGATTAAAATATTGCCTATAGGTCATCCTAAATCAAAAATTTTTTGTTTTAACCAGAAGACCAAGACCAATGAACTTTCTAAGGCTATCTACTCACAATTGAGTTTTATTTTCAATTGGACCAGGAGACTAAGAATTGTCTTATGAAATCACATGTTCCAAAAGTGCTTTTTCTATAAACTCAATAACCTATAAAATTTGAATCAGAATATTTGATGATTTCAAAGGAGGTGTTATGCCTAGGATACCAAATTCCTAAGTCTTGGGTTCCTAGAAGATATCTAATTATTCTTTTAACAATAATTAAATGGGACTCTTTTTGATAAACCTGAAATTTAGCATAGAGATAAACACTAAACATTATATCAAGTGTGCTAGCAGCCAATTAAAGAAGTGATCTAATTATTCCTATATATTTCTTTTGATCACTAGTTTTTTTATTTGAATCATTATCTAACTTAATAGTAGAACTCATGGGAGTGTTGATTGGCTTGGCTTTACCTATTTCATATTTCTTTAGGATGTACTTAATATATTTTGATTGACTAAGAAAACTTCCATTATCCATCTACCTTATGCTAAATCTAAGAAAGTAGGTTAGTTCTCACGTCATGTTCATTTTAAATTCCTTACTCATTATTTTTTAAAACTAATCAGATAGATTTTTATTAGAAGGTCAAAATAAAATATCATCAACATAAATTTGGACAATGAGTGGTTAATCTCCTACCATCTTCAAAAATAGTATGTTGTCTATGCTTCCCTTAACAAACAATCTTTTTAGTAGAAATGTGCTTAGCCTCTCATACCATGTCATAGGTGCTTATTTTAATCCATATAATGACTTTTTTAATTTGAACACATGATTAGGAAATTGTGAATTTTCAAAGACTAGAGGTTATTCAACATACATATCTTCTTTTATTACACCATTCAGAAAAGCACTCTAAAAATCCATTGGTATAATTTAAATCCCTTAAAATAAGCAAAGGCTAGTAGCACCCTAATAGATTCCAATATAGCTATAGGGATAAAGGTCTCTTCAAAGTCAATCCATTCTATTTGGTTATACCTCTTAGCCACCAATCTTTCCTTATTCCTCCCCACTACATTAGAAAAAATATATATATATATTTTTAAAACCCATTTATTTATAGCCACACGCTACTCCTTAATTATGTCTTTCAACAAGTTCTCAAACATCATTCTGCATTAATTGATTTTACTCTTCTTGCATGGCTTGGAACCAAAATTCATCAGATAAAGCTTATTTTATATTAGTGAGCTTAGTCATTAAAATGAAGATAGAGTGGTTTACACCATTTCTAAGTCCATGCTTACTTCTAACACATTTGGATGGGTCTCCTAAGATCAATTCTTTAGGATAACTTAAAGATTATCTCCATTCTCTAGGTAATATGATTTTAGGTTCTAACCTTTTCTCCAAATTTGTAGATTGTAATCCTTTGGTGACTTTACAATCTCTTTTTCTCCAGTCCTAGACCCTTCAGATTTATCAAATTCATCAAATATAACATGAGTGATACCCTTAACTACCAGTGTAATTTTATTGAATACTCTATAGGATTTTCTAACACTTCAGTATCCTAGGAACACTCCCTTATAAGACTTGGGGTCAAACTTTCCTAGTAGAGATTTCCCATTATTCAGAATGAACATTCTACATCTAAAGACATAAAGGTAGGAGAGGTTTGGTATCTTACACTTCAAGATTTCATAGGGTATGTTTTTTAGCTTGAATTTAATATTTACTCTATTCAAAATATAACTTGGGTATTCATCTTTTTTTCCCAGAAGTATTTAAGAAGTCAGTATTTAGTTAATATGGCCCTAGCAACTTCTACCAAAGTCATATCTTTTCTTTTAGCAATCCAATTCTATTGAGGGGTTCTAAGAGGTAAAAAAATTAGATCTATCCTAAGCTTCTCATAGTAAGATTCAAATTTATCATTCTCAAATTCTCTACCGTGGTCACTATGAATCCAAGCAAAAAATGACCTAAACTCCTTGATTGATTCTCTTTTGTGAGATAGAAATCTAACCCAAGTAAATCTCAAATAATCATCAACAATTATATACCCAAAGATATTCCTTCCTAGGCTTGTAGTGCTGACAAGTCCAAAGAGATCCATGTGTAGGACTTCTAAGAGTTTGTTAGTGTTATTGTCTTTGATTGAGAGGAAATAGTATATTTGACTTATTTTCCTAATTAACAGGCATCACACATGTGGTCTTTATTAAACTTTAGTTTTGGAATTCTTCTTTCTAAGTCTTTTTTGTTGATTTTTCTAATGTTTTTTATTCTTGCTTGACACAATCTCCTATACCATAACAAAGATTCATCAGCAACAATTTTTAGGCAAAAAAAAGTAACAGGATCAACACAATTTAAGTCAAGTAGATAAATAATATTAATTCTATTTTCTTGCAGCAAAGCATTTCCATTTAAGCTATTCATGTAGCTGATAGACAAAAATTTAATGATATGTCCTTTTTCATAAAGTTGGTTTATATTAAGCAAGTTTTATTCTAAGCCATCTACCAATAAAACATTTTGAATAATGAAATTCATAGGGTTGTTAATTATACCTAATCCAACAACTCTCCTGGTTGTTTTATCTCTAAGTGTTACCTTGCTTCTAGCTATGGCCTCCAGTAAAATTAATTCATCTACATCTCCAGTCATGTTCCATGAACATCCACTTTCCAATTATCACATGCTTTCATGAGGTCTTTTGTGAGAGCGCTCCTTCAAAATCATCAAATGTTAGATTTGGGAACCCAAATAGATTTAGGTCCCATCTTATGGAAAAAAGAATGAAATGAATGTATTTTATGCTGTGAAATTTGAAGTTTTTGTCTCCACACCAAATGTATTCTACATTGAACGATGCAAGTGTGGGAGATATGTCCTAGCATGGCACAAAAAAATATCTAACAATACGAAAAGGATTTACTAATCTATTTAAGTTGTGGTGCCTCTTCTTAGGTTTTAATGATGCATGCTAAGGTGTTGGATTATAAAACTCTTTAAGTGAAGGTGGTTTTTATTTTATTTCAGAACATTTCTATTATTTTGTAAAATTTTGTTTACACTTTTAAGAATTAGAATTTTTAGTTTCAATTCATGCTCCATATTATCTAATTCAGATGAAATAGTTTTTAATTTCTTATATGTAGTTTCTAATTCTTGATGTGATATTTTCAAAGAATTAGGCAGCTCAATTAGTTTAGAATGCTTCATGTTTAAAATGTTAAATTCATCTAACAAAGACATATAATTACAATCTAGAGTGGAATGATCTTTTCTTAAGCATTCATATATTTTTGCAAAATTGAAAAATCAAATTTATGGCTCTCATGTGATTTTTTAAGCTTCAAATATACATTATGAATTTTCATAAAAACTTCAAATAATTGATCATAAGTAATCTTATATACCTCCTCTTGATCAGGATGATCAAGAAGACCTCCTTCCATTATGCATAGGTTGGTTACCTCCTCTTCTGCTTTAGTTTTAGAAGAGACTAATGCTAAATCTGCCTAGAAAGTTTTTTGGGTCCTTTTCTTTTTTTTTTTTTTTTTTTTGAGAAAGCATAAAATG
Source organism: Dendrobium nobile (assembly GCA_022539455.1). NCBI lineage: Eukaryota > Viridiplantae > Streptophyta > Magnoliopsida > Asparagales > Orchidaceae > Dendrobium > Dendrobium nobile. Next base: position 32,230,125 of record CM039718.1, on the reverse strand, counting down.
CAATATTATTAACAGAAAATGAGCTAGAACAAGCACCCTATCGATTCCTCCTTTAATAAATTAAGAAAGATAGGAGGAATCTTATTCGAATTAACGTCTTCCCAAACAAGAGAAGAAAAAGTGGCATAGTTAGCACAAAGATCCGCTAACTTATTACTATCACGACCAATCCATTTACAAATGACATAATTGAAAATACTAGTAAAGGATAAGCCTTCCATACCTTGCCTTCCAGCAATGATATCCTTATGAATGAATTTAATGGTGTTGATATTATCACCTTTGATGATAATACCATTATACTCAAGCAACCAATCTTTGACCATTTCCTTAAATGTTGTAATGGCTAATAACTCCAATTGAGCTATATCCCAATGAATACAAGACTTTCCAAAAGCTAGCAGCAATCTACCTTTATGGTCACGGTAAATACCTCCTATACCTCCTTTATAAGATCCATTTAGCGAAGCATCAAAATTGAACTTTAACCAACCGGGTGGAGGAGGATGCCAAGATCTATCCATCATAATTTGTTGATTGACAACCAACTGGCCCGAAAACTGGGAGTTACAGGAAAAAGAAGCAGCAGCAGAAAAGAAAGCTTCAGTTGCAATATACAAAGAGCTTTTTTCATAATTTCCATAAACAAATTCACATTTGTCATTCCAAAGGAAGTATACTGAGTTACAGAACATATTGATCAAGAAAAGGTTTTGCTTTTCTAGCCAAATACATCTATCTTCAAGAGAATGGCAGATTTTAATCTCAAAACCCCAACTGTTTAGAAGACAGAACACTTTATTAACTTTATTACAGCTGTTAGTAATATGATATAAGTCTTCCATAACATTGCATCCTCTCGGACAAACACTATCAGCTTGTAATCTTCTGTGAGAAAGAAAGTTGAAAGTAGGAATAGAATTATGAAACATTCTCCACCAAAAAGTTTCCACTCTTGCATTGAGTTTAGCTTTTCTAATCCACTTCCAATAAATCTAATCTTTGTTACTACCTTCCAAAGACGAAGAAGCCAAGGCAAATATTGATTTTCCATATGCAAAATTAATTAACTCTATCCGAGCTTATAATTTCAGGACTTATTTTAATGTTGCAAATCAGTTTGACAAGATCACTACCACATCTCTTACCCAGTTCTTAAATATTCCATCTCCCTTCATTAATGAATTTACTGACAGAAATGTTTTGATCATTGAATTCTTTAGGGACAATGAACATAGGCCACTTATTGATCTTTTTATCCATAATCCAAATATCATCAAAGATATCAATACTATCTCCTTTAGCGATAATCCACCTGACAGCTGGACTGAGAGCCTTCCATCCATCTGAGATCAACTTCCAGGCTGAAGAATAACTTTTTCTTCTGCTGTTAGGATTCCAAATAACACCATATTTTAGATAAAGAATATTATGAAGCAAAGTATCATTATTTTGAATGTAATTCCAAGCTAACTTTGCTCTAAGTGGACTAATCTTTTTGAAGCAAGAGTGTAAACCACGACCACCCATCTCTAAGGGCTGAAACAAAGTATTCCAGTCCACATAATGGAGACCAAAAGCTCCATCCATTTTATTCCAAATGAAGTTTCTACAGTGCTTCTCTATCTCATATAATAAACTTTTTAGAATGAACGAGATAGTAGAATGAAAGGTCAGGTAAGAGAGCAAAACTGGATTAACCAGAGTGATTCTTCCTGCCAAAGAAATATATTTACTGCCCTAAATGTTGAGCATCTTTAACACTTTATCAATGATGATTTGGAAGTCTAGAGTCACCAATCTTCTCAAAGCAATCTTGGTTCCAAGGTAGTTAAATTCCTTAACCACCTTAAAACCCATAATCTGAGAAATAATTCTCTTCTTTCTTCTGTTAACAGACTTTCCAAATAGGATAACTGATTTTTCTTTGTTAATCACCTGGCCCGTCCATCCACATAATTTGTTTAAGATGGATTTGATGTCCTTAACATGCTTTACAGTAGCTTCAGCAAAAATTAAAATGTCATCTGCATAAAGCAGATGTGAAACCTTAGGCCCATTGGAGCTTACATGAATACCAATAGCATCATTCCTCTTTAGAACATTGGACATGAGAAGAGAATGTAGAGGAATGGAGATAAGGGACATCCTGTCTAAACCCACTTCTAGCTTCAATATGAGTTGAATGATTGCCATTAATTAATAACATGAAGGATGGGGCACAAACACATTCCATAATCAAGTTAACAAAGCAAGAAGGAAAACCACAAGTGATTAAAACTTTTTCCCAAGTTTTCCAATCCATGGAGTCATAAGCTTGTTCCATATCTATTTTAAATGAATCTAAACAATTAATAGCTTTCGAGTACCTGAATTTGTGGAACATTTCTTGGGCCAAGAGAGCATGATCATGTAAGGACCTCCCTGGAATAAAAGCAGCTTGCTCTTTAGAAATGATTTTTGGGATAGTAGAAGACAGTCTATTAACCAAGACTTTAGCAGCTATTTTGTAAACCGTGTTACACAAACTGATTGGTCTGCAGTTAGAAGGAGTAGATGGATTGCTAAACTTCGGTACCAGGACAACAAGTGTTTCTTTCCAAGAGTTATTCAATTCAGCTGTAGTGAAAAAATCCTGTAATGCCTTCCAGAGATCAGACTGTATAATCTTCCAATAACATTTGCTTCCAGGAGAAATGTAACTTCCTTATTGCTCAACAGCTAATTCCATTTCATTCAAAGAAAAATCTTTACTAAGCTGATTGGATTCTTCACTAGAAATTCTATTCCACGGTTCAGGCCAACCATCCAGACAACAGTGCCTTTGTCGCCATTTATGTTTAAAGAAATCAAGAAGAATTTCCTCAATTTTATCTTGTTGTTCCTCTAGGACTCCGTCTTTATTCTTTATACAGCTGATATAGTTTTGATTTCTTTTAGCATTTACAAAAGATTGGAAAAATCTTGTATTGTGACGCCGTCTATGGACCACTTTATCTTAGCCCGCTGACGCCACCAAGTATTAAGCCTGACCAAAGTACAATTTAATTTGTTGATCTTACATTTGAGAAGCCAAATCTCCTCCGCATTAAGATTACCCCTCTCTGCTTCTTTCATTTGAATCTCCAGAATATCATTTTTTAAGCTTTCTTTTAACTGCATCAGGTTTTTATGCTTTTCTTTGCTCCAGAAATATAAACTCCAAAGTGATCTCTTCATTTTGGAATTAAGAATTTGAGGAGAATTACCCTGATACTTCATATTCCAAGCTTTCTTAACAATAGCAAAAGAGGAGGGATTCAAAATCCATATATCTTCAAACTTCAAAATTCTTTTAGCTGAAGGGAAATTATGAAACAACTTTACCATGATCGGACAGTGGTCTGAAGCCACACTAGGAAAATGCTTGACCAACAATTGTTGAGAAGAATTCAATCCAGCTAAGTCAACAAAAATTCTGTCTAACCTCTCCATAATCCGTTAACCACCATTCTTGTTGTTACCCCAAGTGAATCTTGGTCCAACAAAGCCGGCCTCATAAAGGTCATTGCTAATAATAAATTGTTTCATCTCTTTTGAGCCCAAAGAGAAGTAAAACCTTCTACCTCCCCTTTTTTCTTCCTTTGAGAGAAGACAGTTAAAGTCTCCACCCAATACTAAGGGAACATCAGAATTAGAATAATCACTCAGCTTATCCCAAAGACTTCTTCTCTTGCAAGCATCAGTACTCCCATAAATGGTTGCCACCCTTCATTTCCCTTTGTTAGGGACATCTAAATAGCCAACAATAAACTGAGATGAGAAATCCAAAATCTTGAACGAAGCCACATTCTTTTTCCACAAAACTACAATACCGCAAGAGAGACCAATAGAAGGGACATGAAGAGAGTCCCATCCATTGCCAACTAAAGATAAAACGTGTTTGTTGTCAAAAGTATCAAGCTTTGTTCTCAATGGCCCCACAAAAAGGCATCATAATCCTTCACCACCTCTTTAAGATATAGAGAAGCTTCCTCTTCCTAGCTCCTCAACAATTCCAGAAAATTAAGGAATCCATTAATAGTTAATAGTGGAAATGATCCCCACTTTGACCTTCTTTTCATCTTCCATCTTTTTACTTCTATTAGCCAATTTGATATGTTCTAAATTCCTCAATTGCTTAGAACCTTTTGGTTTCTTCATGCTTACAGAATTTCCTCCATCTATGTTACTTCCAGTCAACAAATTAGCATTTCTAGGATCATCTTGTGAAGCTAACTCTACACTGGTATCATTATTGTCTACAGCCAGAACTTCCCCTTGTTCCAAATTTGTATTCAAAACATCAAATCTATTTTTAACAGTAATAGATTTAGTAGATTTATAATCCAAATCAATACAAGGTTCTGAATTAACTAAGCTGGAATGATTAGTAGTAGCCTCAGAGATATTCCAATTAATAGGAGACTTAATATCACTCTTCTCATACCTGAGTATGTCCTCATGATTTTCTATAGACTGGAGGCCTTGGCTTTCACAGTCCTTATTCGAATTCCTAGCATCTGAATTAGCCTTCCCCAAGCAATTCTGATTTTCTATAGCAGAGACAGAATTAACACCAGTATTAACTGTTTTGAAAGTATCTACTAAAGGAACAGTTGGAACCTCCCTGTTAGCAACATCCGGCTCAACCTGCTGTTTGGCCAGCCTTTGTTCCGAATACCTGAAGGTTTTTTTATCATATCTGACCTGAATTCACAGGCCATAATTGTCTCCATCTTCAACTACAGACGCTTCCATTCCTTCTATTACAGTTACAAGATTAACTGCCTTGGTATTGTCTTCCTTTATAACTGTCATCTTTCCAGTAGTCTTAGCCCCCTTGGAACAATGTATATCCAAGTGACTAATCTTTCCACAATTGAAGCAAAATGTAGGTAGTCTCTCATATTCAATAGTCTGATAGAATTTGCCTAGGTTACCTTCAACCCAAACTCCTAGAGGAAGCTTTTCATCAAGTTTGATGCAAACACAAACTCTAGTAAACTCTCTCCTGCCCCATTGAAACATACTGCCATCAATTAGACAGGGTTTACCTACCATGGATGCTATCCTGCAGACATTAATCTCATCCCAGCAATGTATTGGTAGATTCGAAAATCGAATCCACAATGGAGCAGTGAGGCCTTTGAATGATTCCGGTGAGAAAGCTGGAGACCATTTATCCATGCCCACTATATTTCCTCTCACATACCATGGACCCGTAGTCAAAACAAGATCAAAGCTATCAGGTTCTTCAAAAGCACAAAGAACACATCCCATTCCTAGCATAATTAAAAGGAACTTTCCAAAAGTACCCCATTGCCTTCTCAATTCTATGCTTATAATATGAAATGGGATATTGTCTCCAAATATTTTCAAAACCAGACACTTCTGCAATTTGCTGGAATTTTCTAATTCTTTCCCACGATGTAGCTTGACAACGAAGCCATTTTATAAAAAATCATTACCAAATTCTATATCAAAAACTTTGATGTTAGATTTTTTCCTCCAGGCATTAATTGTACCATTAACATTTCCTGATCTCTAAAGTTCTGCTTTAGTTCCTTGGACATTACAGTTCCCAAGGACTCTACAAATTCAAACCTTGAGCATATCCGAATTGCCTTGATTAACCGAATCCTTCCCCAATTCCTCAATCTTATCAATACTAGAATACTCACTTCCATGGATAAGATCCTTTGCTGGATTATTCTCCAACTTATCCAAATAATAGTTCTCATCCACCATGAAACCATTAGATCTCTTCAATTCAGATTTTTCAATTACAATGCCTTTGCCTTTGACAATAACTTCCTGAATCTTATTAGGAAGTGGAAAATTCATTTCCTTGATAACCAGAGGATGATTGAAATGAAGCTTGAGTTCTTGATTAGAATTTCCAAATGCGGGAGGAGAACATCCCGCATCTGAACAGGAGAAGTTCCTGGACAACAAAGAATGTTGACGAACATTCAAGGAGACACTGACAAGATGTGGCCGGTGCTCCTCCGACGACATATGGCCAGAGCAGGAATTCTGCAGATGGGAAAATTTAAATAGCCTTCAGAGGTTTCTTGAAGCGGGAAATTAAGATCTTTCAGTCCTTTTCTTGCCCTTCTTAAATTTTTTTTTTCTTCACCTTTCTCCTTGCTTATGTAAGCTTTAAGTGTTGGGAAATTAGACTTCACGTGCCCTGTCATCCTGCATTCAAACCATATAATATCAAAAAAAAATTGAACTTTTATTATTCTTACCTTTATTCCATTGTTGATGACATTTTTTGCTTCTTTTTTTAAAAGCTCTTAAATTGACTAGTCATCAGAACAATGTCACCATCATCTTGTTCAAAAGAGTTGCTATTATAATCTTTAGTCTTTAAGGCTACAATTTTCTCTTTTTTCCTTTCACTTGAATCAAGCCGCATTTGACTCACTCCTTCCTCGTTAGCAACGAGTGATCCAAGTAATATTTATGGAATAAACATCTCTTCCTAAGGCATGCAGGGAAGTAATAATCTATGTAAACCTAGTATACATTTTAGAAATAAATTCACTATGTTTCATGCACAAAAGTTCATAATCATGAAAAAGAATATTTAGCCTAAATTGTTATACTTTCTTTGTACCTTCATATATAATGTAGAGTTTGTCCCAAATCTCTTTACAAGATGAACAAGTACAAGCACACATAACATCCTCAGATTTTGAAACACAGAAAAAACAGTTTAAACATTTGGAATTATGTTGGATTAAATCTCTATTATAAATAGTCCCTTTAGAAAATGGTATTTCAATTTTAATGTCATTTACTAAAGGAAAAGGAACATAATATCCATCCTATATTATCATACATTTGTGATAATGAATTGATTTAAAAAGGTGGACATGTAAGTTTTCTAAAATTAAATGAAATGTTATCAAAAAAAGTTGGATTAGTGGTTGAATATCCTTCTCCGTTGTTTCTTTTTCAAAAGTTAGAGATTAATCTTTTCTCAAAAGTTTTTAAAACATAGCTTATGAATCCCACTCTGATACCACTTGAAAGTTCATTAGGGATATTAAACTATAAAGAAATAGTCCTGGGGCTAACCAAGTGGGGGGTGAAATTGTTATTTAAAAATTTTTTTAGTAAACAAAAATTTAAAACCCCTTGAAGTAAAAATATAACTAATTTTATAATAACAAAATCAGAGATTTCAAATATAGATCAAATTACAAAAAGGTGGAAATTAAAATGCAAAAAAAAAAAAAGAACACACCAAACTTTATAGTGGTTCGCTCAACTTGACCTACGTTTACTCCTTGGAAACTCCCTCTCCAAGTATTACACTAAATAGAAGTGACTCTCCCTTTTCTCCAACAATAAGGTGAAGAAGATCTTACAAAATATTTCCAATAACCCCGTGAAGCAGAGAACCTTGAATACTTTTACTCCTTGCTAAAGTAGGAAAATAACTTAGATATCCTTTTTTTCCCACCTTGTGTAGGAAGAAACCTAGGAATCCTTTTACTCCCTCCTAAAGAAGGAAAAGAACCTTGTAATTTTTTTTTCCCACTGGTGAAGGTTGAGAATCTAGATCTGATACTGATGAAGATCTCCCCAAGAGCCACCAAGGAACTAGATAAGCAACTTGAAGAAGATAAAGAACACCTTGCTTGGAGCAACTTTAGTGAATCCCTCACTACTCCCCCTCATAGGGATCTCTCTCCTAAGCTCTCCCTCTTCCTTTTCTATGCTCTCTCTTAGATATCCTCCGTAGCAACATATTATCTTAAGAGATAATGAGAGATCTTAAATAGAGAGCCTCAAAAGAAGCCCTAATTTAAAACTTTCCATCAACATGTACAATCAATAGATCATTTATAATAATTAGTATAAAATATCCCTTTTATCCATGATGATCAACTTTGCCATGTACGATCAATACAAGTATTTATACAGATCACCCTGTATGATTTTGTGATTGTCTAGGATGCTTAGTTCAAGATACTATATTTATCATACATTACGACATGGGATGATCGGTGGTGATCTAAATAAAGTCCCTCAACCCTTTCAAGAAGACGAGTATGATCTTTCGAACGATTAAAAGAAAATTATGTCTTTCATTATGGATGATAGGGGATCATCATACAAAATATAATAGATCTTATAGTACAATCTAAGTAGATCATCATATACAAAATGACTAAACAATCTAACCATAATTATTCTCCTAATTATTAAATCAATTTAGGCATGATTGTCATCAATCATCTAGGAAGATGATTATCATCCTGTACGATTGAACAAAATTTCAAAATTAAAATATTACCTAAATTTTTATTGACGGCTATTTTTTACAATTTGAAATGATCATCATGTATGATATGGATTGTATAATATGATTAGTTTTAACAAACATAATTAATATGGATTCCCTTATCCATAGCTTGATAGTTGGGAGGTCCCTATAGAGGATTTTAGTGATACATTATTAACTTCAAAGTTACATGATATTGATTTTTCGGGTAATGCTTTTACATGGAACCAAGGTACTATATGACAATGGTTAGATCATATTCCTTTTAATAATGTTTGGATTTCTAATTATCAAAAAACCCTCAATATTTGTCGAGAACACTCTCAGATCATGCACCTTGACTTTTGGACATTTCTATGAATGATATTACCACCCCTAATTTTAGGTTTCAAAATATATAGCTTTTACATGATTCATTTCTTACTAATGTTAAAGGTAATTGGAATGCTCCATTATTTTGCAATAACAATTATGTTGGTATTACTCGACATTGGCTTAAGCTCGAAAGTCTTAAGTAAAGTTTAAAATGTTGGAACAAATGTATTTTTAAGAATTTATTCTCTAATATTATGGAAGCTGAGAAATAAGTTAATTTAGCTGATAATGTTTATATGAATACTCCTTCAACGGATAATCAAAGTCTTTTAAATAAGGCCAAGGTTATCTTAGTTAATCTTTAAGGGTAAGAAGAATCGTACTGGAAACAAAAAGCAGCTTATAAGTTTTTATCTGAGGGTGATTGAAACATTAAATTTTATCATAAAAAGTTACTAGTTGTATTCAAAAGATTTCTAATCCTGAAGGTCAGCATCTTAAGTCTCTTGATTTGGTTTATGATTCTGGTGTTAATTATTTTAAGGAGGTTTTTAATAAAAACTTTATTCATGCTTAAGATTTTGATTTTTCTTTTATCATGTTGCTTGTTACTGAAGAGGATAACATTATGCTTACTAGAATTCCATCTGAAAATGCGATTTAGATGGTTATTAAAGTTATGAATACTGATTATTTGGTAGGGCCTAAGGGTTTTATGACCAAATGTTTTTTAAAAAACTTAGCATATCACTAAAGAGGATTTAATTAATGCTGTTATTAATTTTTTTAAAGGCAACCCTTACCCAAAATTTCTTACTTCTACTGCTATTATTTATAATCCCAGGATTGATGTTATTAACATTTGGAGTGATTATCATCCCATTAGTTTGTTCTCTTTTTGAACAAGCTTATTGCTAAACTTATTATGTATATATCAGCTTTAATTCTTCGTAATATCATCTCCCATGAACAAACTAGTTTTGTGAAGGGTCATTCAACCTTTGATAATGTTTTATTAGCTCAAGAGCTTATGCATGACTTAGAAGCAACATTTATGGGTTGGAATGTCATTTTTAAGATTGATATCACCAAAGCTTATGATAACCTGAATTGGAGTTTTAATTGCATTATACTTCAAGATTTTGGTTTCAAACATGATTTTATTAGACTCCTTAAGAGTAGTACGTAGCAATGTTTTTTCTCAGTGATTATCAATGGGAGGAATCATGGTTTTTTTCAAATCTACTCATGGCCTTAGGCAAGGAGATCCTTATCTCCTGCTTTGTTTATTATAGATGCTAAAATTTGTTCTAGAGGCCTTAATGATCTATTTAGAAGTCACCCTAACTTTCAATATCACACTATTGGTGGTTTTTTGTGACATATTTAAATTTTGCTGATGATTTTATTATTTTAATGAATGGTTCTAGGAAGATGCTTAAAATTCTTTTTAAATTTCTTGGTCTTTTTCAAAGGGCTAGTGGTTTAATTTTTTATCCTATGAAAAGTTGCTTTATTACTTCTAAATTTATAACTCAACCAAGAATCTATTCAATTATGGACATGTATGGTTTCTTATACAAGCATTTTCCCCTTAAGTACTTAGGCACTACTCTTTATAGAGGAAAAAAAAGATCTCATTTATTTGGAGATATTTTCTTTAATGATAAAAAAAAAAACTCTCTAGTTGGGCCTTTAATTTTCTCTCATTTGGGGGTAGGATAGTTTTGATTAAGAGTGTTCTTTGTTTGGTCCCTATATACTAATTTCATACTTTATCTCCTACTGAAAATACTTGCACTAGACTTGAAAGGAATTTTAGTAAATTCCTCTGGGGGGGCCAAGATAGTAAATCTGCTATTTTATGGGCCTCTTGGGGTAGATGTTTAGGTGTCCAAGATGAAGGCAAGTTGCATTTTAAGAATTTAAGTGACATGGCCCTTGGATTTTCTTTTAAACTTTGTTTTAATCTAAGGTTTAAGAATAGCCTTTGGTCAAAATTTATTATTGCTAAATATTATGTTGGTAAACATCATCTTAATTGTTTTTTCAGAAATGGGGATTCTCTCAATTGGAAAAGGCTTTGTTATATTAAATGTGAGGGTGAAAATTTTATTCAATGGGATTTGGGTAGCAGAGACATCTTTTTTTGGCAAGATAACTGGCTTGTTTATCTTTTATTGATAATTTACTCAGCACTCATACCTATAGTGCTTGTTAATTGGCTAATTTTATTCAAGATGGTTCTTGGAATTTAACTCATATTGCTGACATGGTTCCTGATTTTTTCATTGATCTCATTTTGAAAGTGCCGCTTCATTTTAATCAAAAAGAATGTATTTTATTAAATAAGTCTAATGATGGCAGCTTCGCATTCAAAGAGTTGTGGCATTCTATTAGGTATATTCAACCTAAGTCTAAGATTTTCTCTTCCCGTAGGAAAAAAGGTATCCTTGCATATTATTCTACTCTTTTGTGGAGAATTTACAACAATTATATTCCTATTGACACCATTTTAATGAAGAAAGGTTTCTATATTATGTCTAAATGTTAATGTTGTTACAGTATTGAGATCTGAATCATGTTTTCTCTGAAGGGAATGTAGCTCTTAAATTTTGGCTTTATTTTGACAACTTGTTTACCACTCAATTTTGTAACAATTATAACAACATCATTAATATCTTACATGATAGGGTGGTTCTTATCAATAGGCAAATTAGAATTGTGTTACCCCCCATTATTCATTGGTTTCTTTGGAAGAGTAAAAATGAGTCTAAGCATGAGAATATTAGTATGAATGCCTCATCCATTATCATCAAGATTAAAGATAAAGTGAGATCTTTTTTTATGGCTAAGTTTATTAATTTAGATTGTTTAAAAAATTCCACTCAAACTCCTAAGCACTTTGGTATTTTGGATGATGGCTCTAATAGACAATTTTCTAAAGGCATTTTAGTTGGATGGATTTAACCTCATATGGGATGCTAAAAACATAACACTAATGGTTCTTTTAATAGATCTAAAGTTTGTTCTGATGGTATCAGCTACGATTTCAATGGAAATATTATTGCTACATTTGCAGATCTCTCTAAGTTTACCACTGCTATTATGGCTAAAATTTTGGATTAAAGTATGGGTTACACATGCATTTCTCATGGGATTACTAATGTTTGGATTGAAATGATTGCTAATCTTGTTATTTATTTTATTTTTGGGACCAATATCTGTAATCAATCATATTTCTATATTATTAGGGAGATTAAAATAGTGGTTATCTTTTATTAACTTCTCTATAACTTATATTAATAGGGAAGGAAATGATGCTGCTAATTTTTTTGTTGAGTTGGGTAGTAATTTGCCTGACTATATGGAATATGTGGGATCCTTTATTCTGCCTAAGCTGATGGCCTTACTAGACTCGGTCATTTGGGTATACTTATGTTAGAACTATCTAGTTCTGGTTATTTTGATTATTGCTTGTTTAATTTTATTTTGGTTTTGGTTTTTTTGTTTGTTCTGGACAATTTCTACTTATGGAACTTTAAGAGTTGTATTGGTTATTTTAGCCTTATGAATCCAACTAAAGTTTTTTGGAACTATCAGACTCCTTTTTATTATATCAGTTAGTCGAGTAATAATGTTTTTTGGTTATTTTAATATCATCGAGGATGTGGGTGTCAATTCAACTTTATTTTTGTTTTTTCTTTTATTCCTATCAGTTGGGTTTGGCTTGTTTTGAGCTGTGATTGGAGGAATAACTATGATATCCATTTCCTTTTTTACTATAATTCTACTCATTGTGTTGATCCGAGTGAGATTTCTAGTTTTTTGGTTAATTTATTTGTTTCTTACATGTGGCTTCTCAGCTCCATTGATGGTTCTGTGATGGCTTGGAGAATGTGTATTATGTTTCTTTTGCTATTTATGTTAGCATCTAGGGCCTAAATGACTATCGTTCGGTTGTTGCCTATTTTATTTATGGTCTTGTACGGGGCTTTAGTTCATTATGAGTTGGGGTTGGCCTAGTCTTATTTTTCTACTATAACTGGGTTGAGATTTTATGTCATATTCTATTATCTTTTATCTAATTTTTAGGCTTTGTTTAACTTTCGTGGTTGGATCAGTGTAAGAATTGATTAGAATATTTATTTTGTTGGTTGAACCTCTCATTGCTGCTCACTTATTATTAGGTGGAGTCTCATGAGGAGTTTGGCTTTAGCTCTATCTTACCTTTTTCCCTTTGGGTTTCCTGGTTGTGTTGGCAAGTCTATGGATGTTTTCTATCCTGTGGTATAGATTTTAGATCTATTTTACAACAAGAAATCTTAGGTGGTGGCCCGCATCGATGGTGGTGTTTTATGTTTCAATTCTCCTGTTTGCACTTATCTCCTTGATTATTTGTATGTTGTTTTCCTATACTGCTATGGTTTGGCAAGCACTGGGATTAGTTTTGAGTGGTATTTGGAGTTACATCATGATGGTGATAATACTTCTGTGGCTAATTCAAACCCACTTGCTAATGCAAATCAATATGGAATTTTTCTTAAGTGGAATTGTATCCTCTATGGCTTGACTCGCTATGATCTATGGAATTGGTCCATTACTCGGTTGGGGTGGACAAACATATATCATAGCCTGAAGCGTTTTTTGGGATTTTTTTTCCTCATTATCATTCATTTAAAGTTGATATTTGTAGATTTAAATGGGGTTTATAAAAGAGATTTGAACATCAGTTTCATTTTCTACTATATGAATATGCATAACTTTTTCTTAGTCTAGAGTTTGATCTATGGGCTTGACTTTGTTAATTTATTTTTTATCATCTCCTTGTCTTTATTTTTTTTTTCTTTAGTGTCTTTGTAGGACTGCTTTATAGGTTTTTGGAGACTCGCTCTCATTTTGTGCAAGACCTGATATGTGTTGGAAAGGCTGTATTGAATGCGATCTATCTTTTCCTTTCCTTTTTTTATATTATATTATTAGGATGCTTTGTAATTGTGATTAGTAGGGATATCTTGCTCTTAATTTTCTTTTTGACTTTTATTATACCTCTTCGAAGCATTAGCGAGCTAGAGGTCCCTTTAAGGAACTTATACTCTTTATTTGATTTTAACATGTAGGCCCATCGGTGGGTTTTAACAAAAAAAAAATGACCAGTATGATTTGAAATCATCCTCAACAATTATATAAAAAATATAAAATTCTCTAACTCACTAAATTACTAACCCTAAGTGCGTGTGCACAAGGTTACTTAGTTTGGGGTCTATCAGGTACATGACTTGACTCAAGTAAGGTAAAAAGTATATTAAATTTTAAATTACATACAAATTGAACCATTGTCTACTTGATCTTGAGTTGAATTGCAGTGCAAGTGATCTTGTGGACCTGAAAAGTTAGTGAGTAGGGTAAATAAACCATATATGCAAGAATAGAAGTAATAAAAAGACAATATTGTTTGTTATCATCAAAATCACTATACTTGGGCCCATATTTGCAACAATCATTTCCTTTGAGAATTTGTTGCTACGAGCGATATAAAACTACATCATATAGCCACTAAAAATAAATTGGCAGATATTTTCACGAAACCCCCAAACTATGATACCTTTTAGCATGTTAAAGACTATACTATATGTCAAAATGTTCATGCTTTATTAAGGGCATAGTGAAATCAACAACATGTGCAGTAATTTGTTTGTATATGTTTCTATTTTTATTAAGTTTTTTTATTTATTTTCTTTTTTTATGATAATTCAAGCAAGTAGAAGTTGTTTAATCTTCAAACAAAAATCTACTTTCAAAATAAAAAAAAGTTCAAAAAACTTTAAAAATAAAAAAAAATTTACTCACATCATACTATATTAACCTCTTTCGTACTGTACGATAAGTACACCTATGTGTATTCTCACAATTCATGAATTCAATGGCCAAGATTTGACAAATAATTAGGGATCATATTATACAACCATCACATTGTACTACATAATTTGAGTGTCAACAATTATTGGATGACTTTAAATCAGTTGGTATGATAATAATTGCACTATTTTACTGTACAAAAAACTATTTATATTATGCAATATGTTAGTCAAAAAGTCATACATATGACTCCTCTAGATGAACGCCTTTTTTTAAGAACATTAGATATAATCCTGACCATCCTATAAAACTTGACCACCATTTTTAACATATTATCCAGATGAATTGAATTCTTCTGATAATACCATATGATACCCAAATATACTATACAATATGTTGAAAATTCTATAAATCAAAGGATTTTCTAAGGTTGAACTCACTAAGCATTTCAGCCCCCTTCTATCATTTCCTTCAAGTCTCACTTCTAAATATTCCCAATGGCCAGTGGCAAGTGTGACTATCAACTGCTCTAGGGTAGTTTCTCTTGTCATCTTGTTTAAAAACACCTAAAAATAAAGAATAATAAAGCAACATAAAGTTATTTCACAGGCCCACATCATAGAATTACCTATCCTATATCAAGCCACTCTTCATTATCAGGTGATTGATCCCTTCGCCTCAACCACACTTCAATTCCTTCTAACTTATGTATTACTTTTCAACTCAAAACAAGTTTTTTAATTATCTAGGAGTCTAAGATTTTAAGCATTTTTTCCATCCATGACCTCATATATCTACAAGTGTCTTATAGAGATTACCAAATTGGTCCTTGCTGAACATCTTCATTTTTCTACTGAAAGAGCTTATCCCCACAACATGAGTTTGATGAAGATGAAGAAATCACATGCACCACCACAACCACCTCCATGACCAGCATCAACTACAATACCTTTTCTCAAGTTCCATCAATATGACTCAATTATAGAATGACTAGAACATCTTGAGTTGAAGTCAGCCCAACTGTATCAGATGGTTACTCAATATTTGGTGTGGCTTCATAATGAATATAAGTTGCATTAGTAGTAGCATCATAATCACTAGTAGCTACAGAAACAATAATAAGATCCACACTAGCAACACCACAAGTAGTATGAGCAGTAGTGTTAGAAACATCATGCCCGGTTCAGTGAACAAATCTTTTCCCTTTACTAGTTCTTCCAGTAACCACCACGGCCAATGATCAGGGGCCCTCCTATTATAGTGTGTTTTTTTTTTTTTTTTCTTTCCAGTTGTGTGCTTTCTCCTTTTTGGTGATATCATAAGGGAGAGAAGGTTGTTGGTTATCAATATAACTATTTTTAATGTATTCAAAGTAGTTTTCAATTTATGTAATACTGTGTCTTATTGCTTTACTTTGTTATTTTTTCATTAAAAAATGACATAAAATTATAACCTAAAAATTTAGAAATATTTTTTCTTTAATTTTAAATTTATTGCTTAATGGGGGGAGATTAGTATAAAATATAACAAATCTTGCAAATATAAGCAAAATATTTTTCATCATAAAGAAAGGAAAGATTATTTAAATTAGGGATCATGAGCTTGTGATATTGATGTTAATAAACATTATTTATTGCCTTTTGATTTCTCCTTGTATTTATATTGTTTATATGTTTTATAGGTACCAATATTTTATGTACATCATACGTCAATACAATAAGATTAAGGGCTCAAGATTGAATATAATAGGATAAAATTTTACAAGAGTCTTTATTTTTATTTTCTTTATTTTATATTTCTTGAGTAAAGGATATGTAAAAAGTGTGTGATAACATGGCTACTGAGCACAAATAGATATAGGAGTGAGATAATTAAAGTTTAAATTGTTCTTCACTAATCTTACCATATGATCCAGATCATACTATTTAATTAGCTTTGAATAAAAATGTTTAAAATGACTAATTACATATTTAATATTTATAAAATAATCATACTGTACAAACCATATGGTATTATGCAATCAATGTAATTTGAAAAGCCTAGTTGCCAATAATATTTAGATAAGTAATTAATGTTTTTGAATTTGAACAAATTATACCATACGGTCCAGATTGAATTGTATAATATTTTAAATCTTACCAAAATTAATCCCCATAATTATTCATTCAAATCAAGGTTTAATTAATATTGCAAATGGTATTATAAGATATAGATTATACTGGATAATAGGTAGAGATAAAAATTGTCAAAACATAATTTTTGAACTACTCATATAGTATAATGTTAATTATCTAGATGAATGACATAAATGATTTCCAATCATCTTGAAGTTTGTCCTATATGATATGAAGAATATTGAACTAATTATACCGTACAATCCTCATATAATATTTTACTATTGGCATAAAGAAACTTGAATAAATCAAGCTAAAACTTTTCAAATTGTTCTAGACAAAATTGAATTTTATTGGAAAATTAGAATAGAAATTCAAAAATAAAACAAAAAAAAAATATTTTCTAATTAATTTTTATTACAAAAAGAAGAGCAGCAAAATTACATTATTTTTATTAAGCTCTTTCTGTTGAATTTATGATTGGTTTAAATAATATAAAAGTCTTCATCAAGGAAATTTAAAAATAAAACAATTCACCTCCCCACCCCACTCCACCTCTTAGTGTATCTATGGAAGTTAAATGTGGTTTAACCATCTCACTCGAACATTCAATTAATTCCCAATCAATGAAATTAAAACTTGACTAAGAGATCAATTCATAGAAAGGAAGATTACGAATTTGAATTGAATATTGATTCCAAAAAAAATTGATGAATACATTAATTGATGATTGATTCTCAGAGGAGTGAAGGTAAAACATTATTGAGAGATTGATTCTTGCACTGGAAAATTTAGACCTTGAATAGGAGATTGATTTCCAATAATAGATGAATGCCTAAATTGGAGATGTATTCCCAAATAAGCAAACTATTAACCAAACCGAGAAATTGATTTTCACACAAGAAGATTTCTACTTTGAATTGGTGATTAATTCCTAGATAAAGTTGAAAAGCCTAAACAGGAGATCAAAACTGAAAGGAGAAAATTTAGAACTTGACCAAGGACTAATTTTTAGACAAGAAGAATTGGTCTTTAAATGGGGGACCAATTCCCATGCAAAGATGAAATACCCTAATGATTGATTGATTCATAGATAAGAGAATTTAAAATCTAATTGAAAGATCAATTGTCATATAGGTAGATTTGGATTTTAAATGGGAGATCAATCCTAAATGAATGATGAATAACCAAATGGGAGATTGATTGTCTGATGAGCAAATTTGAAACCTTACAAGGAGATTAATTCTTAGAGTGAAAGATTTGGACTTTCAGGGAGAGATTTGGACTTTCAGTGAGAGATTGATTTCAAGACAAAGAAAAATCCCCAAATGGGAGATTGATACCAAGATGAGCAAATTTAAAATAAATTATAAAGATCAATTCTTATAGTGAAAGACTTTGACAAAACACTGGAGATTAATTCCAAAAGTAAAGATGATTACCCAACTGGGAGATTGATTCCCAAATGAGAGAATATAAAACCAATATCTCTATACCTAGTTTTACCGTTTGAGCCTAGCTCTCTTGTAAAATTTTAATAGCTTCGACTATTTAAATGTTATATTTATTTCGTTGGAAGATTATTATATTACATCAATCATTATAGTATTTCTTGAGATAAGCATAGGATGATGTTCTTTATAATCTATCAACTGATAAGAACCTTTTTATTATACATTTTCCACAATGAAAGGAACTTCTCATGTAGGTTAAAATATACCACCAATCTTTCAATGGGCCAAAATTGGTCTTAGTAGGACTAACACCAACTCATCAACTTTGAAAGTTCTTGGACGAACTAACTTTTTGTAAGCCTAGGTCATTTTAGCTCTATAAAATTTGATTTTCTTTTAAACTTGTAAGTGCTTTTCTTCCAAATCTTTCACCATTTCAAAATGGAGTTTAGCATTTTAATATGAAGTTAATCTTATATTTTGTTGTAACTCTTAGAAAAAGTTGCTGAGCTTTTAAAGGAATAATAATTAATGCACTAAAGACTAAAGCATATGGTGTAAACTGAGTTAGAGTTCTAAATATGATTATATTTGCACATAAGTCCTACCAACTTTTTATTCCATTGATGCTTATTTATATTAGGGATTTCATTAATATCTAAACTAGAGGTTTATGGAAGACCTCTGCTAATATATTTACCCAATGGTAATAGACGGTAGTGTCTTTAATCAATATTATGATGTCTATGAAAGCTATTAATCTTAGTACTTCTAATTAAAGAATAATTATCTAAGATAATTTGGGGAGGAACACTAAATTTATGTATGATATGCTCTTTGAAAAATCTCAAAACAAGATTAGCTTTAACTTGTCTCAAAGACACTACTTGTAATGTGTAGCAACAAATATAATCCTATTACCACTAGGGTATAGAGGATCTATTAGACCAATGAAATGTTTACTCAACCTTCAAAAGGATAGGAAGCACTTATTGGATGTAGGACATTCGGTGGCTAATGTAACACAATACGGTACACTTGACATTGTTGAAAGTGAAGTGGGACGTTCATACAGTCATCTATCATCGACTTCTAATAGTCTCCTATTTGATCGTCATCTTCATCTTTGGTCCATATTAGTTAGCATAACATGCAGTTTTTCTACAATCATTCACGCTTTTGATTTATTTTAACATCACAACCACATCTGATAAAATGATCTTCTGTATAGGTAGCATAAGAAAATGATCTTCTTTTGATTTAATTTACTATAGATTTATCATGAGGGATATTTTTTCTTACATTTATATGATGAAGGGTTTTCTTCAATCCACCACTTTATTATTCACTGCTAAAATAATTTCATCTCGTTAATCAATTTTATATTTATTTATTCAAAGTCTATTAGAGATAAAATTATTAGCCTTGTATTATATCTGGATTTGAAATAATTAAGTAATATTCATCATTGTCAAATGAATAAAGTGTGTCAAATCCAATACCTAATCTCAATGCATATTTGTCATATTTAGTAGTCCATAGATGTTCAAATTGTTGAGCTTCACCTCTGCTCCAATTTGATGGGATAAAACCGTGCTTAGCAAATTTATTTAAATAAATCGAGTATTAGTCAGAAGTTGTTTTATTATTTCATCCTTAAATGGATCATAGAGGTTTATAAGATTTTTATGAGGTTTAATAGCGGAGGATACAAAGTTTTTATTTTTGGTGTTGGGGTTTAAAGGAAGAGAGGCATTAACCCTAACCTTTTACATCATTTTGAGAAAGTGGTGTTAAAGTATTATTTTCTATATACCTTTTAACCTCTCCATTCAGATAAATCTAAATGATCTTCCCTATTGACTTGGTCCCTATCATTGTTTCTATTAGTTTCTAGAGAAATTTCAAACTTTGTCTAATCAATGATTTTCATTATTTTACTCATTATGGGTTTTTAACAATCATATATGATTCATCCTCCAATATTGAATCCAAATTAACTAGTATTGCAGGCTCCCTTATTTACATATAGTGATTTTCATTTCCTGATATATATATATATATATATATATATATATATATATATATATATATATATATATATATATATATATATATATATATATATATATATTAGTAATCTTTAACCTCTCCCTGGAGATGATTATGCCATTCTACTACATCTTTATAAGGGTGGGGAGGTGACCAATGATCATCATGTTTGAGATAAGAACACTATTCCTTTTCATTTTCTTTTTCACTTTCTTTCATTTCTTTTATTTATTTTTGTTCCTCTTCAATGGAATTTGGCTTTAGATTTTAAGGATTCCATTTCTAATAGTAAGGTTATCGAATGTAAAGCCCTCTTACTTTTTTTGTTGAATCCTTGCAAAATCATCTTATTAGAGTTGAGTTTATGATGGGGGGTTTGGAATGGGCTTTTGAATTATATAGATGTCTAGGTCTATATCACTCCTTAATAATGCTTAGGTTCATTTATATATAATGAACCAACAACACTTAAATTCCTATTTGAGTCAAAAAAGTAGTTTTGAAAATATTAGTTTTCTTTGTGAATTTTAAGACAATTTTGAATTTTAAAATCAAACACAACACTATGAATGATATATCACTCCGGAAAGTGAAGATATTATTCCTTAGTGGGTTAAGTTAATGAAGCCAAAAATCTCACCCTGATTGTAATAATCAAATCCGAGAAAGAACTATGTATGACCCGAAATGGTCAAAATGAGGTTCTACTGTATATATTTATTATAACCTGAATAAAAATATCATTATTTTAAATTCAAAAAACACAATGATAAATGATATATCTCCCTGAGGGAAAAAGATATCACTTATAGTCAATCATCTGAATAACACGATAATGATCGTCGTTGATCTAACTTTTACAAAACAAGACTAATTAGTTTTGAAGTTGATTTAAAAAAAAATGGATGTGGGTTCTAAATTTTCTATGAATCAAAGCTCACATAGTGGATTACATCGTAGAAAACAAGGGTGTCCTATGAATACTCTTGATTAAAATAATGATTAAAAGTCTACTTAGAGATCTTCTAGGAGTGATATTAAAGGATGTGAATTTTGAATTTTGATTGGGATGGATCAAATTTTGAACACTTATTTCCAGAGTCAAAAGAGGAAGGGTAGGAGGCACTTTTGAGATTTTAAAATAAATCTTAAGTGCCCTAATTTAAGCTAAATATAGGGCTTTAAATTTTGGATTGAGAAAATGTTCAAACTAAGTTGAATAATTTACTAAAAATTTGGGATCATAATCCCGAAGGTTGGAGTCTTATTCTTTAAAATCTTTCTCAGAACCTAAATTTAAATTGAACACTAAACTACAATAGCCTAGACCTAACAAATGCAGTGCAAAGCCTGGACTTATCCTAGCTAAGATTGTGGAGCCAGCTAACCATCTAGTCGATTATAATATATGAGTGCATTAATTTTCATGAAAGAGTAGTAGGGACATTATTATTAAAGCTTTAAAAATTAGGACTAATGTCTAGAGTAAATCTTAATTAATCCCTTCACTTATGTATGGTGAGAATGGTTGAAATAAATGTAATTAGAATTTAAGACACTTTTATATTTGATTTTAATGTAATAAATGCTAACTAACTCGATAAAATGCATAAAACTGATAAGTATCCATTTTAAAAAAGGCTTAAAAGTCATTACCCTAGAGATTGTATAATATCGCAAATAGATCTGCATACTTAAAGGCCAAGTTGTCTTCAATAACCTGTAAGCTGGGATGCGCCTAACAAGGAAGAGAAAGTAAAAATATGATTATGCTGACTCTCGACTGTCCCTGACTTAGTTGTTAAATCGTTAGAGTTTCTATATTAGCAAAAAAAAATTAAATGATTTAAGTAGAAAAAAAATTTAATATACCCTCAGAAGCCTCTACGTATCCCGACCAAAATAAAATGGCATGTAACTACCAAAAACTAGGAAAAATAAGCAATCCTAACCACAACAAAAAATAAATCAAAAATGTAAATTAATTAAATTAATTCTACAAAATAATGTGCATATGCAAAATACCCCTTTATTATAAACCAAAATTTGCATAAATTAAAAGTGGTAGGGCACCAATGATAACAAATTTGGATTCTATTCCGAAGATCAAAACAAGTTGACTTTGATTGGGATACTCTTTTCCTTCAACTATTCAGGCTCCTTAGATTCATCGTATCTGAATACCCAAATGAAAAAGAAAACTCTTCCCCAGAATGGGAGGTTACTCTTTTAACTTTGGGTACTAAAACTATCCAAATTTGGGCTTCTAAATGGAAAAGGAATGTCCCCCTAAGGGGTCCTTTGCTCTTTGGAATCCAATATTTCATATCGATATCCTAACTCAATGACTAACTTTCACAACTTGATACATTAAACAAATTACATAAAAAATAAAAATATTTAAGATAAAATCTAGACACTTATGCAAGGTTATCCAAAGCATGTGAATCAAATAAATCCTATGCAATATATATATATATATATTATATATATATATATATATGTAGTAAAAAGTAAATCACACTTAGCATTATTTCTATTTATTTGGGGGCTAACTAGTAGAAACACTTATAGTATTTATATTTAATATTAATTTAGCCCCATTTTGTTTCTTTACATGAGCGTGGCCACCTATAGAAAATCTCGTGAGCAATAAGATTGTTCCTAACCTAAGAATAAACTATCATCCATCACATCAAATCACATATTGCTGTTAAAGTAAGGAAACACTCATGTCTATCAATTTTCAATCCCAAAATGTAATAAAAACTTGGAAAATCTAGTACACAGTAGTAAGAAGTGTACACCATCCTAGCCTAGACTAGAGTTGAATGTCGTATCAAACCATCAAAAGTGTTTGAGGTAGGCTGAGTAGTTTGGGTATCTCTTAAGCTGGTCAATTTGTTGATGTTATCTAGTGTTGGAGTTTGTTAATAGTCAAAAGGAAAATTTATGTTTGAATATAAATATTAGTGTACTAAAGCTTAATTTAGGTTCTTTTTATTTGTCAAAGGGTTACTACTTTTGTTTCTCACTTTGGCTAACAAGTTTATTTCACCTTCATTGGAGATAAACTAATAGCCTTGTAAGCTCGGGTTACCTAGTAGTAATCGATGTTAATTAAGATGATTTACTTAGCTAATGATTAATAGTTGATAAATTTTATTTGATTAATTAATTATATAATTACATAATTAAATTATGATTTTCATGAATTTTAATTGAATTACTAAATTTTAGAAATTCGGATTATTTAATTAAATTAATTATGGTGCCAAAATTTGACTTTTAAATATATGCAATTTTTAGAATTAAAGTATTTTTCATAAATATTAGATTTTAAGATGAGCAATTAGACACTAAGTTCGCTTAATTTGGAATTTTTAATATTAAGCTACAATTTTTTGAAGTTTTGACTTAGTTCTAAGCTATAATTAATAGAAAAGTTTACCTTTTGGCTTTAAATAAATTTTGGAGGTTTGACATTTTTAGAAAATACTATATTTTAATTGAAGTTGAAGCGCATAAATTTTGAGTGAATTTGAATTCTTTAGAATTAATTATAATTTTTTAAAGTTTAGGTATTTTCATAATTTTTAAAAATATATTTAATTAGAGGGGATTTTTAGAATTTGATCCAAATCATTTCCAAACTCCTTAAAATCTCCCCAAAGGTCAGAAATAACCTAAGGGGATGATTCCAACTGTCCTAGAATTGCTTCAAATTTTTAGATATTCCTAATAAATTAATCTTATTAATTGTGAATCTTCCTTAAAAATTAAATTAATACTACATTAAAGGTCTGATCATGGGGATGTTATTTTTCATGGATTAAGGGTTTAATTATGAGCAATAAGTGAACTATTGTTTATTTCTAATATTTTACATGAATTAAGTAAAATTTGAGGGTTGTTTTTGGGCTTTCTAGTTGGTGGACCAAATAGACACCAATTCTAGTGAACCATGGGCCATGAGTTCATCTGACCTCAAGGCCCAAGCTTTCTAAATTTGGGCACAAGTTAAATCCCCTAAGGTGGTTAAACAAATCACCAAAGGTAACCACTCGGTTACCTTAGAAAAATCCTTACTCACTGTCTAGGGAAAGGGAGGGGGTGCAGCTAGTGGCTTAAAAGTTCCTATTTTAAATATAATTAATATACCAAGTCATAGATCCTAAATCCCATTCGAATGATTATTAGGCTAATTTTAATTTATGCATTAAATAATAACCTATAAGTTCAAATTAGCTCAAACATTCTCATAGACAATTCAAACAAGGGAACTAAAATTTTGACATGTCAAAAACATGCCCAAATTCAATTCCCTAAAGTCTCAAGTTACTGTGAGTTTAATTTCATAAGAAAAGTCAAAACTTCCCTTAGGATAGCTACTATAATTAACCAGGTTTCATGTAGAATCACAACTTGAGACGAGAAGGCTTTTGAAGATCTTCCTGAGATCTTTCCAATGAGCATAACAACTCTTAATTTTGTAAATAAGGCTGAAAAATATGAATTTTTGAAGTTTTGCTCAATATCTTGCAGAGTTAAATGACAATTTACATAATTAGCTATTATTTTATACATGGGAACCATCTGATTGGAACGCTAATCATTGAGGCTGACTTTATAAATGTGGAATAAAATATAGTCATTAGATCTTTGATCAAAATATTGTGATCTGATGGGCTCCAAAACTACCAAATATAATCTGAATCATTGATTGAAATCAGTAGCTAGGATTACGTCATTAACCTCCTCATAATCCTAAAGATGTACATGTTCTCCAATATGATTCGAGAGATCCTGCTGGTTAAATCTTTTTTTTTTTGGTTAAAACCCACGACGGAGCCTACGCGTTAATATAAAAATTAGGATATAGAGTCCTTAAAGGAAACCATCGGCTCACTACTGCTCAAATGAGCTACAAAACAAAGGTAAAGAAAACCTACGAGACAATTGTCTCCACTACCAAAAAATACAAGGAAACCTACTAACATTCTACTGATGCTAAAGACTAGCATTGAAAAAAGAAAGATTAGAAAATAACCATAAAGCTCTGTCTTTCTGCCAAAAAATTTGCTTCCTGACCAGCTTCCTCTGCAAAAAGGAAAACTGTAAAAAAGAAGGCTACACACAAAAAAATTTATTAGCAAAACATATTTGAGAAAAGGAATAAGTAAATAATAGATAAAATAGACCCAAGTGAAGCCAGTCTCAGAATTTAGATCATAAGAGCTGGTACAATCAATATACATAGCCTCATTAAGATTATCCACGAGCTTCTCAATCCTACCAAAAGCAGTCCAGCAACACCTACTCAGAGTCTCACTGACAAAGAACAGGTTAAAGATTAAAAAACACTTGTAATTCAAGATAATCCCAAACAGAGCATTATAAACTAAAAAGAAGATAACCACACAATAACTAGCAAAATAGAACTGGCACGACTAACTACTCCCCACAGAACAGTGATAGAATTCTAGCATATAAAACCATCTTGGCAAAGACACCTAGGAATCCATAGAAAATGGTCCAAAAACTGCAAACCCGAGAGCCTAGTAGCTGCATAGAATCAACAAAAATAGTAATTAGAAAAGAAAGACTGTAGCCCGACAAAATCTCCAAAACACCACCAGGTAGGAGAGCGACAAAGGGACAAACCCTCAGCATCCACACTAAGAAAATCATTGCTCCCATTTAAAATCTCAAGAATAATTGCAACACAGAGGCCACCATATAAAAGAAAATCACCAAAAAAGAAACCAAAAAATGTCTAGGTTAAAATCCAACAACCACGTACCAGCCCCAGAAAATGAATCCAGTAAAATAGCCCAACATCACATAAACAATAGCAACAAACCAACTCCTAGAAGACAGGAAAGCAATAGGACATAACAGCATACAGAGAATGAAAGAGTTAAGTGCTAACATAGGAGATACCACACGCATCAAGATAGAGCAGACCATTAAGATGAGTAGGTATAGATGATTTAATAAAATTAGTAAAATAATTAAGATTACACCCATGATTAGCAAGCCAAGAAGCACATGAGTTACCAGCCTTACCAATATGAGAGAAAGAAGTATTTATAAAAACCAGCAACTTCTTATTTTCACTAACAATATAAAAAATATTCGGGCTACAGCACACTTCATCCATAACCTGAAAAAGAGTGATATTAAAACCCGAATTCACCTCAATGACCAAATAAATTAAATTTAGAGGTATGCAAAGTTGAATAGAATAAAGAATGGCCATACTATGAGCATAATCAATATTACTATTATGAACGGGGCCCGCAAAAGCCACAACCATATGGACATTAGAATTCCTAATCAAACCACCACAACTAGCACCATACTCTGAATGAAAACCATCAACATTAAGTTTAAAAATGTTAGGAAGAGGCTTAATCCAGTAAATCACATTGATAGCAGCAGGGGCCTTCTTCCAACAAATCCCCAAAGAAGAGGAAATAAGAAAGTAATTCTTAAAACTTTTAACAGTATGCAATTTGCCAGCCACAAGAGATAAGATCTTGTCTTTAACCCTTTGGATAACATTGAGGTGGTTCATCCTAACTCCATTTAACATGGAGTTATATCTCTGCAGCCAAATAAACCAAAGAATAAGGGAAGGGATAATATTGCAAATGTGACATTTAGTATCAACAAACCAAGACTTAAGTAAAGTGTTAAGGGGGAGATGAGCATTAAAACTAGTTAATTGAAACAAATCATCGAGGTAGACCCAAGTTCTAATAGCCATAGGACCAAAGACAAACACATGATGCATATTTTCAGTATAAAACAACATTGGCATTTCGAGGCAAGATTGAAACCTTTTTTAATGAGATTGTCCACCATAAGAATAAATTCATGAAGAACTCTTCAGACAAACACTGAAACCGTGGAGGCGATGCTCTTATGCCAAATGTTAGAAAAATTCCTGTCCAAGTTACCTTTAATTCTAAAAGAATGCCAAGCATTCTTAAGATGAAATTCCCCAACTTTAGAAAAATTACACATAATAATAACTTTAGAATTTAAATTAATAGGTAGGTTAAGAATTCTCAAAATAATGCAATTAGGGATAAAATTAGAAAGCTTCTCATAATTCCAACAATTATCCTTGAAGAAAAAATTAACTTTAACAGAAGAAGAGGAAGTAGAGTGCAATATAGAATCAATAGAATCCTTACCGAGCCATTTATCTTGCCAGAAAAAGATGTTGCCTTCACCAAGTCCCCACGAAATAAAGGGCTCCACCTCCCATTTAATCTTAGAAAGCCATTCCAAACTTTAGATTCACCAGGTTTAGACGACATATTGGTAGGGTGATTACCCACACAATATTTAGAAATCACAAATTTAGCCCAGAGATTCTCCTTATAATGCAACATAAACCAAAGTTTAAAAGAAAAAGCCTTGGCATTGTCAGAAAGGAATTTGCAACCAAGACCACCTTCAGCCAACACACCACAACATTTCTCCCAAGAAGCCCAAGTAATTTTTGAAGAAGAGAGAGTACCCGTCCAAAAAAAACTTATTAATAATCTTGTGAATCCTGCTACAAACAATTTGAGTAGGAAAAATAATCTAAAACATATAGACAGGTAAGGTGTAGAGAACACTTTTAATTAAAGCCACACGACCAGCAAAATTAAGAAAGTTAGAATCCCATGATAAAAGCTTATTATGAACAGAAGAAACAAGATCATTAAATAAGAAAGTTTGTCTTCTACTTTTAAACAAAGGTACACCAAGATACTCGATAGGCAAGTTAGAATGAGTAAAGCAAGTAACATCTTTAATAGCAAGAATACGATCATTGGGAATCCTTTTTGAAGTAATAAAACAACATTAGTTTTTACTAAAAGAGAGACCACTAACTAACTAAAAAATATTGAAAAAAACCATGATTTTAAGAATTATATTAATAGTAGCATTAGTAAAAACAATGAAGTCATCAGCAAAACACAAATGGGATAAATGAAAGCCTCCCACACTTTAAAATAAAGGCTAGGATTAAGTTCAAATAAATTGGAGAGACCGCTAGACAAAAAATTCAGGTGCAATGATAAAAAGAGCAAGGGAAATAAGATCACCCAGCCTTAAGCCATGGGAGGAGCTGAAAAAAACCGTGGTTAGAACCATTCAAAATAATAGAAAAAATAAACATTTTTAACATAGTTTTTAATAAGAATAATAAATAGAGTGTTAAAACCAAAATGATCCAGCATAAAGTAAAAGAACTTCCAACTAATGTTATCATAAGCCTTGGTAGTATTAAACTTCAAATTAATATTACCCCCTCTAACCCTAACATCCCAATCTTGTCTCAATTCTTGAGCCAAAAGAATATTATCCAAAATAGCCCTACCTTTCACAAAGCCCATTTGATAAGGAGAGATAATTTTAGGCAAAATCAAAGATAAACGATTCAAAATAATTTTAGAAATCAATTTATTGAAAAAAGTATAAAGACTATTAGGCCAAAAATCATTCCACATTTGAATAGAATTACTTTTAGGAATAAGCACAAGCGAAGTGGAAGTAAAAAATTTGGGAATAGGATTACCAGCAAAAAATCTAAAGAAGCCAAATAAATATCTTCATAAATACTATGCCTACTTGTTTTAAGGAAAAGAGTCATGTAATCATTAGGACCCGTCACAAAATCACTATTCATTTTAAAAATAGTATCTTTAACTTCTTCCAAAGAAGGAGGGGAAGAGAGGAAAACATCATCCTCTTCAGATAGTAGGTTGGGAATAAAAGAGTGATCCGTGGCCTGAATAGGAGTAAAAGCTTTATTAAAGTGGTTTTTAAAATGACGAATAGCTAAATTAGCAATCTCATCACTATCATTAGAAAATGGGCCATCCTCTCTTTGAATGTTGGTGATACTATTCTTCATTCTTTTTCTCTTAGTTAAAGCATGAAAGTACTAAGTATTATTATCACCCTCAACCAAGTGCTTAGCAGCAGCTTTCTGCTTCCAAACAATCTCTTCCTGAGCTTGAAAGTTAAAAAGATCAAGTTTAGATTGATTTTTTTTTTTGTTGAAGAAAGCAATTTAATGCATTAAGAATCAAAGAAACTAATTACAAGTAATAAAAGGATCACATTCCTCCTTGATAAGGTTCCATAATAAGGAAGGAATGTTTTCCAAAGAGCAACTATCAAAATAAAAACTATCATCTAAAGCAAGGGTAGCACAACAATTAGCTACCTTATTACAATTTCTAGAAACATAATGAAAAATTACCTTATTGAAGTCCTTTAATAAGCAAAGATCCTTATAAGACCATCTATCCATGAGCCATTTATTCTTCTTCTTCAAAGAATCATGAATGAAATTGATAATATTTACATTATCACTCTCCACAATATTTCCTTTGCATTCAAGCATTCAATCACAAAGGAAGTCCTTGGCCGCAAAAACTGCATCAAGCTCCAATTGAGCTATATTCCAATGAGTTCTCTTTTTCCCAAAGCACTGATGAATCTGCCCATGTGATCACGGAAAATGCCTCCAATCCCAGCTTGATTGGATCCAAGTAGAGAAGCATCCACATTGATTTTAATCCAATCCTTTGGAGGGGGCACCAAGGATGAAGGGACTCCCTAGGGAGATTAGTGCCCCAACTTACAAGAAAAGGATTAACATTGGAGGTAGCCAAATAAAGAGCATTAGCTGCAACTAAAGAGCTCGGTATAGCAGTTTTTTGGTGCTGAATTCCATTTCTATTCTTCCATGACAAGTAAACAATTGTCCAATAGAGTTTCACCATTCCAGAATTTTGAACCGTTAGAGCCTTTAAACTATGCAAACAATCATCCAAAGAATTGAAGAAAGGTATTTGAATACCCCATTCACGAATTCTCATGATTACCTCAATCAAGTATTTACAATTAACCATGATATGCTCATAAGACTCAATGGAATCACAACCTCTAGCACAGTTTATAAAATCTGAAATTTTTCGGTTCTTTAAAAAAACATTAGTTGGGATTGCCTTTTTGCCAAGTCTCCACCAAAAATTTTCCACCTTCTTGTTTAGTTTTAGCTTCATCAACCAATTAAAGAACCCATATTCATCATCACTTAATCTATTACAGACAATAGATTCAAAAGAGAGAGCTGAAATGGTCTTGCCCGAACACCAATTAATCAATTCAATGTTGTCATCAACCTCTATATCAATGCTGATTTGGGAAATGATCTCAATAATTTCTTGATGGAAAGCTATTTGCAATTTGAAATAATTCCAATCTCCATTGTTTAAAAGGAACTCACTAATTGTGGCATTCTCAAGATAAACACAATTGATAAAAGTGGGCCAACGGTTTAAACATTTATCATGCAACCAAGTATCATTCAAAACATTGATACTCTTTCCATTGCCAATGTTCCACCTAGTAATATTCTTCAAAGCCTTTACTCCATCTAAAAGGGTATGCCAAGCACTAGAGCCAGTTTTACGGTGAGCTTCATGTAAAATGTCATCCCCATATTTGTGCTTCATGGTTTTGTGAAATAAAGAGTCGGGTTTTTGAAGAAAATTCCAAGCCACATTGGATCTAAGAGATCCAATTCTAGATAAAGGGGAATGTAAACCCAACCCACCAAATTTCTTTGGTTTACATATCTCATCCCAAGCCACATAATGAATACCCCTATCACCATTTTGTTTATGCTAAATAAAGTTTCTACAAAGCTTTTCAAGTTCAAGAAGAACTCTCTTGGGAATTAAAGAATTTGTAATGAGATAGTTTGGCATAGAAAGTAAAGAGCTCTCAATAAGAACAATTTTACCTCCCAAGGAAAGAGATTTCCTGCTCCAAGCATTTAACCGATCCAAGACATTGCCAATTAGCTCCTGAAAATCAGCAATTTTAAGTCTTCTAAGAGCCATCTTCACACCAAGATAAATCATTTCCTTCACCATTTTAATGCCCAGCAAATTGGTGATTTTCTTCCTCATTTTCTTTCTTACATTTTTCCCAAATAAAATCTGAGATTTGTTAAGATTAACTATTTGGCCAGACCAATTGCAAAAGTCCTCCACAATTTTCTTCATCAACTTTGCCAAAGAGGAAGTGGCATGAGAGAAAATTAGAACATCATCAGCATATAACAAATGAGTAATCCTAGGTCCTCCAGAAGAGATTTGAATACCAAGATTTTGACCTCTTTGATTAATAGCATTTGACAACAGTTGGGAACATAAAATAAAGAGATAAGGTGAGAGTGGACATCCTTGACGAAATCCACTATAAGCCTTAATCCAATTTGAATTAGAGCCATTAATAGAAATAGAGAATCTCACCTCAGTAACAAATTCCAGAAGCAAATTAGAAAAGTAGTTGGGAAAGCCATACCAAATAAGAGTGTGATGAAGAGTGGCCAAACCCATACTATCATATGCTTGCTCCATATCAAGTTTGATAGCCATAGCTCCTTTTTTATGCTTGGAAACTTTGAACTTATGAAACATCTCTTGAGCTAAGAGACAATGTTCAGAAATAGATCTACCATGAAAGCCATCTGCTCTTCTGAGACCAATCTAGAGATAATCTTCTTTAATCTATTTACAAGCATAGAAGCAATAATTTTGTAGTTCATTTGACAAAGGCTAATGGGACGGAAATTTGCTGGCACCAAAGGATTTTTAATTTTAGCAATCAAGATAATAAGAGTATCCTTCCATTCTCTACACATTCTACCAGTTAAGAAGAAGTTGTTAACTGCATTCCATAAAGTGTCCCAAACAATGCTCCAAAAGCTTTTGTAAAAAGAGGAAGTAATCCCATCTATGCCAGGGGATTTATTATTACCTTGCTGGAAAACCGAGCTCTTCAACTCTTCAACCGTGAAAGCTTCATTAAGCATAGAGTTATCATCCACCATAATTTTCTGATTTTGTAAAACTGTTGGCCAATCCGTCAGCTTGCACTCTTTAAATTGCCATTTTTTTTCAAAGAAATCAAAGAAGACTTTTGGATTTGATCTTCATCAACTACTAACTCATTGGTTTCATCCTTTATTTGATTAATTATGTTTCCACTATTACGGGCAGTAGCAAAATTGTGGAAAAGTTTAGAGTTCATGTCACCTTCTTCATGCCATATAGCTTTTGCTCTTTGGTTCCACCAAGTAGATAACCTTCTTAAAGTGACATTGAATTCATGAACTTTAAACCGAATCAATTTGAGATCCTCCTCATTCCAATCTTCACCCAAAGCCTCCTTCTTTTGAAGTTCTTCAATCTCTTCCTTCAGTTTTTCTTTCAAATTGTTTAGATTTTTACATTTGTTTCTACTCCAAAAAAACAAAGCTTTTAGAGTTCTATTGGTCTTCTTTTGAAGAATTTCACTCTCATTCCCCACATCTTTCTTTTTCTAAGCATAATTAACAATGCTCTTACAAGCTGGATAAGATCTCCAAGTGTCTTCAAATCTGATAATCTTGGACTTGATTCTCAATTCAGTATCCAATTTAAGAAGAATTGGACTATGATCAGAAGCAATTCTAGCAAGGTGTTTAGTAATGGCTAAAGGAACTTTCTGAATAGCTGAAGAGTTTAAAAGACAACGATCTAGCCTCTCCCAAATCCGAGAGGTCCCCTCTTTATTATTACACCAAGTAAACCTTGGTCCAATGTAGCCAATGTCATGGAAATCATAGTTCACCATAAAGCTTTTCATCTCTTTAGGACCTTTAGAAAAAAGAAATCTTTTACCTCCTCTTTTATCTTCTTTGCTTAGAATACAATTGTAGTCACCTCCAATAATTGAGGGAGTGGAAT
The DNA here is from genome assembly GCA_022539455.1 of Dendrobium nobile. Lineage (NCBI taxonomy): Eukaryota > Viridiplantae > Streptophyta > Magnoliopsida > Asparagales > Orchidaceae > Dendrobium > Dendrobium nobile. The sequence goes on along the minus strand of CM039718.1, from coordinate 32,197,190 downwards.
CCTCCATCCAATCTTCAAGTTGTTTCCAAAGTTTACCTCTATCCACACAAGTTCTACTACCATAGATAGTAGCAATTCTCCAAGTTCCCAAAGTAGGAATTAAGAGGTCACCAATAATAGCTTGAGAAGAAGTATCTTTAACCATAAAAGACACCAATTTCATATTCCAAAGTACCAAAATCCCACCAGAAGAACCAATGGCCGGATGATGCCAATACTCCCAATCCTTTCCAATAAAGCAGTTAATATCCTTTCTAGTAAAATTTGAGACCTTGGTCTCCATAAGACCAATAAAGAAGACATTATGATCCCTCACTAACTCCTTCAAATATAGGGAAGCTTCTTTCTTTCTAGCTCCCCTACAATTCCAAAACAAGACAGAATTCATTTAAACAATTAAAGGGGATTTCTCCCCAATAAAGGAACTCCTTCTTCCATCTCTTTTTTTCTTTTTGAAATCAGGTTCAACCGGCCCAAGAGATTTCAACTCTTTGGCCAATTTGGTCTTGGCATTACTACTTTGAACATTCACCTCCAATTGAGCACCTCCACTACTAGCTTTATCTAGTTCATTTCCTTTTGAATTACCATCTTCACCATCATCCTTATTTTCATTATCTTCATCACAGTTGGAAAGCACAGAAAAGCTGTTAAGAACTTGAACATCACCTGATTTTTTTTCCTTCATTACCATCAGCTGCATACTTTGCTGAAATTTCCATTGCCGATCCAGCCATTCGATCAACTCCAGCTTCTTCACTGAATTCTTCAGTTCCCATCTTCAAATTTCCATTCTTTTGAGCTTGCAAAATACCATTGTTTTCCTTATGCATCTTCTCTCCCACAATATTATTTCTTGAAGGATTTTTGTTAAACTTTCTGTTGTTTTTGAATTGCACATGAATCCATGGCCCAAATTCTGAACTGTTAACAGAATTTGATCCATTAGATACTCCTTTAGCTTCCACAACTTTGTCTTCATCTGATTTATCTTTGTTTAGATTGATTAAGCAACAAAAAATTAACATCAGAAGGATCATTTTGACATAAGTTCTCATTAAAAGCCACACATTATTCAACTTGAAGTATGTTAGAGAAAACATTTCTAAAAACATTGCGATTCCACCAATTAAGAACTTGTTTCAGCCTCTTAAGCTTGAACCAAAGCCTTTTCATACCAACAACACAGTTGTCAGGCTGAAGTGGAGCTTGCCAATTAAACCTGTGGTTACTTAACAACATCAAAAAAGGTGTTGTTAAGTAACCACATATTTTGAAACCTAAATTGAGAAGGAAACGTAATACATCTACTGTTAATGTTGATAAACAAACAAGAATGAACCGGCAAGGTTCTACTAAGATGCTGAACATTAGTAAGATTAAAAGTATTAATCCAAGAATCATTAAAAAGCACACGATCAAGCCTTTTCCATAAGTAACCCCTGTTCCAAGTGAAATTATTACCATTAAACCCAATATCAAACAAGTTACAACACAATATCATGTTATTTAAATCAAATATAGAGCGATATGAAGGAGGCAACCCTCCAATTCTTTCAGAAGGAGTAGTGATAGCATTAAAGTCAACTCCCACCATCCAAGCCAATTGGTAGATACTATTAAATTTCATAAGCTGATCCCATAACACTTTCCTAATATAAGCAAAAGAAGTAGCATACACAAAGAAGGCACAACACTGAAAATTGAAAGCCTCAATTTTATAATGTATAACTTGATTAAAATCTCCAATAACCTCAATTTTAATAGGATTTTTTCAAAAGACCCAAATTTTATTAGACATGTTCGAAATAGCATGGTTTAATCCAAGAAAACCAGAAGTATTAGTCTATCAAGAAGCAGGGATAAGAGGTTCAAGCAAAACAACAACATAAATATGATGAACACGACATAAGTTTTTAACACGAATCCTAGAAGATGGACAACCAATGCCCTAACATTCTAAAAAATAGTACTAAACATAAGAAAATATTAATGAGAAGTATTTGAATGAGTATTTCTAGCAATGTTTCTAGCAGTTGTAAAGAAATGTGCTTGGGCTTCCGCCCTCTTTTTTCTCTGAAACTTTATAAAACTAGTGTCATTATCATCTTTGGAAAGCATCTAGCCTTAATAAGCACATCATCAGTATCATTAAGAGTGTCACTTTTATAATTTAAGGATGAAGGAGTCTTACCATCATTGGTTTGTTTGCTATGTAAATCAGGAAAATCATCCTCCATAAATCTACGATCATCATCCCATTTTTCAAAGGCCTATTGCTCCAAAACTTCAGTGCTGGATAAAGGCAACAATTGATGTCCCATGGAAATAAATTCTCCATCCTCTATACCATTATCATTCTTATCACCATCAGTGCTAACTAATTGAATAGCATCATTAGAAATTGTGTCAGCAACCTGAACATTTATCAGGTTAGTAATCACAAGTTCACTAGGTTCAGTTATAGTATGATTGATAATACAGCGAGGAGAAATTATAACCTTCTACACAATATTATCCATATTATTCTCACAATTAGTAGAAGCAACCTTAAGTAAATCATTAGAAAAACTATTTAAAGGAGCAGCTTCCTGTTCTTGAGGGACAAAAGCAATAACTCCATCAAGATTATCCTTCCCGACATTAACCAAAGGGTCATTACCCAAAGGTTTTTTAGTATGAAGAGTCTCAAAGTGCTATTTCAAAGGGCCATCAAGATGATCGTTCTTATCAGGACTAAATGATGATTTTTCCTTAAGCATTCATTCATAGCATGACCATACATCTTACAAAAAGAACAAAAGATAGGTAAATTTTCAAATTCTACTTTCTAGAAATAACCTTTAACCTCAGAACCAAACAATATTTTATTTGGGTGCTTCTTAGAAATATCCAACTCAACCAAAATCCTAACTACTAATGGCCTTGAAACCGAAGCAGTTGCTTGATCAGTCTGTAAGGGATGACCAAAAATGGAAGCTAAACTAAATAAAAATTTATTATCAAAAAAATGCAAACGCAAATAAGGAAATGAAATCCAAACTGGAGCAATCGAAGATCCCTCCCTAACATCAAAATTGGAAGTCCATTTCAATAATTGCATTTGACAAGCTTGGATATAGTAGGAACAATGAGCAAAGATCCGGCAATAGCCAAGGTCATTGGACAATTGGATAGCAATATGCCTTTGATCAAGTAGCCCCACATGAAAAGAGCCGGTAAGCTCTAGGTTAACAAAAAACTTGCGGATAACATCAAGATTTGGCCTCCTCAAAACAAATTTACCAACCAAAGTCAAAGCATAGGGAGCAGCTAAAAGATCAACAACCGAGTCCTCAAAAAGAAGGGCCAGACAACCCTTAAAAGATGAATGAACAAACTTCAGTTTTGAACTAGATGAGCAACAGCCAGCAAGAGCCTCCTTGAATGACCGTGTCTTCCCTTCAAAAGATGAAGAAATCGGGCAAGATGATGACGGGGTTATCATCTCCCCACACAAAAACACAATGAGGAGAAAATAAATCAAAACACGCAAGAGATATAGAGGGGAAGAGCAAAAAATCCAATCCGATCCAGCCAAAAAAATCCAGCCAGGAGGGCCAAACACGAAAGTATGAGAAGAAGCCCTAAATCGCCCAGGAATAGCCTTAAAGTAAAGAGACTAAGTTTGCAATTTTTTGTCACATTGGTGAACTCCTTTAAATTTTCATAGGAAAGATTAGGGCAGTGAAATCTTTCAATTCAACATTGGAAATCCATCAAATTAAAAGTTTTCTTATCACTTGGCTAGACTACATAACTAGGGAGCTCAAGAAAGGATTCTCAAGATGTTGAAAACACCAATGAATAGGGTTTTCTATCAAGAATCTTGAGTGGATAGTGGGAACACCTCTCCTTTAGAAGTTTCTTTGGGATAATTAACAAAAAAAGTAGTTTGAGCAGGAGGTAGAGAGATTTTACCAAAGATCACTTAGGATAGAGGCTAGATGAGGATGGGAAGCTAGGGAAATAATGGGGAATGCTCAAGGAGCTATGGGTAGGATTTTTAAAATGATGGGAACAAATGGGGATGTCTGAGTCAAGGTGATTTATTAAAATGACCCCAGTAACCATAGATGAACCAGATTCATTGGCGAGCCATCAGATGTTTTCCAACTTGGTGGGGACATCCTCAAGGAGTCATCTGAGCTAAAAGGAGGAGAGCCCAAGGATTAAGGAGGACTCCATCCATAGCTCATGAAGAGAGAACCACTGAAGCTCATTTTGATTTGCTCTAACTATCATAGGACACTGGCTAGGTCAGGCTTAAGTGGAAATGTGGCATGAAGTCTAGTGAACTAACTAATGTGCTCAATTGTGTAGGAGGAAACCCAATTTCTAAAATAAGCTAGGATCAACCTAGACCTGTGTGGTTTGGCTTAGCTTGGGTGTGACCTAGGTTAAGAAAGGTGGTGGGGTTGAGGTGGAAGGTGCATTGGGTCAAGAGCTACCCAATGCAAGTGCTAACTAGGTCTAACTGGACTTGAGGTGGAAGATGTCCCAGTCAAAGTGGTTTTGAGCACTTTGGGCTAGCTTGGGTGTTGAATGAAGTCAACCCAAGGGTGGGGATGACTAGGAAGGTGTGTTGGGCCTCGGTCCACCTAATGGAGCTGTTGGTTTAACTTTGAGGAGTTTAGGTTGGGAAATGGTTCAACCCATACTAGTTTTGACAACTTTAAATTAGCCAAAATCCCAACCTATGTTGACCCAAAGGATAAAACATCTAGGGTAGGTGTATTGGGTCAATAGAGACCCATTGCAACCATTGATTTGATATGAATTTGCTATGGTTTGGATTTGGCCCATTAGAGACTCTTTTTGGACACTTTTGTCAAGCATAATGGCTAGCCCAAGTGGACCCAAAGCCTTGGGATCTCAAGGGGTCATTCCAAGAGACCTAATGGGTCATCCCATGGGTTTGAAATGGTTTGGAAAAGACTTGGTCAAGGGGTTTGAAAGAGATGAAGATTAATATTTATCTAATCAAACTTTGTTAACTTGGCAACCAAATTGACCTAGGGTTAACTATTAGGCTCATTGAGTTCAAATTAATCAAATGAACTCAATAGAAGTGATCTCAGGTCATGGAGAGTTCATTTTGTTTGAAATGAGATTTTAAACTTTTGAGGAACACTTTTCTCAACCATGCCTGACTTGGTCAACCAGGTCAAACAAAAGGGTTAGTTGAGGTCTAACATATTCCTAATGATAGTTAGGATTCATTGGAATACATTTTTTGGTTTTATATGGCAAGGCCATGTTACATTTTGGGAAAAAGAACAAAAACTATCTTAAAGGGCATTTTGGTCATTTTGACCCCTAGTGGATCAAACACGGTCCAACATAGTGTGGATTACTGATCAATAAGTCATAAAAAAGGGCATGAACATAGTTAGAAGCTTTGAAAAGAATCCCAAGGTCAAATTACACAAAGTGGCAAGTCCAGTGGTATAGGATGTAAATGTTTGAAGGTTTAACAGCTTTTGGAAATTGATAAAGTTTATCGAGCTAAGAGATTCTATGTGAGTTTTAATTTGGTGGGGCAATATTACAAATATTTCTAAATAATATTTAATTTATAAACTATAAATAAGAGGTCTATTGACTTGGTTTTAAGGTGGTAAAAAAACCATTCATAAAGGGTTTTAGGACCATGGTCATTAACCTTGTGATTTGGTTTAGAATCTTTGATTTGGATTGGATTTTTTACAAGAATGGTTTAGCTGGAATTATCCACATAAATGAAAATAAAATGAATTATTTATATTGAATGGATATGATTTAATGGTTAACTCAAAGTTGCTTGAAAGTGGGAATGGGATTGAATTTAAAAGTGAAATTGGATTTGATTAGGATTGGATTTTATTTTTACTGTGACTAATATGATCGACAAATGAACACTGTCCAACCATTAGGTTAGTAGAAATAAACTTGTTAAGAGAGTTGCCATTTGCATGTTTTACATTCTTGCAACTTGTATAGTTTTGATGATTTAAATATTATTGTTTTTTTTTGTATAGTTATCTCCTAACACTTTTTGGAAGAGTTATTTTTGCTCTTGTGTGTACTAACAATTTAGGAAAATCAAATGCCAGACTACAATGACTTCAAATCAAATTCTGCATGAGATACTTTGTGTATTTAAAACTTGTATTTTTTCTTTGAATTAAGTTTTGAAAGGGAGTTAATGTAATTAAGTGAATACACACACACACACTTAAGGAGATCTTGAGAAATTGGTACTGATCGTACGAGACGAACATAGTTCGTACGGGATGATCAAGTCAATTATCTCCTCATAAGAGCAATGGAATGAGCAGGAATTGAAGGAAACTTTTCTAAGTCCTGATCGTCCAGGATGAAGTGTATTCGTCCAAGGATGAAATGTTCTCTAGAAAATTTTTGTTCAAAAATGACGTGTATTCGTTCAGAGATGACTTGCTCTCTGGATTGCTATCGTCTAGGATGAAGTGTATTCGTCCTGGGATGATTTCCTCTCTGTAAAAATTTTGTCCGAATGAACCTTAACTTCATACCAGGACGAAGTGAACCGACTCTAAAAACTAAGTGTCGTTCTACAGTTTTTAGGAAAAGACCTACGGAATAACCGTTCGTACCGGATAAACCTAATTCATACGGTACGATGTGTGTGTATGAAGTCATTTCGTACACATATACACTAAGTTCGTTTCCAACGCACTTAACTAAAATTGTCCAGGACAATCCACGATCGTACGGGACAATCCAATACATATTGACTTAAAAATTTGAAGTTTTTGGACGGGTTTTTATGTCTTTCCTATAAATAGTCCAAACTAAACTATCACATAATCTTATTGCCTACTGATCTTCGTGCATATTGAAAGAAGAGTCAAGGAGAGAGTGTGAGAGAGTGTTTGAAGGAGTTTTCTTGCCATTAGAGTGTGAACAGTCAAAGGGTTCATAGAAATTAGGTTTCAACAAGTGGTATCAGAGCTTTGTTTAAAAATCATAAGTTTAGACTACTTTTTGATTAACGTAGATGGCTACATTTGAAAACCAAAATATACCCAAGGGTTACTCTATAAATAGACCTCCACTGTTCGACAATATACCTTTTGATTTTTGGAAAACACATATGTCTAAATTTTTACAGTCACTTGATTATCATATGTGGAACTTAGTTTAGGAAGGGTTTACAAAACCAACTATATTAGTTGATGGAGTTAGAGTTGAAACCCCTTTTATGGACTGGACAATAGAAGAACGTGACTTAGCACAACTAAATGCCAAATGCTTGAATAGTTTCTTTTGTGCTTTAAAATCAAAAGACTCCATGCGGGTTTCCACTTGCAAAAGTGGGAAGAACATATGGGATAGACTTTGTATAACTTATGAGGGGACTAATGAGGTTAAGCAATCTAGACTTAATATCTTGTTGCATGATTATGAATAGTTTCACATAAAACTAAATGAATCCATTTCTGATATGTACACAAGGTAGGGAACTGACGAATGCTGAAATGGTTAACAAAATTCTTCGTTGCTTACCTACAACTTATGATGCTAAAATTACTACAATTATAAAGTCTAAAGATCTAAACATTTACTCTATTGACAATCTTCTTGGTTTGCTAATTGTTTACGAGCAAGGAGTTAGCCAAAGAAAGATTGATACAGGTGAAACACGAAGGGAGAAGAACATAGCACTAAATGTGAAAGAGTCTGAGAGTGAACACTCACAACCTATGGATGAAGACGACATCACATTGATGACTAGACAATTCTGAAGCTTTTAAAGAGGAAGAAGAAGATACGCTAACATTGGAATAGAGGTAAATTTAATAGAAATGCCAAAGTTTCAAATAAAGTGATTTGCTATGAGTGTAGGAAACCTGGTCATATTATGACTGAATGCCCAAAACTCAAAGCCACTCCTAACAAGGATAAGGTTGAGGAGAAACCGATTGTAAAGAATGGCAAGAAGAAGTTTCAAACAGCTTTCTAGGTAGACTTAGCTTCAGATTCATCAGAGAATGAGAAGGAAGAGGAAATCACTAATTTGTGCTTAATGGATGATAATCTTGGTCAGTCAGATCAAGAAGAGGTAGGTGACTTAACCTATGATGAACTTTTTGAAGTTTCTGAATACATGCATGATGCATATAGGCAAATGAAGAAAATGCATGCTAGTCTAAATTTAGAATTTAAAGAATTACAAAAGGAACATGAAATCCTTAGGAAAGATCATACTTTAATTGAAGACAACCACATGAAATTACTTGATGAATTTGATGATTTGAATAAAAAATATGCAAATTTAAAATCATCTTATGCTGAACTTTAAAAAGATTTTAAAAATTTTAAAGATAAATTGGTGAGCAAAATTTATAGATCAAATTATACAAATTGAATTTTAGAAGATATTAATTCATTTTATAAATTAATGATAAAAGTTCTCGAGGATAATAGGATACCCCCTAAACATGAAGATTTTACTAATGCTATTATGCATCCTAAATTTATGCAATCCCTGACTAGATAGATGAATGGTAGAAGACTTAGGAAACCATTTCCAAAAATAAAATATAATAATTAGGGATTGTTTGGACATAAGCTCACACCTGTACTTTGAAGATGAAAACTTATTTAGTGTGGAAATATAAGATGCATAAACCTAGACATATCATATATGTATCTGATTATAAATTACAAAAAGGAGAACCCAAACTTCTTTGGGTTTCCAGGTCAAAAGTTTGATAATTTTGCAGGGTCGCTCTCACACAAGACCTCGTGAGAGCATATGGTACATGGACAGCAGATGTTCAAAGCATATGACTGGAGATACCGCACAATTCATATCACTGGAAGCCAGAAGTGGAGGCAAGGTTACACTTCGGGATAACACCATAAGGAAGGTGGTTGGATCAGATATGATTGAATATTTTAATCAATTTTACATTGAGAATGTGTTATTAGTAGAAGGCTTAAAGCATAACCTGTTAAGTATAAGCCAGCTATGCGATAAAGGATATTGTGTGAAATTTTTTCCTACTAGCTGCATATTAAGCCTAAATGGTAAAGATGTTTTGAACGGTAAAAGGGTAAATAATCTGTATATGCTAGACTTGAATCATAATCAATCTCCTTCTACTTTTTGTTTGAAAACTGTATCTGATGAGTCATGGCTTTGGCATAGGAGACTTTGTCATTCTAGCATTAAAAACCTTAGAAGGATTATCCAAAAGAAATTAGTGAGAGGTATACCTAAAATAGACGTTACTAAGGACCACCTTTGTGATGCATGTCAATTAGAGAAGCGGGTGAAGTCTTCTTTTCAGTCCAATAAGGATCTTAGAACTAGTAAACCATTGAAGATTTTGCATATGAATCTTTTTGGACCTGTTGGTACTATGAGTCTAGGAGGGAAGGTATATGGATTTGTGATTGTGGATGATTACTCGAGATTCATATGGGTTAGATTTCTATTTCATAAGAGTGAATCATTTGAGGAATCTAGAAACTTTTCAACTTGGATTCAAAGAAAACTAGGGTGTGAAATTATTTCTATACAAAGTAATCATGAAGGAGAATTTTAGAATGAGAAATTTGAGAAATTTTATAAGGAGAAAGGAATTGATCACAACTTCTCTGCACCTAGAACCTCTCAGCAGAATGGGGTAGTCGAAAGGAAAAAATAGAACATTAATAGAAGCCGCCCGAGTAATGTTGGCAGAATACTCACTTCCTAAATATTTTTGGGCTGAGGCGGTTAGCACTGCATGTTATGTTTTGAATAGGATGAATGTGAGATCTCAATTAAATAAAACACCCTATGAGTTGCTAAAAGGAAGAAAACCTAATTTGTTTCATTTGCATGTTTTTGGTTGCAAGGTGTTCATTCATAATAATGGAAAACATGCCTTAGAAAAATTTGATCCAAAATCTGATGAAGGAACTTTTGTTGGATACTCAAGTGTTAGAAAATCTTATAGAGTATTCAATAGAAGAACTTTGGCAATTGAGGAGACCACACATATTGTATTTGATGAATCTGAAAATATGGAAAAACCAAATGTTGAAGAAGATGAAATTGATATTAACTCCCAAAAGATTGATAAAATAAATTAGGAAGAAAATGTGAAAAAAAAATTTGGATATAGAAAATCCTTTGCCTAAAGATTTGAGATTTTCTAAAAACCACCCAATGGAGTTAATTATAGGTGAACCAAGTGAGGGTATAAGGACTAGGTGTGGATTAAACAAAGAAGTCAATTATTTAGCCTTCATTTCAACAATATAACCCATTAATATTGATCAAGCACTTTTTGATGAATTTTGGATTTTGAAAATGCAAGAAGAGTTGAATAAATTTGTAAGAAATAAAGTTTGAGAATTAACTACAAGGCTAAATGATCAAAGTGTAGTTGGAACTAAGTGGGTATTCAAAAACAAAATGAATGACTCAGGAGTAGTCATTATAAATTAGGCTAGATTAGTAGCTAAGGGGTATAATCAAATTCAATGGATTTATTTTAAGGAAACTTTTGCCCCTGTAGCTAGACTTGAAGCAATTAGAGTTTTGCTAGCATTTGCCTGTTTTAGAAGATTTAAATTGTATCAAATGGATGTCAAAAGTGCCTTTTTAAATGGAATAATTTAAGAGGATGTTTTTATAGAATAACCTCTAAGTTTTGAAAATTCTAAAAACCCAAATCTTTTTTTCAAATTGAAAAAGGCATTATATGGATTGAAACAGGCACCTAGTGCTTGGTATGAGAGGTTGAGCACCTTCCTACTTGAAAGATCTTTTGAAAAAAAAAATGTCGATACAACTCTCTTTTTGAAGAAATATGGAAAAGATATACTCATTGTTCAAATTTATGTGGATGATATTATTTTTGGATCTTCAAATAAAAATCTTTGTGATGATTTTTCTAAAACAGTGAGCACTGAATTTGAGATGAGTCTAATGGGAGATTTGAGTTACTTTCTAGGATTTAGCATTAAGTAAATTGAAGAAGGTAATTTCTTAGTCAATCAAAGTATGTTAAGGACACCCTTAAAAAGTATAAAATGGACAATGCGAAACCTATTAGTACACCAATAAGTTACTCAGTTCAGTTGGATAAGGAACCTAAAAGAAAATCTATTGATCAAAAGAAATTTAGAGGGATAATTGGATTTTTTATTTACTTGACAGCTAGCCGCCCCGATATCATGTTTAATGTCTATTTGTGTGCTATATTTCAATCAGATAAAAAAGAATCACATTTGACAATAGTGAAAAGGATTTTAAGATATCTGTTAGGAACTCAGAACTTAGGAATCTGGTATCCTAAGATTAGCTTTTCATTTGATATAATTGGTTATTCAGATTTTGACTTTGCAGTTTCTAGGGTGGATAGAAAAAGCACTTCTAGAACATGTCAATTTATTAGAAATTCTCTAGTCTCTTGGCACAGCAGAAAATAAAATTTAGTAGCCCTATCTACTACAAAAGCTGAATATATTGCATTAGGAAGTTGTGTGGCATAAGTACTTTGGTTGAAATAACAGTTGATTGATTTAGGATTGACTATAGACACTATTCCAATTTATTGTGATAACACTAGTGCTATTTGCATTTCTAAAAATCCTATTCAACATTCAAGAACCAAACACATAGACATACGGCATCATTTTGTAAGGGATCATGTATCCAAAGGAGAAATTTAACTCAATCATGTTTCTACTGAAAATTAACTTGCAGACTTTTTACAAAACCTTTAGCCTTTGATATTTTTAGTGCATTAAGAACAAGGCTTAGTGTGATTGATTTGAATCCTTAAATAAAAATATTTTTGCAACATTCAAGTTTGTTTTCTAGTTAAATGTCTTTGTGTTTTTTATGAGTTCTTGATTTTATTTGTGTGATTTTTTCTTTTAAAGTTTATGTTTTTTGTTATTTTGTGTTTATAGTGTGTTTTGTGTCTTAGTTTTGATTGATTGCAAAAAATTGAAAATTTTTTGAGTGACAATCGTCCGGGACGAATTTTTTTTTTATGGGACAAAGTATGTAATATAACAAACTGTTAGATTTTGAACCGTTTGAGTGCAGTTTTTAGTGTTTTATTGTCACTTCATCTGTATGATTGTCATGATTGTCTAGGATAAAATATTTTTCAAATGACAGGATGAATGAATAAGGCGGTTGAATGGATAATGTAGTTTTTAATATGAACTTTGTATGTACAAACCTTTTGTTTGTCTGGATGAAAAGATGTCAGCTTGATGTAGGGGACAATTTTAACTGCCATTAAAAAGATATAAGTTCTGATCGTCCCAAGACGAACACGTGTTAGTCTGTACGATCAGACTGGTCAAAAGTCTATATAAAAAGACACTTCATAAGTTATGTTGATTACAAAAAGCCATTTCATTTTGCTGCTTTCGATCGTCCAAACGAAATTTTTTATACAGGATGAATTGAAAATTTCATACGGGACAAAATTTTTTCGTCTGGTATGAACGTATCATTTTCAATAAATATAAGGGCTTTTGAACTCAACCGTCACACTCAACTCCACTTTCAATCTCTTTCGTACTCTAGATCCTCTTCTAAATGGTGAGTTCAAGCAAGAGATAAAAGGTTCTAGCAAAGAAACCATATCGAAATTCCTCTGAAAATTTTCTTTCTAAAGCAAACAAGGAATCATTTCATAGGTTTGCCTCTGCGAACATTACACCCTCAAGAATCCTAATCCAAGAACAACTTTCCTTTCAGGTAATGAACTTATTTGCCTCAACACAGTTTAGTTTTATCCTTACCCTTGTCCATCTCTACAATAAGGAAACCTTCCACTTCTTCCTCGTCAACATGTCTTTTAATTCTGGGCACTCTATAATCCGTTCCTTTATCTTCAAACAAAAAGTTGAAATCACCAAGCATGACTTAGGAGCCTTTTTGAATTTAAGGATAGAGGGAGCCAGAGCCCATCACTTGATCAACAATCATGATTATTCATGGTCTGAAATGAATAATTTCATGAGAGGAAACAATGTGAACGAACATGTGGCTAGAGTATTCGGTCTAGTACGTAATGCATAAATCATTAAGCATGTCCTTAAAACTTCCATTATTCATAATGCTGGTGATAGGATTAACATTACCCCTCTTCTTAGTATGGTGACTTTCTTGATCATGACTAAAGAACCTATAGATGAAGCCCAACTTATCCTTGACTATCTTTATGGGCTATCTGAAATTGGACATATAGAGCATGAGAGAAAGAAGAACATCGCCTTAGGATATCTTTTTGCCTATATTCTTGAGAAGAAATATCATTTGGTTCATCCTGATCAAGAGTTTGAAGAACCGCTCTACTACAACGATGGATCATTTAGAGCAATCTTCAAAGAAGAACAAAGTAAAACTCATGTCATTAGTGATACAGAGGAAGAACCAGAAGCTGCACCTGCACGTGCCAATGAACCAAATTATCAAGATTTTGTTCAAAGATTTGATCACTTAGAGACTGATTTTAATCAACGCTTTGATTAAATTGAGACTCATCTTCAGCAGCAGGCCACACAGTATCAGCATGACATGAATTTTATGAGGGATCAGATGAATGATATCAGTACCAATCTACTTATGATGAGTACTTACTTTAACATCTTTGGTGTTGCACCTCCTCCTCCTCCACCAAATCAGGGTCCTTCTTAGTAATTGTAGCACTTAGTTTTATGTATTTTCTATAGTTTGTGTTTTAGATGCATTTTTCAGTAAATTTGTTATATTTTCTTTTCTTTAGATGTTTTATTTCTGTATTGATATCCTGACCTTAAATTATAATATCTTCATAGTGATATCAATTTATGTTCATGTGTATTGGATTTAATTGTATTGAAATGTGTGTTAGCATTTATGACAATCATTAGATTTTTTATCTTAATAGTGTTATACTTTGAAATGCAAGTCTAAATTAAATTCATTAGAAAATCTAATTTTTTTCTAAATTTAAGTTCTTCTTATAACTTGATATAATTAGAATTCTCAATTTCATGTCTCTTATTGAGACTATATAAGTTCTAATATTATTATTGCAACTATGATGTCTTCTTATTTTATATTTCACTTATCAATAATTATTTAAGCACTTAGAAAAATTTGAAATTTTTTAGTATTGATTTTGGAAAGATTAAAAGTACTCTTGAAAAAATGTACAAATGTACAAAAATCAAAAGAAATGCACAATGGTTTGCAAGTAGAAAAAGAGGCACAAAATAAGCCCAAAAATAAAAATAATATGCACAAAAATGTGCCAATAATTTCAAAAAGATGCGCAAAGCGCCACATATGATAATTATTTCTTTCCATTATCTTTTAATCTCTTAATTCAAATTGATCTATTATACATTTATATTCTGTATTGATATTTGAAATGTACAAATTTTCTATTCATCCTATTTGCAATGATTTTCTTTATCTTAGTGTCTAAATTGACTCATGCTTTTGATATATTCTTTTTATTATCAATGTTACATCTCTTCTTAAATTTTATGAATTAATATGATTTGCCTAATGTTTTAATTTTAATTGCATAACTTATTTCACTCACCTTCAAGATTGAATTATCAAATAATTTTCATATGTCTGCTTACATTTCAAGTCTTTTTCTTCTTTACTTTTTGGTGTTGTCAAAAAGGGGGAGAAATTATTTGTATCATGTTTTTTGTTTTTGTTGATTCATATTGTATGTGTGTATGTCTGTTTTTGATTTTGTTTAGGGTTTTGTGTATGTGTATTTTTATTTTATTTTTGTTTGTTATATATTTCTAAAAATGTCTCCTTATTTACACGTGTTCATCAATTCAAGGGGAGTTTAAGAGATTTTTTTAAATCTAAAAATTATGCAAATAATAATTGTTTTGCCATTATAAAAAAGGGGGTGATTGTTAAGAGGGTTGCTATTTGCATGTTTTACATTCTTGCAACTTGTATAGTTTGGATGATTTGAAATATTTTTTTTTTTGTATAGTTATCTCCTAATACTTTTTGGAAGAGTTGTTTTTACTCTTGTGTTTACTAACATTTTACGAAAATCAAATGCCAGACTACAATGACTTCAAATCAAATTCAGCATGAGATACTTTGTATATTTAAAACTTGTATTTTTTTCTTTGAATTAAGTTTTGAAAGGGAGTGAATATAATTGAGTGAATACACACACACACACACTTAAGGAGATCTTGAGAAATTTGTATTGATCGTACGGGATGATCGAGTTAGTTATCTCCTCATAAGTGCAATGGAACGAGCAGGAGTTGAAGGAAATTTTTCTAACTCCTGATCGTCCAGGACGAAGTGTATTCATCCCCGGAAGAAATATTCTCTGGAAAATTTTTGTTCAAAAATGAAGTGGATTCGTTTCAAGACGAGTGGCTCTCTGGATTGCTATCGTCCAGGATGAAGTGTATTCATCCTGGGACAATTTGCTCTTTGTAAAAATTTAGTCCGAATGAACCTTAACTTCATACCAGGACGAAGTGAACCGACTGTGAAAATTAAGTGTCGTTTTGCAGTTTTTGGGAACCGACCTATAGAATAACCGTTCATACCAAACGAACCTAGTTCGTACGGTACGGTATATGTGTACGAAGTCATTTTGTACCCACATACACTAGGTTCATTTCCAACGCACTTAAGAAAAATCGTCGAGGATGATCCACGATCGTACGAGACGATCCAATATATAATGACTTGAAAATTTTCAGTTTTTGGACAATTTTTTGTGTCTTTCATATAAATAGTCCAAACAAAACTACCACATAATCTTTTTGCATATTGATCTTCGTGCCTATTGAAAGAAGAGTCAAGGAGAGAGTGTGAGAGAGTGTTTGAAGTAGATTTCTTGCCATTGGAGCGTGAAGGTTTTACTTGGTACTCAAAGGTAAGAGTCTTTACTCTTGGTTTGTGATTACTTCACTCTTTTCTCTCTTCCTTCTAGATTTCTTATGAGAAGATCTATCAAGGAGATCTGGTTCTCTACCGACACTTGGAGAGTGTGAACAGTCAAAGGGTTCTCTGCCCACACTAGGAGAGTGTGAAAGGATGAAGGGTTCTCTCCCCATACTAGGAGAGTGTGAAAGGATGAAGGGTTCTCTGCCCACACTAGAAGAGTCTGAAAGGATGAAGGTTCTCTACCAGCACTAGGGATAATATAAAAGAACGACGGTTCTCTGCCGCACTGGTAGTGGTGGAAAGAGTTTTTGTAAAGGCTTCTCCGCCTTGCTGTGGGTGCTAAAGGAGAGTCACTAGTGGTATTAGTGCAATACTCGGAGGGTGCCTCCGGGGAGTGGATGTAGGAATGGTTTTGACCGAACCACTATAAATTTGATGTTCTTTATTTTTTCAATGTTTTTATTTTAACGTTTACAACTTGTGGTTGAAAAATCTATTTCTATGAAACTCACTAAAGTTAGTTTTCATTTCCAAATTTTAAGAGTAAAATTTTTTTAATAACCAATTCACCCCCCCTCTTGGTTAGCCGTGGGACATAAGCTTAGGTTTAACAACCTAATTCATATAATTCATGTTTCAACAAAACTCTGGTTGGTCCTAGTGACCTCATACCAAAATTAGGTCAATAAATGGAGCCCCAATATATATTATAGAATAAAGCTCTAGTCTATATGTTGGTATTGACTGAATGGAAGGGTGGAATTTGGGACTTCAATCCTAATAAGAGGAAAGACCAAACCTTAGTAAATCCAAGTTCAATTGGTATTAGGGTAGTACCATAAAGAAAATTATCCACCACTAATTTATGATCATCTATTGGTCGAATATGCCCACCATAGAGGATTAAGTCTAGATGATCATATGATGGGGTAAAAATTTGCCCATCATAAAGGATTAGGGCTGAATAATCACATGATGGGGTAAAAATATGCCCATATTAGAGGATCGAGGTTGGGCATATTTTAAGATGGGGTAAGAATATGCCCACCATAGAGTATCGAATATGTCGACTATAGAGGATCGAATATGCCCAACCTCTAAGATGATAATATGATGTAGTAAAAATATTCCCATCACTGAGGATCGAGGTAAAATGATTATATGATTAGGTTAATATATGACCATCACACAGGAATGACGATGGATAATCATAATATGGGGTCCAAATATGTGATGTGGATCAAGGCAGGATGATTATTTGATTAGGTGAAGATATGACCTTCACAAAGGAATGAGGATGGATGATCATAACATGGGGTCAAAATATGCTCATAGATGATAATATGATGTGGTCAAAATATTCCCATCCTAGAGGATCGAGCCAGGATGATTATGTAATTAGGTTAAGATATGACCATCATAGAGGAATGAGGATGGATGATCATAACATGGGGTCGAAAAATGGCCATCACAAAAGAACGAGGAAGGATGATCATATGATGGGGTTGAAATATACTCTTCATAGAGGATCTAGGCTAGAAGATCATATGATAGGGTCTAAATATGCTTATCATAGAGGATCGAGGATTTAGGGAAGGAAAAACCTAACCATAAGGAAAATAGAACATGAAAGGATTGATTAATAATTGGGAATAGATTTGACAAAAGTTAATTCATGATATCAAAACATTTCATTATTAGAAAATTTGAGCTACATTATGAAATTTATTTCTTAAGGAAATGCCCATTGATAGGTAACATTGGGTGTTTTCTTTTATGATACACTAGCTTATATGAGCCCCCTTCATAAACTATTTCTATGACAAAGGGTCCTTCCATGTTTGTTCAAACATTCCACCAATTTTCGGTGAGCTAAGATAGGCCTTTGCAGAACTAAGTCAAAGTCTCCTTCTTGGAAGGTTCTAGGTCACACTAAATTATCATGAGCATGAAGCATTTGGGTTTTATACAACTCTTGACTCTATTGAGCTTGGAGATGATGCTCTTCAACTATTGAAGTTCTTCTAACAAGAGTTTTATAATTTGTTTAGTCGTAATTTGATTTTGGATCATAACTCTATTAAGGGAATATGTACTTCTAGAGGGAGTACGACCTCAGATCCTTTTGCCAGTGCAAACATAGTGGATTGGTTATGGGTCCTATAAGTGGTTCTATTGGCTCATAAGACCTCCACCAAAAAATGCATCCTATTAATATTTCTTATCATCAAGGGTCTTTTTGATGATCAGTACCAGAGTCTTATTAAGTGCCTCAGCCAACCCATTAGCCCATGGGTAATAGTTTATTAAGTATCTCTAGTCGATACTCTGGCAAGGTATAAAATTATTAATTTTTGTAAACTTAAAAGCAAACTTAATATCTGAAATAATTCTATGGGGCATGCTGAATAAATATATGATATGGTCATAAAAGAATTTCATAATATTATGTGATGTTTTCATCCAGGAACTACTTCCACCTAGTTTGAGAAATAATTCATCGTTGCTAAAATGAAGTGATGACCCTTCAGGGAGGGTCAATCGGCCAAATAACATTCATGCCCTCAAATTTTATGGTCCATAAAGCTATTATAGGATGCAACATGTTAGACAACAAATGTAAAACCATAACATGTATCTGGCATTGATGATAACATTTTGCAATATTCATGCAATCGTTAGTCATCATAGGCAAAAAGTATCCAAGTTTTTTATTTTCAATTATATTTTTTGACCTAATCTATGGCACCATATAGTCCAGAATGGACCTCATAAACTATCTTCAGGGCCTCTCATTTGTCTAAATAGTTTTGCCACATTTGAGGTAACGATTGGTGATATAATGTATTATTTATAAGTGCATACGATGGTGCTCATTTCTTGATCTTGTTGGTTAAATACTTATCCTGGGGAAGTTTACACTCTTGAAGGTAGTCAATTAAAGGTTGTCTTCAATTTATCTCTTTGTCAGGCACTAAAGAAGAAGAAAGGACCTGAGGAGATTGCTTGTTGATGTAATCCAAATCTATGGGAGATAGGACTTAACGACCTTAAATATCCATAGGGATGGAGTCTTCATCTAGACATCCAAATCACTTTGCAAGCTTTACTAAGGCATCAACCACAAAATTATTTATATAGTGAATTCTATAAAAAGTTAAGACCAGAATATGCTCAAACATGTAACAAATTTACTGGTGATATTTGAAATGTTTAGGATACAAAACCTTATAGGTGAAAGTTCGTTAGGGACGTTAAGCCCTATAGAACTGGCCCAACCTAACCAAGGGGGGGGGGGGGTGAATAGGTATTTTAAAATTTTCTTTTCACAATAAAAAAACGCATAAACCAAAATCAAACCACTAAAATAAATGCGAAAATTAAAGTGCGGAAGCAAGAAATAAGAACACAAAAATTTATAGTGGTTCGGTCAACTCGACCTACGTCCACTCCCCAGAGGCGCCCTCCGAGTATTGCACTACAAATGTGAATCGCCATTAGCCCCCAAAGCTAAACGGAGAAGCCTTTACAAAGCACCTCCTTTTTGCCACCCCGGCAAGGCAGAGAACCTATCTCCTTTTGCTTCCTCCTGAAGCTGGCAGAGAACCACAACCAAAAGGTAACACCTTACCTCTACTGACCCTTCCACGGACGAGAAACTCTAGACGAAGAAGAAGCAGAGCGATTCTTGAAGCAACCATTGTGAATCCCCCCACAAGCTCCCCCTCACAAAATCCTCTCTCTCTCCCACTCTCTCTTTCTCTCCTCAAGGCCTTCTCAGGTCAAGGCAGCAGCCAAAGATCTTACAAAATGTTGAACAAGAGCTCTTAAATAGAAGAGCTTCAAAGGAGCTCATTAATTGCAAGTTGTCGACAATATCGTCCAGGCCGATATGGACATCGGCCTGGCCAATCAGTATAAATCTTAGAAGATCGGCCAGAGCATCGCCTTGAATGAAAACTGGATGATTTAAAATTGGCTTGATCGTCCAGGACGATATAACGATTGTCCTGGCCGATTAGTTCAAATTAGAGGAAAATTGTCCAGAGCACCGCCCTGAATACGAACTGGCCGATATTTATCATCCTGAAGTAACTTAAGGTTTTTTTTTTAATAGATCATCCTGGCTGATTCTGCGATCGTCCATGACGATATGATCGTATCAAGCATCCTTAATTACTCCCTTGATTTCCTGATCAATTAAGGTATAATTTGTTAATATCGTCCAGGCCGATTAATGATCGTCCTAGCCAATTATTTAAAAATACAATATACCTTAATTGTCTATGGCGGCAACTTCTTTCTGTTTTGAGCTTATCGTCCTGGCTGATACATGTATCATCTAGGATGATCTGTTAATGACGGCTGCCTTAATTAAGAATCTTTATTTAGACTTTCTATTTTAAGCCTGATCGTCCAGGATGATGTAAATATCGTCCTGGCCTATATGAGTAAAAATAAAAATTCTAAGTTTCTCAAGTGTGTGTGTGTGTAGGTTTACTTAGCATCAGTGTCTTTGACCATTACAAGTAGACTCAAGAAGTGAAAAAACAAAGTACAGACTGACTCAACCCTAGACCTACGCAATCTTGAACTGGCTTTGTCTGTTCGTCCGATCTTCGTTTCCTAAAAGTTAGAAACAACAAGCAGTCCAAGAGAATAAATAGTGTTTGTCAATCATCAAAACATAAGTCATAAAACTATATTTACAATAATCTCCCCCTTTTCGATGATGGCAAACACAAGTAGGAAAAACAAAAAAAATGTTCATTAGAAATTCAAAGTTACATATCCTTTTTCCTACCCAAACTACTCCCCCTTTTGTCATCACAAGAAAAAGGGTCTAGAAACACAAAGGAAAAGAACACAACAGAGACAAAAATAGACTAAAAAAGTAAACTACATAAAACAGGAAACACACAACAAAAAACACAGACTAGAAAAATGAGGGACCCTGATCATCAGATGGAGGTGGTGGAGGTGGCTGCTGAAAATAGCTGGCAAGCATGGTGAACTAAGCATTGAACCAGGCGATGTCCTGGTCATGCTGCTGTTGCTGGTGAGTAATGAAGTTATCAAATCAGGCTAAATCCTCAGTGCAGTGCTGCTCGTAGCGGGCAATGTCCTTAGAGTGTTGCTGCTCCTGTACAGCAACGTAAGCATCAAAGCGGGTCTCCCATCGATCAAACCTCTCTATCAACTGATCAACCAGTGAATGCTGGTGGAGCGGAATAGGATCAGGAACAGGAGCGGGAGCGGGAACCTCCTCCTCTCCAGCCCCCGAGGTTCCTCATCCCAAGGGTGGAGACGAGTATTGTGAAGGGTACTGAAGGAACTGTTTTAGTAGAAGGGAGTTGGGAGGTTAGGTGGAATAGCATACTGAAGTTGGTATTTGGTTTCAAGGACATAGGCTATGATGTGTCCTAAGGCTAGATGGGGTTTCCTCTTATGTCCTGGATCGCGGATTCTGGTTAAGTGATCAATGTATCAAAAAATTAAGTCTGCAATATTGAATTCTCTATGAGCCATGATGTAGAAAGTGGTGAGGGAAAGTAGAGGGGTGATGCGGATTCGGTCCCTAGCTTTTGGAATTATGGAGGTGCGAAGGACATGTTGGATTGTCCTAGCATCTTTGACTAAAGAGCTAGTCTCTCCAACATGAAATGGTGCATTGGTCTGACAAAGGAAGTGATTCACCGTGGACCAGTCAAGGTCAGGATCTGAAGTGATTAAGTGCAGCTTATCCCCGGTGGTGGATAGTTGTAAAAAATCAACACAGTCCTGATATGTGATTTCGACAGGGCGTCGATTCACATAGGAGGTTAGGGCTGTGAAGGTAGGGTTAATGCGAAGGTTCGTGAAGAATTCTCGAAGAAACTCGGTATTGAAGGAGAAAGCAAGAGACAGGATGAAACAAAGGGAGGTGTGAGCGAAAAGATCCATTATCGGGTATGAGATGTGGGCAGGATTGAGGATTCTGGAGTTAGTTATCCCACACTCTTTGTAACGATGATAGGCAGCTTCATCTTCTACCTCCTGAAATAAGGGTCAATCCTAGCCCTCGAAGAACTCCCAGAAGTTTGTCGTACACATTTCCCACCAGCCATAGAGAGGAGTTAGCAAGAAAACACAAGAGGAGAAAGGGTGGAAAGTGAAAAACCATGGCTGGATCGGCCAGAATTTAAAGAAACAACCATATCGTCCAGGCCGATCGCAGAATCGTCCAGGCCGATATGGCTCAATAATTGCGTACAGGCCGATTGGTCAAAAAGGCGGTCCGATCATCCGGGCCAATCAGATATCAGCCAAGACAATTAAACACAGGCGATCATCCCGAGGAGTCAATCCAGACAACCGTTGAAAAAGTAGATCGTCCGGGCCAATTAGGTGTATCGTCCATGATGATGCACAATAATTGATCATACCGGCCGAAGTTAAGATGTTTTAAATCTGTGGCACGTGTATCGTCCAGGACGAATAGTGGATCGGCCAGGACGATTATCCAATAATGGATCATCTGGGGCTGATTTTAAAGATTCTAACTTGCTGACACGTGGATCGTCCAGGTTGATCCAGTGTATCGGCCAGGACGATGCACATAAAATGCATCGGCCAGACAAACTATTCTATCGGTCAAGACTATCATCATGATTGCAACAGAGTTCGATCAGAACATCCAAGATGATATGGTATCGTCCAGGACGATGAGTTACAGTAAGCATAGAAAAGACCAGCAGATGGAATTTGAAGAGATTTTGTCCTATCGTCCAGGACGATAAAAGTATCGCCCAGGATGATGTGACTAGAAATTGAAACCAAGGAAAATATGGTGATGATCAAGGCCCTCAAAAATAAAACAAAATAAAAACAGGAAAAAATACATTAATAGAAAGCTAAAAACATAATGAAAATAAAAAAAATGAATATTTTTGAATTTTAATTTTTCTAATTTTTTTTTTTGTTTTATGGAGGCATCATATAAGAAGTTCTTAAAAAATTAAGCTTTAGTGTTCCACAAGATCAAGGAGTTTAGCCAATC